>CM060901.1:1048467133-1049717133 GCA_030737815.1 Allium fistulosum | reverse complement strand
AATAAATTCTACCATGCCTCATGGAAAATAAGATAGTCCAAATATTTCATACATCATATAAATGACATAAAAGGATTTCCTCATTCTACTGCTAATGGTGTGGACTCTGCCTTTCTAAATTACTTTTCATCCCTTCTTGGCAGCTCTAAACCCTCTCCAGACTTCGCCTTCCAATATAATCTTCCTCTTCCTTCTCTTACCAATAATATGCAAAACTTCCTCACGTCTCCTATAATTGATGAAGAGATAAAGAACTCCTTCTTTATGATGAGAAAGTCAGCTTCTGGTGGACCTAATGGATTCAATATTATTTTCTACATGACCTGTTGGCCTTTAATCTCATCTTATATACTCAAAGCAGTGCATAACTTCTCTAACAAAAGTAAAATGCTTAACTCTATAAACTCTACAAACCTTGCATTGATTCCAAAGGTAGATAACACTTCATGTGTAACTCAATTCAGACCTATAACCTGTTGTAACACTATATATAAAAACATTTCTAGAATTCTAGCTTCAAGGCTCAAAGAAGTCCACCCCTCTATGATTTCTTCCAACTAGGTATCTTTTCTCCCTAAGAGAAGCATCCTTGACAATGTACTCGTTACATATGAACTACTCAATGGATACTCTTCCCCGAATATATCACAATGAGCTATGCATAAAATTGATATCAAAAAGGTATTTGACTCAGTCCACTAGTCTTCCCTTATGCATATACTCTCAAAAATGAATTTCCAGCAAAATTCTGCAATTGGATATTTCAATGCATCTCAACAGTAAGATATTCTCTTATACTCAATGCTTATACAGTTGGCTTCTTTAAAGGAAGGAATGGTCTAAGGCAGGGTGATCCTATTTCAGCCTACTTTTTGATAATAATAATGGAAACTCTCACTCTTGCTTTTCAGAATCCGGTTGCTCTCAAAAACGTTACTCTGCATCCCAAATGTCAATCTCCTATGATTACCTCTCTAGCCTTTACAGATGACTTGATTATATTCACCAAACCTTCCCCTCTGTCTTTGTCTGCAATTATGGCTACACTTGATTCCTTCTACAAATTCTCTAGTCTGATGCTTAATCATGATAAAATTCTATAGTCTGATGCTTAATCATGATAAATCTCACATATTATTAGCAGGCCTGCCTCCTCATGAAGTCTCATAATATCTCAGCATAACAAGCATGTTACCTCTTGATTCTGATATGTCTTACTTAGGCATACCATTAGCTACTAAAAGAATTTCCATCTCTCAATATATCCCTCTACATGAGAAATAACATGTGTTTTTGAAAAATGGCACAATAAATTGCTATCACAAGCGGGTGATTGGTTACCATCAACTCCGTAAACTTTTCAATGACAGTATACTAGTGTAGAACTTTTCTCCTCCCACTAAACTGCTAGCCATGATCAGATCTGTTATGATCAGATTTTTATGGACAAGAACAACTCATAACAGAAAATTAACCCCCATCTCCTTTAGAAAACTGGAGTTGCCAAAAAGAAATGGTGGATTAGGAGTAAAGAATTTAAAGAAACAGAATGTTGCTGCCTTATCAAAGCATTTTGACAACCTTAATATTTGCGCTGGAATTGGCCACAAACACCCAAGAATTATTTTTGTAGAGAAGTACAATTAAACCGAATAAATGAATAAGTAAGCAACAAAAAATAAGCAGTAACAAAAAACATAGTGGTTTATAGTAGTTCGGACGTTGTACGCCTACGTCCACTTTGAAGATTATGCTTTATTATTCTCTTGTAAATCGAATTACAATGGTAGAATAGTGCTAGCACTTGATTATAATGGAGTCTAGAGTAACAAGTAGCATAAAGATCCTAAAAATGAACCAATAGGTTTGTATTTATAGGGTGAGATGACAAGATATTTCACTATGATTTCGGCTAAGGGTTCTCCAGGTCCATAGAGGCCCACCATAACGATCGGTAGTCACGATTCGTGATTTTGGAACGATCGGTAATGGATATCCCGATTATTATATTTGGCCTCTGATTGATGTGCGATCATTTGTGGGGGGTCCCACATGCCTCTAGACCTTTCTCCTAAAATATGATGTCATTCTGAGTTGTAGTTTATGAGATATTCGTCGACCTTTATTTTATTTGGATTGCTTTCTGGGATGTATTGATCGTTATGAATGATTGTTATAGAATGACCGGAAATTTCATGAACTTGAGAGTTTTGACCTACAATCGTTCTTGAGGGCCTCACTCTTCAATATATTGATGCTCTTAAAGTTTCAAGTGGATTGGCTTTGTAGATTTTGAGATATCGATCAATCATCGTTGATTTGCACCGTTTTATGGATCATTCCCGATTGGTCCACATGAATCCTTGTTTTGTCCGTAACTTGAGCACTCGAACTCCGATTGATTTGAAATTTGAAATGTAGCCTCATGGAGCTTTTCTTATCACTTTATACTGATTACACATTGACTAGGATCCGGTCTAAATCTACTTGACCATCGTCTATAACATTGTATATAGTTGATTCTCAGGGCTGATAACTATCCGTTTTTAGCCAAAGTCAATGATACCCACGGCCTTGCCAATAGGCGGGATAACATTTGCCCCCCAAAGTATGTCTTGTTTAAACATGACATGCTTTAAAAAGTTGTAAGCTTCAATCATTAGCAGGGACTCCATTTAGCTTGTCGAACAGTCGTTATCCTTCCATTGAGTTGTTTATTTGTTCATAGTTGCATCTCTTTCTGTTTGTCGTAACCATTGGTCGATTTTTAGTAGTATAAATACAAGATCATGGCTTGTTGATGAAGATCTAGTTTTGTTTCCAATGATTGTCAGGCTGTAGCAATCTAGTTTTTTCCTGTCTCCATTGGTTTCAAGCAAGTATTCAATTTCTGTCAATTTCAAAAATCGAAGTTTGAAACGTATACTAGTACGTATACATGTTTGTACCTGACTCCCGATTACGGCTGCACATTCGTGGGTCATTGCCAAGTTTTGAAATTTTTATAAATAATCATTGCTGATCGTTATTATAAGGGTTCATTATTGATCGCCGTCATTTCTTTATTCATTTCTTATACATAAATGTTTGCTATCGATCGATGCTTCTTTTTCTTCCTTTATTTTTTTATCATCATCACCAATCATTGCCTTCTATTAGAAGTTTTCGGATCATTCTAAATTATGGAATAATAGCACATAAAATCATTACCATGAAATGATCGGTATAATTTCAGGGTCACGAACGATCGGTATACGACCTACCTATATAAGCATCTGTACTTAGCCATTCTTTCCTTCATCCTTCATTTCATTTCGTATCGTTCCAACTCGAGGTAGAAAAGAAAGAATAAGCTGCCCCACTTTCTTCCTCTATCGATCCAAGAACGATTTGATTTTCAAAGTCAATCCCACCCCTTCTCAATTCATCATCGTTCTAACTCCCAAATCTCACTTAGATCTGAATTCAAATCCATCTCTCTTCTTCAACTTTAATTTGGGTAGTTTGATCCATATATGTTCTGTGATTTGTGTACGAGACTTTGAGTGCCGTGACTCTCGTGTTAGTTAGTTTAGCTAGTGGAGTCGCTTGATCTAAATCAAGTTGGATCGGATGGGAATTGGAGAAGATGGAGTTACCGAGTAAGGGAAACGATGCAAATTGATGCATGATGATAGTCCTTGGACGATCGGTAAAGCTTTGGACTTTGATAACATCGGAGTAGGCGATTTGATGATGTACCAATCGTTATGGAGTGATGTCGACGTTTAGGTGTTTAACGATTGTCTTTGAATGATCAATAGTGCTCTAGAGTTAGTGATTTTTGAGGAATGCCCAGTATGGAACGGTCGGTGGGAATGGGTTCCAAAAATGATCAGTAGGACTGGGCTTAGGAACGATTGATGGGAGTGGGGCTTGAATGATCCGTTTAGGAGAGTTGAGTTCAACGATCGGTGATGAGGCATGGGGAACGATCGGTGATGCTAAAATGAATGATCGATTGTCAACACATGAACCTTAAAAGTGGAACTCACTCAAATAGACTTGAACCCAATGATGAGCTTCGGCCTTGTATATTCAAGTGAACTCATATGACTTGTACACGACTTAAACTACATAATCGGTAACGTGTGACATTTAAACTTTGAAACAAATCAATGCCTTTGACTGTTCTATTGAAGCTTATCAGCGGCTTGAACATAAAAATCGAACTTTTACTTGCTGGCAATCGATCATGAAACTCAAACTACATCGTTCCCTAATGATATAGAGAAATGGTTGAGATGGTCAGGAATGATGGTCATTCCGGTCGATCCTCGAAGTCTTGTCATCTTTTCCATCTTTAATTTTGTACAGCTTATTGTTGTATTGTACAGCACTTTACCACACTACACTAGCACTCACTATGCACTGGGGTTATATGTTACTTTATCTAACCATGAATTTTACCGATTTTAATAGCAATGAATCCCAAACGTTCCGAGCGTCCCGTGGCTATGTCTGCCGGACCATCTTCTCAGTAGGATAATCCTGGCATGGAATCAAGTTCAGCAACCGAGTTTGATAGTCCTTCTTCCAGTCATCATTTAGAACAACCGGAGAGCCTTGGCCCATAATTTGATTTTTTCTCTGCAGTTCCCATTCTTCCACCAGAAGTTGTTGATCCTGCTCTCGACACTCTGGAGGATGTAGCTATTCTGGAGGATCTTGCTGATTCCGTAGCCTCTAAAATTAAGGAAGATGCTCTTCGCCGAATATGCGTAAGGCATGGAATTCCTTTTGACGATGTACTAGTTCTGTCACGGAATAATAGGGCTCATAGACCTCCAAAAGGATATATGGCATGAAACGAATTCATGTGCTAGGCCAAATGCATCCCTCCATTTAACTTATACATCCGGGAAATTCTCCATTATTTGAGGATAGCTCCAGTGCAGCTTCATTGAACAGGTACGCTCTTCTCAGTTGTATTTATATGGTGTTTATGGAGTTCCTACATCGTCCTCCAACCATCGATGACTTTCAATTCATATTCTCTTTCAAGCAACGGACAAGGAGTCTTTCGTTTACATTTTTTGAGTCAGCGAAGAAGTGTCAGATTCTAAATGCCATGGGGAATAAATTAAGCGCTTTTAAAACTGAGTGGTTCTTTGTTCGATGACCTTCTAGTTTTGCTCGATAATGGCTGGAAGGACGTAAGCGTTATCCATAATTTTTGTATTAGCATGGAAAATCGATATCTAGGCCTTACTTCGAACTAAGTAATTCTTTTTTACAGGCACCGTCATATGGCCCATCGATATCTTTATAAGGAGGCAGTCACAGCTCTTAAAAATTCACCATCTGAAGATAGGGACATTGAATATCTTCTCACGGACGAACGCCTTGTTACTTTTTGTTTGATGGAAGAGGGCCTCAGCGTAGAGCTAACAAAAGTTAATTGAGCTGCAGAGGTAAGACCATGGGCTACAGATGGTTGAAGGGGCAATCAAATCGATCCGGTCGTGCCCCTAGCTATGGGTGCTATGGAATTCACCGACATCGATGTCGAAGGAGATAAAGGCGATGTGCTCGGCTGTAGTGATGACAGATCTAGTTTTGGAGTCGAGGTCAGATCCTCGCAGAGCTCACAGCCTTCGGCTCTCGATAAAGGAAAAGAGAAAAAACTTGTTTATAAATTATTCAAAATTCGTATTTCTGACCAACTCTAGTTGTCGATCACTCCCAAGGTTGTTCAAGATGAATCCTCTTCTCAACCATCGAAGCATTCAAGTCCGCCGCTTGATTCTTTGTATAGTCTGCCAATACCGCATGACCTTGTCGCTTTCCACTTCACTGACATGGGTGTTGATGGTTGGAATCTCTCATCAGAACTGGCATTGAAATTCCAACTTCTAAAGGGGAAATTACTCCAACAAGCAAAGTTCCTGCATCTGGTCCTTCGAGGGGAAACACAAGGACACTTGCACACACTTGCACCCCTCAACATTGCATTGTGCTCAACTTGTGCCCTTTAAGTCTTAAAGTCGATTAACTTTTGTTTTCCTTTGCAGGACAGATGGTGAAGAAAAGGAATATGTTTGATTCCCTTCGAGATATACACCACCAATCTTCTAGTTCACGCTGTAACTCGTACCGTCAAAGTAGCAGTCGAGAGTATTATGATTCTAGTTATCACTCTGATTGGGACCGAGGTCATCAGGATATGGGTGATAGGGATAAACCATCTCAAGGTAAGCATCGATCAAGATCTAGGTCCCCTCCTCAAAAGGGTTCTGATAAGCCAACTGATCGTTGGGACCAACCTGCAGATTCCTCTCGTTGTCCCCCTGCTGTTTCAGTTCCTCTACAGCCTTTTGTTCCTTCTCATTCTCAATGGCCTAGTGATCGTCGTCGCCATAGCGAACATGTTGCCGCTCACAAGCCCGGTAAGGAAAGCACTAAAGTCAAAATCACTGCAGAAGATCCTATGATTGGTCCAGTTGCTCGCATGGTACAGCTTCGCGAAGAGTTTCCAAACCTATGGTTTGAAGGGTTATTTTTCCCTACTAACTTGAAGAGGGTCCCAGACCATGCCCAAAAAATAAATATCGATTATGTTACTGATATTCACAATCAGTACCGTGGATGGATGAAAGCAGCAGAGAAGATGCCAAAAGTATCTTTCGAGCGTGCGGCGGAAATTGAAAAGTTAAAACGCCAGGAGGCTTAGAATAAAAGAATTATCGATACTTTGACAAACGAGCTAGAGGCTTCTAGGACCTCTTAAGTAGAGGCTGAAAGTAAAGACGATGCTGTTGTCAAATCTGTGGAGGAGATGAAGTCCAGTCATCTAGATATGGTCCGGGTGTTACATCGTCGAAATAAAAAAATTGCACTCGAGAGAGATACAGCTTGAAGCAATGAATCTGCACCCTTGAATGAGATAGCAGTACTCAAGGCTAAGCTCAAGTACGCAAATAAGGAGAAAATGATGCTTGGAAAATTACTCAAGATGCTTGTAATGAGCTGGTGAATGTTGGACTTGAGAGAGATACGGCCGTTGAAAGGGCCAAAGATGTTAATGCACTCATTCAGCACGAAGTATAAGCTGCCAAGGAAAAAGATAGGAAGAGACGACAAATGAGTTCGACCCGCTTCTTATTCTTTACAGTGCCAACATTCTCAAGCACAGAAATCTAACATGGCTTGGCGATGACTATCCCTACCATCTCTGGCGCACGTGGGAATTTCTTATTGCAGAGGAAAAGAGATTCCTTATTATTGAGGAAGTCGAACTTATCCAAGCTTGAAGATGAAATGCTATTGGGTGATGAATCCAAAACATCGCATGATATCCAGCTTACACTTCAAAAAGAATCTACTGCTGCCTCATTACATGAAGTGGGTGAAGGGTCCAGGTCGGCACAACCCGATGTTACGACTGAATTGCCCCTAAAATCCCATGTTATCCCTAACTCCATGGCAGATTCTTCAACTATCCTCGAGTATGATCCAAATAAGCCTCAGCTTTCTCCAATTTCTGACTTAGTTCTGAGGGTAGTTCGACTCAATGCGAGAGCCACTATAAGGAAGGTATTTCACTGACATCTTCCGTCTATCAAATGGATGGGGTGTCATCCATTAATATTTCTAATCTTTTCGCCTATTTTTCCTAAAGTTTAGATCTATCAGGTGTCATTTCTCCTCTCTCACAAGAGCCTTAATTGGGATGGCAAGCGGCCATGAAAAAATCTATTATAGTTACAACTTCAACTGCTGCTCAGGATGCTCAAGAAGAATCCTTTGTTGTCATTGATTAATTCATGAAAGCGCTTCTCAAGGAAGGAGGCAACCCACACCACAAAATTCCTTTTTATGAGGGTGTTGTAATCATGGGCTCTTCCAACCCTACTGATGAGCTCAGCTTGAAAGAGCATGTTGAGATGGAAGAGTTATTGAAAAAAGGTGAAAGTTGAGCCAGTTGATGTGGATTCCAGTGAGCCAATTCCTAGTCCACTTCAGATAATCCCTCATAGCAGGACAAATCCCTGAGATGAGGTCCCCCGACATCCGGTGTTGAGAGTGCCTCGATCCCTCCTGCTTCTAAAGATAATGCCGCCTCGATCCCCATAACTGAAGATCTTTCTTCGAAGAAAAGCCAAGGCAGAAAAGGATCGAGTGGCAGTTTGGATGGAACCACTCCCAAGAAATAAAAGAAAGAGAGGAAATCCAAGAAACAATTGTTAGGTTGATGTAATGTGTAAATAGCTTGGGTGGCTACTTTTTCTTTTTGTTGGTCATATTTGTATGGGTACGACCCCCACTTTTACTACTTATTTTGGATAAACTTATATTGTGAATAGCAAGTTTAGTGTGAATAAGAATTCTTTTGTTCTTGTGTAGATCTCATACATGCTTGTTTAAATGATCAAGCTATAACATTTTCCATTTAATGTATTTGTGATTCGTTGCTCATTGGGTCGGATATCAATCTGATTTATCCATCCCAAGGCCTTCCTGAGGTTGTGGCCTCGAGTCGTATCGAAATTTTAGGCTTTAGCCCCAACATTATGCCATCGAATTCAGCGATTAAGTCATCGTGCTCCTGCCCCAGAACTTGGGTTAGCAAGGATGATTAGCGAATGGCTGAGTTCCATCTCCACTAACTTCGTTCTCATCTTGTCACAGCCAAGTCTAAGTTATTTAAATAATAAGTGGTCAGATCACACTTTTTTATTCATTTATGCTCATATCCGCAATCTGGGGACGAGAGTCATTTCATGGGTGGTCGGTCACACACATTTAATGTTTATACTCATATCCGCACTTTGGAGATGTGAGTTATTTCATAGGTGGTCAGCCACACCCATTTAGAATTTACTCATATCCGTGCTGTGGGGACACGAGTTATTTCATAGGTGGTCAATCGCACCATTTAGCATTTATACTCATATCTGCACTCTGGTGACGTGGGTTATTTGCAAAACTATCGAGTTCAGTTTTCTTTGGTTAGTCGTTCTGCCCTCAAGTATGGGGTTTTATTCAATAAGTGACCATTTAAATCTAAATCATTCTTGAGTTATGTCCGTCCCATCGAATAGTGGGATTTAGTTGGTCGTATATCGCAACTAATAGGTACTGCAATGGCAGTTCACATATATGATGGAAAATTCAAAGCTTTTTTACTGAATGGAAGGAAATAACATAATTTTTCTTATTACATATTTGAAAAACCAAATGCTAAAGAAAATCCTAAAATTAAATACAACTGAATGAAAAAGAAAAAACTAAGTGAAATAGCATCGTAAATGCTTGCTGTTCCACGCCCTTGGGAGTGCGATGCCATCAACAGTCGCTATCTTCAAAGTTCCCACTTCAAGCCTCTGCTCAATGATATATGGTCCTTCCTAAGTTGGATTCATGTGCGATGGGGTAGGAAAAAACTATTTTAAGACAAGATCGCCTATTTCAAAGGTTCTAGGTCGGACTTCAGTGTTGTAGTATTGGGCGACTCAGTGTCGGTGTGCGGCTGTCCTTAAATCAGCTTCCTCACGCTTCTCATCTATAAATTCTAGGGATTCCAAAAGGAAATCTGTATTCATTCTGGGATCGTAGTAAGTCACTTGATGAGAAGGAATTTCGAGCTCAATAGGAATAACAGCCTCGGAACCGTAAGCGAGGGTGAATGATGTTTGGCCAGTCGCGGACTTGTGGGTGGTCCTGTAAGCCCAAAGTGCTATTGAGAGTTCATCCACCCACTTGTCTCTAGTCCTTTCCAAAAAAAATTTAGAATGGATTTTATGATTTTGTTCACTGCTTCAACTTGCCCTTTCGCTCGAGGGTGAGTGACTACCGCGGATCTCTTTTCAATACGATGCCGACGGCAGAAGTCTTTGAGTTCAGCACTGTCAAATTGAGTCCCATTGTCTATTACAATAGTTCATGGAAGACCGAAACAGCAGATGATGTTGCAAACAATGAAGTTGATTACTTTCTTGGTTGTGATCGTGGCTAATGGTTCCGCTTCAGCCTATTTGGTGAAGTAATCAACTGTGACAATAACGTACTTTGCACCACCTTTAGAGATCGGTAATGAACCGATAATATCTATACCCCACATGGAAAATGACCATAGACTGATCATTTATGTAATTTATATTGGTGGAGCTCTTGGAAATTTTGCATATATCTGAAACTTGTCGCATCGCCTTAGATAATCAACTGAATCTCGATTAACGGTCGGCCAATAATACTCGTATAGTAGTATTTTCTTTGCTAGGGTTTGCCGCCCGATGTGATCGCCACATTCCCCTTCATGAACTTCCTTTAAGACTCATTTTATTTCATCATGAGTGATACACCGGAGAAGGAGAATAGAGAAACCCTTTTTGTACATAACTCCTTCCTGTATGATTTACCATGAAGCTTTGTAAAGGATTTGTCACTTTTCATTCCTTCGTCCAGGAAGAACTCCCTATAGAAAATAGTCTTTAATCGGAGTTTTCCATGACTCCTACTTGGGCTCCTCTAGTACCCATTCAATTTCCATCAGGCTTATACTTGGATCATTTAATACCTCGATTGGAACTAAGCCTGTCTGTTGTGCATCCCTGATGCTAACAAACTTTGCCAATGAATCAGCCTCTCTATTTTGATCTCGAGGAATGTGCGTAATGTCATAATACTCAAAGTCAGTCAACAACTCTTGGACTTGAGTAAGGTATGGAGCAAGTCGTTGTCTTTTATCTTGGTAATCTCCTGACTTGGTATACTACCAATTGTGAGTTGCAAAAGATTTCAAGAGATTTTATTCCCAGTTCTCTAGCGAGTTTAATTCCAGCAATCAGAGCCTCATACTCGGCTTTGTTGTTTGTTACAGGAAAGTCAAGCTTTAAACATAGCAAATTGACCGATCTTCGATATTTACGAGTACAATCCTAGCTACAGAACAATGATCATTGGATGCTCCATCTATATACAACTTCCGTCGTATTGTAGGGATTTCACTGCTCTTCGAGAAATCATACTGCGTAGTAAATTCTTCTATAAAATCTGTCAGTGTCCAACCCTGGATAGCCCTTTAAGGAAAATAAGTGATGTTGAATTGGCTAATCTCAATATTCCACTTGAATAACCTTCCAGATATCTCAGGTTGCTGCAGGATCTGTCATAATAGCTGGTCGGCATAAACATTGATAGGGTGTGTATGGTAGTATGGGTGGAGCTTTTGTGATGCAATTAGCAAACAATATGCCAGTTTCTCTATGTTTTCATAGTTCCTTTCAACTTCTGTCAATCGCTTACTAACATTATAGACCATTCCCTGAATTCGATTCTCTTCGCGAAGCATCACGTCAGTTATAGCATGTACCAACATGGTTAAGTAGATATATAAATCTTCATGATCCACTGGCTTTGATAAGATGAGGGTCTCTCCAAGTGGTTCGCCAAAGCTTGAAATGCGTCTTTACAATCCTGTGTCCATTCAAAATCCCTTTTTCTTCTCTTAATCAAGTCTAAGAAAGAAATGCATTTATCAATAGCTCTGGAAATGAATTGGCTTAAGGCATTGACCTTCCCATTTAGGCTTTGTACTTGTTTGATAGTCTTTGTCACTTGGATATTGTGAATAGCTTGCATCTTCTTGAGATTAACTTCGATTTCGTGGGCATTAACGATAAAACACAAGAACTTTCCTGATGCAATGCCAAAGGAACATTTCAGAGGATTAATCTTTATTTTATAATGTTAGGTCATATCAAACATTTCTGCCAAGTATCTAATGTGGTCGCTAGGCTGTCGTAGCTTCACGAGCATATCATCCATATACCTCCATCGTTTTTCCGATCTGATCTTTAAACATGCTGTTAACTAGGCGCTGGTAAGTCGTTCCTGCATTTTTAGTCCAAACGGAATCACCACATATAAATATAACCCAACATCGGTAATAAAGCTGATGTGCTCTTGATTGGGAATGTGCACCGAGATTTGGTTATATCCTGAGTACGCATCCATGAAATATAGTAATTCATGTCTCATGATCGAGTCTACCAGCTAGTCGATCCTTGGAAGAGGAAAGGTATCTTTTGAGCATGCCTTGTGCAGGTCCGAGTAATCAACGCATGTCCACCATTTCCCATTCGCCTTTCTCATAAGTACAAGATTGGATACCCGCTTAAGGGAGAAGGCGTCGCGAATAAACTCATTGTCTTTGAGTCTATCCACCTCTTGTTTAAGAGTGTCAGATCTCTCCAGATCCATGCCACATCCTTTTAGTTTCACCAGGACATGCCTTGGGTCGATATTCAATGCATGGCTCACAATGGCAAATGGGATCCCATACATGTCAGAGTGAGTCCAAGCGAACACATTGAGATTTGCTTAGAGAAATCCATCAAGCTCTTTCATCATTGAGGGGCTGAGCTGCGACCCGATCTTTAGGATTCGTGGCAGTTCGTCGTAGCTAACTGTGATGTCAATCGTTAACTCAACCGGTGCTTCCTTGGTCTCTACAGGGTTCTCCTTTTAATCTCTCGGATCTATATCTCTATATTGCCGACTGTGGCGCCCGAGCTAAGGCTCAGGCACTAGTTGTCAATCTTCAGTGGCTTGGATGCGGACTGACTTGTCCACGCCCTTACCTTTCTTCTTCTATTAAACATCCCTCAACTCATCCACCTGATCACTATGAACAACTCCGATACCATTATCTATCGAGAACTTCAAAGTTAAACACCATGGGGTAGGAGCTGTCTGAAACTCAGTTAGGGCCGATCGGCCTAGAAAAGCGTCGTATAGAGGGTCATCGTCCAAAACAACAAAAGGCAGAATCCACACTCTCTTACGGTCACCTTCTCTCAACTTTATAGGTAATTCAACATAACCAACAACTTCAATTGCAGCACCATTAAATCCATCAATGCGAGCTTTAGATGGTCTCAAGTCCTTGGCTTCCATCCTCATCTAATCATAAGCTTTTCTTAAAATTATGTTTACAGAACTTCCATAGTCATCCAATATCCTTCTCACAAAAGTGGGGCCCATCATGGCCAAAATGACCATTGGGTCAATCGTCGGAGCCTCAACTTTGTCTGCATCTCTGTTTCTAAACACGATATCATCTGCCATTGTATGTTGCTATTTTGCCGAAGCTCCATCTTCCGTATATGAACAACATTCAAAATCCACATGCTTAATCGCACTAGCATAGCGCTCCATCTCATGCCAACTTTCATCAACCGGTTAAGGTTCCCCGACTATTGTATTAATTACCAACCTTCCATCGGTCTACACAGGCTCCTCAGCCCTGTTCGGTGCTTGTCCTCGGTTAGGGTCAGATGTCCTCTGCCTGCCATCCTATGGGGTTTTTACAAACTACTGTAACTTCCTTTCTTGAATCAGCTTTTCGATAACATCGTAGAGATGTCTGCATTCATTTTTATTATGCCTATTGCATTCGTGAAACTGACAATATTTTCTGGTTTGTTTCTACTTCATTGTTGATTCTTTTGATGGCGGCTTCATGTATTGCATGGTATTGCAGGTAGACAAATAGATATTCTCCAGGGACGTATTCAGTAGTGTGTAAGTATTGTACATTGGAATCCTAGGCTTTCCTCTTCCAGAATTCCTCTTTCGTTCTCGGCTCCTATCTCCACCTTTATTTTATTGATTCGGTTTATTCTAGACACTCACTTGAACATTTCCAGAGCTATCATCAGACTGCTTTACAGCAATATTACTCTGTACTCCCTCTCCATTCGGTCCTGCAACATTCTTCTTCTTGGAGGGTCTGGCTTCCTCCTTCCTGAAATAACGAGTCGCCTTTGCATAAAAGCGTTCCAACGTTGCAGGTGGCTCGCCAGCTAACCAATCTTCAAAATCAGATTCTGGATCAATCCCTCTTGTTATGGCCATCAATATTGCTTGGCCATTCGGATTACTAATTTCTTTAACAGTTGTATGGAATCGCTCTAAATAATCTTTCAACGATTCTTCTGGAGCCTAGATCATGCTGGACAGGGACATTACATCTTTGGGGCGAGTTGCGTACATTTGGAACTACTCCACAAACCTTATTGTCAAATCATCAAATCTAGAGATTGACCGTGGGTGTAGCCTTATAAACCACATTGTTGCTATTCCAGAGAGAGTTATGAGAAAACATCTACACTTGGTTGCATCATATGCTCGTGTGGAATCCATTAGCGATTCATATCTCATGATGTGCTGCCAGGGATCGGTTTTTCCTTGGTAGGCAAACATCAACGGCATGTCAAACCACCTTGGATACTCTACATGTATGACATTATCAATGAACGAGGTATGGCTTCTCGAGATTCCCCAGTCATCATTGGTCAAGCCTTGACTCTCTCTCACTAACTGTCTGACCGTAGCCGACAAGTCCGGCGTTTGGACAGTTGGTACCAAGCAGCGGTTGTGTTCCACCTCACACGAATGGTCTGGTCGATGTCTACAGGCCGTTCCACGCTTTCTTGGTTCAACATCTTCCCGATGTATATCTAGTAAATTCAGTTCATCGTCATTACGAGGAAGCATTTGGTCAATATTTAATCGAGCTCCATCATCCAAATCGGCAGCAGCAGCTTCTGTTTGAATCCCAACGTGCATAGGTAAGTTCCCTTCTCTGGAGGAGGGATCAACACCGATCATTCCTTGCTGACCACGATGGCCTTCCTATTGATGCTCTGAAGTTTCTATGCGATATCCGTTTGTTCTGCGATGCCTATGCCTGTGATACTCATCCGGTGAACTAGAACTCTCCGATGCCGAGTAAGGGGTAGGGTTCCTCCTAGCTTTTCCTCACTATTGCTGACTGAATTGGTTCATTAGGTTGATATCGGTCTGAATCGGCTGATTTAATTATGGACGGCTATCCATTAGCTCTCTCATCAGATTCTGGAATTCAGCTCTTGTAATAGAATCAGTTGGATTCTGAATTTCAACTGGTTCAGTATTCATATCCATTAGTTGACTGCTCAGGCCTCCTTACTGGATACTAGCGTTCTTGTTTCCTTCCACGTTCTGAGAAGTAGATCTAGTAGTTCCTCACCATTATTGATAGCTTAGTTTAGATTTTTTCGAATCTAAGTAGAACGAGAAAACTTCCTAAAGGTAAGTATGGATCTCCTACGAGGGATATATGCAATCCAGTGGCAACAAAGGGTCTTAATAAGTTGAGAATTAAGGTTCTCAGTGAAAGCACCGAAATGTTTGCACAAAAAATAGTCACAAACACCCAAGAATTGTTTTTGTAGAGAAGTAAATAAAGAGAAGTAAAATTAGACTGAGTAAATGAATGAGTTAGCAACAACAAATAAGCAGTATAAAAATCATAGAGGTTTATAGTAGTTCGGCGTTGTATGCCTACGTCCACTTTGAAGATTATGCTTTATTATTCTCTTGTAAATCGAATTACAATGGTAGAATAGTGTAAGCACTTGATTACAATGGAGTCTAGAGTAACAAGCAGCGTAAAGATCCTGAAATGAACCAATAGGTCTGTATTTTATAGGGTAAGATGATGAAATATATCGCTAAGATTTCGGCTGAGGGCTCTCCAGGTCCATAAGGGCCCACCATAGTGATTAGAAGTCATAATCCATCATTTTGGAACTATCAGTAATGGATATACCGATCATTATTATCGGCCTCTGATGATGTGCGATTGTTTGTGAGGGGTCTCACATGCCTCTAGCCCTTGCTCCTAAATGTTAGAACCTTGAATTTTGATGTTTTAATTGTGACAACTATATAAGTAAATATTACATGAACTAACCAAACTTACAGGAGAAGATATTATTTTTACTCGAGAAATAGTTTACCAATTTGCAGACCAGATTTCGGATTGAAGCTCCTGGGTAGTATTAAGTTTAAGGTCTGAGTTTAGTAGTAAATTCATGTTAAAATCTCTCCAAAGTGGTATATGCATGCACATACAATTTAAAGTTTTTGAAAAAACATTGTAGATATGCCACAAAACACTAAATTCAGTCAACTGAATAGCATGATTCAGCCGGCTAAATACTGTGCATGTGCACAAATTGATTTGAATATTCAGACGGCTGAGCATGCTGTTCAACCGGTTGAATTGTATCGCTTTTGCACTGCTTTCTTGCTAGTTCGTTTTTACATCCACTCAGCTGGCTGAATTGCTCCATTCAGACGGCTGAATCTTTATAACAACTATATTTTGAAAAGACACTTCAATTCAATGAACAAAAACAACTCCTTTTTTAAGAGTTGCTTCTATATCTCTTCATGGCTATCTTTCACGAACGATTACAACTCTTCAATCTCTATAAATAGCCAAGAATTTCACTATTTTAATCACTAATACAAATTCTAATTCTCTTACCTATTTTCTAATATATCTTGCTATTTGAACTCTAAACATTCAATACTTCATTCTGATCACTTGTTTATTTAAGCATACTTCATTAGTGATTTCATAAACTTTCTATCTTCATGAATTACAGATATACCACAAAGAAGAAAATTATAGGAAGAGTGTACTCTAAAGACTTATCTGTGCTATTAAAAGAGCACATTCAATCAAGATAATTCTCTATATTATTGAAGTCATGTTCAGTTGCTCAGGTGGTTGAAGTCATATTCTGTTGCTTAGGCGGTTGAAGTCCTCTTCAGTTCCTCAGGCAGCGTAATACCTGCTCCTTTGGGTTAAGTGATGGTTGATATTTAAATGCCAAAAGGAGTCTGGTACTGAAAGTAGAACGGAAAGTTCGAACCAGTATAAAAATCTCTAGTGTCATTTACTTTATTATTTTATTTTTGAATTTATATTCCGCATAAGTAAATAGTTTAGTTAATATTCCATATTATAGATCCATAGTCACTTTCACTTGGTATCAAAGTAAGGTCATCATATAACCATAACACAGTTATTTGATATTCAGTTAATATGGAAATAATAGTAGCACAAGTTTTATTGAAGGTCGATCCACTGCATGACCACCACTATTTAATGGTTTGAATTACAATTATTGATCAACTCGTATGAGAATTTATATGTAGGAAAACAGATATGACAATTGGAATATAACGCAGGATGAATATATTATACCAACCACACCATATGCACAATGGTCAAACACATAAAAATTAGATGCTACCTCAAATGCAAAAGCCATAAATATGCTATTTTGTGCTTTAGATAAAAATGAATTTAATAGAGTTAGCATGTGTACAACTTATGAAATTTGGTGAACTCATAAAGTTACAGAAGAAGGTACTAACAAAGTTAAACAAAGCAAGATTTCAATGCTTAAGAACCAGTTCCAAAATTTTTGAATGAAGCAAGATGAAATTATAAATGAAATGTATTCTAGGTTTCAAGATATATATTATTCACTTTTGGCATCAGGAGAAAAATACATAGATTATGATATCACTTCAAAAATCGTTAACTCTTTAATGGATGAATGAGAATGGAAAGTCTTAGCAATTAAAGAAGCTGATTACATTTCAACCATACAACCATAGGAGTTGATAGAAAATCTAGTGTCATATGAAGTAAATTTGCAGGCAAAAAGAGTCAAGCACAAGACAGAAAGACCATAGTATTCCAAGCTGAACAAGAAGATTCAAAAGAAGATGAGAATGACATGGCTTTTATTGCTAAGAACTTTAAGAAATTTTCAAAATTTCAAAAGAACAAGAAATTCGGAAAAAACAGGAGAGACAACACCAACAAACCATCAGCTTCAAATCTTGAATGTTATGAATGTCACAAAAAGGGTCACATAAAGAAGGTATGTCCTGATCAAAAGAAAGATAAGTACTATAATAAAAGGGACAAATATAAGAAGAAGCAAGCATTCTCTGTTACATGGGAGGATTTAGAATCGTCTTCCTTATCAAACAGTTACACTGACAATGACTCCGAACAAGCCAATGTGTGCGTTATGGCTTCATCTGACGAAGTAAGTGATCTAACCTTCGATGAATTAATTGATATAAACTCGGAGCTATTGGATAAACCAAAAGATGTTAAAAGAAAATATAAAGATGCTTTAGAAAAACTAAACAGGAGTGAAATAGAAATTGATATGCTCAGAGATGAAAAGAAAATCTTAGAAGAAGAACTTATCAAAACACAAGAATCTTTGTCTATTATATCTTCTCAACTCACTATGCTATCAAATGAGATTGAAGTTCAAAAAGAGAATATTATGACATCATCAGCAGAAAATCACGATTTAAAATCAAATATCAAAATTCTTGAATTAAACAATACTAGTCTCAAAACATGTTAGAAAATATTAACAAAAATGTTTCTAACTTTAATAAAGGTAGAGAAAATCTTTCTAAAATTATCAATAACTCTCAAACCTCTTTCAATAAATTTTTTTAGGATATACAAATTCTTCAAAATCTAGTTCAAAGAGAAACATTTCACTAAATAAAAATTTCAATATACATAAGAATTTTGTAAAAGCAAAAAACAAAACCAAAGGTTTTCACTCAAAAGAAGGACAGTTACACCACAAAAATTGTAACGACCCGGAATTTTCGAACCCGAAAATTCCAGATAGTTAGGAGAAAAAGAAAAGAGATAGAAGAAAGAACAGAAAGAAGAAAGAAGAACAGAAAACACAACATCTCACATTCGCAGCGGATTAAATATAATAACAAATAATAGCATTTTTATAAAAGAAACTGTAATTGTTACTTTACATACAATTCATCAGAGTTACAATCATTACAATAGATTGGACAGTTATATCAACCTGCCCCATACTACTATCAATACAACTCTCAATACACAGTGGAATACACTCCATACATTCCTGCCATCCAGCTCGCCTCCTGAGCTCTAGAACGTCCTTACCTGGAAATCTGTAATACTCGGTCTGACCCGAGCATTACATCAAAGTAACACCCGGGTCAGGCTGGAAACCAGCGTGAGTAAACTCATCTAACATGAAATTCAATCCATACAACTTATTTAAACCCGGGTAACTCGTACTTTACTTCAAGTAAACAACTTATATAGTTAACACTTATTTTCACAAAACAATATCTAAGTATCCAACTTAGTTTAAATGGCCCATATTATCCCAAACCAGCCTATTGATTCCACATATCAATCTATAAAGAATCGAAGTGGTTTCGGGTATTTACTAATACCCGACTCCGGTCTCTTCGAATCCAATGTTGTTCTTTAATCACAGTTATTCAAGTGATTAAATTCAAATACTGGATGTCACTTTTACATAGCAATAACACAGATAACCATCACACATTTATCATTTATATACCCAATATCATATCAACAGAATGTCATAGCATATTGTCCAAGAGATATCATCCAATAGATATTATCTAATTTAGACATTCAACAAACAATCATCCATAAGCAAGCATTATCAATTCATATCAAAATTAATCATCTAATCCTGCTTAATCAACCATTACTCGTTTAATTAATTCATCACTCCTTGATTACCTTATCAATAAATCAATTAATTCCTAATCACAGATTAATTTAGCCTTTAATTACCAATTGATAAACCTCGGTTATTACTTAATCTCCTTTAATACAAAGTAATCAATCCTTAATTACTTCATAATCAATTAACCTCTAAATAACTAATTAATTAACCAACCACTATTGATTAATAACCTAAATTATTAACCAATACCTCTTAATACAATTTAATTAATCCATAATTATTCTTATAATTAATTAATTAATCATTAATTAACTAATCAATTATCTCTTAAATTATTAATTAATAAACCTAATTATTTATTATTAATCAACATCTTAATTAAAGATTAATTATTCCTTAATTATTAATTAATGAACTTAATTACTCACTTATTAACTACTAATTACTTAATTGACCATTTATTTATTCTTTATTTAATTACTTAATTAATTAACTATTCATCATTCATTAACTAACTTAAGTAGTTAATTAAGATTTTATTAATTACTTAATCATTAATTAATCTCTATTTACAATTATAAAGTAATTATTCTTAATTACTTCCTAAAATAATTAATCTAATTTTAATTATCCAACTTAGTTAACATTTTAAAGTCCTCTTTACATTTGAAATTCAATTATATTACTAACTACAATTCAAATGTTAATTAACTTTATGCTTAACTAAATTAATTACTTAATTAAAATAATAATTAAGAGTTTAAAACATTTTAAAGTATTGACTACAATAATTAACTTGTATCTAAGTTTTTAATCCTAAATCTGTTAAATATTTTTAAGATTTAAAGTGTTTACAGTTTGTCAAAACTGTTTACTTAACTTACTTAAGAAAATTTCAAAACTGCAGTTAACAAAAACCCGAGGCTCCCCTGCGTTACAACCCGAGTAGCACTTCGGTTAAATCATCCCTTTCCCCGAGTCTTCCCCTGTACTCACCCTTCGTCTTCTCTCCTTCTCTTTTTTTTTCTGTAGCTTAAGTTTAAACAAAATTTTAAGTAATCATCAGGTAACGATTCACACACACGATCAAACTCGAAGCAAACATCAAAACATCACGAGTATAACTCGCGAGCCATGATTCCACGTCTCAGACACACATCCCCGCTGATACGCCACCACTGCCGTACACGTGCACGGCAGCACCATCCAACTCTGGCGAACTCCGAAGTCGCAAATACATCACAAATCACCCATGGATTCGAAAACCCAACCCAGTTCGCCTTCAAAAGTGCGAATTCGAAATTAAGCAGTTCGATCAAAAAACGCAAACACTATCCTGACTCAAACTCCTCGCCACCGTCGCTCACACCACCGAGATTGCCCACACTTTGGCCACACGACGGCAACACGCAAAACTACCAGCCTTCTAAAACTCGTGACACTCGATCACGAAGTGATAATGAACACACCATGTTTACAGACAAGACCAAAACATTGAACAAAACCCTAAATCGATCACGTTTCGAAAATTTACTCATTATAAAATTTTTCTGATATTTTCTTACGAATCACAAGTACTTAAACTTGCTTCAACACCAATTTCAATCTTTAAAATTGATTCAATGGTTCGAAAATGGGAAAAATGCAATTTTGGTTCACATACAAACCGCTCTTAAAATCCCATACTAAAAATTCTTGTTTTAGTTTTAAAAATCATAAATTCCAGTATGCATTCAAGTTATAAACTTAAATTAGCTTTTTAAATTAATTGAATATATTTTCTTACCTAATTTCCTGTAAACATAGCTTCCAGTAAAAAGAATATCCCACTAATCACGTTTTAAACTGTTTCGAAAATATTATTTTGATGTTTTAACATCTTGTTGTTGAGAAAACAAAACCTAACAAGGATTTAAATAAGAATAACTTGAGTGTTTGAACTAGCTATGTAATCTGCATCAATTACAGAGAAGCAACAGAGCATTATACAAATATTCACAGAATTCTATTCAAAGATCAAACTGATTCCATACCATATAATAAATGAGTCATCTTTATTGATTTTTAAATAAACTAATTTTTTTAAAGCTTGATGTTTACTCACTTACAAACGATTTTTTTACTCAGAAATCAAGGCCTAAAATCATTTGAGAGGAAAATTTGAATTATTGAATCAGGTTTCAAACCTGTAATGTTTAAAACAGAGGCTTGCTAGCCTGTTCCAGACTTGAACACAGATACTAACACACATATATATACATAAAGTCATTTCTTTAACATCATGCACACATGATTCATATCATATTTCAAGGATTCATCATATGCCAATTCAAGCAATTTCAGTTTTTAAAAGTTTTACTCACCTGTTAAAATGTGGACAGAGAACAGGTTTTTAACTTGGCTGAAACTTGTATTTCGATTTGAAGCTGATTCCTGATTGTTGAACTTGATCTGAATATGAATTTGATTATAAACTGAGTTGATTCTTCATTATAGCTTCAGGTTGGATTTGTTGTTTGGAAGATTTATAATCAAAGCTTGATTGTTTATGAGCTGAAATTAGTGTTTGATTTAAGTTTGATTATCAGGTTTTTTTTTCTTTTTCTTTTTCATTTAAAATTTTTCAACTTCAAAGAAAGCTTATGCCAGTTGTAAATTTTATGACAAAATTGTCTTACACTTGTTATTATTTGTTTTACACTTGTTATTAGCATGTACACTTGTAAATTTGCATGTTAATATTTTTATATAATATTATACCTTATTTCTATTTAGTTTTTGTTTTCATGTATATATATCTATCCTAATTTATGTATTATGTTTATATCTTATATATATATAAACCATATTTTTTTTTATTCTATTCATACATTTCCTATTATTCATATTTATACACATTAAAAGAAAAATGATTCAAAATTAAACTATCCACTAATAAACATATATATACATACATCGGTTTATTACTAAATAAATCTATATTAATTTGTAATTAGACATTATAATAGAAAACATATTCATTAATATATTTATTAATTTACTAAAAGATTCATCATGTTGATTTAATTATTATAGTTTCAAATCCACTTATATATATATATATGTATTCAGACGTGTATTTTTCCAAATAAAATCAGTTAATTATCCAGTTAACAGATGTCCAAAATCCGGGTTATTACATTCCTCCCCCCTTAGAATCTTTTCGTCCCCGAAAAGAAACGAAGTCAGAATTTACTAAAATGCTGATTATCAGATTAATATTCTTTGATCATTTTAAAACACGTTTTAAAATCTATATAATATTACCAAAATAATTTTATAAAAATACTTTTATAATTCGATGTCTCAACAAATCCATCCTCGTTCTCACAGAAATTCGGTCATACGTTGATCAGGCGTAAGACTGAAAATCTATAAGTACTTGGTAAACCTGTTTTCAACACCCAGTGAAAATACTTGGAAAGTATTTTCGAAAACTTTGTGAAAATATAGAAAACATTTTTGAAAATAGAGGAAATATCTTTGGTGAGAATGCTCTGGAAATCATCACTCCCATCCATGGTCACAGTTACATCACGGGTTACGTTGCCCTCGCAGCAAAAGTCCATGTAACTGTTAACAGCATGGAACCCACAACAGATCGCAGTTACATTCCAGGGTTACGTTGCCATCGTAGCAAAAGTCCATGTAACTGTTGGCTCTCAGCGGCACACACGATTTCGCTGTCAAAATGAAACTCCTCCACATAGGTCGCAGTCTACCGATATAAAATCAAACGCAGACTGTTGGCTCTCAGCGGCTCAAACGACTTTCGCTATGTTACCATAGTGTCACAGTCTACCGATATAAAATCAAACGTAGACAGTTGGCTCTCAGCGGCACACATGACTTCCGCTATGGTCTGCAGTAGATCGCAGTGACATTGAGTTAAATTGTTGTCACAGCATAACTCAAATGCCTCTGTGGGCACCAGCCCCTCGACTTTCGCTACACAAATAATCCTCAGGAACTAGTTTTGTCCGGACTCCTCACAGGATCAACTTTAGAATCCCCCCTTGGGGTTCAAGGCAGTACCACCCAGTGGCACTCCTGAGAAGTTCATTTCAAGAGAGCGCCTTTTTCCCCAGAGCTATACTCAAAACATTTTATACTATATACTTATAGTATCTTCAAATCATACCCTTTATGATTTATCAAAATCTCCTTTACACAAAATCGATTACCAAAATCGATAATTCTTAAACTAGGCTTTCCAAATTCCCAAAATTGATTTTCCCAAAAATCAAAAGCCTTTTCCAAATTATATAGGTTCCCAAAACCTTTTCCCAAAATCCTCATAAGATCCTTTATATATATATATGTATATAACTTTGAAAATCTTTGGATCATTTCAAACTTGTATAAAACCTCTTTTATACTTCAAATATTTCAAAACCCTTTTTATTCTGGCTAGATTCAATAAGGGAAGTTTATCATATTACAAAATATAACTTTATTTATTGTCAAATCAAATATTCAAGTTTGATTTCTTTATAAAGTTATTTACCATTTACTTACCTCCATAAAGTAAATTTCAACCAAAGAAATACCCAATTCCATTATATTTCACATAATATACCTTTCATTTTCGAAAACCATTTCAAATTTCTTATCCTCAAATTTTAAATGCCAATTTCATTCAAACCCGTACGATGTACACATATCATCCGTACGCTATATCAATCTGATCGCTCAATCGATCACACAATTTCACTTCCGAACTAGTATTGTCCACCCGGCTTCCTAGTGCGGACTCAGATCTGGTTTCCTGATCAGAAACCATCATTCTCCTTGCATAGTCACAACTATGATAGAGAATATCCAGAACCAATCAACAATCCATATCCAGGTTCGCCGTCGAAAATCGAGCGAAAAATCCCAACTCGGATCGATAATACTATCTCGAAATTCTATGTTCGAATTTGGATCAAATCATTATGCGAATAGAATAATATAAGTATATCCTTCGTATTTATCTTTATTGGTTATTAGCCAAATCAATTTTCTTTTCTATTCACATTTCCTTTAATTCCATTCACTTATTCTCAATTGCTTCCATTTCCAATTGAGTTATTATTTCAAATACAAACAGTTTGAACTCTGATTTATTTAAATTTAAAAATAGCTTGAAAAAGTTTAAAATAGGCAAGTAGTTGAAAAATAGTTATTAGTTTGTAAAATAGTTGTAAAATAGTTAAGTAGGTATAAAATAGTTAGATAATTGCAAAATAGTTTTTTTTTTTTAAATAGTGATTAGATATAAGTAACTGAAAAATAGTAATTAGTTTATAAGACAGTTTCAAAATAGTTAAATAGTTCCAAAATAATTGTAAAATAAGTATAAAAGAGTTTGGGGTTTAAGAAGAAAGATTTGTATAGTAAATAGTTTGGAAAAATATATTTGTATTAAAACAATTTATTTTGAAAACAATCCAGAGCCAAACTGTTTAATTTCCCAATCTCCATTTCCAATTAATTTCCCATCAATTCAATTTCCACTTTTATTTAAATTGACTCAATACTTCAATTTCCATTGAAATTGATTTAATCCCAATTCAAGTTGAATTAACCTTAATTCTTTTTCAATTTAAATCAAATTCCATTTGTTTTTTTTTTAAACTTATTTAACTTTAATCACAATTCCAAATTATTTCAAATCAATTTGGATTAATTTCAAATTGAACCAGCTTCAATTTCAAATCATTTCAATTCTAATTTACCATTTGAATTTTTTTTTTAAACCTATACATCTTCCATCACAATTCCAATTAATTCAAATCAAATTCATTTTGAACTAATTATATTTAAATCTCAATTTTAAACTATCCCGAATTATATAAACTCGAGTTAATTTTTTTTTTTTAAATGTTGATTTAACCCCTTAAATCAAATTAACCTTTATTTTTAAATTAAATCAACCTTAATTATTAATTTAACAACTTAAATCTTTAAACCATTTAATTCTGAATCCAAATTCCAAAATTCTATTTTAAAATTATCTTTACTTAACTTATTATAAAGTTCAAATAAGAGTTCAAAAACAATTTAATCTTCAGATTCTAATTTATTATCCATTTTAAATTTCCAGATCTCAAACCCATTTTGAGATCACTCATAACTCCCATTTAAAATCAACCATTTAACTTCCCAAGTTAAATTTTAATTTCATCTTGAAATTTCTAATTCAAGTTGTTCATTCTAAACTCATTTAACTTCCTTAAGTTAAATTCAATTTAATCCAGTCGACTAGACCCAATTTGAATTCCCATTTCAGATTTTAAATTTTATATTAAAAATCTTCCAACTCATAAGTTCATAAACTTATCACTATGAAACAAATTAAATTTTCTGGACTTAGATTTAAACTTCACAATTCAAATCTATTCATATTTACAAGTCATACTTATCTAAATTGTTATTTCCTTAAAACATTTCATTTTGCTTAATCACTTACAACATTTCATTATTAAACACAACAACCATTTATGATAATAACCAAGATTATCATATCTGGAAACCAATTAATTATTATCTTTATTCTGATAACACTTCTACAAATTCAGGATTAAAATTTCAGTTTGGATTCATTTCAAACTTATCTTTATTAATTTTTCAATTTGGTTGTATAACTATTACTACTTAATTTCATTATTTAATTCCAATGATTCAACAACCAATTCCTTTAATATATTTAATAATTAGAAAATTATTTCTATATATATCAAATGATAAACTTATATAAAAATCGTTTATTTTTAAAACCATTTTAAAACCTTTATATAAGAAAATAACAAGTACGCTCTCATATATATATATACTCAACTCATCTTAGGGTACCATTGACCCTATCCTTAATGAGTAAACTCACCAGAGCCAAGGTTCTCGCTTAACCTTCAGCTCTGATACCAACTGTAACTATCTGGAATTTTCGGGTTCGAAAATTCCGGGTCGTTACAAAAATATAAAGATTTGGGTACCAAAAACTAATGATAATTCAATTAGAAATAAGTATATTAATACTTTTATAAATACAGTTCATAAAAATGAAAATTTTACTTATAAAGAAAATTCTAAACCCTCTTGGGTTTGGTTTCCTAAGACCTAACTCTTAGGACCCTAATAAAAAGTGGGTACCAACGTCATCTTCATATTTTTTGCAAGTACTAACTAAGAAAAGAGGAAAGTTGATACTTGATAGTGGTTGCTCAAAACATAGGACAAGAAACAAAGATATGCTGACTAACATTATCTGCTCAAATGGAGGATCTGTCACATTTGGTGATAATTACAAAGGATATATCATCGGCAAAGGGGATGTGAGCAATGATGGTACATCTAACTTACCTCTTACTGCAAATGTTTTATTAGTAAAAAAAATTAAAACATAATTTGCTTAGTATAAGTCAACTATGCGATAAAGGTTTTAATATATCTTTTTTGGAAAATAAATGTAACATATTTGATTAAAACAAGAATCTAATCTTTGAAGGAACTCGAGAACGTAATATATACATTTTAAATATGAAAGTTAATCATAACACAAATATGTATCTATAGCTAAAGAAAATGATCCTTGGTTATGGCACAAAAGATTTTATCATATAAACTTTAAAGCAATAAGCAAGTTATCTAAAAATAATTTAGTAAAAGGTTTACCAAAAATGAATTTTAAAGCAAATAATATCTGTGATGCTTGTCAGTTATGAAAGTTAACCAAATCTACTTTTAAATCAAAGAAAATTATTTCTACATTACAACCACTTGAGCAATTAAATTTAGATCTTTTTGGACCAACTCAAGTTCAATCTATAAATCATAATAGATATGTTTTTGTAATTGTAGAGATTTTTCAAGATACACTTGGAAAATATTTATGAAAAATAAAAGTGATACTTTTGAAAATTTTAAAAACTTTTCTAAGAGAATCGATCATGATGGCGAATTCGATAATGATATTTTTGAAAATATTGTAATAAGATAGGAATTGTTCATAATTTTTCATTTTCTAGAACTCCGCAAAAAAACCGAGTTGTAGAAAGGAAAAATAGAACGCTTCAAGAATGTGCTAGAGCCTTATTAAATAGAAGCACCCTACCTAAACATTTTTTGGCAGAAGCTGTAGCAACTGCTTGTTATGTTTTAAATCGAGTCTCTATTAGACCATTAACAAAAACATACCCCATACGAACTTTTTAATGGAAGAAAACCTAACATATTATATTTTAAAGTTTTAGGTTCAAAATGCTTTTTATTAAATACAAGAGACCAACTTGGTAAATTCAATCCAAAATCCGATGAAGGAATATTCATTGGATACTCGGAATGAAACATGGCATATAGAATTTATAATAAAAGAAATAAAATAATCGAAGAAACACTTCATGTATCATTCGATGAAAATTTCAAATTTAATAATAAAAATGAAGATGAAGAAATAATTCCAAAATCATATATCACAGAAGATATTGAAAATAATACTGAAATAGAAAATAATAATTTACCGAGTGAAAATGAGATTCGATCTCCACCAAGACTGCTTAGAAATCACCCAATTGAAAATGTTATTGGAGAAATAAATTATAACGTAAGAACACGAAATCAATTAAATCAAATGGGTCATGTATCTTTTCTTTCGAACATTAAACCTAAAAATAATAAAGAAGCCTCAACTGATGATTACTGGATTATAGCTATGCAAGAAGAGTTAAATCAATTTGAACGAAATAAAGTTTGGGACTTAGTTCCTAGACCCAGTAATCAAACAGTCATCGGTACTAAGTGGGTTTACAAAAATAAAGCCGATGAGCAAAGGAATATTATTTGAAACAAAACTAGATTAGTTGCTCAGGGGTACAATCAAGAGGAAGGAATAGACAATTAAGAAACATTTGCTTCTATAGCCTGACTAGAAGCAATACATATTTTATTAGCTTTTGCATGTTTTCATAACTTTAAACTATACCAAATGGATGTAAAAAGTGCTTTTCTGAATGGTTTTATAAAAGAAAATGTGTATAAAAGACAACCACCTCTATTTTCATATGAAAAATTTCTAGACCGTGTTTATAAATTAAAGAAAGCTTTATATGTTTTAAAACATGCACCTCGTGCTTGGTATGATCGTCTTAAAAGTTATCTTATAAATTCTAGTTTAAAAATTGGAAAAGTATATCAAACTTTGTTTATAAAACAAGATAAAAAGGATATTTTAATAATACAAGTTTACGTAGATGACATCATTTTTGGTTCCACGAACGAAAAATTATGTCAAGAATTTTCGAATATTATAACAAGAGAATTTGAAATGTCTCATATGGGAGAAGTTTCATATTTTCTTGGATTACAAATTAAACAACTAATCAAGAAAAATATTGTAATAATTTAATAAATCATTTTAGTATCGAAAATACTTCTGCTAAACCAACACCTATGAGTACTACGGTACATCTCGATCGAGATGAAAATGGAAAAAGTGTTGACCGAAAACTATATTGAAGTATGATTGGATCTTTGCTTTACTTAACTGTTAGTTGTCCCGATATAATGATGAGTGTATGCTTATATGCACGATTTCAAGCAAATCCCAAAGAATCACATTTGCTAGTAGTGAAACGAATTTGCGCTACTTAAGCAAAACTAAAGACTACGGTCTCTTTCACCCGAAAGAATGTCCTTTTGAGTTAGTATCATATAGTGATGCTGACTTTGGAGGATGTCAAACAGATCAAAAGAGTAAAAGTGGTACATGTCTTTTCCTTGGACAATCTTTAGTATCTTGGTTTAGTAAGAAACAAAATTGCGTCTCGCTTTCGAGGTGTGAAGCCGAATATATTTCTGCTGCTTTGGCATGTGCTCAAGTAATATATATGCAATAAACACTTCAGGATTTTGGTATAAACTTATCTAAATCAACAATTTATTGTGATAACAAAAGTGCTATAAATTTATCGAAAAATCATATAAATCACTTTAGAACTAAACATATTGACATCCGACATTGTTTTCTTTGTGATAACATAGAAAAGGTAATATCTCTCTTGATTTTGTATCATTAGAAAATCAAGTTGCAGGTATATTTACTAAACCTTTAAATGAAAATATTTTTCTTCAATTAAAACGTGAACTAAGAATTATGTCATTACATGATTTATAGTTTATATTAAAGTTTTAAAATTTTTATAAAATAAATAAAAATTCAAAGATGATGGCACTCGAACTCAGCACTCATGAGAGGAAGTCACATGTCATTCCAATGTTCTATTGTGTTAATTGCATTAAGACCTTACATTCTTTTTATTTTACATACGACTATAATCTTTTTATTTTTTTAATCTAACAATCTTATATATATTTATAAGTTATAGATGATAAAAGGAATGGCTGAAATTTAGTAATCAATGTTAACCAGAAACTATAAAACTTCAAAAATGGAAAATGAAACCAATATATATACATGAAGAGAATTTTTTTAAAAACTAACATTAATTATATATATATATATACACACACACACATCTTCTTAAAACATTTCGTCTCAAAAAAGTTCCGATCTCATATCAAATTTTTTCAGCACTCCAACTTTGGATTCGTCAAATAAATCTACTCCTGTGCATATTCCAGTGAAGATTACTCCATCTCCTAATCACCATACCGGATATACACCAAACGACAAACGAGCTAAGAAAAACTTAGACTTTGGATTACTTTCTACCAAGGAGAAAATTGATGATATGCATCACTATCAGTATGAAACCTTAAATTTACAATGTGAGATGTATTACGAGCAAAAACACTATGGTAGAAATTTAAATATTCTTAAACAATTCACTCTCAAATTCTGTGGAATGACTCCTAAGCAAGGTGTACACAATCCATCTCCTTAACGACCTCACGTGTCTCTAAATTCTTAGGAACAAGGTGCTCAACGTAATGTTTGGTCTCCTATTAATCCACTATGTGATGTCACTAAAGTTGAACCAGGCTCAGATGAATCCAAGACTTTGGAAAAATAAAATCTACGTTTTTATAAATTTATTTTCATGAAATTGGTATTTTAATTTGAATATATAACACGTTTGTTGAAATAAAATTATATATTTTCTAACATGAGAATAAGGCTCGAAAAACACACACACACACACACACACACACACACACACATATATATATATATAGCTTGTCTATTAACCAAATTAGAATGAACTGAAAATAAGCTTCATCTCAAAAAATCAACAATTTTAGCCAACTGAACCTATGGGCTTAGCCGATTGTACATTCAAGAATATTCAAAATTTATTCTGAATTCAGCCGACTGAAACATGGCAATTTTGAACTAAAAGCTTGCGGGTTGCAATTCTTCCAATTTCAGCCGACTGCCTTTATTATTTCAACCGGCTGGATCATATGTTTTTTTGTTTTTTAAAATAGACTTTCATGATTTTCAATGCAAGTACCCAATCTAACCTACTACTTATTACCATCCACCCTTTCATTTTCAACCTACCCAACCATTCACTACTCAGAAAAACCCAATAGCAAACCCTAACTTCTTCAAAAAAAATCAATTTTTATTCCAATTTCATAAAACAAAATGGCTCCAAGATCAAAGGGAGCAAGAGAATCAACAACTGGACCTTCTGAAAGTCAAATTTGAGCATGGTTATATAATGATACAATGGTTAATAGATTCAATAACATGAAAAATTCGAAGCATTTCGAAGGAGCATTCATGAAGGAATTCAATTGCTATGCGATTAGGGAATTAGCCGAAGCTCATGGTTTTGATTCACTTATTAGGTATGAGTCTAATAATATTAAAATCTACCCTCTTTTAATTAAGCTCTTCTATGCTAATATGAATCTCGATCATCAAAATCCCCAAAAAAGATGATTGTATATGGACGTTGGTTTGTGGAGTAAAAATTTATATACCCCTTCAAAGATTAGGCCACATTCTACGATGTCATCCAAGGGGTTGGATATTGATGATGTTGATGTTGATATGTACAATCGCGATGAAATATCTCATCTTTTCTTCTTAGATGATTTAACCATTTTAAAATCCAGTGCCTTACATCCAAAGGCAAGAATTATCCATCGTGCTCTTATTAGATCTCTACAACCCCGGATCGAAAGTTATGAAAAAGTCTACAAAAGGGATTTTCAAGCTTTAAACGCTATTTACTCCTCTCAACGAGTAAACTGGGGAAAAAATAATATTGGATGAATTTCTTACTGTCAATCATAAAAGAAGCTACAAAATGATTCACTATGGAGCTTACATAATGCGATTCTATAAAATTTTGGAGTTTCATTGCCCGATTCCGATTTCATGACTATAGGTGAGATTAACTCCATGATCCTTAGCCTCATGGGTCTTCCTAAGTGTACTGAAAACCAAATAATCATTAGCTTTTAAGAATGGATCACAAATAGTAATCAAGGAATTCTGCAACCTAGAGACACGAATATTGTCTCCTCCTCCTCTCAGTTTCCTCAACAAGAAGATGGGGACGACGAAATTCATGAACTTCATACTGATGTGCCTCCTAAACAAGCTCTTATCACGTTATCTTGGAATTAAAGCAAACTAAATCGACATTTAACTAATGCTGAGAAGAACGTTTCTAAAATAGACAAAAATCTAAGCTCGATAAAGGGTTTTTAAATAAAATTTGGGAAAAGGTTCTTGCTCCAGATCCACTTCGACAAGTTTTATAGAAAATCTAGCACCATTCTCTTAGATGACCTCGGAAGAAGAGGGAGATGAAGAAGAAGGTAGTGAAGAATTCTAAACTCTATTTGTTATGCTACCTTGATATTTAATTCATGATAATATGTAGTATTTTTTTGGTTAAGACATATTTTATATGATATTTATGTGTTTGTGGTACTTTCTTCAATCAATACTATTCTATGTGAAGTTTCTTCGTAATATGGTTATTTGTTTGTCTATTTCTCATATCAATTCTTTTTTCCTTTTTGTCGATGACAAAGGGGGAAAATACGATTGATAGGGGGAGTATCCAGTCAGGGGGAGATAATTACTTTATGTATTTAAAAACTTACATAGTTGTCATCATCAAAAGGAGGGAGAATGTTAGAACCTTGAATTTTGATGTTTTGATTGTGACAACTATATGAGTAAATATTATATGAACTAACCAAACTTTCAGGAAAAGATATTGTTTTTACTTGAGAAATAGTCTACCAATTTGCAGACCAGATTTCAGATTGAAGCTCCCGTGTAGTATTACATTTAAGGTCTGAGTTTAGTAGTAAATTCATGTTAAAATCTCTCCAAAGTGGTATATGCATGCACACACAATTTAAAGTTTTTCAAAAACATTGTTGATATGCCAGAAAACACTAAATTCAGTCGACTGAATAGCATGATTCAGCCGGCTGAATATTGTGCATGTGCACAAGTTGATTTGAATATTCAGATGGCTGAGCATGCTAATTCTGCCTGCTAAATTATGTCACTTTCGCACTGTTTTCTTGCTGGCTCCATTTTAAATCCATTTAGCTGGCTGAATTGGTCCATTCAGATGGCTGAATCTTCATAACGACTATATTTTGAAAAGACACTTCAATTCAATTAACAGAAACAATTCTTGATTCAAGAGTTGCTTCCATATCTCTTCATGCCGATCTTTCACGAACGGCTACAACTCTTCAGTCTTTATAAATAGACATGAATTTCACTGTTTTAATCACTAATACTAATTCTAATTCTCCTACCTATTTTCTAATCTATCTTTCTATTTGAACTCTAAGCGATCAATACTTCATTCTGATCACTTGTTCATTTAAGCATACTTCATTAGTGACTTGATAAACTTCCTATCTTCATGAATTACAGATATACCACAAAGAAGAAGACTATAGGAAGGGTGTACTCTAAAGACTTATCCGTGCTATTAAAAGAGCACATTCAGTCAAGATAATTCTCTGTATTATTGAAGTCCAGTTCGGTTGCTCAGGCGGTTGAAGTCTTATTCTATTGCTTAGGCGGTTGAAGTCCTCTTTGGTTTCTCAGGTGGTGTAATACCCGTTCCTCTGGGTAAAGTGATGGTTGATAGTTAAATTCCAGAAGAAGTCTGGGACTGGATGTAGAACGAGAAGTTAGAACCAGTATAAAAATATATGGTGTCATTTACTTTATTATTTTACTTTTATATTTATATTACACACAAGTAAATAGTTTAGTTAATATTCCATATTATACGATTCAAAGTCACTTTCACTAAAATATGATGTCATTCTGAGTTGTAGTTGTGAGACGTTCATCGATCTTTATTGTATTTGGATTGCTTGCTGAGATACACCGATCGTTATGAACTATCGGTATAGAGCAATCGACAATTTCATAAACCTGAGAGTTTTGACCTACGGTTGTTCTTGAGGGCTCCACTCTTCAATATATTGATGCTCTGAAAGTTTCAAGTGAATTGGCTTTGTAGATTTATAGATGTCGATCGATCATCGTTGGTTTGCGCCATTTTATGGATCGTTCCTAATCGATCCATATGAATCCTTGTTTTGTCCGTAACTTGAGCACTCGAACTCCGATTGACTTGAAATTTGAAATGTAGCCTCACGGAGCATTGCTTACCACTTTATACCGATTACACCATGACTGGGATCCGTTCTAAGTATACTCGACCGTCGTCTATAGCACTATATATAGTTGATTCTCAGGGATGATAAACCATCCGTTTTTAGCCAAGTCGATGATATCAAGGCCTTGTCAAAAGGCGAGATAACACTTATCTACAGAAGGGACTCCTTGTGGGTTGCTTGGTGTTACAATCATAACCTTATAAATAGAGACATTTGGCCGCTGAAACCTAAGCAAGCAAACAGTTGGGTTTGGAAATTAATGCTAAAAGTTAGAGATGCTCTTCTGCCTCATGCAATTCTTTCATTAAGTTAAATAAGCCAAACTAAATTCTGGACGGTGCCATGGCTAGCTAAGGGTGTAATTTTATGCAACTCTCTATCTCATGCTAAAACTCAGTTATCAAGAATCCCTATGAATGCAAAAGTAGTTACATACATAAGAAATGGCTCAGTTGTCTTGCTACCCTCAAGTAGCCCTAATATCAGTCGAACATGGGACATACATAAACTCAAACCTTATGTACATGTTCCTACTGATGTATACAACTGAACTGAAAAGTAAAAGGAGCACTCCACAGCCATTATATATTCAGGTTTAGCAGCTCCTTTTAGCTAACCTAGTTTTTCTTGGAATTAGAGAATATGGAATCAGTACACAAATGAAAAGCTAAATTTCATGTTGTGGAAATTTTTCCAAAATGCACTACATACAAAGTCCAACTTAAGGAGAATAGGATTTAATGTGAATTCATTATGTATTTTTTTTCAGTTAGATGTAGAGGATATTCATCATCTATTTTTCAAATGTCTATACTCTCACTTTATATGGTTGAAAATTAAAACAAATGGTGGTTTTGATCAGTTTGTATGGGATAGTAAGATTGAATGGCTAAATATATATATATATATAATGCAACAAAATGGAAGTTCTCAGCTACATATGAGCTCTTGCTGATTTTAAAGGTTACTGCTACTAAATTATGGAGAGAGAGAAATGAAATCCTATTCAATAACAAGAGAATAAAGAGAATGAAATTATTTTATTGCATCTGCCGAGAAATTCATCAAGTTATGGCTATGTCCTCTTATTCATCTAAACCTTCTTTGGTTCAAAACTGGGCCTGATTTGTTTTACTATTCTATGTTTTTCCCTCTTTTTCTATTTTGCATTTTATTTCTCTTCTAGTTTTCTCTATATGTTCCAATTTATGATTGTAGGTCTTTTCTTATTGTTATAAATATATGGTAGAGGCTATTCAACCCCGTTGGCTTTGCCAAAAAATACTCATATATATATATATATATATATATGTGTGTGTGTGTGTGTGTGTGTGTGTGTGTGTGTGTGTGTTTTAATTTACTAATTAACTTTAAATTCATTTACTTAATTAAACAATTTAGTTAAATTTTATTGATTTCAGAAATTATATTATATACATACATGTACACTTACATTGTCTTAAACATGTTATGACAACATAACATATATCACTATATATTACACATGCATATATGTACATTATTTAATTAACTTATTTAATTAATTTTTCTTTTACTAATCTTATTAATAAATTTATTTCAAAATTAATATATATATATATTTATACACACGAACACTTTGAAAATTTTCATTATATTATAACTTTTATAATATTTAGGTCTTATTTTAAATTTAACTTTACATTTAAAATTTATATTCTTAATATGTAAAATAATTTGAAAACTAGCCCAAAGCCCAATTCAAATTGACTCTATTGTATTAAGAGCAACCTTTGGGCTCACTTCACTTTTCCAACCAGCCAGTAGAGGGAGGGCAGGGTACTTGGTTACCCAAACCTAAGCCTAGATACTACTTTTCTTGACATCCTATTGAATTGGTAGGCTTAACCAGTTAGCCCTAACATAACTAATTTAGACCGTATAGACTATTGAGCTTCAATATCATTGTTGAAATCAGGCCAGTTGAAAGCAGGGTAATTGGGTAAATTAAAAAAATCTCTTGGATCATTATTGTGCCTATGTAGTTTAAATTCATTTAGAACTTTTTTAAATTTTCTTTTAAATAAAAAGTTCATTTTATTATTATTGTTTAAAATTCTTTAATTTAATTTTGAGTTGTTTGTATATTATGACGAGCACATAAAATGCACATATATGTAAAAGTTGAAGTGCAACATAGTAGAAGCATATATATAATTAATGTGAACATTGTTTAGGTGCTGATATTTACACAGCAACAACCATATTTCCCTATTATATAACCCTTTGTCATCAAAATCAAGAATTTTATTATTATTATTAAATGATTGTGTGTGTATGTATGTATGTATGTATGTATGTATGTATGTATGTATGTGTATGTATGTATGTATATGTGCATGCATGTGCATAAGCGTGTGTATATATATGATGATTTGTATTAAAATAGACTTTATTTATGTAACATGTAATAAGTCAATGTATACATTATGAAGTAAATTTTAATTAAAATAATTCAAATGTTTGCTAATATATTTTACATAAAAACCCCTTTAAGCTTTGAGTTAAATACACATACAAACCAAAACAAGATATAATTAAATTCAAATAGTTTATGAAATAGAATATATGTCTTTTAAATAAAGATCTTGTACTAGCCTAGATTTAATTGTTAAAATAAGAAAAAAATCACTAAATTAATGTATCCCCGTTTTTAATTAGCAATTTTTTTTTTAAAATAATTTAAACATAAGATAATTAAGTCTTCATATTATGTTGTCAACTTTGATTAATTGATGAAATCATTTTAAAGTTTTATTCACATAACAACTTATATGGAAACATTCAAATCTAAATCTTTTATTATGAAAATTGACTCATTAACAAGATTGTTCAAAAAAAATTAAAACAATAATAAAATTAGACGATAAGGGCATATACAAATTTGGGATAATAAGGTCTAGATCTAGGTTAAACATACAAGATGAATAAGCGTATAGAACATAGATGAATAAAATTATTATTGTTTATAACATAAAAATAACAAAGAACATAACATAGAGTTTTTCAATCAAATCAACATGATAAGAATGTACAGTTGATTCAAAAAGGAAGAACTAGTATATTCAAATCATAATCCAAATTCACACATATGAAAAACAAGGAGAGACGGAGAATTAAAGAGATGTAAACTAAATGATATAGAATCAAAATATAGAATTAACTTAAGATGAAGCTAGGAGAAACACCTTCAATGATCGAATAAATCCTTGATCTAATAAATCATTCTCTAAATTTGCAGTAATCAAGAGATAACCACTTATTTATTTTTAATTTTATTTGAACTAGTTTTTGGAATTTGGGACCTCCTACCACTATTAGAATTCGACCTCTATGTTCCTTATGGAGTGGAAAAAAATAGAGAGCAATATCTTATTAAAGAAGGAAATAAACGAGTAATTAAGACATGGTCATTTTCTCTCCTTTAATTAAGATTGCCCTTTCATTTCAAATCCAAAAACCCTTCCCTTCTTTGCATTATGGACGGCCATCATTTGTGGGCTTTGGGTCTAAAAAATTTCAAAAATCCAATTAGTTTTAACTCTATTTAAATCCAATTTAAATTTCCTATCGATATTATACACTGATACGCGTGTTTATAAATTTTATATATGTACATTATTAAATACTAATGGTAATCAAACAAATCAAATAAGAAATATTTTAACAATTAATATTTCATAGCTATTAATTAATTTATTTTATTTAGAGCTCTTTTTGTATTTATTTTGTTTAAATCAAATTTAAACATTCCATCGATATCGTATATTGATGCGCATGTTTACAACTTTTATACATGCACTTTACTAAATATCAGTGACATTCAAATAAATTATATAAAATTATATAATTAATATTTTATATATAGTAATTAATTTTCAACTATTAAAAATCAATTAAATCGTGTGGTTCATTTCGAATATTTATTATTTCAGTTATGTGACTCTAAATGTAAATTCAATTAACGATTAATACCGAACAATTCAAATATTAACGTTCACAATCACTGTAGCTGGTGGTGAGACACTGTGAATGAATTTATTGCTCACATGCGTTTTGGTAAAATCTAATTTCACTTATTATAAGCGGTATATAGTAGTAATGATAATTTATACCAATTCACTTCATCAAAAAAATATCGCCTTAGGACTTATGAAATCTGGATTTGGCCAAAATTCCAACACCGTCCATATTCAAATTTGTAAGTCCAAAAACAAAGTCCTTATTTTAATAATAACTTTTAATATTAACGTACTACTATGGCCAGAGATTTTGACTTTGAGTTGACTATAGTTGACCGTGATACTAACCCTATATAACTAAGGAGACGAATCCTCTATTGAATAGTGTTTTACTTCCAATGCTTCAATTCAGACCCAACAACAATCATTTAGTAGAAACCATGCCATGATTTAACTATAATCAAAGTGGAGTGTCCACATTAAGTTTAATAGTATTCTTAAGTAGAGAGAGCTGTGTAATATCGTTACTTCAAGATTCTCTATTTGGCCTTAGTTATATTAACCAATAGAAAACTCTTGAGTGGGTTATTCCATGGTTACCCAATAACTATTAGTACATAATCTCTTGGTGCCCCCAATAGTTATGATTACTGCACTGCCCAATTTTTGGAAAGCGTCATGCACTCTGGTCTTAATAGATGCATCAATATCCAACCTCGATGCTTCTTGACTAGGAATATTTAAAACAATGTATTCATTCAAAAAATGATAAAATATTCATGATTACAACATCTTGTAATTTCTATCACAAAAATACATCATTTATGGATTTTCTGTTAAATATTTTTTTGGAGAAGGTACTTATATCAATAGTGGTAAACAAGGAATTATAAAAGTGAGTTCAGCCCAACTATATACATCAACAAAATTAGCCCAAATGCAAAATAGAAGCAATAAAAACTATATAGGACAATAACCCTAGTTCTATATCGAACTGGATTAATACTAAAATGGTAGCCGCCATACCAAAGAAACAGAGCTAATCGCCGCATAATAACATATTTTGAACTAAAAGATACCTCTAATGCTACACTTACATCACGTATCTCTTCATAAGGAGGAGCTTCTGCGCATTCTTCAATCTAACTCATGCTAAGGGGGAGGGTGTTAAAATCGGGAGAGAAAGCTTTGATGTCAAACGGGATGTTCCAATATTCTACAACAATGGTATACTGCAATAGATCGCTAGGTTTTTTCTTTAACTTAGTCATAAGAATCCTAAAGTATATCTCGATTACTTTGCAAACATTAAATCAACTTTTCTGTTTACTAGTGAATATTCTTGCATTTCGCTCTTTCCCAGCAATCGATGTTATTGGTCTAATAATGTCTCTGTACCTGTCTTTACGACTGAAGTTTTGGGTGAAAATTCAATTTCATCATGTAGGTTATAGTCACTACATGCTTGAAGTCTAGATTTGAGTCTGCACCGGCTCCATATATGAGCAGTATAGACATAGTTGAAAAAAAGATGGTCAGTGCTTTCTGTAAATTGATTATATAACACACACAAATCATCATTGAAATTGATGTCTCTCTATGAGAGGCCCTTTTTAGTCGAGAGGCGATTGGAAATAGCTTTAAATAAACAGATTCTCATCTTAGGACAATGAATTTTATCCCATAAGAATTTATTCCAATTCACTTCATTACAATGGAGTGAGACATAATCAATAGCTGATTTTAAAGAATAACTTCCATTAGCTTCATTTGTCCAGAACAAATGATCATAGCTACCTTGAAAATTCTAATATTATGTATTTCATCTTGAAGTGTGATAGTTTTAAGTAAATTTCCAGTATGCCATTCACCATTTCTAATGATATTATTAACTTTATGATATTGCCTCTCAGCAGTTCCAGCATATTGTGACCCAACCTATCAAGCAATTTTGATCCATTGATCAATGGATCGTGCCACAAACTACTTTCCATGCCATTTGGAGCAATATGTCTTAAATATAGCATTATTTTCCAATCGCCAGATGGGGTAGAATTTATAGAACAGTCCCAAAGGAAACCATTTCATAAGTATTTGCTTCTTAACAATTTGGACCACAAATAGTTTTGGGCTAAAGAATTCCATACCATTTTGAGTCCAGAAGCTTTGCTGGTATCTGGAAAATTTTATAAGCCCATTCCTCCTTTAGATTTCCTTTGACACATGACTTCCCATGGAATTTCACTATAGTTTCCTTTCCCTATAATGTTCGAAAAGATTTTTATAATTTTGTTCAGCACTGTAGTAGGAATTTTAAAGCTTTGACTCCAAAATATAATAAGGCGTAGGATGGTGGATTGTATGAGTTTTATCCTGCTAGCAATACTTAAGCATTTGCATCACCAACCATCAATTTTGACTCTAATTTTATCATTTAGATTGTTACAAGCCTCCACTTTGAGGTATTAACTAGATAAAGGTAGGCCTAAATACTTTGTTGGTAATTCTCCTTCATTGATCTCCAATATGATACATATTTCATGTTTTTGGTGACACGCTTTACTGAAAAATATCTTAGTTTTAAAAACATTCATTTGAAGGCCAGCACACTTATGAATTTTGTTAAAAATCCTTTTGATGGACAAAGCTGCATGATAAACAGTTTAGCAAAAAATGAGAAGGTCATCAGCATATATTAAATGAGTAAGAACAGGTTCTACAGTGTGTATGGGTTTAATCTTGCCATTGCTAACTTTAAGATCCATTAGAATAGTGAAATACTCCATAATAATGGTGAAGAGGTAAGGGGATAGAGGATCGCCTTGCCTGATTACATTCCTACTTTGAAAGTGACCTTTAGGAATTCCTTTGTATAGTACAAAGAAAGAGGGGGAGTTGATCATTTCTCTAACAATTGTTATTAATTTGTTTGGGAAATCCATTTGATGCATCATATGTGTTATAAACTCTTTGCTGACAGAATCCTAAGCTTTTTTGATGTCAACTTTAATGCACATTCTACTAGCAATAGTAGAATTGAAGCCTTTGACCTGCTCATGTGCAAGCACAATACCCTCTGTAATGTTTCTGTCTAGTAGATAAGCATGCTGATTTTCTGATATGAGAAGCTTAAGGGTGTTTTTAATTCTATAGCTCTAAAGTGCGGAAAGCACTTTATATATGAAGTTGCAACAAGAAATGGGTCTGAAATCGTTCAGTGTTTCAGGGGGGTTGCTTGGGAATCAGGGCTAAAAATGTGTGATTTATTTCTTTTATGATTTTCCCTTCATCATAATAGCTTTGCATTGCGTCTAACAGACCATGTTTGATATTATGCCAATGTAATTTCCTGTAAAATCATCTGGGCCAGGAGTCTTATCCTCATGAATGCTAAAGACAACATATTTTAATTCCTCTAAGATGAAAGCATTATTCAGGTAATCTTTCACATATTCAGTTAATTTGACTTTGCAAGTAATATTCGGGAAATCATTGGAGTAACCACTTTTATTGTATAGATCACTATAAAGTTTCACTACATTAGTAACTTGTACATCATTATTAGAAGTAGGCTCGTCATTAGTCTGTATCCGATAATTGAAGGTGTTTGTGTGGTTTTTTTTGGATATTGTGGCGTTAAAATATTTACTATTATCATCTACCATAGTTAACCAGTCGCATTTAGATCCTCATTTCAATAAAGTAGCCAACATATGCAGTTTGCTTTGACACTCAACTTTAGCCGCATAATATAATTTCGAGATATTATCATCTTATTGTAAGTCCAGAATAGTGTGGAGACGGTTACACTTTTCTTTACAAATTTCTACTTCTTTCTACAAGTTGATTTTGTTGTAACTCCAACTCTTCAACAAATGTTTAACATTTTTTTTGAAAAATCAAGAAGTTGTAAAAGTTGTTACCAATTTAAGGGATCGTTAGATGATCATGAATGATAGAGAAGTAGTCCTCGTAACGACACCAATGATTAAAGTATTTAAAAGGTCTAAATCCATTAATGGTGGTATGATTGAATATGCATACCAAAAGAGGTGAATGATCAATAGACATGGATGGAAGAGCGGAGGCTATAGAGTTATGAAACTTAGAAAACCAGGTTAGGTTAACTAAATCTCTATCCAGGCTACATCCAATATTTTTTTGTGGGCCAGACCTCTAAGTGAATTTGATGTCACTGACATTATGTTCCATGAGACCACACTTGATTAAGAAGTTATTTAACTCATCAGTTTTGCAAGTTGGCAAGTCTCTCCCTCCTGACTTATCTTTGAGAAGTCTCATAAAATTAAAGTCTCCTAAAAGAATCCCAAGAGAAATTATTGTAGAACTGTCAACCTCTAGTTTGTCCCATAGATCTTTTCTAAGATGATCATAATTGTCAGCATATATAAATGTGATAACTAGATGAGCTCCTCCACCATTTTGAAGAGTCACAGCGATATGTTGTTTGCTAAAGGATAAAAGAGTATAAGCCCAATAATGATTATTTATGTACTCTGATATTCTACATTTGTGAAAAAAATCTCTATTATCCAAAACACTACAATTATCAATCCAATGCTTATTAAACATGTGCAAATTCTCTTTTCCGAGTTTAGTTTCCAAAAGAGCCATTATAGAAAAATTATTTTCTTTAACTAAATTATAAATCTCCATCTACCTTCTAGGGCCATTGATCCTCTAACATTCCATGTTAGGATGGTTATAAATGTTTGGCAAGTCTGTCTCTCCCAATATTCGAAGAAGCAAGGTCCAAGGATTCACTTCCTTTTATTTTTTTTCTCTTTTTTTGGCATCATTTAATGCATTCCATAATTCATTCTTACTAACTAGTAAATCTGCAGATAGGGTAGTAGGGGTGAGTAATGGATTAGCATGAGTTAGATTTTCAAAACTTGCACTGGCTCTATCCTCCTTTGGAGCAGTGGCGATTTGGGTAGCCTTTGTTACCTATAAAGAACCGGTACTATCATTATTAGTGTTTAAATATGACTTAGAATCATGTAAATGAGGAGAGGTGTAAATTGTATAATCGCTCGATTGTGAGATTAGGAAAGCATGTGCTTTTAATAAAGGCTCTTCTCCTACTATGAATAGGGTACTAGAGATGAGGTTGATGCAACCTGCATAACATTGAGCATGTGTTCTACCTGAGTAGGCTCTTGACTGTGGTTCTTGTTGTGCATTGACATGGCATTGATCTCTTCTAGTTCTTTGTTTGCACTATGAGAGAGATGAGGAACACTCCCAAATTCCGAGAGCTTGTCAGCACACACTTCATCTATCTTATTTGAATTGTCTTGTAACATCCCGTATTTGGAGGCCAAAAGTTAAGCGCGACAGATGCCGTGGTCATCCATAGTATTAACTTCTGGTGACAAAATACGATAATGCTAATGGTATCCAAAATATTAGAAGCACTTGAATATAGAAAAAATCACATATTTCAAAAACAATATTTTACTGATTACATTTCAAAACAAATTCATATCCATGGTACATAATCCCATAACGTTGCCCAGGCTTTGGATCAAATATAATTTACAATAATATGCCAAGAGCGACATATGACGATGCCCCCTTTGTTGATCAAAGCAATATAATTATATCCGACTTAATACACACAGCAGAAATAAACAAAATAAACTGCAACTCCTAAATAGCTATCCGTCAGCCACCTGCTCGTCTACGGTTGCTTTATTTGCCAAAATTAATAATACCTGTAAACCTCAACCCTCAGCCTACTCAAATCAATTTTGAGCACCCGAGAGTTTAAGGGGAACAAAAACTTCGAGACAGACATAAAGCTTGGTGTGGAAAATACTGTTACATCTCGGTTTACTGATATTAAGTGAAACCACGCCGCTTAGCGCAACGGGTTTTCCCCTCACTAATATCTTTTTCAAAACATATATTTTGAAAATCTTTTCCTACAACCCAACTGGTTAATCAAACTGATAATAATAAAAGCTATATCCATTATGCTATAAAAAGGTAACTGATGAACTATCTACCCATGAGTAATAAATGGACTATCTGTCCGGGAACTGGGCTGATTGCTCGCAAACTGGACTAACTATCCACAAATTGGACTAACTGTCCGAATCAAAATGGACTAGCTGTCCGAATCACTTTCTTAGGGCTAACTACCCTTCATCTTTTTCCTTGAAAACCTTTTCAAAATGATTTAACTTTCTAAATCATACTAATACAAGGAAAATATATTCTTAGCTTTACTCTAAGCTATTTTGCCATGTTATATATACTTTAATCAAAATAATGTTGATGAAATTTAATGAGGATTACTTATTTCCCCAAAATAAGTTAAAACCCTTTTCAACTTAAAACACTTAGGCTATGCTGCCTAGTTAGTATATTCGAAACCTTTGTTTAAAACCTTTAACCAACCCTTTAGAAACCTTTGAAAGTAACCCTTTCGAAACCATTGAAAGTATCTCTTTCGAAACCAAATAAAACCCATTACTTAACCTAGGCCGAGAGGCCAAATCCTTTCTTTCGAAAGCTTTAAAACGTTAGACATCCTTCTTTGAAATCTTTAAACCATGCCTTTCGAAAACATGGGAAAAACCTTCCCTCTTAGACCTTTCAAAATCATGGGAAACTACCCCTTCGAAACCTACGTTTAAAACCATTTCGAAAGCATTAAAACACTAAACCTTTCGAAAGCCTTTTGGGTTCAATTTAAAACATGTGAAAACCTTTCGAAACCATTCAAAAATTTACCCTTTCGAAATCTTCGAAAACCGTTTCAGTTGAAACCATTTGGATTATGCCTTCAAGTAGAACAAAAGGATCAGAAACCCATTAAAGTCGACAGCACTCCTTTCGAAATCATTCCTAAGTAAAGAAGTGATGGTGTCGAAACCTTCCCTTCGAAAGCATTGGAGAAGTGGCCAAATTTTAGAAAACAAAGTAACCCCTTTGAAACCATCTGGGTCGAAAGGTAGAAAGCGGCAGCCAAAGGTTTCGACCTAGTCGAAAGCATTTATTTAAAACAAAGGCGCAACCCAATCAAAACCATTTCATTAAAACCATTTGACCTGGTCGAAAGCCAACCTAGTCGAAAGCTACTCAGTCGAAAGCAAGCAGACGCATTTTCATTTAAAAGCAAAGTATGGCGTCAACCCCTTCGGAACCCCTGGTTTCGACCATATACCTTCCGCTTATATCCAATTCACTACATACCAGTTAACTGATACCATGTGCATTGGTTTCGATAGAGTCGAAGGCGAAGGTAAGGAGGCGAAAGCCTGGTGCCGAAAGTATCGAAACAGTAAAAACCTTATATATTTGTCCTTCTAAACTATTTCTTTGTACCTAACTTGCCTTGTTTGTCAAACTGTGATTAGTTGCAAGTTTCTCTTTTCTAAAAGTACTACCGGCTTTCCAGAAATAACAATTTGAATTATTTACAAAAAGTCCCTTCTCCTTTTAAAATATATAAAACATTTAAAGTCCCATACCTTAAATAATTTTATATATCCATTAAAACACTTAGGAAAATTTTATAAAAATTCCAGTAAATCACTTTTAATATGTTTCTAACATATATAAATTTCAGACCCAAACCATTAATTATTTAGCCGTAAATAATTTTTAAACCAAAATAAAATTCTTCACTAGAAAATTCATATAAAATCCACAAAAATTCTGAAAATTATGAAAATTGAAATCCATCTCTAAAATATCATTCAAGGTCTATATAAAAAGTTACAAAGCATTTGGATGTCATTTAATAGGGTTTTCGCCTTAAAGCATATCATAAAGTCAATATAGAAATACATAAATCATCAGCAAGTATATATAATCATTCCATCATTCAAAAACATGGAAATCAATGCAAAATATTTTGGATTTCATCTTAAATCAGAAAACAAAAGAAATAGTGATGTAATCATTATTTACCTTAGCTTTAGGGATTAAGAAGTTTGAGATTTGGATGCATTTGATTTGATTTAGCTTCTTCCTTAGCTTTTCTTAATCTTCTTCCTCTTTCTCTTGTTAATGGTGGTCGGACTCTATTTTCAAAAAATTGATAAATGAAAATGAACGTGTATAGAGATACACGGCAAGGGTTTAAGGATATAGGAACGGCTCTCTCCTATTTTACCCCTCCTTTATTTCATTTTAACTCTTATTTTAATTCATTATTTAAGTGGCACAGCTACCCCTTAATAAAAATCAAATCTCAATCCCCTAATCAACACATTATTTTATTTTATTTAGTTAATTAAATATCATAAATAATGTTACAAAAAATAAAGGGTGTTACAGACTCCCATCCTTAAAGAATTTTGTCCTCGAAATTATGATAAGGTACACAACAATTCAGTCAAAGAGGTACATACCATCAAACAAGTCATGATAAGTATCTCTAATCCTACTCTCAACCTCCCAAGTACAGTCCCTGTCATCGCCACTCCATTGGACTTCGACTAATCTGACCATCTTATTTCTAAGCCTCTTCTCATCTCTCGCAACAATGCGAATTGGCTTTCTCACAATAGTAACGTCCGGTTCTACTACTAAGTCCTCTGGCAAAGTCGGTGCAATAGTAGTCTCCGGGTCTCTAACACACTTTCTGATATGAGAAAAATGGAAACCATCGTGGACTCCTGCCAAATTGCTCGGTAACTCAACTCTATATGCAAATTTCCTGATCCTCTCAATAACACGAAAAGGTCCAACGAATCTCAGTGCCAACTTTCCTGATCTTCCGAATCTGATCACAACCTTCATTGGTGACACCTTGACAAAAACCTGATCTCCAACCGAGAACTCTAAATCTTTCTGTCTTTTATCTTCATAACTCATCTGCCTAGACCGAGCCTCTTTCATCCTTGCTCGAATGACCTAAATATTTTCTGCAGGTTCTCTAACCAAATCTAGACCAAGAACCAACCTATCCCGATCTCTAACGAACAAACGTGAGATTTGCATGGCCTTCCATATAAAGCGTCAAACGGTGCCATTCCAATACTAGTGTGATAACTGTTGTTAGACGAATACTCGACTAAATGCAGATGGTCTTCCCATGATCCCTTGAAATCTAGAACACAAGCTCTTAACAAATCTTCCAAAACTTTGTTAGCTCTTTCTGTTTGCCCATCAGTCTGCAGATTGTAAGCGGTACCCATCTTGAGCTCGGTTCCTAAAAGTTCCTGTAGACTCTTCCAGAACTCGCTAGTGAATAAGGAATCTCTATCGCTTACTATATTACTAGGAATTCCATGCAGTCTAACCACATTCTTCATAAACAACTTCGCTAAAACATGTGCCATTCTGGTTAACCTAACTTGAATGAAATGGCACTCTTGGTCAATCTGTCCACTATGACCCATATACTTTCATTTCCTCTGTTCGACCTTGGCAACCCGTCAATAAGATCCATAGAAATAGAATTCCATTTCCATACCGGAATATCTAATGGCTGAAGCAACCACTCGACTTTTGATGTTTGGCTTTTACCTGCTGGGAGTTCAAACATTGCTTCACCCTTAAGCCAACATCCCGCTTCATACCTTCCCAGAAGAAACTTCTCTTCATATCCTGATACATCTTAGTTCCTCCTAGATGAATAGAGAACTTTGAACGATGGCATTCCTCCAAAACTTCTTTCCTTATGTTTCCTACACTCGGAACACGTAATCTCCCAATCTTTCTCAACTACCCATTCTAGTCAAGACTGAAGTCCTTTAAGTCATCGCTCTTGGTTCCATCTCTTAACTTTCTGATCCGTTCAGCTAATACTGGATCCTCCTCTTGTTTAGAAGCAATATTTTCGATCATCATTGATCGAACTTCCAAACAAGATAATACAACAGTCACTCCATTAGACCCAGCCTAGGATCTCCACTGCACTCTACAAGCTGACAAGGCTTCCAAATCTTTCCACTCAGCAATCATTTCCAATACTGCATTCTGATACTTCCTGCTAAGTGCATATGCAACCTTGTTGTCTTTCCATGGTGTGTACTCAATCCCAAAATCATAAGCGGCAATAAATTCTATCCACCGCTATTGTCTCATGTTCAGCTCCTTCTGAGAGACAAATACTTCAACGACTTACGATCTGTATATAACTTAAATCTTTCCCCCAAAAAGTAATGTCTCCACACCTTCAATGCAAAAATTACTACTGCCAATTCCAAATCATGCGTCAGATATCTGACTTCATGTGGTCTAAGCTATCTAGAAGCATATGCAATCACTTTACCATTCTGCATTAGCACAGCTCCAATCCTGTTCCACACGCATCTTTATAAACCACCAAATCCTGATTCCCTTCTGGAACAACCAACACAGGTGCATGGGTCAATAAGTGTTTCAAACTCTGGAATGCTTCTTCACACTTATCGGTCCATACAAACTTCACATCCTTTCGCGTTAGCTTGGTCATTGGTGCTGCTATCTGTGAGAAATCCTTAATAAATCTCCGGTAATAACCAGCTAATCCAAGGAAACTCTTTGTCTCAACCACCGTCTCGAGTCTCTTCCAACTATTCACCACTTCGATCTTAGTCAGATCTCCTGACAACCCTTTCTCTGAGACTACATGACCAAGAAACTTCACTTCCTTCTTCCAGAAATGACACTTCGAAAACTTCACCTTTAGCTGATGCTGCCTTAGCGTCTCAAGCACAACTCTAAGATGAACTTCATGCTCCCATTTATCCTTAGAGTATATCAAGATATCATCTATGAAAACCAATACAAACCTATCCAAGTGCTCTCATAAAACTCGGTTCATCAAATCCACAAAGAATGCTGGCACATTATTCAGTCTGAATGGCATAACTAACCACTCGTATGATCCATATCTGGTCCTAAACGCCGTCAAAGGTATACTATCCTCTGCTCCTCTGAGCTGATGGAAACCTGTTGCCAAATCTAACTGAGAAAATACCTTGGCTCCACTCAACTAGTCGAACAAATCGTCAATCCTCGGCAACATATATCGATTGTTTATCGTCCTCTCATTCAACTTATGATAATCGATACATAGCCTTAACGATCCATTCAGCTTCTTAGCAAACACTGTGGTTGCTCCCCAAGGCGAACTACTCGGCCTGATAAAACTCTTGCCTTCTAGATCCACCAACTGCACCTTCAACTCCCTCATCTTTGTAGGGGTCATCCTGCTTAGCGGCCTACTCACTGGTTCTGCTTCCGGAACCAAAATCTATCTGAAATCCAATGGCTCGTTTCGATGGCAATCCAACTACTGGCTCAAAGACATCCGCGAATCCTTTAACCACGAAAATTCGATGCAGCTCATCTTCTGACTCCATAACACCCAACAAAGCATTCACCTCACCACTAGAACATTCTACGGTATAAACAATCATGTTGCTATATTCAGGGTGTCTAAGCGCTATTTTCCTATCTTGGCAAAACATCCTAGCATCGTACTCACTTAACCATTCCATACCAAGAATAATTCCGAATCCAACCAAATCAAACACATGCAAACTGCAAACAAAAGTATGACCTAACAAGTCAAACTCTAACTGGTCATATCTCAACCCTAGATTTGCATATCCTCCTATTGGATTTGCAACCCATAAGGAAGTAACTAAATATATGGGTTCTAGGTTAAGCATATCTATCAAACATCTAGATATAAAAGAATGTGATGCACCAATATAAAATAGAAAGCTAACAGACATACCATGGATCTGAAGCGTACCTCCCAAAACTGCCTTTGCCTTCTCCTGAGCTGTTGGCTTCGAAGTAGCAGGCTCCAATGCATACACCTTGCCCTTTCCATCCTTAGCGGGCTCTTTGGATTGATTCTTAAAGTTGCCAATTTGGTCGTAATTGAAGCACCGTACATTCTTCTTCTCGACCATTCCTTTGCTTTTCCAACACGACACTCATTAGCAAAATGCCCCTTCTTGTCTCACTTAACATAGACAAACTCAGACCTCCCTTTCTTAGCTGCTCCGCCCTTCTGAGCGCCTTTTTTAGGAAAGAATTTCCACTTCTGACCTTCCCAACCTGGACCTCCTTAGTCTTACTCTTTTATAGAGAATCAAGCATCTCCTCATGCCTTAAGGCCATCTCCACTACAAAATCAAAAGGATCTCTAATATGAGATAATGTAGTCCTTGCTAACTCAGGCTTCAACCCCCTGATGAACTTCTCATTCCTCTTCATCACTGTATCCACCGAAGCATACCCATATCTGGCAAACTCTTCAAACCTTTTAGCATATTCCAAACCAGGCATCTCTCCTTGCTCTAACTCAACAAACTTTCTGATCAGAGCTGACTGTGCCATCGCAGTCATGAACCTCTTCTAAAACCTCCCCTTGAAATCTGCCCATGTAAAGGTCTCCTCATCCACACCAGCCGCCCCACTATTCCACCAAAACAAAGCTGCTCCCTGAACCTGTCTCAAAGCAAGCCTCCTCTTTTGCTCATCATTGAACCCTAAGTCTGCAAAGATTCTCTCACAGTGCAGCAACCAATTCTTCACCTCAATGGCATCTTCTATTCCCAGATTGGCTTCCCTCCAAGCTTAGCGTAATCTCCGCTTAGCTTAGCATAATGGTTAACTACCGAAACTTCCAAAACTCCTCCTCCTGCAGCATTTCCTCCTACCACTCCAGCTGCAATTTCAGCTTGCATCATATTCACGAAAAAATAATACATAGCTCCCATATCCATTTACAAGCCTCCAACAACCACATTCTCTGCTTGTGCCTGACCTTGGGTCCTCCTCATATTAGGCCTGGCATTCCCATCAGTGCCTTCCCCTCTTGGGTTAACTCTTCCTCTTCTACCATCCATATCTATATTCAAATCTCATGAGATACGAAAAAATAACCTAACAAAGATAGGATACTAGAGATAAATCATATACTTATATGTAGCAAATACAAGTACGTTACTATAGCGTTATCTAATTCCTTAGGATTATGTTTTCCAAAGTCATTTTTAATTAAAGTCTTTCATAAACCTATGTTATGATAGCAAGTTGTGACATCCAATATTTGGAGGCCAAAGCTAAGCGCTACAGATGCTGCAGTCATCCAGTATTAACCTTTGGTGATAAAATACGATAATGCTAATGGTATCCATAATATTAGAAGCTATTGAATATGAACAAAATCACAGATTTCAAAAACAACATTTTACTGATTACATTTCAAAACAAATTCATATCCAAGGTACATAATCCCATAACATTTCCCAGGCTTTGGATCAAATATAATTTCCAATAATATGCCAAGAGCGACATGTGACAATGCCCCCTTGGTTGATAAAAGCAATATAGTCATATCTGACTTAATACACATAGCTAAAATAAAAAGAATAAACTGCAACTCCTAAATAGCTATCCATCAGCCACCTGCTCGTCTTTAGATGCTTTATTCGCCAAAATTACTAATACATATAAACCTCAACCCTCAGCCTACTCAAATCAATTTTGAGCACCCGAGAGTTTAAAGGGAAACAAAAACTTTGAGTCGGACATAAAGCCTGGTGTGAATAATACTGTTAAATCTCGATTTACTGATATTAAGCGAGACTACGCCGCTTAGCAGAATGGGTTTTCCCCTCACTGATGTCCTTTTCAAAACATATATTTTGCAAATCTTTTCATGCAACCCAACTGGTTAATCAAACTGATTATAATAATAATAGTTATATCTGTTATGCTATAAACATGTAACTGATGAACTATCTGTCCATGAGTAATAAATGGACTATCTGTCTAGGAACTGGGCTGATTGCCCACAAACTGGACTAACTGTCTGCAAACTGGACTAACTGTCCGAATCAAAATGGACTAGCTGTCCGAATCAATTTCTTAGGGCGAACTACCCTTCATCTTTTTCCTTGAAAACCTTTTCAAAATGATTTAACCTTTTAAATCATACTAATACAAGGAAAATATATTCTTAGCTTTACTCTAAGCTATTTTGCCATGTTATATATACTTTACTCAAAATAATTTTGATGAAATTTAATGAGGATTACCTATTTCCCCAAAATAAGTTAAAACCCTTTTTAACTTAAAACACTTAGGCTATGCTCCCTAGTTAGTATATTCGAAACCTTTGTTTAAAACCTTTAAACAGCCCTTTCGAAACCCTTGAAAGTAACCCTTTCGAAACCATTGAAAGTATCTCTTTCGAAACCAAATAAAACCCTTTACTTAACCTAGGCCGAGAGGCCAAATCCTTTCTTTCCCAAGCTTTAAAACGTTAGACATCCTTCTTTAAAACCTTTAAACCACGCCTTTTGAAAACATGGGAAAAACCTTCCCTCTTAGACCTTTCGAAATCATTGGGAAACCACCCCTTCGAAACCTGCTTTTAAAACCCTTTCGAAAACATTAAAATACTAAACCTTTCGAAAGCCTTTTGGGTTCAATTTAAAACATGTGGAAACCTTTGGAAACCATTCAAAAATGTACCCTTTCAAAACCTTTGAAAACCATTTCGGTTGAAACCATTTGGATTATGCCTTCAAGTAGAACAAAAGGATCAGAAACCCATTAAAGTCGAGAGCACTCCTTTCGAAATCATTCCTAAGTAAAGAAGTGATGGTGTCGAAACCTTCCCTTCGAAAGCATTTGAGAAGTGTCCAAATTTTAGAAAACAAAGTAACCCCTTTGAAACCATTTGGGTCGAAGCTACTCAGTCGAAAGCAAGCAGGTGCATTTTATTTTAAAAGCAAAGTATCGCTTCAACCCCTTCGGAACCCCTAGTTTCGACCCTATACCTTTCGCCTATATCCAATTCACTATGTACCCGTTGTCTGATACCATGTGCATTGTTTTCGATAGAGTCGGAGGCGAAGGTAAGGAGGCGAAAGCCTGGTGCCGAAAGTATCGAAACAATAAAAACCTTGTATATTTGTCCTTTTAAACTACTTCTTTGTACCTAACCGGCCTTATTTGTCAAATTGTGATTGGTTTCAAGTTTCTCTTTTCTATAATTACTACCGACTTTCCAGAAATAACAATTTGAATTATTTACAAAAAGCCCCTTCTCCTTTTATATAAAACATTTAAGTCCCATACCTTAAATAATTTTATATATCCATTAAAGCACCTAGGAAAATTTTACAAAAACTCCAAAAAATCACTTTTAATATATTTTCTAACATATATGAATTTCAGACCCAAACCATTAATTATTTAACCATAAATAATATTTAACTCAAAATAACATTTTCTTTACTAGAAAATTCATATAAATCCATAAAAATTCAGAAAATTCTAAAAATTAAAACCCATCTCTAAAATATCATTCACGGTCTATATAAAAATTTGCAAGGCATTTGGATGTCATTTAATGGAGTTTTCACCTTAAAACATATCATAGAGTCAATATAGACATACATAAATCATCAACAAGTATATATAATCATTCATTCATTCAAAAAAATGGTAAATCGATGCAAAATATTTTGAATTTCATCTTAAAACTGAAACAAAAGAAATAGAGATGTAATCATTATTCACCTTAGCTTTAGGGATTAAGAAGTTTAAGATTTGGATGGATTTGATTTGATTTAGCTTCTACCTTAGCTTTTCTTAATCTTCTTCCTCTTTCTCTTGTTAATGTGGCTGGCCTCTAGTTTAAAAAAATTCGATAAATGAAATTAAATGTGTATAGAGGTACATGACCAAGGGTTTAAGGATATAGGAATGGCTCTTTCCTATTTTACCCCTCCTCTATTTCATTTTAACTCTTATTTTAATTTATTATTTAAGTGGCACGGATACCCCTTGATTAAAATCAAGTCTCAATCCCCTAATTAACACCTTATTTTATTTTATTTAGTTGATTAAATATCCTAAATAATGTTACCAAAAATATGGGGTGTTACATGTCTGCTAATGTACTATTACTTGATGTACTCTGATCTTTAAAAGTATTGCAAGTTGTTGAATCTAAGTTTAAGTTACCTTCTCCATTATTTGTATTATCAATAAATTCAGTATTAGTTTGAATGTTAGTCTGAGTGTTGGATTCATCATTAACATTTGTATGATCGAAAGTATGTGTGCTTTTGTTAATATTGTTAACTAATGATTCCTTCAACAATTCTAGCCCTGAATTATTATTGTTACATAAAGCTCCCTTAATTGGAATGTTTTCTTGATTTTCTGAAATGTCTTTGGGGTTTGAAATGTTATTAGTTGGATTTATTTCATCTTTAGTGTTAAAAACGCCCACTATTTCACGTTTCGATGCTTTCTCTTTCCAAACTTTTTTAAATGGACATTGAGTTTTATAGTGACCAAAACAAACACAAAATTCACACCTTAGGAGGGTCCATTCATAGATAACTGGCTGATAAAATACTTCCCCATTATATAAGGCAACCAATACTTAAGAAGAATCAGCCTTGATTTCAATTAAACATCTAACAAAACTGATCCTCTTCCTAGTCGCAGTGGATAGATCTGATTTAATAGTGTTGTTGATAACGCTAGAAATAATACTAAGTCCTTCAGTGTTAAGAAGATATAAGTTAAGATCAGGGTATCTGACCCAAATAGGAATAGATGAAAGCATGTCTCTGTCGGTTTTCATGGATGGGTGCCATTTTTTCATGATCATGATTTTGTTGTCAAAAAAATATGGATCGCCTTCTAACACTTTGTTGTGATCTTCTTCAAGTTAGAATGATATCATGTACAATCCGTTAGCTCTTGACAAAAATCTCTCCTTTTTGGGTTTGAATACTCTAATAAGAAATGCTTTGAAGTGAACATAAAAAAGACGAGGACCCAGATCATATGCCATTATTGAAATTTTCCAATCATCACCGCCTTTAACAAAAGTGTCTTTTTTAATAACAACAACTTTAAGCTCTTTGATATCTGTGGGGTTGGCAAAGTTGCAGTTTGGTTTTGAGATTACTTCTCGATGTAATGCCCTTTGCAACATCACTCCATGTAGCTTTATTAGTAGTAGTGAACGAAATATTACATTTAGGGTTACAAATGCCATCAGACCAACGCCTTTCTGGTGCGGTTACAGTTCTTAATCTTGACCTCAGGTGCTCCTTTAAATCCACTGCCTTACGTTCACTTTCACCAGATTGACGATTAAAAGTGTTCCAACCTTCTCATGTAGATCTAAAAGCTATGTCGCTTGGCAGTTTGGAGGAGTTAGGTGCGCCTTCCATCGATTCATGAAATAGTTTTTGTTTTCCTTTTTTACGCTTGACTTCCTCCTAACCCTCAAGATCCTCTACCTCAGGTGGCCGATTATGCTTGTTAAGATAATTTATAGAGGATTCAGGTTGAGAATTTGAATTGAGATTGTTGACAGGAAGAGATGAAGAATTAGAGTTAGGGTTAAGAGAAGAAATTAAACAAATAATTAATTATAACATATTATAACAAATATATAACAGAAAGAAAAAAAATAACTTTTATTACGAATGAGAGTTGATTATAGAGTTAATAATTTATAATAATTTACAGAATTTCCACAAGGCATACTCCTAATTCTATCAGTGTCAACATTAAAGTTCAACAGTATTCGTAAGTTGAGAGAACTATGTAATATCGCCAATTTGAGATTTTTTGTTTGAACTTAGTTATATTAACCAACGAAAAACTCTCGAGTAAATCATTCCACGGTTATCCAATAATTATTAGTATGTTACTCCTTAGTGCCCCCAACATCAATGAATAATACGTTACCCAACATTTAAAGAGCATTACATATGTCTTAATGGGTGTATCGATATCCTCTCTCGAAACATCTTTGTTAGGAATATTTAAAACAATATGTTATTTTTAATGTGATAAATTTCTCATGATTAAAACACATTGTAATTACTACCACATAACATATCATTTAAGAATTTTTTATTTAATATATTAAAATAAACAATTTGTTTACACATCACAATATGACAATTATATAATAGAAAGAAAAATGACTTTTATTTCATATGATATTTTATTATAGAGTTAATAATTTAAATAAATTACAGAATTTCCCTAGCGCATATCCGTAACTCTATCAAGTAAAAGGATTACTGGGAAAAGATATCATTGGTTGGTTTATATAAAAATATGATGTGAGCTTGGATTTTCAATTTTAAAGGATATTCCGAATTAAATATGGTATTTATATTATATAAGGATAAATATTGTGGTATAACTGATACCTAAGTAGAAATGCTCAAACATATATGGATACCTAGATCACATGAGGTTATATTATCATGACATGATGAAGTAATTAGAATCGATGGATAGATATGATTTGGAGAATAAAGGATTGAGTAGGGTTGCAACTTCTATTTGTAAAGGACATTCTAAATTGGATTGTTGGTAAGAATTATATGAGAAGTATTTCTAATTGGCATGGATTCAAGTATTCCATGATAATAAAAGAAAATTTAATGGCAAAGGTCAAGGAAAAATGTATTATAGTTTGCACATATAAACGTTCTTTAGGCTATTTTTATGAAAAGTGGAACTTGTAGGTTCGAATATGACTTTGGGTGATGAGTAAATTCTTTTAAATCATCCATTGGATTAGGAAGAAGCTATCTATTCAAAGAAACTCATTTGGAATGGTGAGTTAAAGATGCATAGTTTACATTGCATATGAGGTACATACGAACGATGTATTGTGTTGTCGATCTTTTAAACACTATCAATATCTTAGGTAGCATTTTGTTTAGGGTTAGAATTTCACTTAGATTTTGGATTTTGATCACTATGGTTAAATAGAATAGATTTTCTCATATTTCTATGCTTGCTTTTCATTTGTCATAGAACTTAGTATGAAATGTTTATATAGTTAAGAAGGTGATACTTGAGTATCAAACTGGTTGAATAGTTGGAGAAGTCATATCATAAGCTTAATGATACCACTTAAGTTAGATTGGAAATTGTAATGGAAGATATGTTATGTTCACCAAGTTAAGACATCGATCATTTCGATGTTATTAGGTGAAGGAAGGTATTTTGTAGTGATTCAAGTTGTTTAGGTTTGTTTGGGTAAGACACCATCCACTTTTGAGTTGAATCGAAGAAAACACAACTGGAATGACTTGATGTTGTGTATATGCATTTAGATAAGGTCATATTATACATATCAAGATGCCATTGGTTGCATTTCATAAATTACACAAGCACTTCTATAAATATTTTGATATGTTAATGGACACATGCACTTATCAATAAATTTGACTTCGAATTTATATGCTATGTATAGATGTTTTTGTATGATTAGGTTCTTTGTTTATTTGAATGAGGGTTTGATTTGTATGGATGATAGTTTCGTTAGTCATTAGAATAAGTTATAAATAATGTTTAAGTGATACAGAATGTGTGACTATGCGAATTACATTCTTTGTCCTTTGGAAATTTAAGGACAGAATTCTTTTTAAGGGAGTGTAATACCACGAAAATTTAATAACAAATAATTTTAGATTTAAAAATACCAATTAATCAATTTAAATATTGGAGCAGCAAAATAGACATTTTTCAAATTTTGAATTTGACAATGAGACTTGCATTATTACGACCGACTCATATTTCTAACCCGCATATAAGTTTGTTCAATTTGGAGGTTGTATGAAGGAGATACGGATGAATTAATAGATGAGTGAAAAATTTGGCATGTATGTCAACATATAGGAAATGATATGTCAACATACATCCAATCATTATAGAAATGTCGACATACATCTTGAGAGATATGGACATATGCCCAATCATTACGCATATGTCAACATACATCTTGGAATATATCGATATATGATGAATAGTTCAGTTTTTTTAAATTCAAATTAAAGATGGTTATTCAAATTGGTGAGACTAGTTTTTTGAACCGAATTTGACACTATATAAACACCATTTTAGGCTAGACAAAAATAATCTTCTCCTTTTTCATCAACATTCTTCCTCTTCCATTTCACAACTTTAAAGTGGCATAACTCTCTTAATTCTCAATGGAATTCGATGGTTTACCCATCAAAATGATCATGGAGATGAATACTATGATCTAGTGAAAGAGTTGGGACATATTATGCAGGTTTCTATGCACTAAAGGAATTGGACACCGAATGATTTTGGGTTTGGCCTTTATTTTTGAGTGAGTGAACGGTCTTTATGGTTATATAATGCAATTCGAATGATTTTGTAACGACTAATATTTTACATATTAGAGGGTCGAAAAATATTATTTTTAAATTCATATTGGGTCGTGTGATACTATAACTTTGAGGGATGTTGAGTAGTGATATTTTTTACTCTAAGAAATTTTATCGGAATATTTTACTATAACGACCCACAAATTCAATACTACAAAATACTAAAAGTAAATTTTTAATAAAAGGGTGAATTGGGTATCGTATTTATAACAATTGTAAAGATCATTTCAAGATGATCAGTTTGATATATGTTCTGATATATTCAGAGTTGCAATTTTCAAAATAGAGGCGTTATAGTTTTTGAACAGCATCATTGCTGTTTTGGGTCAAACTAGATACGCAGCCCATAAACCAGCCTAACAACTATATAAGTGAGGCTATAAAACCCTAGCCATCATTCTATCTTTATTTTTTTGACTAATTCCCAAAATTTCCTAATTATAAGCTAATGGAAAATGATCATCTCTAATCACAAATTGATTCAAAATTCAAATTGCTTAAACCTCTACATATTATATATCTTTGTGAAGCTCTTAATGAAGGGAGTCGATGAGTGTAGCCTATTTGATGAAAAAGCGTCCAATTTGATCATTAATCATGGTCAAAGTTCATAAAGGAGAAACCCTAAGGAGGTGGTTTATGGTTTTTTTGATTTAGAGGTCGATAGACAGAATTAAAGACATAGATTTGTAGGCCTTAATAATATGAACTCAATGGTGGTCCCGATTGCATGAAAGGACATCGGAGGTTAGCCAAAATTTGGCATAGAAGGCATGGAGGCTCTGATTTTGGGTGGCGGCGTCTATAGTTGGGGCCTGCATGGGTGGTCAGGTTTGGTAGCTCTAGCGACGAGGAATATAGTTGTGGCAACAGTTTCTAAAATGGAGGTCGGAGCAAGGAGAATTTGTTTGTCGAAGGATACGAAAATAGGTTACGAGGAGGTAGCAGGTACATATGAAGAGGAAGGAATGTTAAAATATCAGTTAATTATTATTATTTTAATATTTTAAATCATGGTCAAATTATTAATTTCAACTTATGCGGTAATTACCACAACTTCCACATACGAACTCCGATTCGTACACAGTTTCTTTCGATAGACCCATGGCGGAATTCTAGACGTTATGGCAATAGTTTTACTGAGTTTGGAGACTATTAAAAAAATATGTTGGTATGATTCATTCAATTTAATTAATTGATTTTAATTTATAATATAGATATTTATTGATGAAAATTATAATTATTGATCTGTATTGAGATATATTGATAATCGTTTATATATTTTAGTCACTTTGGATATGTTGAGTCTTTGGTTGATTATTTATTGTTGATTGTTGTATTATTGAATTTTTAACCGCAATTAACTATGGATTTAAATTATAACTATTATTCATTAAAATAAAATAAGTGAAATTATGTAATAATGAGAAAATAAGATAAATAAATGATTAATGTGATTATTTATAGTCTTTATGCGATGTTTGTAAATAGTAGTGTTTAAATGAAATAAAATGAAATTAACCGGAGAAATTTAATAAGGCTATTATTTATGAATTTTCAGGGAATCCATAAATAATAACGAAGAATATATTTTAAAATTATTTTGATATGTTTATTATTATTCAATAAAGTGAGATTTCATAAATAATAATAATAAGGTTTCTGTGAAGATTACACTGTTTTGAGATAAATAGTAATGGATCGATTTTGGGGTATATTAAAGAGATTTAATATGATATCATTACTTTGACAAAAATAATAATAAAAAATTAGATAAATAAATAATATATAAGGTTATCTATAAATTTTATGTGGTTTCTGTAAATAATGACGACTTAACAAATTTTACTAAACTAAAAGTATTAAAGTAAATAAGGTTATCATTTAGAAATTCATAAATGATAAAAAGGATTACTTTAATTGTTGCTTGAGAAATAAAATAAGGAAATGTTCTCTAAATAAAAATAACAGTAACAATATGGGAATATTTTTCCAAAAAACATTTTCTACTGTAAAGGAGTTGTGGTGATTTAAATTATAATATTATTATTTTTGATTTAAAATACAATGATATTGGGGTATTTGAAAAATTGTGTAAAATAAAGGAATTTGAAGCATATTATGTTTTGGAAGAATTATTATTGTTTTTGAAATAAATAAATAAAGGTGGATTTATATAAATAATAATAAAATGATTTAAGTGAACAATGAATGCAAATATATTATTTTGATGGTTGTTGAATGTATGATTGATTTTTAGTTTTAGTTCTTATATACATTTGATGTTTGATGATAATATCTAATTTTTATGACTGTGCGATATTTTACCGTTAGCACTACTAGTTGAGGGATAGTTAATTATGGCTATTTGATGATGGCTGTTTATTACTAATGTTGATCAGATTAGTACACATTTTGAAACACCCCACTCCCCTTAGTATATCCAAAAAGGACACACTAAAGGATATGGTGCGTTATAGGTATAGCTAAAGCATCACAGAGACTAAGATTCACAAGACAAATAAATAATAACAGCGGAAACATTTAAAATACTTATCATTACTTCATAAAATAAGTCTGAAAAATATCACATGTCTCAAATAACAAATACACATGTCTTATGAAAAATAGATCTCAGTCTCATAAAATCAATACAATAAAAATGATCATCCCTCTCATAAGTACCAGGTAATTAAAAGCCAAATGGAAAGAAAACTGAAAAGAAGAAGAATACATGAAGAAAAACTCCGCAACTGAATGTCCATGAAATCTGAATCTACTTTCCTTGCCTCTGTTGGTCTATGAGGGAAAAGGGGAAATGGAGGAATGGGTCAGACTATAAGTCTAGTGAGTGAAAGTAACTACTAGTATTTTTAAGCAAGATAAAGATAATAGACTCAGCAACAATTCTAGTATAAAAGGAAATAAAGGAGAGACAAAACTAGGATAAAAATAAAATACTGTTTAACTGTTTGCTTTGATTGTGATTGTGTGCACTTGTCTTAGATTGCTGTGATTAGGCTGAAATCCTAATCCTATTTTAATTAGGCTGAATCCTAATTCTACCCGTTGATTGGCCTTCTATCTCTGTTGTGCCACTGTGAGCTAGTCTCATCATGTGGGTCCAATAGCAAAAGGCAACTGTTTAGCGCTTGGAACGTAGTAGTGACTTATCTACCCTAATCAATGCTGCACGCTCGGTCATCACCGGTACAGGCTAACTGTCGCCCCCTCTTGTGACCAATTACTTACCCTAATCAGCATAAGCGTGCCCAGCCTCACCTAATCTGTTGTGAGACCATCAGTCATATTATGAAAGGGTCCTGCCCAGCCTCACCTAAGTGTTTTGTGAGACCATCAGTCCTGGTCTGAAAGGGAATGTTGTTGGTACGGGACATAACAAACAAAATCTAGTTGCACCCCTTGCCTAAATCCCTAGATTTGAGCTTCTATCTATTTGCCACTTATTACCCTATGTCCCAGCCTCACCTAACTATCGTGAGACCATCAGTCCTAGTCTGAAAGGGTCCTGCCCAGCCTCACCTAACTATTGTGAGACTATCAGTCCTAGTTTGAAAGGGAATGCTGTTGGTACGGGCCCTGTTTCTATCTTTGCTTATTAACTTAGTGTAAGTTTTAAAATAAGCCTCTTATGTTATTTCTGCTCTATTTGCTTATTAACTTAATCTAAGTCTTAAAATAAGCCTTTTCTGTTATTTCTGCTATATTTGCTTATTAACTTAATTATAAGTTTTAAAATAAGTCTTTTCTGTTATCTCTGCTATATTTGCTTATTAACTTAATTATAAGTTTTAAAATAAGCCTTTACTATTCTTTCTGCTTAATTATAACCTATGTTATAATTGTTATTCTTCTTTTCTATCTTTTTAGTTATAACCACTAGTTATAAACATGCTTGCAAATGTCTCAAATTTGCCTATTTCGGTCTATCTACTTTTTATTACAGTCTTTCTTATTTTATATCTAATTTCTGTAAATTTAGTGTTTAACTCTATTTAATCCATAATTGTGAATTCTGTTCTTTTTAATTTATTCGCGTAAAAAAGAATGAAAAGAAACTAACATTTACAGGCTAAATTCCAACTTAAAACAGATGTAAATAAATACAAATAACTGTGAATAACTATAAATAACTGAATAAAATAGCTGAATAAAATAGACTGAAAAGAACTTTAAAACTAGCTGTGTATAACTTATATAAAAACTGTCTCAAAATTGCAGAAAAACTACAACTATTAAGAACCCAAATAAGAGAAAATTCGAATGAGAAAAATAGCTAGGCCTAGGGTCTTATTTATAGTGTAGTTTAGGGATCTCAGACCATTGGATTTGAAGATTAAATCTGGTGCAACCACGTCATTGGCTCACTTGGAACCGTCGGATGGAAGCACAGACACACAGGATTGAAGAAAATTGGAAAAAACACGTCATCTTTTAATATGGATGAATGGTCGTCCAAATACAGGAGCGGGTCGACCTGGATGTCGACCTATGTATGCTGAGGGATGACCTATAGGTCGACCTAGCTATGGTAAGGGTAGAACCTAGGGTCGGCCTGACCTTGTATGTATACACACACACACACACACATATATATATATATATCGTTTTCTTCAATTCTTGTTTATTTCATAACTTCTTCGTTTTAGCTTGGATTTTGACAAATTATATATGGAAATTGACCAAAAAATTACCACGAACACAATGGTGCAACTCCTGTAGCTCAATTCTGATAATTTCACAAAATTATTTTATTATTTAATTAATTCGTTAATTAATTATTATAGCTTAAATTTTGGGTTGTTACATTCTCTCCTCCTTAAAGGATTTCATCCCCGAAATCTCCGAGGACAGAAGAATGAAATAAATATTTTCATCCTAATTCTACAACCATATATTCAACCATCGTCCATTACATCCATTGTCCTTAAGCTTTCTAATGCAATATATGTTATATGCAATAGTGTAGTGTCAATGTTTCTAACTAATGCAAAAGATTAGGAGGTCTACTGATTCAGTCGACCTCCTTTTTATGCAATCATGCATGTGCCATGTATCCAAATGAATGAAAATTTCCTAATGATAACTGATAGTTCTATATGCATGCTACATCATCATCCAAATGCAACAATCATATGCTAATCATCCATTTATAGCAACCATGAAAATAAAATAAAAATGCAAATGAGCACACATCCATAGGCATATGCTTTAGTGACCTAGTTAGACCGATCCCTAAGAGATAATAGTGCCTGGTGTATATATATGTGTCCATTAGCATTCACTAGCAAACACTTGCAACCACTAGCGTCCATCATACATAACATGTTCTAGTAACATGTTTACATTCGGTCCTACCATCCATAGGTTAAATCCTAAGATCTACCCTCCCAAATTATACTAAAGGAAAGAACCTATTCAAAACTAAAGATGGAAATAGGAAATTCAAAACGTACCATCAAAATGATACGTACGGATAAGAGATACGTATTTTCTCCTCAGCCTCCCACGTAGCGTCTTCAATGCTGTCTCCCCATTGCACCTTAACCAAAGGAACTTCCTTATTCCTAAGCTTATTGATATCACGTCCAATGATCTTGGTAGGAATGCAATGAACCGATGCTTCTCTCTCCACTTCAACTTCCTCAAGTTGACAAGGTTCCACTACCTCTGCTGAATCGTGTAAGCACTTTCTCAAGTGCGAAACATGAAAAACATCATGAACTCCTGCGAGCCTCTTCGGTAGCTTTATCCGATACGCCATCTTCCCTACCCTTTCCACAATGAGGAACGGTCCTATGAATCTGGGAGCAAGTCTCCCATTTGATCCAAACCTTACTACCTTTCTTAGCAAAGATACCTTAATGAAAACCAAATCTCCTATCTCAAACTCAATATCCCTTCTTCGCTTGTCTGCGTAGGATTTTTGTCTATCTTGGGCCGTCTTCATTCTCCTTCTAATCAAATCAATCTTTTCTGAAGCCTCTCTAACCATGTTGGGACCAAGTAGCAATCTCTCTTTAGATTCCAACCAACACGAAGTTGACTTGCACGATCTTCCATAAAGAGCTTCGAAAGGTTCCATTCCAATGCTAGCTTGAAAAATATTATTATAAGCGAAATCCACTAAAGAAAGATGCTCCTCCCAAGTTCCTCCAAAATCTAGAATGCACATCCTCAACAAATCCTCAAGAACTCTATTAACTCTCTCTGTTTGGCCGTCCGTCTGCGGGTGATAGGTCGTGCTTAATCTAAGTTGTGTTCCTAAAGCCTCTTGCAAGCTTCTCCAAAACTTGCTAGTAAAGATAGGGTCTCTATCGCTCACTATGCTTGAGGGAACTCTATGAAGTCGGACTATCTCACGAACATATAAGGATGCCAAATAAGGCGATGTCCTCTTACTCTTAACCAGAATGAAGTGGGCGCTCTTAGTCAAACGATCTATAATCACCCAAATATTGGTATTCTCCTTCCTAGATCGGGGTAAACCATCTATGAAGTCCATCGAAACATTATCCCACTTTCATTCGGGTACATCCAATTATTGAAGCAATCCACCGGGCTTCTGTTGCTCCGCCTTAACTCGTTGGAATACAAGACACTTAGCCACAAACTCTGCTACATCCTTCTTCATGCTGCTCCAATAAAACACTCTCTTCATGTCCCTATACATCTTATCACCACCCGGATGAATGGTCATTCGAGAATGGTGTGCTTCTGCTAGAACTGCTCTCGTCAAATCACTAGTGCGGGGGATACAAAGTCTTCCATCTCTCCTTTAGCATAATGAAGGAATCCTCACAATCCACGTCCCACGCGAATGCCGCATTCTTCTTAGTGAGGTGATTAAGTGGTACTGAAATCTTAGCAAAATCTCTGTTAAACTTCCTATAATAGCCAGCCAAACCTAGGAAGCTTCTAACTTCGGTAGCGTTCTTGGAGGCCTTCCAATCTTGTACTGCTACTACCTTAGTGGGATCCACCGTTAGACCTCTCTTGAGACTACATGCCCCAAGAAACGCACCTCCTTACGCCAAAAGTGACATTTTGAGAATTTTGCCTTCAATTGATGAACGCGAAGTGTACAAAGAAGCTCCTCAAGATGAATAGCATGCTCTTCCATACTCTTGGAAAACAAAAAAATGTCGTCCACGAATACTACTACGAATTTATTTAGGACATCTCGAAAAGCATGGCTCATCAAATCTACGAAATAGGTTGGGGAATTGGTTAGCCCAAATGGCATAACCAACCACTCAAAGAATTCGTCGGGTGTCCTAAATGCTGTCTTATCGATGCTATCGTCAGCGACCCTAAGCTGATGAAATCCAGTAGCCAAATCAAGCTGAGAAAATACTGAAGAGCCAACAAACTGATCGAAAAGATCATCTATCCCAGGAAGTGGGTAACGGTTCTTCTTCGTGAGCTTATTCAACTCTCTATAGTCTACGCAAAGTCGAAGGGAACCATCCGCCTTTGTAGCGAAGACGATTGGCGCTCCCCACTCAGAAATGCTCCTTCTGATGAAGCCTTTCTCCAATAGCTCACCAATCTGCTTACTTAACTCCTTCCTCTCCCTAGGAGCCATATGTCTCACGGGCAATGCCACTGGCTTAGCATTGTCATTCAAATAGATCCTAAAGTCGATCTCTCTCTTAGGGGGTAGTTCCCAAACCTCCTCGAAAACATCTGGGAAATCTCGAACAATTGGAACTGAATCTATCTCTCCTAGTGATGAATCAAGGGAATAAAGGAAGCTCGACATGACTGACCCCTGTGAGTTGCAAGAAATCTTGAGAGTCCACCCGTTGCATGTCTCTAATCTAACGACTCTCCTCTCGCAGTCCAATATCGCTCCATAAGTGGATAACCAGTCCATCCCCAAAATCATCCCATACCCAGAAAATCCCAGTACATAGGCATCATAGTCAAATTCTACGTCTAGTATAAAAAATTTCAAACCCCTACAAATCATGGATAAATGTGCCGATCCTCCTATGGGGTTTGAAACAACTATGGGGTTTACTACTAGAGAAATATCTAATTGCAAACAGTCAACCAAGGAACTATAAATGAAAGAATGAGATGCTCCAGAATAAAAAAGAGTCCGAATAGGAAGATCAGAAATAGAGATCAAACCTTCTACGGAGACTTTCCTACCTCGATCCGGTCCACTTCTAGAAGGTGCTGCATCCAAATCCTGTACTTGCGCTGTAGGTGTGCCTGCTGTAATGACCCGCCATTTCGAACCATTCAAATCGATAATCATCCACTCATGTCAGACTTGAATTGCTCAAAACAACAAATAGTTAATTTATATTTGGCAAAACTTGGCATATACAGTAAATAAAATCAATCACAGACACGGAGAAATATAACAATAAGCAGCGGAATAGATAAATAGTAGTTCATGAAGCTACTATATAAACATTAGAATTTTAAATAGAATACGACAGAAATCTCAAATACAGAGTAGTCCCAAATACAAAAGTAACTGACAAGACTAAACAAAACAACTAGAATAAACTGAAGTAACTGGAAAGCTGAATAGATAAACATGGATCTTCAAGCAAAGCTCCAAACTCCAAAGGTGAGTCTCAAATGCTGTGACACTCAGTTTGACCCGAGCATAAAGAAAAACACAAAACACTCGAGTCAAGATTAACATTCTTATACAAGTAAATTCAACTCAAGTGAAATGTCAACTGAAATACAAAATAACTTAAAGGATGTTTGGGATTCCCATCCTTTAAGGATCCGTTAAACTATTTACATACATAGTACAATACGTTATTATAATAATATCTATAGTAAAGTAAACTATTAAAATAACGTTAAGGCGTTACCCATATCCCTCTTAACACATTTTTATATATATATATATATAATACCGTATTCTATACAATACTGTAAACTCTACCAAACTGGTGGGCTATCAGGGAGCACTCCATAGGTACAACACAAACCAAACTCGTAGAAGGCGCGATAAGGCATGTGACAAGACACACGAGGCAATGCCAGGGTAGGCTTCTACCATTTGCACTCGTGGATTGGTGGTAACGCATAGCAGCTACTACCGCCCACCTCGAGACACACTCCCATAATCAAAGGTGCACCCAATCAAATCACAAAGTAATAGAATGGTATCGAAGAAACATGCTTGATCGGAAGTGCGACCTCACTTGGCCCGGTATGGCTCCTGTTTTAGCCACATCAAGCTGACTCGCGGGAGTCAGGGCTGCGTTAATACCTCATATAGATCAGTCGCCAAACCATCCTACTTCGTTTTGGAATCTCCACCACGTACACAGTTGTTAAAGTGGTTTTCGGTATTGGCAGAGAGTATGACAATATTCGATCCCTGTCTCTTTAACAACCAAACGCTTATTTCACACCGTGGTCATTTTATATTTCAACAGTTCATAATTCATATCAAAATATCATATACATTTCAAAATCATATCACTTTCGAAATCATATTCACTTTCGAAATCATATCACCTTCGATATCATATTCACTTTCGAAATCATATTCGCTTTCGAAATCATGACCACAAAATAGATTAAAACATCATATCAAAATATTTGTATTTAAATCCATTAAATCTAAATTATAGCAGTTCCCACTTAAAACAATTTGAATAATTAAAGTAGTTTATATATTGAAATAGTTTATATTTAAAATAAGTTATAGATAAAATAGTTTATATATTAAAATATATATATATATATATATATATCGAAAATAGTTTTAAATTAAAATTGTTCTTCCAATTTCATAAATCAATTTATATAAATTTTAATTCCAAAATTTCAATTTAAATCAGCCTCACTTCAATAATTTGTAATTCTCATTAAAGCCATTTTTAATTTATATTGATTTCAAACCCAGGTTTGAATTACAAATTTAAACCACTTCTAATTCAATACATTTCATAGTTTAATTATCCAAACATTTACAATAACTAAATTCAATAAATTTCATTTATATTTCAAAATTCAACTTTAGTCCTATTAAATTTTCAAAATATTCACTTAATCATTTTTAATAACACTTAAATAAAATCTCATATTACAAATTTAAGTTAATATTACATATTCAATCTTAAATTTATTTAAAGTTGAAAATATTCATTTAATCACTTTTTATCAAATAAAGTTTCAAAATCATACCTTTCAAAATCTCAAAATCAATAAGTTCAAATCAATCCTTATTTAAGTTCAATTCTAAGCAAATTTAATTACAAATCAATTTAATTTATCCTTCCGACCTTGATTTGTTTAAGTTATTAAAAATCTACATTCAAAATATTAAAATAAATTTAAATAAATCTTTTAAAATATATTATATATTAGTTAAACTAAATTATTATTAAATTTTATTATATTAATTATTATTAAATTAAATCTATTTTAAATCTTATTTTATATATTTTATAAATAATAAAGTTATATGTAAAAATTTATAATTTACATTTTTAAAACTTAACATATACCTTTAAGATTTCCAGGACATATAAATTAAAATCTAAATTTTCAAAATTAAAATATATTTAAAAATCGATACTTATTAAAACCCATCAATTTCCTTTTAAACCTTTGAAAAATAAATTTTCAGAAATAGACTAGCGGTGTCCGTATATAGTTTTCTATCCTATGGCCAAGTGTTACGGATATTTATCATTTCAATCTGCAATTTGAATTTTATATTTTACGGGTATATATCATCTCAACCCGCAATCCTAAAATTTACAAACCAATGAAAATCGCTTGGGTTTTTCATTTCAACCCATAACGATTTTCCCCTAATCTACAAAATCGCTCGGGTATGTATCATTTCAACCTATAGGGAATTCTAAACTAACATGAAACTTGTAGAATGAGAACAAATATGATAATAGTATAACATATCAACAACAGGCATATCATCGGTAACAAATTTAAATATAATATATACAACAGGTCATGGTGTCATATGTCAATTAGCATAGGTGAACAAATGCAAATAATAACATATCATATTTAACGATTAAATAACTAACAATTTAAAATTTAACATATTTCAATCGTCATTTCATGTGAATTGAATCTACTAATTATAAGAATGTCAATCGTGAGTGATCGCTCACCTTTCGAGGCTAGAGAACAACGATGGCGAGGATGCTGATACGGACACGCATACAGATACGGACACGAGCAAAGAAAATCAAAAGCCGCTGAGACCAATTCTGGACAGCGGTGGAACAAAAGCAAAGAACGACGGACTTAGATTGATGAAACACAATATATAATTTTTAAAAATCTAAAATTTACACCACATAAAAAAAATCTCTATTTATTATGTTTTAAAGAAAATCAATATATGTGCAGCCTATAAACATATGCAGACTATAAACAATTATATGCAAATTATATTTATAAACAAATATATATATAAAAATCAGACTATAAAGTATAAACAGAACATATGCAAATTATATTTATAAACATATATATATATAATTAGACTGTAAACAAAATATATGCAAATTATATTTATAAACAAATATATATATATGTATATATATATAATCAGACTGCTCATGCGGCATAGCAGACGTGAGGCAAGGCTGACAGTGTTCAGGCTAAGCAAAGTCAGAGGAAGATTGAGAGGCAGATGAGTTTGCTTGGCAAGTGGTGATGGTGCGCTAATGCGAGGCGTTGGAAGGGAGAGTGGGTAACCGGAGAGGCGGAGTGCATGGAGGTTAGGTTTTAGGGGAGGGGATGATGTGGAGCAGGTTGAGGCGGGTTGGAAAACAGGTGACGCGGCGAGGCAGTGGGCTTGTGGTCGAGCTGTGTTGGAGGAAGGTGGTTCGTGCTCTGTTGTCAGGAGAAGATGGCGATGGTGGGTCCTAGGGTGAACTGTGGCGGAGCTGTGCTGTAGGGTCTTGCGAAGTTCGTTAAGGTGAAGGGCTGATGTCAGGTGGTAGGTGGGCTGAGCTATGGTCCATGGTGGATGGGTTTCGACTATTGGGGAACGTCCGGCTGGAGCTTGATGGGTTGTCGGAGGGAATACGTGGCCGTTTTACTCGATGGGTAGAGAGGATCGAATTGTTGTGGGCGGCGGCCGAGTGCCTGATGTGGCAAGTAGGGTGTGCCGGAAGTTGCATGGGGAAGGTGGAAAATGCTAAGCAAATGGAAGATGGGCGGATCTGACTTTGGGTTAGAGTGGTGAGAACACGGGCACGAGATGATAATGCTTTGTAAATAAATATAGTTTTTATTAGATAGGAGAAGAGGTGTCAGAGGACAAAGAGGGACGAGCAGCTTTTGCTCAGAAATAACTATATGCAACCTATTTTATAATATATTATTTCAAAAACACGAACGACATATACAAAGAGACAGAGGCAAGGAAACAATCTAGTATAAATATTAAAACAATGGGAAAAGCAAAAGTCAAGCATGAATTCAGGAAGTTATTAAAAGCAAATAGCTGTTGGCATAATACGGTGGGTAAATGAATGGACATAGGAAACAAAAAGGCACAAAACGGGTACCGATACGGTTACCCGTTTCGTAGATTCCGTCGTGCACCGAACTCCAAAATACTCAAATGAATATACTGCGGAGATCAGCATGACGGGACGAAAATAACGGTATACAAATATCAGTGATACGACCATCCTATCAAAAGTCGACATTCCGTTGTTAAACTGCTGCAAATCCACCGAAAATAAGATAAACGAGGCTAGAGGTTCAAATTTGGCGAAACGAAATATGACGTCTTACTCAGAAAATAGTTTACATTTTTATTATATTAAAATATTCAGATTTCGAAAACATTTAATTTCCATCAATTTTAACCGATTTAAATTGAAATTGAAAATTACACAACAAAACTAACTATGTCATTTGCTAGGTTTAAATAGACGCATACCAAATATCAAATTTTCATTTCAAAAAATTATTATTTATTTTCCACGAAAAATTTAGTTAATTACGTTATTTAAACCGCTAAAATTTACGGATCGTTACACCTGCTCTCTGCCCCGTCTTCTAAGGACAAGCTCTACTAAGATGACCAGGCTTCCCACAATTGTAACACCTCCCCTTCATCGTGTCCTTCTTACAGTCCTTTGTGAAGTGACCAACCAATCCACAACTATGACACTTCTTACCCTTCTTGATCTACTTTTGAGGTCCTCCTCCTTTCTTCCTATCCTTATCCTTTTTATTCTTCCACCATTGTTTCTTAGAGTTCTCTAACTTAGAAACCCCCTTAACTTCTCCTTCCTTAGTTGCATCTGACATGAGAGCCATTTCAACTAGTGACTCATACGTCGCTCCCATAGGTACATGTGTTAATAACAACCCTTGGAGGGGCTGATTCAAACCCTTAGCAAACATCATGGCTTTCTTATGCGGTGTATTAACAAGCTCCATCCCAAACTGCGACAACTCATTAAACTGATTTATATACTCCTTCATCGAAAGACTTCCTTGCTTCCGACTATTGAACTTCTCTAACTGCATGCTTTCCTCGGCTTGCGATAAGAACTTCCTCTCAAACCTTTCTCGGAATCCAAACCAACCAATGTCTCCACCTTCCATTTCTATGATCTCCCACCAATAAGAAGCTTCTCCTTTCAACTGCCAAGATGCAAGCTGAACTCTCTGGCGGTCCTCCAATCCTAACAGCCCAAATATCTACTCCGTGTTCCTTAACCAAGCTCGTGCCTTTACAAAATCCTCCGTTTCGGAAAACGTCTTGCCTCCTAGATTAGCGAAGTCCTTGCATAGCTTAGAAAAATTGGGTGCTGTAGGTGGATTAATGGGATCTCCACTCGCCGGTGCTGGATTGGGCGCTTGCCCTTGCACCTCTGGTGTCGTAGCTTGGAGGTATCTACGGAACCAGCCATTCTATGCAAAGGAAAGAGAATTTATGCTCGAAAGAATCGAAAGAAGGTTGAAATGGACTTTGAGGGGATTTTTATAAAAATTCTCTTTTATACTTGAAAACTATTTCTATAATAAGATTTTCTTTCTGAAAAATAATTTTAAAGATAGGTTACTTTTGAAAAATACTTTATTTTTAAAATAATTTTTAGGAATCCTGTAACCTTAGGCTCTGATACCAAGTGAAACACCCCACATCCCTTAGTATACCCAAAACATTTAAAATACTTATCATTACTTCATAAAATAAGTCTAAAAAACATCACATGTCTCAAATACCGAATACACATGTCTTATGAAAAATAGAACTCGGTCTCATAAAATCAGAGTACAATAAAAATGATCATCCCTTTCATAAGTACCAGGTAATCAAAAGCCAAATGAAAAGAAAACTAAAGAGAAGAAGAATACATGAAGAAAAACTCCGCAACTGAATCTCCAAGATATCTGAATCTACTGTCCTTGCCTCTGCTGGCCTATGAGAGAAAAGGGGAAATAGAGGAGTGGGTCAGACTATAAGTCTAGTGAGTGAAAGTAACTACTAGTATTTTTATAAGATAAAGATAATAGACTTAGCAACAGTTCTAGTATAAAAGGAAATAAAGGAGAGATAAAACTAGGATAAAATATTGTTTAATTGTTTGCTTTGATTATGATTGTTTGCACTTGTCTTAGATTGCTGTGATTAGGCTGAAATCCTAATCCTATTTTAATTAGGCTAAATCCTAATTCTACCCATTGATCGACCTTGTATCTCTGTTGTGCCACTGTGAGCTAGTCCCATCCTGTGGGTCCCATAGCAAAAGACACCTATTTAGCGCTTGGAACGCAGTAGCGACTTATCTACCCTAATCAATACCGCACGCTCGGTCATCGCCGGTACACGCTAACTGTCGCCCCCTCTTGTGACCTCTTACTTACCCTAGTCAGCATAAGTGTGCCCAACCTTACCTAATCTGTTGTGAGACCATCAGTCCTAGTCTTAAAGGGTCCTGCTCAGCATCACCTAAGTGTTTTGTGAGACCATCAGTCCTAGTCTGAAAGGGAGTATTGTTGGTAGGATCCTAACAAACAAAATCTAGTTGCGCCCCTTGCCCAAATCCCCAGATTTGAGCTTCTATCTATTGGCCACTTATTAGCCTGTGTCCCAGCCTCACCTAACTATTGTAAGACCATCAGTCCTAGTCTGAAAGGGTCTTGTCCAGCCTCACCTAACTATTGTGAGACCATCAGTCCTAGTCTGAAAGGGAATGTTGTTGATACAGGCCCTGTTTCTATCTTTGCTTATTAACTTAGTGTAAGTTTTAAAATAAGCTTCTTCTGTTATTTCTACTCTATTTGCTTCTTAACTTAATCTAAGTCTTAAAATAAGCAATTTCTGTTATCTCTGCTATATTTGCTTATTAATTTAATTATAAGTTTTAAAATAAGCCTTTTCTGTTATCTTTGCTATATTTGCTTATTAACTTAATTATAAGTTTTATAATAAGCCCTTACTGTTCTTTTTGCTTAATTATAACCTACGTTATAATTGTTATTCTTCTTTTCTATATTTCTAGTTATAACCACTAGTTATAAACATGCTTGCAAATGTCTCAAATTTGCCTATTTCAGTCTAGCTTCTTTTTATTACAGTCTTTCTTATTTTACATCTAATTTCTGTAAATTTAGCGTTTAATTCTATTTAATCCATAATTGCGAATTCTATTCTTTTCAATTTTTTCGCATAAAAAGGAATGAAAAGAAACTAACATTTACAGGCTAAATTCCAACTTAAAACAGATGTAAATAAATGCAAATAACCGTGAATAACTGTAAATAACTGAATAAAATAACTGAATAAAATAGACTGAAAAGAACTTTCAATACTAGCTGTAAATAACTTATATAAAAACTGTCTCAAAATTGCAGAAAAACTACAACTATTGAAAACCCTATTATTTTAAATTACTTAAAAATCTAAAATAATTACTAAAAACTCACATGTGGTCCTTAGCTCTAGTCCATAGTCTTCCTTAATCCACTTTTAGAGTGTAGAATATTTTTATCAAAAAGATTTCCTCCTTAGAAAAAATTTCTATTTAGGGTCCAGCCTCTGGCAATGAACCCAAATAGGAGAAAATCTGAATGAGAAAAATAGCTAGGCCTAGGGTCTTATTTATAGTGTAGTTTAGGGATCTCAGAACACTGGATTAAAAGATTAAATCTGGTGCAACCACGTCATGGGCTCATTGGGAACCGTCGGATGGAAGCACGTACGCCCAAGACTGAAGAAAATTGGAAAAAACACGTCATCTTTTAATTTGGACGAATGGTCGTCCAAATAGAAGGGTGAGTCGACCTGGGTGTCGACCCATGTATGCTGAGGGTCGACCTTGCTATGGTGAGGGTCGACTCTAGGGTCGACCTGACCTTGTGTGTGTGTGTGTGTGTGTGTTTCTATATATATATATATATTCGTTTTCTTCAATTCTTGTTTATTTCGTAACTTCTTCGTTTTAGCTCGATTTTGACAAACTATATATGGAAATTGACCAGAAAATTACCACGGACACAATGGTGCAACTCCTGTGGATCAATTCTGATAATTTCACAAACTTATTTTATTATTTAATTAATTCATTAATTAATTATTATAGCTTAAATTTCGGGTTGTTACACATTTAATGATTGATGCTATGTCATTATTATAAGGTGATTAGTGATGTGAATGATCTATACTTACATTGGTGATATTTTAATATATTGAATGATTAGTATGAATGTAAGTATATTTATATTATTGTTATCTTCCTATTTGATGATTGAAATTGGCATTGAATATTGTTGTTGATTGATGATTGTGTGTAACTATTATTATTATTTTTATCGCATATGATGATTTGTTGAGATTAATGAGTAGAAACATTATTTTCTGCTTTTACTATTTGCATCTATTGCATTAGTTGCATTAATTGCATTATTTGTGATGGTTGTAATGGTTGCATGGATGCAATGTACTAACAAATATTTGGATGTAAGAGAATGACATGTAATAAAACTATGTGGGCTTAATCCCTCAAAAGGGGTAGGTAGGAAGTCTTTTCCTATACAATAGCCACCGGATACCTTAGGTTGGGCTGTGTGGTGTATGGGATTAGGTACAATCCAAACATAGTTGAAACATTTTCTTTTTGTACATATTTTTGAAATTGGTGGTTGAAAGGAAGCGAAAGGAAAATAAAATGGAAGGAGCTTAGATTGTATGCTGCATCCACATGTTATGTACCTAAGATTATTTCTTATTTATCACAGTTGTATTGCTTTATAAATGCTTAATGTATAGAAAGATTGAGATGATTTATTTATTTAATATACATTATATGTCCTATAGTGATATGTACAGTATTCATTTTATTCCCCTATGAGGTCTTTTTTTATGTTCACTGTTATAAACTCTTTCTAATTTTATATACTCATGGTTCATAATCTTTGACGTTTGAAACTAGTTGTAAGCGTATTTTATTGGCATTTATAATTATTTTTAGTGTGTCGTCACATTACCTTTGAAAAACTGTAACGGTTATAACTTTTTATAGAAGTCAAATTAGCATCCAAGACCACTTTCGTTGGAAAGGTACGATGGTTTCACTTTCTGTAGAGTGGTCATATTAGTGATTTGGATTTCCTGGCTAGGAGATATTTCCGTTTGAAGTTTAGAAGTTTTTAAAGCAGTTTAGTGTATAATCAGTGAGATTGGGTGTAACAACCTTGCTTATGCTGTAAAATAAATAAATTTAATTAAAATAAAAAAATTCGAATTTGATATTTGATCATTATAATTTTTTTGGAAGTAAATATTTATTAAATTGAAAGATATTAATAAAAGATTTTTTAATAAATTGAGTTAAATTAATAAATCTTTTCGGATAAATAAATTGTTTTAATTAAATATAAAATATTTTTAAAGTGTAGATAATTGTTATGTGAAGAAAATAACGAAGAATAAATAAATGGGTGTTGAATTGAATAAAATTGTCCAATTATAGAAATATAATTTATAGAGTGAAGTGTAAATCAATTTAAATTAGCTTGAATTTATCTGCAAATAAATTAAAAAGGGTTGTTAAAAGAAAATAAAAGTAAGGAAATTGATTTGATTTAAAATATAGCTCAAAACAAAGCCCAAACCCATTTTAACCTTTTTATTTCTCTCTTTTTCTAGAATACACCACTCCCTACCCAAATCAAATAGCCCGTACCTCTTTTCCCTAACCCTCCGAAATATCAAAAATCAAAATTGTGGCGTTTAAAAGAAATCAAATAGCACTCAAAGCCCACGATGCTTAGTATAGGCGAACATCATAAGGGGCAAACAGAGGCCGATGATGGTGAATGATGTGATTCAAGGAGGATCGCACGAGTGTGTTGGAGATGCAGAGATGGTGCATGGTTTGGGGATGGCGATGTAGGGTCATAATGAAGCCTAGACACATGATCGCGCGGGTTTGGCAATGGACGCCCGTGGAAGCTTCGATGGGGGAAGTTACGAGTGCGTGATTTTCCGACATGGATGAAGGGCTTGATAAAGAAGATTGGTGTGAATGTCATGCTAAAGGCGGTTTGGAGCGGTAGGGCTAATGAGGATTAAGGTGTGTTAGTTGGATTGCTATGAGGCACATGCAGTGGCTGAAGTTGTAGGTCATTGGTATGCGTATAGTCGAGGCGGAGGACATCGTCTTCGGTGAGTTTTATGCTCACACCTATATTTATTACCTCTTTCTAGTTATACATTGTTCTCCCAATTACTTGATTGAATTTCTTGGTTGAAATATTGGTTTGGGATATTGGAATGATTGTGTTATATTGGTTATGATTTTGATTTGATGTTTCAATTTGTGTATGTTAGATTGTTCAAAATGCAAAGGAGACTTTGTTCGATTTCATTTTGATGGGTAGTTCATTTTATATGTGTGTGTGTACATTGTATGGATGACTGGAATTCGATGTAACTCGAGTCGAGCCAAACGATAAAATTTATATTGATGATTAGTTGATGAGTTTGGAGAATTTAGCTCTATGACTTATATTTTGTTATTTATTGATTTTATCATTTTAAATATATATTTGAAAGGTTTGGAAATTTAATTGTGGGGTTATAAATTTAATTAAAGTATAGTTATAAATAAATAAAAGTGGTTGAGAAATAAAATGATTTATTGGAACTTGTTTTGGGAATAAAAGTTGTTTTAAAAATGAAAATAGAGATTTTCAAGGGTAATTGAATGTATGGAATTTTTACAAGTATAATTGAGTGGTTTTAATAATACTTTCCAAAGGGAAATTCTCTTAAAAAGTGTATATATTTAACAAAAAGGATTTAAAAGTAATTTAGTACGGGGATTATTGATTATATAAATCTTTTTTTAAGTGTTTAGGAATATATTCCCCTTTTTATGTAATTAGTGGCTCAAATTTAATTGTTGGGGATTTATGTGAAATAGTTAGATGGATTTTTAGCATTATGTACTATAAACCCCTTTTGTATATGGTTTGATTTGAAATGATTTATGTGGATATTTTTATTGCGTTTTGACTATATATAGCGAGGATGTTGAATAAACGGATTAGTAGTACTCGATGTATGGGATGCTCGGTAATATTTTTTCAGTAATTTTATTGAGCCATATTGTAGAATAATTGTTGATTTGGTTAGTGTAGTGTATTAGCTTCTAATAAACGTTCGAGTAATACAAAGTTGTATAGATGCTTAAGTAATACTTGTTCGATTACTACTAGTGACTAAATGTCATTTATATTTTGGAGATGGGTTAGATATTTGTGATATCGTCTAGAGGTAACTCCTTAGATCTTAGTAGTCGTGAAATCTATTACCGTCTAAGGTTACAAGTTGGAGATATGTTGGGAGTTACAGATTTATCCTCTTAGGAGTTACTAGCTGAGTAATATTATTGTCTACTCTTAGAGCTAATAGTCGAGGAATTATTATATTGTGACGCACTCATTAGGACATATGGGGTCGAGAGTACTTATTATTACTCTTATTAGGATTCATCTTGTTAAGAGTATTTCGTTGCACCCTCTAAGGTCTATCTAGTCGAGCATCATTATCTACTCTTAGGACAAGTAGTCGATGATTTGTTATGTTGAGATGCTCTCATTAGGATTCTTATAGTCAAGGGCAGTTGTTGTCACTCTCATCGGGACTCCTAGAGTCGAGTGTACTAGTTATTACTCTCACTAAGACTTATATAGTCGAGCGTATTTGTTGGGAATCTACGTTATACCGTTCACGCCATTATGGAGCGCACGTGAATTAGACCTACCAGATATGCTAGGTATTCATCCTAGAGGTCCTGATAATGGGTTCATGCCCCGGATCCATGATATCACCTTGTTGAGTTTGTAGGTTGAGAGTTATCTCTCCCATTAGAGCCATTGCCTTGACGTCACTTAAAGACCAACAGTTCGTTACCAAAGGAAAGTAGGAGTTGTGATAAATGCATAGCATAGTCTTGCAGCGTGTTTATGACATGCGATGGATATGAGTGTCACGATTCTGGGAGTAACTAATGGACTATAGGAAATGGAATGCAGTCATTAGCGCTTCCTGGAGTAGTGCTACAGTACGTCAGTCTCCCATCTGGATAACTTAGGTAGATCCATTATATATGATATATTTGATATCATCACTTCATTAAAGACAATGATTATTTGACTAGCTGCTTAACTGTCTGTCATTTGAAATGTCCTAACCCAAGACAGCTGCGTGTTGTCTATCTATGACATTAGAAACTTGTTGTGTGCTTGCCTGTCATTCTTTTACAACAACCTATCGCTGAGAGACCTCCTTTTTGTATGATTTGTTCTTCCTATCTTCTGGGACCATTCAGTTGAGATTTTCACCTCTTTAAGGACTAAGGGTCGAGATATATGATTTTTTTCATTAGGTATTTGATTAAATTTAATGTTTATTGAGTTTTCTTGATATTTCCAAGGGCCTAATAGTCAGAAGTTATCTCTTCATTAGAACTGTAGGTCGAGATGATTATTGGGATAGTGCTTTCGATATTTTTATATGAATTATGTTTTATTTGAGATTTGTATTTCTTGCTATCTTCTAGGACTAACATTCGAAAGTATTTACTTCCATCAGGATCATAAGTTGAGATAGTACTTATGGATATTGATTTATATAATTTTTATGGATTCTGTTCTATTTGGATTTTACATTTCATGATTTGTCTTATTGGCTTAACAGTTCGAAGTTATTACTTCCATTAGGGGTGTAAGTCATGATTTGATGCTTAGGTTATTTATTTAGGATTTTGCATCTCTTGGTTTATCTTTTGGACTTGACAATCAGAAGTCTTCGCTTCCATTGGGATTGTAAGTCATGATTGATATTTTGGTTGTTGACTTTTATATTTGGTATGATTTTGAGATTCATTCCTTTACTTGTGCCTTTTATGGATATGTTGTGTGCTTATCTATACTATTTTGAGATTTTGATGAGTTTGATTGTTAACATCCAATTTAATATATCGTGATTCTTGCTTGTTTGTATGTATTTCATGGGTGCTTATTGAGATAAGTGGCATGGTATATTATGATGATGCTATGTTGGATATTACGTTGTGTTGTGTATATGCTATAATTGTCATTTACCATGCTTACTATTATGCATCACATTGGAATTTAGATACAGTCCGACCCTTTCATTATTTACATAATATTCGAGTCATTCCGAGACTTTTTAAATATAAGGATATTAGCCATTTTGGATGATTAGGCTTTAGAGGAGACTTATATAAAATCGTGTTTTAATAAGTTGACTACGTATATAATTTTTGGATGTCTCCTTGTATTTGTTTGTATCGAGATGGCTATGAATTGTGTATTTTGTGCTTGACTTGACATATATTGTCATAATGTGATAGACATCACAGTTGGTGTCAGTTTGTTATGTACTATATTTTCTACTACGATCTATGATTCAATGTTCATTTATTTATGTTGTATATTGTTCTGTCCTAGTAAAACCATGTATTTATTGCTTTGTGACGATACCTGGTATGTATATTGTTGATGTATTTTGAGGTGAGAACACTGATCAGTGTCACCCAAGGGTATATTCATGTGCGGTCGCTCCTAACAACCCTCACTCTCCTATTACCAAATAGTATTATTTTATAATACTCTTTGCTAGTATGCGTATACAGATGGGGCATTACATTAGGGAGATGCTCAATAACCTATTTCGTGTTTAGGGATTTTATTGGCTGAAACAAACATCCATAAATCATTTCTACTATCTCCCAAATTGATTTAAGCCTCCATTAATCTATTCTTCACCTAAAACCTTCTCTTTTCTCCTCCAAATCAAGTCTAAATCATATATTAAGGGTAGATCAATAAGAAAATTAATCAGAGATCTTTAAATTAACATTATAGGGGAATGAAATTAGGCTTTTGCTGTTCATTTTCGAAATTGTCTCGATTTGCGTGCAAAACTTGGATTTTGGATGGTTTGGTGAGTGATTTATCATCCACACCTTACTATATATATGTATCTATATGTTTTAACATTCTTTGAATCCATTTTTAAAGTTAAAATCATGTTTTATTGCTGTCTTAAAATTCTATATATATTAAAAACGTGAATAAATGGATTTTTAGTGTTCTAATCATGTTATTTGGATGTGTGGTTGCCTTGATATAGGTTAAGCTATGTTCTAGACACACTATATTAATATTGCCATGGTTGATTTGGTGATTTGTTTTCTTAAATGTCATTTAATGCATGTGTGGTGTTTGTGTGCATGCTTGAATGGTTGAAAATGCTCATTGAAGCGAATTAGATGTACAAACCATGAAACCAGACTTCGAAAGATCGGCTCTAGAGCATTTGGAGACGTATCATTGATGCACGAGGGTCGAAGTGTTAGCATAGCTATGAAATCAATGCGAACGTTGAAGTGCTGGAAATAATACAAGAATTTTGTTCGGTGGTGTTGGGTACTTGATGAGAAGTGGTGTTCGGTGGCGTTGACTTCGGCGATCATTGGTTCTATTATGGAAGTGTCGAACACAAATTCTTGTTCTGTGCTGGTTGGAGCTTTGGTCCGGTGTTGCTTTGAGTTATGCTTAGGGGTTGGAGGCGATCACTTTAGTTTGCACCCGAACAAGGAATGTGGTTCAGTCTCTTTGGGGTTGCTTCGAGTCGAGAAGCTTATTGCTCCATGTTTTTCCATGGATTGCTTTGGGTCCAAATGGTGAGTTACTCGAATAGAGATGGAGTCTCGGCGAATTTTGGCCGTGGCGAGGCTATACTTCGGGAATTGTTCTGAGGGCCTAGTGGGTGATGCGGAGTGATGTAGATAACTCCAAATGACCAAGGATGGCCTTGGATTTCGTATGGAGACTAGTGAATAGATGGCATAGTGCTTCGACATGACGACGATGGCAATTTTGGAACTTTGGTACGATGACTATGTGACTTAAGATGGGTGTCTAAGGGGATTTCGAAGGTGTCTACGAGGCAGTTCTACAGTCAGTATGTGTGCTAAGGGAATAATGGATAACTCTAAGTTTATGATGCTCGTTAATGGGACAGGGTAGTCTGTGTGTGCCCAAAGTAGTCTGTGTGTACCCATATATTTTGACGTTTATGTGTGTCCAATCACTACCTTCTGTGTAGGCACTGAGTTGAGTATCTATAAGATTTATCATGTATCTGAGCACTTGAGTGAGAGATGCAATTGTCTGATGGATGTTATGTTTGCAGTGTTCTTGATATGTTGTGATGTACCCCTATATCCTATAGTTTCCACTTGTGATAGTAGTTTAGCATATACTATATTTATGTGCCGGCTCCTTGGACATGAGAACATGTCAGGTATGTCTCCTCATACCCTTTTCTCCTATTTACTATATTTGATTTTTAAAGTATTTTTGAGATGATGTATTGCTTGCACCAGACCGTTGTTTGACTCGAGGTTTTATGTTATGCTTCTTATTATCTCGTGTACTCTTAAATGAGTATATTAAGGATAACAGGTCTGATGGTGGATGGAGTTGTATGAAGTGTGAGAAGGAGGTTACGCTTTCATATATCATACATTAGAGGTTATTGTCGTTTATATTCCACCGTGCAGTATTGCAGAGCTTCGCCAATACCTATATTGTTGTAGAGATAGTTATAGAGTTTATTTTGAAGATTAGGATGTATAAACTCTATTATTTTCTTCTGTATAGCCGTGATGAGCCGATGTGCTCTGATTATTTTGGTTCACTTAGTTATATTCTGTCTCACCTGTTTTACATCCATTTCATTATTATATTTTGTTTATGCGATGTGAGATGTTCTACAAGTTATGTTATTTGGATTTTCTCTACTTTACACCTATGATTATTGCCTTACATCGATCGGATATCTCCACAGTGCACTCTACAATTATACTCAGGAACCGATGGTGTATGACGGTCGTCACATCTGGTATCAGAGCTTAGGTTACGTAAATGACCTAAGTTGATTGTGACAACTTGCACCTTAATGGGCCTGAATTTTCGCTAAATCGAAAACCCTAGTCCACCAAAGATGGATCGTTGGTTTGGTATCCTGCAAATAAAAAAAATGCACATAAGAGCACTACTGATATAAACTTATAGCGAAATAGTAAAATGTAATAAAACATATAGCTACTAACCAAGTTGACACTTCTGATATCTAGTGTTTTTGTTAATGTCAAACATGCATAAGTAAATCTGTCTTTCCACCATTCCAGCCTTGCACCAGTACCTTTCCTATTAAAGCTATCTTATGGGTTGTAATGAGGAGGGAGGGTTAGAACAACGTTTTGGTGACTTGTATACACACTTTATACATAATACTAGCTTATGCCAATCACATCTGTTTACATGTTATGTCTTTTGTTTTACTTAGTTGTCTCGACTCCACGTACGCGTACGATATACCCTATTTACTCAAAGTAGAAAATAACTGCATACGTGCATCTATATATATATACATATATATATATATATACATATATATATATATATATATATATACATAAGTACCACAGTCTCTCTTCATACCAAGATACATCACCGCTAGTATTTGTAACCCAGTACCTCGTCAGGATCCATCGTCAATGTAATATCACGTCTTCGTCGTCGTACATACCAAAGAACTCCTGTAATGTCTAATAACGGCATCACAATAGTTTAGCCATATCCCATTTGTTATGAAAGACCTCCATGAAAGATTATCTAGCATTGCCTCCTAACAAACAACTGTGGTGGTGCATGACCTAAACATGATCTACACTAGTAGGAGGTGTAGCCCATTTAGGTGTAACGCTCGTCTTTCCACTGACCGCTCAGAATTGATGACTTTCTTGACCTATGAAAAAACTCCTACTCTCGTATATAGTACCAATCTCCCTGTCATAGCACCTGGCCTTGGACACCGTCCCATTTATATTGCCTGATGCAATCTGGGAAACCCTTTTATTACTTAATACCCACTAAAAGATTAAAGCAGACTCTACTTGTCCTTTGACACTTCTACCGAGCCAAACCATCATACTTGGTAACAAAGGCACCATTATGTAATCGCTAAGGAAGTGCGAAGTGTTAGAGGCAAATTTGACACAGTCCAATTATGTACTGAAAGCACTTGTAAAATTTACTAGGATCAGGACATGCGCCTAGGTCGAAACCGCATCTCAATCTGAACTGATGATTGGAAGATATGATAATCTTAAATTTTATCCACCATTAAACAACTACGGCCCACCTTGAAGATCCACTACTTACTTCGGGAAAATGGAACATTGAGATAAATTGGAATACTCTATTTAATGATATGAAGCTATTGGTCCAAGTTTCGTTCAATTCTGATTAAAATGAAGGAGTTATGATACAAAAATGTATGCAGCTCAAGTGGTTAAGAGTCATTGTGATAACCCTGCTTTCTATGCCATAATATTAAGTAAATTTAATATAAATAAAAATATTTGATTTTGATTTGATATTATTATATTGAAAATAATCTTTTACATAGTTAAAAGCTATTTAATAAAATATTTTTGTTTAATAAATTGAATTAATTAATAAATTGAATTAATCAATAATTCCTTTTAAATTAATATATTTAAAATAGAATAAAAGGTTTTAATCATTATAAAATATTTTAAAAGTTTGAGTAATTTTTATATCATTGAAGTAGTTGAAAAATAAATTTATTCTGTAAGGAATAATTAAATAAAAATAAACAAGTATTGAATTGAAGTGAGTGGCCCAGATATCAATACGTAATCTGTAGAATGAACTATAGGTCAATTTCAATTAGACTAAAATTTATTTGTGAATAAATAATCAGGTTATTTAAAAGAAAAGAAAATAGAATAAATGAAAATTTATCAATTAAATGAAGAGCCCAAGCTCAAATTCAAACCCAAGCCCTTGATAGAAAACTAAGTCCTCTCTTTCATGATAATAGCCTGTAACCTCATTCTTAAAACCAATTTTGCCCCATGACCTAATCCCCTATTCAAAATCAACGATCGTAAAGGAAAAAAAGAAGAGGCGAGACACACTGTTGCTCGATGACATCATGCAGGAGATGCCCACGACCTGGACAGGCCACGACGAAGGGCTTCGACAATGGCGTGCATGCTAGGGTTAGGCGAGGTTGCGATTAGGGCTGTCAATGGATACTTTTAGATACGAATAGTGTCATATTCGTATCCGTATTCAAAATCATTTTCGGATATCCGTATCCGCTTAATTTACGGATATCAGATATTCGTATCCTCTTAATTTTCGAATATAGACGGATATCGGATATTTATCCGCTTCGCCCATAACCAATAAATTTAAAAGTATAAATGAAAAGGTTTGGATCAACATAAAATAGTTTTTATATTAATGTTCATAAAAAACCAAGGAATAAAAAATGTGATGATAAAACATTGTTTTATACTAATATCTGCATGCATATCCAAAAATATTCAATAATTAAACACTAAAACTGTCTGTTTTCACTAAAAATGAGCAAAAAACCATATCATAGTAACATCCAATGGTTAGGAAATAGTTCGAAAATCATAAATTAATTATATATAATTTTAATTAAATATATATATATATATGATTCAATTAATCGAATGGATATTTTTCGGATACGGATACCACAATAACCATATCCGTATCCGGAAAGCTTTTCGGATATTGGATATCCGTATCTGCTTTTCGGATAACGGATATTTTTCATATTTTTGGATATGGATATTGGATTTTTCGGGTACCCATTGACAGCCCTAGTTGCGATGGGGTTGGTGATAACAAGGCATGCGTTCATGATTCTGGCACCAACATTGGGGGAGTCGTGTTATGGTGGATGTCAATGGTATTGGCACACTGGGCGACTGCAAATGGCTGTGGCTTGCAATTGATGCAGCGAAGAAGAGTGGCACGATGTTTACTTTGGTGACATTCAAGTTCTAATTGGCGAATAGTGCTGGAGGCAGGTGCAAGCGACGTTGGTTGCTCCTCTAAGCGATGCTGGAGGTCGCTGCAAGCGATGAAGGAGGCACATTGTTTTCTAGCGCTTTTGGATGCTGAAAGCTTCGCTTGGAATTTAAGGTGAGTTATTTAACTCACATTTATATCTAATTAATCCACATTCTTTTTATTGATTGTGAATGATTGAAATGTTTGAAGTAAAAATTACATGCTATGGTTTCAGTTAGTTTGATGGTTGAATTGGTTGAATGGTGTGTTTCAAATATTGGATTCGATTGGATTGTCGATTATGAATGTATGTTGGAAAACCATCAAAATGCAATTGATTTTTGTAGTTCGATTTTGTAATGATTGGGCATTGTTTATGTGATTGGAGTATACAAAAAGCGACTTGGATCATCAAAATAACTCACTATTTGATGAGTGACATTTTCTAAAGAAATTAAACTTAGAATTTCCATTTGTGGTTAATTCTTTGTTTGAATTCGTTTTGAATATTGGTGAATGATTTTGATGGATGGTTTTAAATATTTCTACAAATTCTGAATGTGATTTTATCTATTTTTGGATTTTTCTATTATAATTGTTTTTGAAAAATATATTTATTAAACCATATTGAATTTTAACTTAGTTCAATATTTAATTTCTAATTTGAGCTTTTAAACTGTTTATATTTACAAAATCCTCTAAAACAATCATTTAAATTATATTTTAAACCTGATAATGTTTTAAAGGCAAATAAAAAAATGGAGTTCTTTTATAAATGTATTATAAAAGAAATTAATTTGTTTCTAGGGATTTGGTTGTAGAAGTTATTTAAAAATATTTGGAAGCGTTTGAAGCTTTTCAAAATAACACATTTATTCCATAAAGAATTATAAGGTTTTAAGAATATATATTTTAAATAAAATTTTATTTAATATGATGAGAATTACAAGTAGCATATATTATAAAAGGAAGTATCTTATTTTAAGTTTTTCGAGTATAAAATGCTTTTCAAGTGATTTTTAAAGTGTTTCCATGCCTTTATAAATAAATAACCCTTTAAAATGAATTTGAGAATTTAAAAGTAATTTTTGAGAAATTATATTATTGTGTATATATAGTAGACATTTATACAAAGGTTTAAAAGAGGAAATTATTTTAACAAGGTATATTTAAATCGAAAAGCATTATAAGTACTTTCAATATATTTTGAATCTTTTAGTAAGATATAAATATGTTTTATAAAACTATAACTAAAAATCCTTTTTAATGCTTTTTAATAAATAATATCCCTTGTATATAATGGGAAGTTTAAATAAATGATTTAGTATTACTATCTGCTATTGGACTTTTGGTAAAACTTTGCCGGTTATTTGTACGACTTGTTGTAACGACCCCACTGCTATATCCATATTATTAAAGAACATTACAAGTAGTGTTATCTAATAACACGGAGAATACCATTGGTTAAAGGCGATCGAATGTGCATATATCTCTGGACTAACACCAACACGTCTTTATTACCATTATAAGGATCTGAACTAAAAATTTGATGTGTACAGTTTTAATACAAAGTAATAAACACATCGATTTAAAATATTCAAAAGAGTATATAGTATAAATAAACCAGAATCGGAATCACTGATCACAGTGGAACAATATACATCATATAATATAATAAAATGTGAATCTACAAAATATCAATACTAGACCCACATAAATATATACATCGCGTCAAATACAATACCAAGCATACAGTGAAAACTAAATAATATCATGACATATCCTCCCAAATGTCAATATATAGAATGATGAAGTAACTAAAACAGTCAAAATAGTCTACTCCAGTGCTAGCACAAAATCCAAAGGTCAATGAGTCCATATATCGTAGAGTCTTGGCCTGACTCGAGTATTTTTAAAATAAACGGGTCTGACTATATCTAATAAAGAGGTGAGATACTGATATCATAAATATATGACTTAACAATAAAATAAGCCATAATAGAATTATGCCTAAAACCAAATAATGATAACAGGAGATATCAATCAGAATCACTGTATCATATCATTTAAACCTTTTTATAACAAAATCACTTGAAATTAAAATTATTACTTTCATAATCGCTTTTATAAAATAATACTATATTTTATTCTTTGCCTCTAAAACATTGCCAAAATTATATACTTAAAATAGTAAATTTAAAAAGGTTTTATAATTAAATATTACTCATTTTAAAAAGCTTTAAATAGAAATTTTGAAATAAGAATTTAGCTAAGATTATAATATAATTAAGTTAAATTTTATAAACTAAATTCCAATAAAGATCAAAACATATAGAATCTCATTTTTAGAATCTTTAAAAAACCTTTAAATAATTCAAACAATAAACCCATCGAAAATTCAATATCTAGAGCCAAAATCTTTCTATAAAATATAATTCCATAATATGGAATTATTTAGCGACCCGAGTTACTTTTCGACAACTTTGGTTACATAAACACCGCATGTACTTCTACATAAGTTAGAAGAATTTAATTTGCAAACGAACGGAACTTTGTTTGCAAATTAGCCGCTTTCAATCCGCATACAATCCAAACTTGAAATGAATAATATAATCTTAACATATAACTTTATTTTAACCATTTGATTCATTTTCGTCTATTGATTCAAACCAAAATATTTCAAACAAACAAATCAACCAACTCAAACACTAATCCAAATGAGACTACTGCATGCAATTGTATTTCAATCATATCATTCAATCACAACCACATTTTAATGCAATTCATAACTAAAGCAAGGCATACAAAAATGAATATAACAACTTTAAATATAGCTGTTTGAGTTAATAGAATAATTCATTTTAACCAATTGTCTATTGGAACATCTAATTTAGTAGAGACAGCTTTATGGGTTCAATAACTCACCTTTAACGCGGCGAAGAAACCCGCCACCTGTAATGACCCACCTTTTTGGACAGTTTAAATCGACAATCAAACACACATGTCAACTCAAACCATTCAAAAGGGAGGATTGTTAATGGGGTAAATAAGAAAAGAAGAGAAAAGGAACAAGAAATAACCATAGAATCTCACAACGGAAAGATAAAATATAATAATTAAATAAACAGTTCATGAAGCTGTTTAATATACTTTTGATTATCATTTATACATCATTTATCAGAGTTATACATATACAACAGAACAAATAAAATAATGCAGCAGACAGCATGATGCAAGGATAATAATAGTAATAGTATACCAAATCTTTCGTCTTCATCCTCCAGAATAGATCTTCACTAAGCTGAAAAAAACTCAGGACTGACCCGAGAGTAATGAAAAGACAAAACACTCGAGTCAGGACTAAAACATCCTTATGTAAGTTAAATCAAACGTAAATAAAGATGAGTGTAATGGCGTCAGAGATGTTTACGGGGTTTTACATCTCCTATCCAGTGTCAACGTGCGTGCGATAACTCAAGAGATGTTACAGGATTTTCCATCCCTTAAGGATCTGTTAAACTATCTACTATGTAGTAGAATACGCTATTATAATATGTCTACAATAAAGTAAACTATTAAAATAGCATTAAGGCGTTACCCATATCCCCCTTAACACATTTTTATATATTCTCATAGTCTATACAGTACCGTAATTCCTCCGTAAACTGGAGGGCTATCAGAGGGCACTCCATAGGTATGGTACAAAATAAACTCGTAAAAGGCGCTCTAGGGCATGTGAACACGGCACACGAGGAAATGCCAGGGTAGATATACCGTTTGCGGATCCGGACTGGTGGTGACGCATAGCAGCTACTACCGCCCACCTCAGACACACTCCCAAACAATCGAGGGGTGGCCACTAAAACAATCACAAAAGCAATAGAATGGTATCGAAGAAATGTGTGCGATCGGAGGAATGACCTCACTTGGCCCGGCGTGGCTCCTGATTTTAGTCACATCTAAGCTGACTCACGGGAGTCAGGGTCACGTCATACCATATAGAATCGTTCACCAAACCATCCTACTTCATTTCTGGAATCTCCACCACATACACAGTTGTTAAAGTGGTTTTCGGTATCGACAGAGAGTATGCCTATATCCGATCTCGGTCTCTTTAACAACCAAACGCTTATTACATACTGGATGGTTCTTTTACATTTTCAAAATCAATTCATAATTGATATCAAAATATCATATTCGCTTCAAAATCATATCTGCTCAAAATATACTATTCCAGTTCAAAAATCATTTTACCCCAATACCTCATTTCAATTTAAAAAAAAATCGTTTCACATTTCAATTTAGGTTGTAACTTCATTTAGCCCAATTCGTATTTAAATCCAAGATTTAAATATAAACATTTCACCTTATTGACCAGTTGGAAATTTTGGAAAATAGTTTGAATAGTTTAAAAATAGCTTAAATAATTAGAAATGGTTAAAATACTCTAAAATTTTAAAGATAGATTTCAAAATAGTTTTAAATTGATTTAATATAGTTAAATAGATTTAAAATAGATTAAATATAATTAAATATAATTAAATAGGTTAAATAGATTTAAAATAGATAAAATATAATAAAAATAAATTGAAATAGTTAATTAGTTTAAAATAAATTAAATTGGGTTAAGTAGATTTAAAAATAGATTAAAATAAGTTAAAATGTTAAAAATAAGTTAAAATAATTTAATATAGTTAATATAGGTTAAAATAGTTTAGTATAAAATAGTTTAAGTATTTAAAATGGTTTATATAGCAGGATAATTTGGGAAACCAAAATGAAATAGTTTCAAAGTCAACCATTTAATTCCAACTTACCAATCTAAATCAAATTCAAATTTCCATTCAGTCGATTAAATCTCAATTTCAATTCAAATCAATTTCAATTTCAAATTAAGTCAATTCCATCTCAAATCCAATTGTCTCAATTTCGATTTCAATTTATAATGATTTCGAGCTCGATTTTCAAAATATCAATTCAAACATTTAAAACAAATTATTCCTTAATATTCAGTTTAAAATCCAAATCTTCAATATAATTCAATGTCAAGCTCAATTTCAAATGTTGTCTTTATCTCACTTTTACTTAATAATATTCAAAGTCCGAATGAAAGTTAAATCCTTTAAAATCAAATCAATTTACGAAATTCAATCATATCACAATTTTAATTTCAAAGTCTCAACTTCAATTATTAAACAATTTGTTTAACCAAAATTTATTTCAACATCTCAACCTCAAATTCGCGATAAATTCAATTTCTATAAATTTGATTTTTATTCCTTTAAATCAAACCATTTAAAGTAATTCCAAATCAAAGATTTTAAAAATTATTTAATTTAACCAATCCGGTGCCTATATATAATTTTCTATCCTATGGCCAAGTGATCAGTTATTTCGAAAAGCAATGGGCTAAGGGAGCCCTGCCCAATATATTGCATAACTGGTTATGATTACATGCACATACACGATACATACAGACAATTACATGCACATATAATCAATTACATATCAGAAAAACATCAAAATACATGATATCACAATTACAAGGTTATATATCACTTCAGCCTTCCTATCCTTTTACGAATTTTTTTATCAATCATACTATAAACAGTTGCTGCAGACTCCATCCTCATGTCAAAAATTCTTCTATTTCTTTCCTTCCATATTTCATATATGAATGCCTTTAACATAATCATTATAATGTCTGTCTTCGGGGATTTCCACCTTGTAGCTTTGAAGATATTAAACCATTCTAATTTCGAGCTTTTAACCGGTTTATGAAAATCACCATTTGATAGAAGCCTACACCAGATTCCAAATGAATAATAGCATTCAAAAAAAATATGAATGTTAGTTTCAGGACACCTTTGACAGAATACGCAATCTTCATTGCTAATAATACCCATACTAGCTAATTTCTGCTTTGTGTTTAAAGCATTTGCCATGACTTTCCATAACAAAAAATTCTCCTTAGCAGGAGTTTTTTCCATCCAGATTCTCGTAGCCCATGGAAATTTCTTTGATTGATTTAATAGAGCTTTATAAACTAAAGAAACTTCACGCTCTTTCCCTTTATTTGACCATAATACTTTAAGGTTAGAAGAGGGAAGAGACAAAGATGAGATATGCTGCCATAAAGTCCGGACTTGAATAGAACTACAGTAAGGCAAAACAATTGATCCATCAGAAATATATGATGATACTTTGGCTTTGATAGGGATGCCAATCTGCATAATTAAAGAATATGGAAGGATATCTTGTAAAATCAGACCAGGTTTAACCCATGGTGAAGACCAGAAAAGAAGCTCATTATCTTCAGTTGGATTGCTTTGAATGATTGGTAAAAAAGAGGCTCTTAGTTTTAGTATATTTCGCCAACTCCAGCTACATAAACTTGGGACTTCCATTAGCCAGAAATCCTTTCCTTTTAGAAGATTTTTAAAAGTCCATTGTGTCCATAGATCCTCTTTCTTTGACAAAATCTTGTTAAAGTAGATTGAGAAAGCTGCAGAATTCCATATTTTTAGATTAACTATCCCCAATCCCCCATTTTCCTTTGGCATTTGTATTTTGATGAAGGATATTGGAATTATTTTTTTTGAGAAAGGATCACCATGCCATAAGAATCTGTTTAGTGCACTATTTATCATAGATATGAGTTTGCATGGAAGAATTTAGTGTCTCATCCAATAGTTTGTCATGGCAGATGCAATACTTTGAATAACAACTAATCTTCCAGCCTGAGATAATTTTGTTTTTGGCCATTTGGATAGTTTGCTTGTATTTTTTTCATACAGAGGTAAACAGTCAGATTTGGTAATTCTGGCACTTATAAGTGGTAGACCAAGGTACTTGGTATTATTTTCCATCTCTTTAAGACCAGAGTAATTTATAATTTCAGCCTTCAAAAACTCATTAAGCCCCGCAACCAGTCTATGAGATTTGTTGAAATTTATCTTCAATCCTGTAAGAGCAAAGAATTGATTCATTACCTCAAGAATAGCAGAAATATTTGAAAGAGTAGGTTTGGTGAAGATGACAAGATCATCAGCGAAAAGCAGATGAGTAATCATAGGATCCTTGCATTTTGGATGCAGCTCTAACTTCTTTAATTTCACTTGCTCAAGAAACAAAGTATTCAGAACTTCCATTACAATTATGAATCAATATGCAGATATTGGATCACCTTTCCGAACCCCTTGAGATCCTTTGAAAAAACCTTTTGAACATCCATTCCTAAGGATGGAAAAATGCGAAGTTGAAATACAAGTATATAACCAGGCTAGCATAGGTTTAGGGAAATTCATTCTTGAAAGGATTGCTATAATTGAACTCCATGAGATAGAATCAAAGGCTTTCTGTATATCAAGTTTTAACATACATCTTGGTGAAATATTCCCAGTTCCATATCCTTTTAAAAGTTCTTGCGTGAGCATTATGTTATCACTAATATTCCTATTAGACATAAAAGCAACTTGATTAGCAGATATAATTGAGGGCAAGATATTCAGGAATCTATTAGCAATAACTTTGGATATGATTTTAAACATCACATTGCAGCATGAAATAGGTCTAAAATCAGATACACTACTAGCATTTGGAGTTTTTGGGACAAGGGCTATGTTAGTAGCATTGATACCAGTTGGTAGTTTATTATGGGAGAAGAAATATAGTACTGCTTTATTGACATCATGCTTTATAATTTTCCAAGCGTGCTGATAGAAGAAAGCATTATAACCATCAGGGCCCCCACTACTATCAGATTTTAATGAAAACACTGCAGATTTAATTTCCTCAGGTAAAACTTCACTTATCATATCACTTGCTTGCTTATCACACAAACAGGGAAGATGCTTTGAAAATAAGGGTGAAAGATTTGGTATCATAGGAGATGGATTGGCAAGAACAGATGAGAAATAATCAATAAAAGCTTTGGAAATTGAATCATCATTATCTTGAATAACTCCATTCATATCAAATATACTCATAATTCTTTGTTTGCTTTGTTTGATCTTGATCAAGTTATGATAATATTTTGTGTTCTTGTCACTTTGCCTGTCAATAATCTCATGAAGTTTTTCTTTTCTCATTAAAGCTACAAATTCCAATGCTTCAATTAAATTTTTTGATAAGTCTGCTTCTTGCTTAGCTAAGGATGAATTCAAAGTATCATTCTGCAGCTGTTGTTGGATAATAGCTAATTTCTCTCTTATTCCATCAGAGATTTTTGATCCATCACCAAAATTATCCTTTGCCCAGATTGTAAGCTTTTTCTTCAATCTATGCAGCTTAGTTTTAAGAATGTGAAGGGGATTTCCATAAATATTCTCCTTCCAAACCTACATAACAATGCTAAGAAATTTTTTATGATTAGTCCAGGTTTTGTAAAATTTAAAAGATGGGTTCCTACTTATAGCATTCTCCCCCTAGGATAAGATGAATGGAGAGTGATCAGAAATAGAAGGATCTAAGAATTTGCAAAAAAGATATGGCCATTGATTAATAGAGTGAATATTGTGAAATGCATGATCAAGCTTACAGTAAGTTCTAGGACCAATATTACTTTTATTATTCCATTTAAACATAGCTCCAAAAGATGCAATATGGCTAAGGGAAGATTTGATGAGAGTTTGATTTAAAGGTGCAATATCTTTCATAGAGAGTGGATTTCCTCCAATTTTTTTATTAGAGGAAAACATACAATTGAAATCACCAAGAACTATCCAAGGCAATTTTGGGTGAGAAAGTAAAGAGAGATTAGAGAGGAAGGAAAGTCTTTTTTCAAGGTTATTATGAGCATAAACAAAGGTAATCAGAAAAGGAATATTTGAAGATAAAGAAGTGGCACTGAAATGTATAAATTGATCATCCTCCTGCAACTTTGTCAATTTGAAAATATCTGAATTCCATAAAACCAATAACCTTCCATATGGAGCACTAAGTAGATTATCTTCATATTCCCAACCAGGTGCAATATTTTTACATGCCAAAACAGACTTTTCCTTATTCAACTTTGTTTCACTAATGGCTAGCAATTGTATCTTTTGATTTTTAATTAAATGCTTCACTTCAGCTTGTTTGGATGAAAGGTGTCCTCCTCTGATATTCCAATAAGCTATATTATTGTTTAACATCATAACGATTTGGGAGAAATGAGAATAGATGGGTGTTTCCTTGTATGTCTAATGCCACTAGATTGAGAAGAAGTATCTTTGAATGATGCAGACTCGTTATTATTCCTTGGCAAGACTTCTTCAATTTTATAATTTTTCCCATTGTTTAGATCCTCTGAATTTTCATGGAATGAGACTTTCTTTTTACCTTTTCTACCTTTCTTATTTGATACAACCTTTTCCTCAGAATCATCTCTTGATTTACATGGAGGAGGAAGAATCAGATGATTAGGAGGTAATATATTGATATAAGGAGAGGTTTGTTCAGTAACCTCATTAATCAGTGTTTCCTCATGAACATCTTTAATATTATCTGAACTACAAGCTAAATTCTTGGAATGAACTTCAGAAACACACATATTAACACCAATAGTGTTACAGTTCACAATTGAATCCTAATTAATTTGTATATTACCAGATTGAGAGTTTTCTATATCCATAATTGCCTCATTGTTAACTACTTCTTCATCTATATCAGATAAAACCATAAAAGAATTTGAGGTTATAATATTTTCCTTATATCCCAAATCCTCAGTATTAATGTCAGATACCATTTTCAAACCATTTGACTCTACATCCTTCTGCTTATTCAGATCATGATTTAAATTCATTACTCCAACATCAGATAGTTGATCACCAGATTTTAAGTTCACATTATTGCTATCAGTTAGAATATTTTGTTCCTTTTCCTTCCTTTTCCACACTTTTAAAGATCTTGTTTTGAAATTTCCAGTAATATTAGGCATTTGCATCTTTTCTTCAACACCAACTTGTTTCATGCATTCCCTGATATCAACATCCTCATTATCTCTACCAGACTGCATAACAAATTCTTTCATCTTACTATTTCCTATACAATATAAGGTTTCATGACCAAACACTTTACATTTACTACAGATTTTTGGTCTCCAATCATATTCAACTCTAACATAAGGACAGCAGTCACCTAAATCATCAATTGCAATAGAATTAGGTAGTTCGTGATCGGGAGAAACTTCAATCGGAGCTTTAGCATACTTAAATCTTGATAATCTTTCAGTACTTTCATCAAGACAAATCAGTTTACCAACATGACATGCTAACCAGTTAATACCAATTAAGGTCCAAGCAATCAAAGGAATCTTATAAAAATGAACCCACACTGGCACTTTTTTAATGCGTTCTTGAAAATAACCATAAGAAGGATCTCAAGTAGTAATGATGAACATTTTACCTTTAATGAAGATAGGATCAGATTGCAAGATTTTCATCCTATCTTGATCATTTGAGAAGTTAAAAAGGAAATTCTCATTATCATATTTAATATTGACTTCACCTTTCAATCTCCAAATACTTCTTAAATGTCTTGTAACAGTCAGATAAGATAGAGGACCATCCAAGAAAAAGCCAACCAAATGATCACTCCAAAATTTAATACCTTCATTTTTAACTTCATCCGGTAAAGCATTCGGAACTCCATTTTTCTTGATATCAAAATGTCTAGGCACAAATGTTCTAGCATTTTTAGGCTTCTTTTTGAATAAAGTTGACCAGTTTAAACCAGTACTAGAGGAAATAGATGGACAATCCTGCTTATTATCAGAAATTAGACTCGAATTCAAATCAGACGTAGGAAAATGGATCGGGGATGTAGAAACATGAGGAGGAATAGAGGGAGAAAAATTTAAAGCAGAGGAAGGAAGAGAAGAAGGGGGAAGTGGAGAAAACAGGGAAGAAGAAGGAGGGATCGGGGAAGAAGGAGGAGGAATCGAGGAAGAAAGAGGAGGGATCGGGGGAGGAGGAGGAAGAATTGGGGAAGAAGGAGGAGGGATCGGGGGAGGAGGAGGAGGAGGGGAAGGAGGAGGAGGGATCGGGGGAGGATGAGGATTAGATGCCGCCATTATTCAAACTTCATCATCAATTCATTTCATCACCAATTAAAAAAAATTGATCAGTTATTTCAATTTAATTACAGGAATAGATATATATCATTTCAATTCAAATCAGAGTGTCATAGGCATAGATCTTTTCAACCTATTTCTCAATTTATTTGAAATGATTCAATTTACAACTGTAATAAAAATCAGGATGATGACAGAATATATACAAACAAATAAACATCCAAACATTCAAATATCAATCAATAGCATCCATCGCAACCAATCATCCAAACAGACAATATAATTCACGGAAATTTCAAAGTTCTTAATGTTCGGAAACTTAATTGCGATTAAATTCTAATTTCAATTTGACTGTCAATTTTAATTTCTAACATTAAATTCAATGACAATCTAGATGACAGTTAAATTTATCAACACGACAAATAAAAAAATCATATCACTTCATAATATCAAATTTAACAAGCATGAGAATATTCTTGTACGTTGTAAGCGTTATAAAACACTCACCTTGGGTTTTCAATTTTAAATCAAATCGAACGGCGTTCGATTTAACCTAACATTTTACCAAGCTCCAAACGATTCCAAATCAGCTCCATCGTGTAGTGCTCGTTACCACAATCCCGTCGCCGCTGGTTTCGTCCAATCCTGATAATGTATGAGAGAGATATACAGTTTTAAATTTTGTATATATAATTTGTATAAAAGAATTCTCTTTTTTTTTCTTTTTTTTTACCAACAAATCACGGCCGTACGTTTCAAAATCAAGGTCGATGCCTTTCTTCTCTTCTTCTTCATTGCGTTCGAACCAGGGTTAAACGAAACCCATTTCGCTACTTGCTTTGACCAATCGAACGCCCCCCCCCCCCCCGTCATCCACTTGAACAAGATCAGGACCGACCATCTCGAAGGCCATCGCGGCGCGCGTCCATGGCCAGAGCGACGCCAGGCTCGGCAATCTCCTCTACTCGCAAATCACGAATGAAATGGCGGCCTTTACGGCTGATTTCCCGACGATCTACTCCACGTTAAAAGATCGCAGTCGTTCACATCGTAGCCCTCGCCGAGCTCTTCGACTTCCGCGTTGAAACCTTTCTCTAGTTGTCGATGGATGGTGAGATAAACGTGGATGAGTGAGGGATGTTTTCGGCCATTAATTAGAAAGGAGGCGGCTGCGTTGATGTTTTAGGGTTTGGCTACAGTTTGCATAGTATATATATACGTATAGAACATTATTTTATTAATATTTTCCAATTTTTACATACTTTTTCAAACAATCTCCAAACGCAACGTGCCGCCAGGCATTTATAATGTTTTACCCGCATTCTGAACGCAATGGAACATGTTTCGTGGCCTAATTCGATTGTATGTGTGAGATAGCTTTTCGAATCGAATTAAAATATTAAATTTTCGATATTTAGTTCAACGCGTATCTAACCTGTACGACCAAATGATAACTCCAAACGTTACGAAATTTGAAATCCAATAATAATACACTATTACGAATCCAATGGAACTGGTTTCGTCTAATTCCGAGACTATGCCCCGGAAGGCTATTTTTACTCGTCGATTATAATATAAAATTTTCAATTCTAACTTTTCACTTTTAAATCTGATTTTTAGATGTTAACAAACTTCATTGTTGTTTAAATAAACTTTACATCAATTTTTGGTTCATTTTCAATCATAGTTAATTCAGAATTTAATTATTCAAATAATTGTAATATTAAATTTAAACAATTTTGATTATTCAAAAATTCACTATCTTTTGAAATATTTGAAAATGAACTTATGAGACTTAACTTTAAAAACGAATTCAAATTATAGAACAACTATTTTCATTATATAGTTATTCAATTCCCGTTATTCAATTATTCAATTAATTTCCAATATTAAATTTAAATAATTTAATTGTTCAATATTCAACAAATTTCAATATTAGATTTTAATTTAATTTTAGTTATCGCTCAATTTACTTTATTCACATCCAGTGCATCCAACATTTGTTATTCAACTTTAGTTATTGATTATAAACCCGGTTAATATATAAAATTTCATTTCAATTTGCAATTGGTTTCTAAATTCAATTCGACTGACTAAATAAACAGGTAACTTAAAATAATTATCACCATTTACTTTTAATCACACTTATAAATTTATTATTTACAAACAAGTGTCACAATTACCTATATAATCCAAATTAGATTCCCTTCATAACCAAGTTATAACATTTTAGTTATTTCAATTGATTGGAATTTCATTTAATTTGTTAAAATTAACTTAGACAAATATTGTTGCAATTCATTCTAGTTATTATTATCATAAATAAATTACAAATTTTTAATTCTTCCAACATTAAACCATGAAATCTTATTAAATTAACTATTTAATTATCGAAAATTTACGGGTCGTTACACCACCAGTTGCCGCTAGACAACGCCTCCGTCTTGCCCTAGATTGCCTATGAATACCTTCTAACATCCAATCGGAGCTTATAATAGACTACTACCTCTCTCAGCCCCGTCTCAATCCCCTCCAATCACCATTGTCAGGTTCACAACATCATCCACATCGTCGACGAACACCCCGCCTTTGAGTTGCCATCGACGACGTCAAGCCTCTTCATCGATACTGGCTATGGACAACTATTACGCACCTCCATGCGTTTATCCTTCCCCTTGTAACGTTCACCTATGCCTGATCGTGCATGTTCGCGATTTCTTTTTAAATGTTGATTTGGGAATTAGGTTATAGGGGATCGGGCTTTGGCTTTGCATAGGAGATTAGAAGATTATGGTTTGGGTTTTTGATTAGGGAAAGAAAAGAGAGTAAATTTATAAGTGGGTTTGAGTTTATGTTTGATCCTTGTTTTAAATTGATAAATATTATTTTCTTTTCTTTTAAATAACCCAATTGTTTATTTGTAAATAAATTTTAGTCTAATTGAAATTGATTTACACTTCATTGTACAAACCATATTCCAATATCTAAACAACTACAAAATTTTCGTTAAATACAATATTGTTTCACTCTATTTGATTATTCATTGTATTGATGTAAATTTATTCATCTTCATCAATTTATTGATTTTACTGAGTATCAATTAAAACTTCTCCTCATTATTTCAAGTATATAAAACCATTTTCAGTTTAAACCGTTTTTATATTTAACACCAACACTAATAAATAGACTTTATTTGAATAATAATTTGATTCCAAAAATAATAATTATCAAAAATCGAATTCTATCATTTCAATTTTAAACAAATAAGTTTAGTATTATAGCCACAAAATAAGGTTATTACATTTATTGTGTAGAATATTTTTAGTAGTGGAGTTTACTAAGTTTTTGTAAATGTTCAAATAAACCCATGTGGTCGCACGGGCGTTACTCGAGTGATTATTATTAGGAAGTATGTGACACTTTTTGTGGTGACATGTTTTTAGACTCGCCTTTAGTGGAATTTACCGACTTATAGTAAATATTCAAGTAAACCCGAGTGGTATGGGACACCCGGGCGTTACTCGAGTGGTTATAATTTGGAAGTAGGTGGCACTTTTTGTGTTGATGCGCTTTCTTGCCGTATTTGTGTTGATGTGCTTTCATACCATCTTTGAGTTGATGTGCTTCCACACCATCTTTGTGTGAATGTGCTTTCATGCCATCTTTGTGTTCATGTGCTTTCTTGAGTTTTTGTTGGCGCCTTTCTGCTTTACTTTTTATTGCAACCTTTGTGATTTGATTAAAGATGTTTAATCACCATATTTTCTATGGTTTCCTACGATGGGAAAGATTTTGTTTTATGACGTGGTGATTTTTTTGATGGTTATGCCATTTATTTTATTCTTTGGCATATTTTCGGGTTGCGATTTTATTATTTTGGATTTACCATTTCGCTTTATTTAGTGATGACATATATCATACAGTATGACTATATTGCTTGAGATTCACATATGCATTACTATTATGATCTTACCCTTTTTGAATTACATATAGTCTGACCCATTTATTATTTTTATAATACTCAGGTCTAACTCGAGACATGACAGATTTTGGGGACTCACTAACCATGGATGTAGGGCTAGCTTTGGAGATAGATAAATAGTTTTGTTCTAGTTCCTTACGTATATACATTTGTATGAATTTTATGAGATAGTTTGAATGGCAATGTATATTCTTCTAAAGCTTATTGAGTACCAGATGTATGCATGTATATATAGGTGTAGTGTTTCCATTTGTAAACACACTTTATAAATACATTTTGAGAGGTATTATATTTTTCCGCTGTGACCAATGACTTTGTGTTTTATGTTATATTATATATTATTCTCTTCTAAAATTAGCCAACATGGTTATTATTTTGTGCCGATACCATACACATCATTTGTAGTTATATGAGGTAAAGAAAAACATGTCGATGTTAGCCCAAAAGAAATTCACGGATGGTCGCTTCTAACCAGCCTTATTCTCTGTATCACCAGACAATATTACTATGTAATATTCTTTGGTATTATGGACATAAATGTGGGGCATTACAACTTGGTATCAGAGTGGGTTTAGAATAATATGGAATATGCATGACACAAGTCTTGGCCTTAGAATGACTTAGAGTCCCCGTTTCCCTTGAGTGTGTGGTAGTTACCCTAAATTAAAGAGCTAATAGAAGTATACGATGATTATTGGGGTAACTATCTTTGAATGTACTTGTTATTTTTCTATTATATATTACCCATATTCTTACCCTTTTATGCATTTATCTATATGGGAGATGGAAGTTGTTGAAGGAAGTAGCTCAGTTGTGGAAGCTGTAAAAGACCCTAGTCCAAAACTTGCATTGAATACTTCATTACCTTAAGTTATGATAAACCAAGTTTGTATAGAAGGATCCAATAGTGATCAGAGTATGTAGCAGAAACTGAAATATAGCTTTCCGCTAAAGGCGCTTGGTTATATATTTGTTTGTTTGATGTATGCATGGTTGTATTAATGTTGGTACTTTATTTGGACTTGTCTAGAAAGCGGGAGTTGAGTAGGAGTTATCACTCAAAATATATAAACTCGGTTGAATCTGAACGGAACTAATTATTAATTAAAGCCAGTGGTTTCTCCAAAATATGATTATCTATGGGGGTAATAAATCTATTTAAGAAATTAATGGTATACAATTAAAATGTAGGATTAAAATATATATATATATATATATAATATAATATAATTAGTTAAAGGCTTGCTTGTTTTATGAATAGTTGATTTTGGTGTGATAGATTGCATTGTTGTTACTGATTGTTTATGTATACAAATTTCTAAAACAAATAGTTTTCATATGAGAAAGCATACGAGTTAATAAAATATGAAAATTATTTTTTAAAGTGATTGAAAACATCCATTAATATTTTATTTTAGTGTTAATTTGTCCGTTGAGTGTTTTAAGACTTCTGGTTGATATGCCTGATCTGCGTTATCGATAGAGATTCCTAAACACTTATACGAGACAATGCGACACAATATTTTGGAAATGCTAAGAAATGTTTTGCTCTGAACTGAATATTGTTTTGAAAATATTATATTATTATTTTGGAAAATAAAAATATTATTTTTGAAAATTTAAATAATTTTGGGAAACGTTTGTAGCCATTGTGTATTAGTGAGAAGTTGAGGTCATTGGCAAGGCAATGTTGCTACATTATCCTAGGCAGTCAATTGGTGAAACGAATCACTAAAATTTATGGCTCGATAACGTTGTATAAACTAAATAAATTAATTATGAATTATTGTATTCAAATATTTATTTGATTAAGTTTGAACCAAAGGAAATTATTTAATAAGGTAAAATATATATGGATATAAAATAAATTTGATTTGAGAGAAACAAATTTTCTAAAAAAAAAGCTACCTATTTCATAAATGAAGATATGCCAACACAATATGAGATGTTGTTATATATAATGCAAAGATGTTTGAAATCATTCAAAGAAATAAAATTCATGGAAAGAAAGATATATATTTATTTACTTATGGAATAAAGGATGAGTATATGGAAAGGAAAATTAAATTATTCTCAACTTTATAAGTTTAATATTAACAAGAATTCTAATTTTTACAACTCTTAGTTTCTCGAAAAGAAGGTTTAAAAGTGAAATAAAATGGGCAGTTTTAGAAGAAAAAGAAAATGGAGTGAAAATGTTAAGTGATATTTTGAAAATATCTATATAAGTTAAGAAAGAGATACATTTTATAAGGGTGATAAAATCAAATTGAAAAGTAAGATTTTCAAATATGAAGTGATGGATTTGAAAAAAAACAAATAACAATAATAATAATATACATACATACATATAGATACATACATACATATATATATGATTGAAATTTATAATTTAGTGAATGAAAGATGTTGAAAATAATAATAATAAAATGTTCTTTAATAAGAAATGTTTTGTGGTAAACACTAAACAAAGTTTTGTGTTTTGAGATTTTACAGATTAAAGTTAGAAGTTGTTACTAAAAAAGAGTGCAAGATATGTTGACTATGGAGGGTTCATCTTCAATTAAGATTGATATGCATATCGATTTTGATCATTTCGAAGAAGAAGATTGTTCACCTGATGTAAAAAAGAATTCATTGTTTCAAAAAATTTCTAACTGTCAACCCCATCCTAAGCTCTTCTATTAAAGATTACATTAATCGACTTAAGAGGTGCACATTTTTTTTAGTTTGATATATACACATAATTCTTCACTCTTGTATTTTTTTAATAAGTATACCTTCTTCTGAATGTTGCAAGTACCTGATCATGTTATTCTTTTTGAAAGTTTGACAGTTTAAATTTAAACATGGCAAACAATAATCTTTTAGCAATAACTTGATTGACATCTTCTTTAAGGTTAACTCAACATATGTCAACCTTACATAAAAAGTTAAGACACACATTATCAGTAAAAGTGCTGTACAAAAATGATCATAACTTTTGATTTTATTTTTCGATTTTGACGAATCTTTTTCCATTAGAAAGAGATTTTAGTATAGAACATTTTTTTATTTGAACATTTCAAAATTTAGAAGTGTTTAAACATATTTGAAAGTGGATTGAAATTTCTGGCCTGAGAGTATATTTCTAGAAATATCCTGTGTGTTTGTTTGGCTATAACTTTTAAATGGTTAATTCGATTTCGACTATTTTACCCATTTCAGAAAGCTAAGAACCTAAGTAACAATTTTTGTTTTAAATATTTTGTGAAATTTTGAAATTTTTTAGGCTAGAACTATAGTTTAAGAAGCAGACTAGCTATGTATATAGGATTTTTTGAGATGATAACACTTACTAAAATGGCTATAACTCTTGCCACACTATATTTTTGTAACCCGAAAGGTTTTGCGGAAAGCCTTTTGACTAAGGTACAACTTTACTTTTGGAAACATTATCTGATTTTGTGTTTTGATACCCAAAACTTGGATTCAAAGTGACCAAATTGAAAATGCAACTTTGTTAATCTATTATATTAGTGCCATATTACTATATATTATAAGATATGATCTTAATGATTTCTACGAGTAAGTATAGATACAAGGAAACTATTTGGATAATTTTTTGGCATGCAATTGCTTTAAATTAAGCGAACTCGCTTAATAATGCTAAAATAAGACACATTTTACTTAAAAGAGTGATATATATTGTGTAACATATGCCGTGTGGCAAGGTTTTTGTATATATTTTTTCCAATCATGTTTTGATCGATGTATATCTATATTATCATATTTTGAATTTTTGAAACGCTCTCCGAACAAATGGGATTCTCCTGAAATTTTCTGAAAAATATAGACTCGAAATTTTCTCACAAAAATCAATCTTATGCGAAAAATAGAGAAATCGTTAAATGAATTTCTTTAAATACTAACATACGAAAAGTTAACTTATAGAAAGAGCGACATAGAGGATTAAGTATAAGTTTTGGTAGAGTGCAGAGGAATACGAAGAAAGTGAGGGCTGAGTTGTGTAGGTTGTCTCTCTATAAGAAATTGCATAGATGCAATTTTCACAAGTGGGGAGGTCTGTAACAACCCTGTTTTCTATGCCGTAATATTAAATAATTTAGTTTAAATGAAAATATTTGAATTTTATTTTAGTATTATTATTTTGAAATTAACCTTTTACTTGGTTAAAGGCTATTTAATAAAAGATTTTTGTTTAATAAATTCCTTTTAAATTAATACATCTAAAATCAAATAAAAAGTTTTAATCGACATAAAATATTTTAAAAGTTTGAATGATTTTTATATCATTGAAGTAGTTGAAAATAAATTTATTTTGTAATAATATAAGGAATAATTAAATAAAAATAAATGAATTTTGAATTGAAGTGAGTGGTCCAGATATCGGTACATAATTTGTAGAATGAAGTGTAAATCAATTTCAATTAGACTGAAATTTATTTATGAATAAACAATTGGGTTTTAAAAGAAAAGACAATAGAATGAAAGAATATTTATCAATTAAATTAAGAGCCTAAGCCCTCAATAAAAAAACTGACCTCTCTTTCATATTAATAGCCTGTAACCTCATTCCTAAAACCCAACTTTGCCCATGCTCTAATCCTCAATTCAAAATCAACGATCGTAATGGGAAAAAAGAGGTGAGACACATTGTTGCTCGACGACGTCAGGCAAGAAACACCCATGACCTCCACGGGCCACGATGAAGGGCTTCTATAATGGCATGCATGCTAGGGTTGGGCGAAATTGAAATGGTGGCTGGTGATGGCGAGGCGCATGTTCATGATTCTAGCACCAACATTAGGGGAGTCGCAAAGTGGTGGATGTCAATGGCAGAGGCGCAATAGGCTATTGCGAATAGCGGTAGCTGGCAATTGATGCTACTAAAAAGAGCGGAGGCACGATGTTTACTCGGGTGACATTGAATTTCTAATTGGCGGCTAGTGTTGGAGGCTGCTGCAAGCGACGCTAGAGGCTGCTGCAAGCGACGAAGGAGACACATTGTTTTCCAGCGCTTTTGGATGGTGATGGCTATGCTTGGAATTTAAGGTTAGTTGTTTAACTCACATTTATATCTAACTAATCCATATTCTTTTTATTGATTATGAATGACTGAAATGTTTAAAGTAAAAATTGCACGCTATGGTTTCAATTAGTTTGATGGTTGAATTGGTTAAATGGTGTGTTTCAAATATTGGATTTGATTTGATTGTTGATTATGAAATTGAATGTATGTTAAAAAAGCATCGAAATGCAGTTTATTTTTGCAGTTTGATTTTGTGATGGTTGTGCATTGTTTGTGTGATCAGAATCTGCCAAAAAGCGACTCAGATGTTAAAATAGATCTATATTTGACGAGTGAAATTTCTAAAGAAATTAAAGTTAGAATTTCCATTTTTGGTCGATTCATTTTTTGAATTTGTTTTGAATATTGATGAATGATTTTGATGGATGGTTTTAAATATTTCTAAAATTTCCGAATGTGATTTTATCCATTTTCTGGATTTTTCTATTATAATTGTTTTGGAAAAAAGTATATTAATTAAACCATATTAAATTCTTAACTCAGTTCAATATTCGATTTCTAATTCGAGCTTTTAAATTATTTATATTTACAAAATCCTCTAAAACAATCATTTAAATTATATTTTATACCTGATAATGTTTTAAAGGCAAATATAAAATGGAGTTCTTTTATAAAATATATTATAAAGAAATTAATTTTTTTTTCTTGGGATTTGATTGTAGAAATTATTTAAAATTATTTGCAAGCATTTTCAAGCTTTTTAAAATAATGTATTCGTTCCAAAAAGAATTATAAGGTTTTAAGAATATTATTTTTTAAAATAAAATATTATTTTATATGATGAGAATTACAAGTATCATATATTATAAAAGGATATATCTTATTTTAAGTTATTCAAGTATAAAATGCTTTTCAAGTGATTTTTAAAGTGTTTCCATGTCTTTGTAATAAATAACCCTTCTTTAAAATGAATTTTTGGATTTAAAAGTAATTTTTGAGAAAATTATGTTATTGTATATATATAATAGATATTTATATAAAGGTTCAAAAGAGGGAAATTATTTTAAGGAAGTATATTTAAATCGAAAAGCATCATAAAGACATTCAGTATATTTTGAATCTTTTAGTAAGATATAAATATGTTTTATAAAACTATAACTAAAAATCCTTTTTAATGCTTTTCTATAAATAATACCTCTATTGTATAATAAGAGGTTTAAATAAATAATTTAGTATTACCGTCTGACATAGGACTTTCGGTAAAACTTTACTGGTTATTTATATGACCTGTTGTGTAGAACATTTTTACAAGTAGAGTTTACTAACTTGTAACAAATGTTTAAGTAAACTAATATGGTATGGGATGCACAGGCGTTACTCAAGTGATTGCTATTAGGAAGTATATGACACTTTTTGTAGTGAAGTGATTTCGGGCTCGTCTTTAGTGGAATTTACCAATTTATAGTAAATATTCTAGTAAACCCGAGTGGTATGGGACACCTGGGTGTTACTCGAGTGGTTACCATTTGGAAGTAGGTGACACTTTTTGTGTTGACGTGCTTTTATGCCGTCTGTGTGTTGATGTGCTTTCATGCCGTCTTTGTGTTGATGTGCTTTCATGCCGTCTTTGTGTTGATGTGCTTTCATTCCATCTTTGTGGATGTGCTTTCATGCCATCTTTGAGTCGACGTGCTTTTACGTCGTCTTTGCATTGGTGCCTTTTTGTTTTACTTTTTATTGCAACCTTTGTGATTTGATTAAATTTGTTTAATCACTATATTTTCTATGGTTTTCTATGAAGGGCATGATTTTGTTTTATGACATGTTGATTTTTGTTGATGGTTATGCCGTTTGTTTTTTTTTTTGGCATATTTTCGGGTTGCGATTATATCATTTTGGACTTACAATTTCACTTTATTTAATGCAAGCATATTTAGTATAGTATGACTATGTTTCTTGAGATTCACATATGCATTACTATTATAATCTCACCCTTTTTGAATTAGATATAGTCTGACCCGTTTATTATTTTATAATACTCGGGTCAGATCGAGACATGATAGGTTTTGGGTACTCACTGACCATGGATGTTAGCCTAGCTTTAGAGATAGGTAGACATAGTTTTGTTCTAGTCCCTTATGTATATACATTTGTATGAATTTTATGAGATAGTTTGAATGGAGATGTATATTCTTTTGAAACTTATTGAGTACCGAATGTATGTATGCATATATGGGTGTAGTATTTCCAATTGTAAACACACTTTGAGAGGTATTATATTTTTCCGCTGTGACCAGTGAATTTGTGTTTTATGTTATATTATATATTGTTATGTTTTGAAATAAGCCAATGTGTTTATTGTTTTTACTGATACCGTACATGTCATTTGTAGTTATATGAGATAAAGAAAAATGTGTCGATCGTTGCCCACATGAATATTCACGGATATTCGCTCCTAACTGTAATGACCCGGATTTTTCTGTCGTTTAATTTAGAATATTTAAATGATTTTAAATATTGAAGTTGGAATATAAATTGATTTTTGAATACGGAGATTTTGGTTGAACATGTGGATTTGAATTTTAATTTCAAATATATCGATTTATCGTAAAACGAAAAGAGTGAATAATTGAAATAGAGTTGAATTAGAATAGAAATGATTTCTAATGTTAATATAAATTTTATTGGAATTTATAATTGAATTGATGAGTGTGTAAAACAGGAATTTTAAGCGATTTCGAAATTTTTGAAATCGTCGATTTAATCAACGCGTTAAAATAGCAATCCGGGGCATAGTCTCGGATTTCAACGAAATCAGTTCCATTGGATCCGTGATAATGTATTATTATCGGATTTCGATTTTCGTAGCAATTGGATTTATCGTTTGGTCGCACGGAATAGAAACGCATAGAAATAATTTAATTGAAATTCATTTAAATAGTCGATTTAAAAAGCTATCTTATGCATACGGTCGAATTAGACCTCGGGACTTGTCCCATTGCGTTCAGAATAGCAGTATAAAATTAGGAATGGTAGGCGGCACACCTCAATAAAAGTTCGAGGTTTCCTTGTATATAATACGGGATAATTTGAATGGATAAGTAAGGGATTAAATCAAAATCAAATCAGGGCCGACCTATTCTCGTTCCAACCCACCCTACCCTAGCATACGTAGCCGCCCTTTCATCGTTTTAAATCATGATTTTTCCTTTCTTCTCCTTTCAGAAAACAAACCCAATCGAAAATCATCAAACAAAACAAAATCGAAGTCCATACAAAAAAGAAGAAGAAGAGAAGCTGGCAATTTTAATTCGAAGTCAAACATAGGGTGCGCGATGGTAGGCGAAGTTCGCGAGGTCTGGAGGAACTAGGCGGAGCGGGTTCACGCTCGCAGTTGAAGGGGGGGTGTTCGGCGATCGTTCGCGGCAAAGGGGCTAAGGCTCGATCGAGATGGAGTGGAGGCGCGGCGAAGAAGGGATTGCTTGCGTGCATAGGGAGTGATGTCGCGGCATTCGCAGGGAGAAGTCGAGCGACGCAGAGCTAGGGCTAGGGCCAACTTCGTTCTTGGTCGCGTTCATGTAAGGTTTCGGCGAGGTGGTTATTGGCAATGGGAGTGGCGAACTCTGGTGGGGCATGGTGGGTGCTAGCGATGGGTTTTAGGGTGAGTGTGTGCGAGACTGGAGTCGGCGAGGTGGCAGGTAGCTACGGCCGAAGGAGGGATTTGTGTGGATGAAGTCGCGGTTCGTACTGGAATGCTACGAGTGGGATTAAGGGGGCTAATACGGTAATTAAGCTTAATTTTGCAATTAAAGTAATGTAATTGTTTTGATAAATTCAAATACTTATAAATGTCATATTAAATTCATACGAGGTTTAAAATGAATAAAAACAAGTTGAGTTGGATCGTAGTTGGAAGTCTATGCAGTGAAAATTGGTTCAGAATTTATTGTAGATAGCTGGGATTTTAAATTAAATTGAACGTTGTTCAATTTGATTTAAATCTGGAACGGATTGCAGATAAAATCAAGGTGTAATGACCCAGAATTTTGGTCGTTTGATCTTGAACGTTTAATTCATTTTTAAGTGTTGAATTTGAAATATTAATTGATTTTGAATATGGAGATTAGGTTGAATTAGTGAAATGGTTTAGAATTTCAAATATAGCGATTTACGGATTCGGTAAGTTGTAATTTAATATTTGAAATTGGGTAAATATGAGAATCTGGAGCTAGATGTGAATAGGAATGATTTCTAAGTTAATTTAAAACTCTTTTTAAATTTGAATGATGATAATGGACTTTTGGATGGAATAAAAATAATCGATAAGTTAAAATTTGGAATTTTATATTTAAATTTATTAGTGAAATTAATATATGGTAATAGTGTGAATAATGGAATTTTGATTTAATATAAATCAGAATGATTTTAATTTGGATATAAATTCTGTTTGAATTATGATGGAGTTAGTAAGTTTTTTAAAACTGAATTTTCAAGTAATTTTGCCGATTTTGAAAATCACTCGATTCAGCCGACACGTTAAAATAGCCTTTTGGGACACAATCTTGGAATTCGATGAAACTTGTTCCATTGGATCCGTAATAGTGTATTATTATCGGATTTCAAATTTCGTAGCGTTTGGGGTTACCGTTTGGTCCTACGTGATAGAAACGCGTTGAATTTAATTTCAAAAATTTAGTATTTTAATTCGATTCGAAAAGCTATCTTCCACATACGATTGAATTAGGCCTCGAAACATGCTCCATTATGTTCGAAATATGGGTAAAACATTATAAACGCCAGGCGGCACGCTTCGTTTGGAATTTGTTCGAAAAAGCACGTGAATTGTGGAAATAATATTAAAATAATATATGTATACGTGTATATATACGTTAGCAATAGTAGAAACCCTCTAGTTTCTTAATGTAGCCACCGGTATACATTTAAATGGCCGAAAGTGGCCGACCTTTCCCCTTGTTTTCCCACCAATCCGTAAACTTTCGTGAGAAACCTTCAAATAGAAAGACGAAGAGCTCATTGAGACGAGCAAATCTAATGGTCGAGATGGAGTTCGGCGAGGTGGATGGAAGAAAAATTGCCTCCGTTCGTGGGCGTTAGAGCTTGAAATTCAAAGGCCAGGGGGCGTCGAGTTTCACTTGGCGGCAGGCGGTGGTGCCATACGCGAAGGGCGTTCGAACGATGGTGGTTGATCGGGGTACGGTGGCGTGTGGACGGAGCGGTGATCAGTTTTGTTTCGCGTGTGATGGGTTCGAAGACCCTAGGGATGAACGCGATATAGAGGAAGATAGAGAGTGGCCTTGATTTCAGATCTAGATTCGTACGGCCATGATTTTCCTGATGGTATAAAAAAAGTTTATTTATAAAATTTATATTCAAACTTTAAAAATCCGTATCTTTGTCATACGAGTTCGGAATTGGACGAAACAAGTGGCGACGGAATCGTGGCGATGAGCACTATGCTTTGGAATGGATCTGGAGATGTTTGGAGCAAGTTAAAATTTTAGGTTAAATCGAACGTGTTCGGTTTAATTTAAAATTGGAGCGTTTGTCGAAATTAAAACTAAAGGTGAGTTAATCTCACTCAATTTTGGACCGCGGGCTTTAATTTATATAGTTAAATTAATTATTGATTGATTGGTACATTTTTGTCAGTTGAATGTGGTATCATATATATAGTAGTATATATATATTTGAGTGATTGATATTCCTGCATATATATAGCGGATGAGACCCTATGCGCCCTGTATAATAGCGGATGACCCTATATACCACGATATTCCGCCTCGAAGCGAAATTGGTATTTTTATGTTGTGATAACACCTGTGGATGCAGGGAAACAGGTTGGAGGGATCCAACTGGATTCCTCAAAAATGTTGAATTTTAATTTCATATATGGTAATATACGTTTTGTTGGAATAATCTATGATAGATTGTTGTGTGATTTGAATTTATTGGATGCTTTGGCAGATTTAGCCTAGATTTTGGTATTTTTAAATACCAGTAATATATGGGTTAAATTGGAAAAGAATTTTAAAGGGATTTTTGAAGTAAAATATTTATCTAGAAATTTGGGTTAATTGATCTGATAAAATAATGGTTTTGAAATTTGTACTTAACAAATTCGGGATATTGTAAATAGAGATTTTGGGATAAAAGTATATAAAATGATTTTAAAATAATAAATTCTTAAGTGGTACTAGTCGAAATATGAAAGGTTTTAAAATCGGGATTTTTAATAGATTGGAAGGATAGAAGTGAAATTGGAAATAAGTATAAAGTTGGCTATACTGGAGCTCAAAGTAAGATTTCCAAATTTATGAAATGAAATTAGAATCAAGAAATTGGGCTTGTTTTAAAAAGAGGATTTTTTTAACTAGGTAACTTTAAAATTGTTAAAAATATTCTGGAAACTAGTTATTTGATTATTTTAAATTATTTAAAGCATATTTAATTATTGATTAGTTACCTTATAATGATTGTTAAAGATTTATTATTTAAAAATTAGTCAGCATTATTATTTTAAAAAGATAAATTATTATGTATTAATATGGCTTTGTATAATAACTTTTATTGAAGTATATTTGCATAGATTAAACTTGGAAATTTATTTTAGAAACTTATAAGCATTATTTTGAGATAATTATTAATTAAAGTTTTCGAGAAGTAATGGTATACCCACATGGCGAAATCCGAGGCAGTGAGTGCCTGTAGTTAAGTTTGGGATTTCTCTGGGATAGAGACGTAACCATTGAGCTGTGAATCCATGGTTGATACCGAAGTGGTACTTTCCTCATTATTTTCAAAAAGGGTTTTCAAATATTTTTGAAGGATAGTTTGTGAATTTTTGGAATTCGATAAGATGAGTACACATATTTTGGATAAAGAGATTTAATTTATTAAAATTAAATTAAAAAGAGATTTGGAGTTATTCAGTGGAAAATGGAATATTTGGTTGAATGATTGTTTACTTGATAGTTAAATAACCGACTATCAAATCTAGACCCAAAATATAACTTTGGGAATATCTAGGAGGAATATGGGAATTATATGGTACAGTTGCCGTTCGAGGTGCTATACTGTACGTATAAACTCGTTTCGTTCTTCTAGGACATTTATAAGGAAATCCGTCTACTAACGGTTAGGAGGTGATCTCCGATCTTATTTCGTTTGTTTATTTCCTAAAGAAATGGGGTTGAGTTTATCATAAAATATCGGACGTTGTTTCGAAGAGACCGGGATCGGATAAGTTATCCGAAAACCACTTCGATCCAACGAGTACGTTTTCGAAAGGAAAACAAGAGCATGGAGTCGAAGATGGAGCAGTGAAGTGCAAGGGCTAATCGCTACTAATCCTGAGGATTTTTCCAAAATGAATGTAGTAGGAGTAGCGCCTTCGGTTGTAGGAGTAGCGCCTTCGGTTCCGTTCGGACCCAGAACGGATTTGTATGGATGAATGCTATCAGTACATTGTCATTAAAGGACAATGAGCATTCGAAGTGAAAAAAATTCCTTAAAAAGGTAATCGTAGCCTCTAGCCTCATCAACCGGGAATGACTGAAAATCAGGGGAGATGTAGTAAGGCTAAGTGGGTCGCACCCAATTAGGGTATGTTTATCACCTTTCTAGATAACCTTGGATATTAGTTATTACTACGGTATATGGAAGGAGCTCGAGAGAGGGTGGAAACACCCGGGGTGATAGCATATTCGGTCTATCCAGGTTAGGGATAGTCTGGTCTTGTGTTGCAGGGGATCCCGGCGTAGTCCTTAGTACGCTGTTTCTAGACGTGTACTGTGATAGGTGGTACCCCGGTGCCTAGTCGTTCATATAGAATCCATTCTCCAATACGTGCCTTTACGATTTTGATTGTAGAGCCTAGTATGCTGGAATTTAATTAATGTAACAATTTCAGATATTTGAAGAAGTATTTGTACTTAGACACTATTATAATACCAGAAGATTTGGTATGAAATATTTTGGTTATCGTAAGGTAAAAACCCGTCGTGTTTATGTGTGGCGTGGTCTAACGAGATACCTTGATTTTCAAAGGATTTTGAAAACTTTAATAATTCAAAATTAAGTGTGTTTTCTCACGCGGTTTTCCAAACTGACTCGGGTGTTATTTTATTATAATACTCGGGTCAGACCGAGTATTACAGGTTCAGGTTAGGACGCTATGGAGCTCAGAAGACGAGCTGGAGACCGAGACGTATTCTCGTACCTGTTTATTTCCGCTGTAGTGTTTTGTTGAAGTTATCAGCAATTGTGAGGGTAGGTTGTTATAACTGTCCAGGTTGGTAATTATTGATTTGTGTACTCTGAGATATGTATATTACAGTTTTGATTTGTGTCCAGATTGGTGTGGAAACCCCTTTCGAAACCATACCTTCAAAACCCCTAACCCCTTTCGAAAGCTTTAGGAAATGGCTTAAACTTTATAAAACAAAGTACCTACCGACATCGTTGATATCTTCAACTCCATCGAAAGGCTAAAAAATGGCAGCATGGTATCGACTAGGTCGGAACCCCTTCTTTCAAAATATCCTTTTATAAGTAAGGTACCCAGTAGAAAGCAATCTTAAGTTAATGGTAACCTTTTCGAAACACTTTAAAATCTCTTTCGAAACCTTATGCTTCTACTCTGTCGAAGGCTTAAAACAAAACATGGGCAGGTGCTTTTCATTTAAAAACAAACCAAGGTTTCAACCCCTTCGGAAGTTATGCTTTCGACACCTTACCTTCTGCCTATCTCCAATCCATTGAGTACCATCCTATTGATACCTTATGTACTGGTTTTGGCATAGTTGGAATCGACAAGGATGAAGGCGAAAGCTACTGTATCGAAAGATGTTTTCCAAAACAGGCGGAAACTATTTTCTGAGCAAACCATGTTTAGTTCTTAAATAAGTAAACTTTTCTCTAACTAACCTGCCATATGTCAACATTAGATTGGTTGCCTTAACTTTTTAAATTTTTTTATTCAAAAATAACTGTCGTTAATCCTGATCTAAACCATGGTTAAGTTAATCAAACAAGCCCTTCCAATTTTTGCAAAGAAGTCCTTCTTCTAAAATAATTTACTTTGCACAGCAAATCACTATGGAAAAATCCCTAAAAATTCCAGAAATTCACTTTGTTTATGTTATCTAACATATCAAAATTTCAGACCCAAATTCTTAATATATTTTCCAAAATAAATTTATAACCCAAATAACCATATTTTCCTTCGAAAATTCATAATAATCTTTCCACAGCTTGGAAAATTATCAAAATTGAAACCCAGCTCCAAAATCATGTTTCTCATAACATTAAATTTTCCCATGGCATTTGAACATAATTAGATCTCGGTTTTGACCTAAAACCATGCAAACTCTCTTTTAAACAATCTTGTTAAATCAAATAAATCATGAATCAAGCATATCATCATCCAATATATCATAAAAACGAATTTACCCTTAAATCCAAAAATATATGATTTAAAAAAATAGAGATGGAATTATTGTTCACCTTGACTTAGATAAGGAGATTGGATTGAGATTGATTTCCCCTAAGCTTGATTTTCTAGCTTTAATTTGATTTTCTTCTTCCTTAATGGTCGACAGTTCCTTTCTCTTTTAATTTGTGTTTTCAAAATGACGTGAATGAGAAATGAAAGGGTAAGAACGAAGTATATATAAGGGTGGAAGCTATGGATGACAATTTCCAATTATACCCTTATGTAATTTGATTAGCCCAAAACCATTCTTAAACCCATTAATTAGTTTATTGGGAATGACCTTAATTAATCAATTCAAGTCTCAATTCTCTTATCGCTTAATGTTTACATTATTCTATTTAATTTATCTAATTAAATCTCTCGAATAATGTTATAAAAAATTGGGGTGTTATAATAATTTTGGAGAGCAAGATTACAATAGTAATGGGGAATAAGTTAGGGAAAGCTATAAACATCCTAGTTGGAATAGCCTAACATGAGCTTTCTAATAGGAACAACCTAACATGATCAGCCTAGCAGGAACAACTAAACAGGAATGGCCTAGCAGAATTTGTCTAGCAAGATTTTCCTAACAGGAACAACCTAGTATGATTTTCCTAACAAGATATACCTAACAGGAATAGCCTAACTGGATATGACCAGTTGGAACGTCCTAACAGGATCTACCTAACAGGAACAGCCTAATAGGATCTATCTACCAGGAACTGCCCAGCATGAACAGTATAACAAGAAAAGCCTAACATGACTGCCTAGTAAAGACATCTAAATAGGGAAAGGATAACAGGAACAAGCGAACACGAATAGGCAAGCGGAAACAGGCTAACATGAATAGATGAACGTGAGTTGCTTAAAAGACTTCCTTTGGTCTATGTCTTAGTTTCTATTAAGAAACATATCATCAAATTTTGTACCCCAAGCATTTTACCAAAGATCTATATCAAGGAAAATGAAAATGGACTGTGGATTTATGCACACTTTGGCCAAACCATTATAAATATTTATGTTCTTTACTTTACTACAATTTACTTTCTACATAACCTATATGTGATCCACTTTCTGAAAATCAATCATAATACAAATATAACAGCTGTGTTATACACCCTATATTCACAGCTCTACAATAAATAGATCAGAGGTGTTTTCCCATTTTTATGCAAACACGACCCATAATGACTGTCATTCTTATTTAATCTAAGTTATTAGCTAAGTTCAATAGTTCACACCTGTCATAACGTATACTTTAGGTTGTGTGTATATATATACACTTATTTATTAACTATGCCTCTTATGTTCAACCATTGATATTTAGTTATTTTTATATAACTGACTCCTTGTCTCATTAATGTTAATTTAATGTCATTTACTACTTGCTTTAAACTTAAAAGATTTAATTTTCTTTTGCTGTTCACTTCCCCTTTATTTTATCTGATCTATTTTACTGTTCTTTTTTAATTCTTACTGTCGTCCTTTGGTTACTACTTTCTTACCTACTTATTTCATTACTTTATCTAAATATGTTATTTATTATTTAATTTCTAACTTGTTTTTTATTGCATATATTAGTTTTACATTTTGACTGTCATTACTATCTATACTTGTAATTCTTTAGTTTATACCTTGGGATTTCTGCTTTTTAATGGTTGGAATTACATCCTTCCCAAAAGGAATTATTAACACTGTAAATTCTATAACTTACCCAGAAGTGGATTTACGTTACGTTTGAAATTACACAAAATTATCCTTTTGTTTATTATTGAAATAGACAGTACGAAATACAGTAAACATCCCCAATTTGTACATCTCTTTCTTTTAGGCATATTCCTTGTTATTTCAAATGTTACACTTTTATTCGTATTTATATATTGCAACACACCTCATTCCAACGAATTAAAGTACTACTTAAATCCTAACTCAATTTATAATAACTTCTATTTCATAATAACTAACATCTTCCATTTTAATCTACCAATTGGTAATATCTATAAAATCTTGTTAATTTAGGGACTACAACTTATGCCCTTACGTTCTACATTCAAGTACGCATAATTTTTAATTTAATTTAACAATTCACAGATTATATAGACATAATTTTCAAATTTATTACATGTATATTTGTAATGAATCGTAAATTTTCAATAATTTAAGTTGTCAATTTAATAAGATTTTGGTAAATAAATTTGGAAGAAATAAAAAACTTTGTAATTTAATAATGAAATGAATGCCAAAATGAAATGTAACAATGTATTTAAAAACTAATTATTAACAATTGAAATGAAATTACAATTTATTGAAGTAATGTAAATTGTTATACTTGGCTAAATTTATGTAAGGAAACAAATGCAAACATTAAAATTTATAAATGATTTAGTATAAATGACCATTGAATAAAGATTAGGTATATAAGAACGGTAACATATGTTTGTGAACAATGAATTCAAAAGTGTGATTAAAAGTTATAGTAACGGTTGTAAGTTACTATTTAATTGGTCTATACATCTAGTTGTAAATGTTACATTTGGGTATAAAACTGAATATAAGTAAATAAATGTAAGTGTTGTATGGATAAATGAATTAGTATATAATTTATGGTAATTGAATGAATTAAACATTATGTAAGCAATTATGATAACTAGTGGACAAAATAAACTTGAGTGTAATATAAAGATAATGATAACATTTATTGCAAGTTACATTTTTTTGGACTGCTAAATTTAAAGTTAGAAATCAATTACATTTAAGTGTAAGTAAATGTTCATTAATATGAGATAACAGTAATGGTAAAAGTTGTGAATATAATGAAATAAATGGAAATGTATATTTTATTCATAGATAAAGATAAAAGAATGAAACCAAGTTGAATAAATTGGTTTAGGTTTTAATTATAATAAATGTAATTATGGATTTTGTTTGTAATTTCCTTTCCAAATATAATAAAATAAATAATTTCTGTATATATATATATATATATATATTTCATAATATCCATCTCTATTTTATCTTTCTATTTTTTTATTTATACATTCATTTTATCAATTGAATTGTTATGTATTTATATCTCTTATTTACTTCTTGGAAAAGAATTTCAATGGATATACGTTATATTGCCTTAAAGGCGTATCTTTTTAAAATTTTATTTATTAAATGTTCTTGTGTATATCTTTTATTTATTTTGTTTATTGAATGTTTCTTTTGTATATACCTTTTAATTAATGGCAAGGAAACAAATTAATTAGGTGTATGTTACTTTGCTTTAATTGGCATACGTTATATTTGTTTTATTTCTCGCCTCTTTATTTGCCTATCTTTTATTTCCTACCTCCTTAATTACTTTCTAGCCGTTCCTACCTCAAACTTTAGCCGACTACTACCTATCAATTCACATGAAAAAGGAAGTATCTCCTCTCATTTTGTTCCATTTGTTTCTTTTTATTTAATAGGAAATAGATCCTTTCAAATCTCTATCCATTTAAACATTTAATTACATGCCTTTTCTTTACATTGATTAGGCCGTGAAAAACTCCTCTAGTAAATACTAATTCACGTACAAAACACTTTCCCACATCTCCTTTTCATTTGCATCTTCGTGTGAGAAACTATTTCCTATAAGTCATGGCTCCTTCTTCTTTTCTTCTATTTTTTTTTCTTTTCTTCTTCTTTTGTTTCAAGGAATAAGCTAGGCCACCATGAATTGCCGACCATAACTCCCCCTCCACCACCACCTTCCACGGCCAACAACTCCTACTCATCATCCCATGACCATGCCGTGACCAGAGATGAAGATCCATCACCAAAAGCATCAAAATTTTCCATCACAAACCTATATATTCACCACTTTCCTTTTATTTGTCTCGGCCACAACACCAACCACCTCACCTTGCTTTAGCCGTGACTATCTCCATCTCCAAGCCATAACCATGAGTACTTGACCCATACCCGAGCCTAGTCCTATGATGGTTGAACCCTACGGTGATGTAGCCAAGCCTATTACCTTGTTTTATCAAAGGTTATGTCATCTTCCTTTCATATCTTTGTATTGTTTAAATTCATACGCTTTGTATTGAATTATTCTTGTGTTTGTGATTTTTGTGTTGATTACAAGTTTGGATCTGACTCTTCATTCACTCAAAAAATATTATCATGCCTTCTCGTGCTTTGCGGTGTGTGGATATTTTTGTTTTGAATTGATCTTTAGCTTCAAAAAGGTGAGTTTTATCACTCTAGACATATGTACTTATATTATTGTGAAATGATGACAAGCGAATCTGTATAAATTGATATATTATTCATACATGCCTGTGATATATTATATGATGTTAAATGATGTTTATATACCTGTTCATTTCCTGATATGTTATTATATGTTATACTGTTCATTTTAATTACTGTATCTCACATTGCAAGTCCCCTATCACTATGGGTTGAAATGATACATACCCGAATGGATATTAGAATAAGGAAAAATCATTATGGGCTGAAATGATAGGCTCGAGTGATTTTTATTGTATTTTTATTTTATTTTATTTGACTTGGAATTGCAGGTTTGAAATGATAGAACCCGGATTTTTCTTTTTAAATTACGGATTGAAATGATACAGATCCGTATCACTTGACCTAGGTTAGAAAATATTATACAGGCCCATGGATATATTTTTAAATAATATTTTCCTAAGAATTATTAAGTATTTTGAATGTTTAAATATATGAAAATTTGAGCTAAAGATTTGATTTAAATGACGTAAATATAAGAAGATGTTGGTTTTCTATAAGTTAAGATTTTATAAGTCAATAAGTGGCTTTAATGGAAATTTTAAAGATGTGTTAGTTTTAAATAGAATTTAAAGACATTTATTGATGTTAAATAACTTAATGATTGAATTTGACTTAATATGGAAGTTTTAAATCTAACCTAGTAATTGTTATAAATTTTACTTTATGAAATAGACATGTTTTGTGTAATAAATAATGTATTTTGAACTGATTAAATGGAATACAGTTTTAATTAGACATCTGTAATAAAATTTATTTGACAAGAAAATCATAGTTATTTGATGTCTAAATGAAAGATCTAAAAGAAAAGATTTGATTGTTATATTAACTATGCTAAAATATTCTTTGGTGAAATGTTATATTTTGTAAAATAAATAGTGATGATTTTTAAATGGAAAAATGTAACTTTAATTATGACTTAACTTGGAAATTGGAAATTTGGTTTAAATGAAAACTTTTAAGTTAAGTAAATAAAGGGAAATTAAAATTTTACTTGGAAAATGGGTATTTTAAAATAAAGTATTAAGTTAATTGTTAAAGTAAAAGTTGAGAAAATAATTTACTTTTGACTTAATGAATGAATTATTGTTTAAATTGGATATTTACTTATTAAGTGTTGATTTTATTGAATCATAAGTTAAGATATCCAATGAATATTGTTGAAGCGAAAAATATGATTTTTATAAGTTAAAATGGCCAAATTTTAAGTTTTATTGTTTCTGAAAATTTTATAATGAAGATGGAATTAATATTGGTAGCACTTCAGAAATGTTATGGTCTTAAGACAACATTTGTTAAGTGCTGTCATTTCTGGAAATAGACTAAGTTCTGAAATAACAAAGAGCTACTGCAGCACTTTGTAGGTACTGTTGTTGCTGAAACTAAACTAATTTGGAGTAACCAGAGAGCTACTGCAGCACTTTGTAAGTGCTGTTGCTGCTGAAAGTAAACTGTTTTGAAATAATAACTAAATATCTACTGTAGCACTTGGTAAGTGTTGTTGTTTCTTAAAATGAACTGTTTTGAAATTCTAATACCTACTGTAGCACTTTATAAGTGCTGCTGTTTGGAATTTGACAATGTTTTGAAATGTTAATATTTTACCGTAACACTTTATAAGTGCTGTTGTGGCTGAAATTTAAATGAACTTTGGAAATGAATATATTTTGGAGGATTTTGACATTGAAATTAAATGGTTTAAATGAATATGTTTTGCGGTGTAATATAAACCATTTTTGAAATTTATAAGTTAATACAATGTTTTTGAAATTGGTATAATTGAACGAATAAACTTAATAATGCTATAACTTTGGTAATAAATATTATTTTTAAGGGTGTTATGATTTTTCTAAATATTATGATTTCCTAATGTTAACATTTTAAATTGATATGGTTTCAAAGTATTATGGTTTCAGTGTTGGGTTTCAAAGGTGTTATAACTTTGAAAGTACTATGATTTTGGAAATGAATTCATTTGAAATAATATTTAATTAAGAATTGTTTTGAATATAGAGATTTTCAATTTAAGATTTAAGAATATGGCTTTGAAATATAAACTAGTTTTGAAATGGATATGATATTTTGGTTTTGAAGTATAAACTAGTTTTGAAATGGATATGATATTTTGGTTTTGAAGTATAAACTAGTTTTGAAATGGATATGATATTTTGGTTTTGAAGTATAAATTATTTTGAAATAAATATCCATGGGTTATAATAACGAGCCCTAGCATCTTCAACTCCGGCTAGCACTTCCAGACTTCATCGGACCTCCATTCTCAACCTTCAAAACAGCCCCATTGACTCCCATTTGCAATGAACCAGGGACGATTGGTTGTTAAAGAGACCGGGATCGGATATGGGCATACTCTTTGTCGATACCGAAAACCACTTTGACAACCGTGTACGTGGTGGAGATTCCAAAATGAAGTAGGATGGTGGCGAAGATCCTATTGAGGTATGAACGTGGACCCGACTCCCGTGAGTTGGCATAAGGTGGCTAAAACAGGAGCAATTGACGGGCCAATGAGGTAGCACCTCTGATCGGACACATTTCTTCGATACTATTCTATTACTTTGTGATTTATTTGGTGGCCACCCTTCGATTTTTGATTTGGGAGTGTGTTCCGAGGTGGGCGGTAGTGGCTGCTATGCGTTTCCACCAGCCCGGATGCATAATTGGTATATCTACCCTGGCATTGCCTAGTTGTGTCGTGTCACCTACCATATCGAGCTTTACTACGAGTTTGGATTTGTGTCGTAGCCTGTGGAGTATTGAGGGTAGCTCCCGATCTAGGGGCATGCTAATAATGGATAGACTACTGGGACTATTACGTGTTAAGGTGGAAAATGTAAAGCCTTAATGCTATTTAAAAGTAAGTTTATTTTATTATTAGACATTATTATAATAGCGAATATTACTACATAGTAAATAGTTTAACGGATCCTTAAAGGATGGGCGATCCCAGGCATCCTTTAAGTTACTTGTACCTTTATATTACAGTTCACTTGAGTTGGTTTACATTGTATAAGTATGTATGTCCTGACTCGAGTGTTCTGTGTTTTGCTTTACGCTCGGGTCAGACTGAGTGGTACAGCATTCAAGACTCACCTTTGGAGTTGGAGCTTTTCTTGGAGATCCAGCTATCTATTTCTCTTTCAGTTATTCAGTTGATTCCAGTGATGTATTCATATCTTGTATTTGACTATTGTATTGAGACATCTTTGTATTCGTGACTTCCGTTGTATCTTGTTAACTCTGATGTATATATATAGTAGCTTCATGAACTACTATTTCTTGCTTCCGCTGCATTGTTATATTACTCTGTGTCTGTGATCTGTGATTTATTTACTATATATTCTGAGTTTTGCCAAATTTTATTTACAATCTATTATTTTGAATTATTCAAGTCCGGCATGTGTGGATTTATTGTCGATTTGAATGGTCCAAAATAGTGGGTCGTTATAATATTTTAAGCCTATAACTCTAAAGTAATTATTTTTAGGCATACAAGAAACATATTTACAACGATATAAATCTAATATTATATAAAAATATATCGTTTCTCACTCGCCTTTTAAGCTTTTCAAATCTCCAGATCTAATCTCCATTATTCCAGTTTGACTTCCCTTTTTCTCCATATCGGAATACATATACCGCTAGCATACACATATCTATTAGAAATCTAGATCTCAGAAGAGATTTGAATCTGGATTTATAATTTACCTTGTCTTTGGTGATTCAATTGACCCTGTTCTTCTTCTCTATTATCCTCTGCTATTCTCCACTTGTACATATGTATAAAAACTATATATTTCTTTAGATTTAGGAATTTTTGGAGAAGAGAAAATGGCAGAGTTTCGCCATTAATTCAGAAAATATGAGATGAAAAGTAAGGGGTTGGGCCCGTATTTATAAGGGTTTGAATCACTACCCGCCGTTAGATTTGCAACCGCCATCATCCATCGGTTGACCGCTATGGTGCCACCGATTGCCCTCTAGCGATCGATCAATCCCAATTGAAGGGTTGACCGTTGGTGTATTTTGGTTAATTTCCCTCTACCCTTCTGTCATGTTGATTGATTTCCTTTTATACATTATTCTCTCTGTTCTTAACCGATTTACCCTAACGTTGATTATTTTTATAGGTTAAGTAACTTAACTATCAGTGAACTCTAACCGATGCTAATTAATGTTAGTTAGTCATATTTACTTCCTCAATTACATATATAATTATTTTCGACTCAAAATATTCAAACATTGATAATTTATTCATTTGAACCTCGATCGGAAAACTTTATATATGAAAATTGATTAGAAAATACGACGAATCCAATAGTGTAAGTTTCATAGCTAAATTTTGATGTTTGTGAAAATTCAATTTTTGACGTTACTAATTATTAATTAATTTCTTTTTAATTAGTTTATGTATATTTTCATGGGGTGTTAGATTGATACTTAGATCCATTAGAGATAAAGAGCTATCGCCTTAGAATGAATCAAATGATATATGAGAGAGCGTACTTGTAATATTTTGGTTTTCAAAACTCTATAGTAGCATAGTATAAAAGTCGCATTATATTCATGGACACTACTTATTCCTTTTAGAGGGACCGATCATTCTTATTACAGCTTGTAAGAATGATCTGACTAATGAGGAATGCTGCTAGGAACTCCGTCTTTGGAGCTGAGGAGTGAGGCTGCTAACCCTGACTTACTAAACATGTTCGCTGAGATGGTGCAAAACATAGTTCAAAATGCTTGAATTACTTCTACTGTGGTTGGTGGTGGTCGTGCTCTAGTGTAAGCGTCGAGCGCTGCCTTTGCGAAACTTAGCAAGGATTACTCCACTTTGGGAGGCAAACCGTTTCTTAAAATGGAATCGGTTGTCAAAGTGTTAGATTGGTCGAACATCTATGAATAAATCTTCGAGGATATGGAGTTAGAGGATGCGGTGAGAGAAGGCTGGCCTCTAGACTACTTCAGGGATGAGCTATATGGGTGGTGGAATGCCATCAAGGTTATTACTTCAGAGCATCAGATTACTTAGAAGCAGTTTAAGGCAAGGTTTTAGGAGAAATATATATCGATCGCTCAAAAGTTGGTTCTTTTCAGGAAATTTATTCATTTGAAGCAAGGGGATATGTTTGTGACAGAGTACGTGATTAAGTCGACATTTATTCTTGACACGGTCTATCTTTTATCGATACGCCGTTCATGAAGAACGAGAAGTTTATTATAGGCTTGGATGATTATCTTGGGGGAAATTAATTGGGAATATCGATGAGACCTTTGAGATTCTAGTGGAGAAGGCTCTTTAACATAAGAGTCTATATCTTAAGCCTAAGTTAATTGGTTGTTGCTCCCAAGGATGGCCCAAATCCGTAAGATCATGGGGGAGGCAAGAGGGAGTTAGACAACAACAAGAAGAAGCATCTTCAAAGGGGTGGCCAAAAGAAGGGCAAGTGGGAGCCCACTTGCTATAATTGTGGATAGAGGGGTCCTCTTAACAATGGTTGCAAAAACGAGAAGAAAGAATGTTTTTACTACAACATGCCCGGGCATATGAAGAAGGATTGTCCAAAGCCGCTAGGGAACCGGTAGGTTGTGTTTGCTTAAGTTTTGAATGCTAATCCAGCTTCATCGAGTGCTCCATTAACGAAGCAGAAGGGGAAGAGAATTGTTATACATGGTATGCTTTCTAATTTTGTTACACCTGTACATGTTTTATTTGATATCAGGCCTTCACATTCCTTCATATCTAGTGAATTGGTAGATAGACTAGGATTGAGACCCAAGATAGTTGACCGACTGTAACAACCTACACCCCAATGGGCCTGAATTTTAACTAAATAGAAAAACCAAGTCCATCAAAGTTTTGATCGTTGGTTTAGTATCTTGTAAATAAAACAATGAATGCATATCAGAGCACTAATGATACAAGTCACAACGGAATAAATAAAATGTAATAACTTACATAACTACTGACTAGGATTTGACACTTCCAAGGTCAAGTGTCCTTTGTGCCAAAAATGCCTAGTACCAGTACTCGTCCTTCAAGATATGATGTGGGTTGTAATGAGGAGAGGGTCAGAACAACGTTCTAGTGATTAGTAAGTTATATACTTTGTACATAACTCTAGTTTATGCCAATTGTCTTCCATATCTTATTACGTCGTTTTATTTTTAATTAGTCGTCTTGACTTCCCATACACATGCGATATGTCCCATCTACCCGTAATAGGATATAACTATGTACCCATATATATATAAGTGCCACAGTCCTCCATTTGACTAAGATACTATCCCCACTAATGTCTATAATTTTGCACCGCCGGGCATCATCATCAATGTCTCGGCCAAATTGCCCGTGTACAAAGTAGAACCTCCCATTAGTGTATAAAAACGATGTCATTATAATTTATCCATATTCTATCTAGCTTCGCTTTGGGGATTTACTAAGTTGTTTGTCTCTTATTACGGACTCAACTCCATGGACTACCCCATTCATTTTGGAAATAACTCTGTCATGGGTTAACTAGCCATTCTCTAACAACAAACTAGCAAACAACTGTAGTCTTGCATTACCCAATGTGGCCTACCCTAGTAGGAGGCATAGCCTGTTAGGTGTAACCCTGTCTTTCCTGTTTTGACCACTCTTGACCAATGACACACCCAACCTATGTAGTTCCTACTCCTGATATGGTGCATGCACCTACTAACATAACATCGAGCTACTCACCTTCCTATTTAGATTGCCTAGTGCAATCAAGGAAATACCTCTTCATTTTCTATTTTTGAAGCAGACTCCTCTATCTAATGGGATATTCCTTCATCTATACTCAAACGTATAATCTTCATGAGTCCTATGGTTGGATATGTCTCACAGCAGTATAATGTTACAGAACTGCTGGTAGCCCCTTGCAGTAGGTAGGTGTTTGCGCCAAAATTGGTCACAAACACCCAATTGTCGATGAAAGCACTAGTTCACAATCACAGATTACAAATAACAAGTATGTAGAGAATTAAAAAGGAAGAACACTCAGAAAATTAAAAGGAAAGCAGTAAAGAACATAGAGTTTATAGTGGTTCGGCAATCCGGCCTACATCCACTTTGAAGTTGATGATTTTATTGATGTTTGCTTGCTGACTACAACGAGTTACAACTGATTACAAAAGCAAATTTCGAGTATAATGACGATTCCAGCAGAGTCTCGACGTATCAGAGTCGAAAAAAACAAGAAAAACCCCTTTTTTGTAGGCTCTGAGGTGCTATTTATAGGCGTAGGCTGCAAATATCTTACTCAGATCTCGGGAGACCTCTTCTGGCATGTGAGTGGGCCCACACGATCGATCCCATGTGGTTCGCACTCGATCTATGATCGATACAAATGAATTTTGTATCGATCAAGACTTGGCCCAATCAAGTTGAAATTAAGCATGAACATTCTTTAGGTTGTACGCAAGCTCCTGTGAAAATTTTGTAGCATTTGGACTTATAGATTGTGAGATATGATCGATGCAAGTTTGGGTTTTATGTAAGCCGTTTAGTTCGCATCGATCCTCTTCGTATCGATCCGGGCACGTGCCTGCAAGTTGACGTGGTGCCAACTCCTCGGATCAACCCACTTTTCATGCCGAGGTGACTGCTTCCCCCTTCGTATCCATCGAGTGCTATGTCCTTCGGATCGATGCTTGACGCTCCTCTTCGTATCGATCATCTGCGCTCTACTTCGTATCGATCATCTACGCACTATTTCGTTTCGATGCCCTGTGCTCCATTTCGTATCGATGGGGAGGTTTCGTATCGACCTGTTGTCAACCGATACGAAGTATGTTTAAGGCTTGATTCATACGAAATGGACGTATGTGGATGGATACGAAGAGAGTGGATTTGGATGGATACGAAGAGAGTGGACCTGGATGGATACGAAGAGAGGCCTGTTCACCGATGGACACGGGATGGACCGATGCGAAATGAGCTTGCTCATTGATGGATACGAGGAGGATCGACTGTGATGGATACTAAGCCGGATGGATATGAGATGAGGTCCGAGGGTTGATGGATTCGAATGGGATGGATACGAAGGAGGCGATCTGATGGATACGAATGGAAGCCTTGCTTGGCTTGCATCGATCATATATTGAGCATCTGAACTCCGATTGACTTTAAATTTGAAACGTTGTCTTCCATAGCTTTGCTTGTCTCGTCACATCAATTGTAGCCTGATCCGGACATCCGATAAAATTTACCGACATCCATAATTGTAGTACATAACTGGCAATCGAGGAGAGCTGCCTTTGGTTTCCAGTAATTCTTTTGGTGTCACGGCCTTGCCAAAAGGTGGGATAACACTTGCCCCCCAAAACATGCCTTGCAATAGGAAGGTGTGTTTTGTAATGCCATAAGCTGGTTGTCCATATCCTGTTAATGACCTGCAAAGAGATTGATAAATCCACCAGGCCACGAATGGCGATCGTTCGAGATCGTATGCCATTCGGGGTGGTATGTGACCGTTTGAGGTCGGGTGCCGTTCGAGGCGAATTATGATCGTTCGCGATCGGGTGCCGTTCGGGGCGAATTGTGATCGTTCGCGATCGGGTGCCTTTCGGGGCGAATTGTGACCGTTCGTGGTTGGGTGTCGTTCGAGGAGAATTGTGACTGTTCGCGGTCGGGTGCCGTTCGAGGCGAATTTTGACCGTTCGCGGTTGGATGCCGTTCGAGGCGAATTGTGTGTGCCCAGGGGGGACTTAGTATCATTAACGTCAAATTTCAAGTTCGAGTGAGTTTCTGAATTTTAGTGGTGGTGGTTTATCGCCATCTTAGAGCATGTCTGAGGACCGTTCGCAATCCCGTACATGTGTAAGTGACTTGGTCATTATAGAATTATTAAAACCAAATTTTCATTCAAATGAGTCTTTCAACATAAATGTCCAACAAAATCAAGTCCAAACACGAGAAATAGAAAACAAAGGCAAAACAGAGACGTCAAAGTGCAAGCACCTACACTGATGCGATTGATAGTCGTATCAAAGCATGCTTGAGGATCATTCACGTTCCCGTACATGTGTAAATGACTTAATCATGTTGGTGTGGAGTTTGCCACTTATTCGTCATTATTTCAATCAGTTGATGACAAGCTGATGCCTCGATCCTGAGCGGTTCCTAGATGGTTCAGGTGGTGGTCGTTCTTGCTCCACCGTTGTGGCTCGCCTCCCTACATATTGCAATAGCAGGCCATTCCGGATATGTCCTTCTATCTCATCCCTCAAGTGTCGGCAATCATTCGTGCTATGACCATTTAGCTCGTGGAATAAGCAATACTTGTCTGATCTTCTTTCACTGTTGGTCGGATCCCTCCTCATTGGCTTTCGATAAGGAACCTGCCCCCTGGTGTCCTGTTAGATCCGTTCCAAAGTTTCATTCAACTCTGTATAAGAGGTGAATCTCGGTTCCTTTCGCGGTCGCTTTGGTTCATCACCGTTATCCTCGGCTTTTCGTTTTCTTTCATCCTTGCCTAAATCTTTTTCGAGAGGATTTCCGCCTTTGACTGCATAAACTTCTACTCCCTCTCCTTCCTCTCTTTCAACATTTATATCCTCTAATCGCAGGAATCCTTCAGCCTCATGATAAAATTCTCCTAGATCCATAGGTGGATCCCTTGTCAGTGAATTTTTGGACCCCGTTCCATCAGCTATGCCAGCTACGGCTGCCATTAAGACCATGGATGGATCTGGATGATCCACCAATGCTGCTGCTGCATTAAATCGTGTTAGAAAATTCCTCAAAGATTCCCCAGTTTTCTGTTTTAGCGTCTCCAGACTCATTACATTCTTGGGCCTCGAAATGTGAACTCTGAACTGCCTCATAAACTTCTTGGTCAACTCGGTCCACGTTCCAATGGAACCGCTCTCCAATTGTCTAAACCATAGTGCTGCTATGTCTCAAATACAATGGGAAGCACCGAGCCATGACCTCCTATGATGCCCCCAGTACTTCCATGTGCCTCATATACCTTGTCAGATGAATCGCAGGATCCGTCCTCCCATCATACGTCTCCAGCGTTGGTAGCTTGAATTCAGGTGGGTTCCTGGCCTGCCTAATTGCGGGAGCGAAGGGGCTCCTGTTCACATCTTCCAGATCTCTATTCACTAATCTGCCTCTCATGGCTCGTTTGACCACCTCCGCTAATCTGTCATTGTCATCAAGTTATAGTCCTTGTCTGTTGCCTCCAAACTGCCCCCGAGTTCACGAGAGAATTCTGGAGTCTACCGTCCAGGACGAGCATCCGTTCCTCTATCAATGCCGTGTTGAACAGCTCCACCTGGTATCCTGCCTGAGGTTGGAACAACATGTTCCTGGTGGGTGCCCCCCAGATCTGGTGCTGCTCCTGATGGTCCTGCTCTATTCTGGATTTTGGTTGCTCTGTGCTCTTGATCCCTATCTCCAGCATTCCCTGCAGTTGCGTTAACTTGATTCTGCACTCCGATTTGTCCAACTTGTCGAAGCAGATTCTGCATCATCTCTTCTTGTCTTTTTAGAAGCTCTTCATTCATAGCTCCCATCATCATCTCCATCTCGTCTCTGATGATGAAAATTGAAGCCTGATTTGCTCCTGAGGAAGCCTCCTGACTCCCATCGTGCTGACTCCTTTCAGCTCTTTATCTCCTTGTTAATTGCGTTGTTATGGTTCCCTTTAGATCTGATCCTCTAGCTTCCTAAATCCAAACTCCATGCTTTAGAATCCCTGAGTGCTAGCCTTCTCAGTGAAAGCACCAAAATGTTTGCGCCAAAATTGGTCACAAACACCCAATTGTCGATGAAAGCACCAGTTCACAATCACAAATTACAGATAACAAGTATGTAGAGAATTAAAAATGAAGAACACTCAGAAAATTAAAAGGAAAGCAATAAAGAACACAGAGTTTATAGTGGTTCGGTAATCCGGCCTACATCCACTTTGAAGTTGATGATTTTATCGATGTTTGCTTGTTGACTACAACGAGTTACAACTGATTACAACAGCAAATTTCGAGTACAATGATGATTCCAGCAGAGTCTCGACGTATCAGAGTCGAAAAAAAAGAAAAGCCCCTTTTCTGCAGGCTCTGAGGTGCTATTTATAGGCGTAGGCTACAAATATCTCGCTCAGATCTCGGGAGACCTCTTCTAGCATGAGAGTGGGCCCACGCGATCGATCCCATGTGGTTCGCACTCGATCTGTGATCGATACGAACGAATTTCGTATCGATCAAGACTTGGCCCAATCGAGTCGAAATTAAGCATGAACATTCTTTAGGTTGTGTATGCAAGCTCCTGTGAAAATTTTGTAGCATTTGGACTTGTAGATTGTGAGATATGATCGATGCAAGTTTGGGTTTTATGTAAGCCATTTAGTTCGCATCGATCCCCTTCGTATCGATCTGGGCACGTGCTTGCAAGTTGACGTGGTGCCAACTCCTCGGATCAACCCACTTTTCATGCCAAGTTAACTGCTTCCCCCTTCGTATCCATCGAGTGATATGTCCTTCGGATCGATGCTTGACGCTCCTCTTCGTATCGATCATCTGCACTCTACTTCGTATCGATCATCAGCACTCTATTTCGTTTCGATGCCCTGTGCTCCATTTCGTATCGATGGGGAGGTTTCGTATTGACCTATTGTCGACCGATACGAAGTATGTTTAAGGCTTGATTGATACGAAATGGACGTATGTGGATGGATACGTAGAGAGTGGATCCGGATGGATACGAAGAGAGTGGACCTGGATGGATACGAAGAGAGGCCTGTTCACCGATGGACACGAGATGGACCAATGCGAAATGAGCTTGCTCATTGATGGATATGAGGAGGATCGACTGTGATGGATACTAAGCTGGATGGATACGAGATGAGGTCTGAGGGTTGATGGATTTGAATAGGATGGATACGAAGGAGGCGATCTGATGGATACGAATGGAAGCCTTGCTTGACTTGCATCGATCATATCTTGAGCATCTGAACTCCGATTGACTTGAAATTTGAAACATTGTCTTCCATAGCTTTGCTTGTCTTGTCACATCAATTATAGCCTGATCCAGCCATCCGATAAAATTTACCGACATCCATAATTGACCTGTGCATAACTGGCAATCGAGGAGAGCTGTCTTTGGTTTCCAGTTAATCTTTTGGTGTCACGGCCTTGCCAAAAGGCAGGATAACAATAGACTTCTATTGTGTAACACTACTAATGTCACATTCCAACTCTTACTAATAACTAATGTCATTCTTATCTGTTTAAGTTATTTACATACTTATGTAATTCACACCCTCATAAACACACACTTGAGGCTACGTGTGTGTATATTCATTCATGCTTACTTAATTACATTACTTTATTGTTTACTACTGACCCTGGGTCTTTATTTCATTATGCATTTATCCTTTTCTTACTTTAGTTTCATTTAATGCTTTCCTCTTATCCCGTTCACCATATCAATTTCCATTCTTTTTATCTGTTTTCCTATTTTCCTATCTCTATTCCCATTTATCTTTTTCTTATTTCTTCTTGCCTATCCTTCAAATTTCCTTTTTATTTACTTTTCATTTTATTGGTATTTCACATTTTATCTTTTTAGGATATTCTTATTGTGTTCATATCTTCCTATCTAACTCTTGGGGTTTACTGCATTTTAATGTATTGGAACTACATTTCTATCATAAAATGTTAATATGGTAAATTTTCATATCTTATCCAAAATAAAGATTTATGTGATGTTTGTAATTACATGAAACTATCTTTTATTATTATTTGAAACGGACGGTACAAAATACGGTGAATATCCCTATTATGTACATTTGTTTATTTTTATGTCTATTCCTTGTCATTTCAAACATCACACTTTTATTTGTTTTAAACTTGGTAATACATAGAAATCCACTTGCAACGTCCCAAATTCCAATAAATTAAAATATCACTTAAACCCCTATATTTTAATAAAATTTCTTTATTTTACATTTTTATTCTTCATTCAAATACCAATTTATTATTAACAAATTTATAACAAGTTCTTGATACAGAATATGTAGAAAAGTTTTCCAATCAAATCAAATCTATTCCATAATAAATTAAATTATTCCATAATCATTATGCCTATAAAATTCATTATCCAATTCGTTATTTACATTACTTCAGTACGCATATACAATAAAATTATCTAGACCAAGATTTATATCTAATCATTACGCACTTACAATTAAATATCCAAATCGATTATACATAGGCATAAATGAAATAGATCACAACGATACAAATCTAATCTTATTACAAAACATATAATCTTCCCACTCACTTTGCTTTTAGCTTTCCCATTCTCTTGATCTAGATATGTCCCCTTTTTATTTGACTCCTTACTTCAAATCCAAAATAATAAAAAGGGTATTCACCTATCAAAATTACAGGTCTATGGAAAAGATTAAATTAAATTCGAATTAGAGTTTAAGATTTAAGATTTTACCTTTGTTTCCGTTCTCTTAATTATTCCTATTCTTCTTTTCTCTTATTCTCTTCATTTCTCCACTTATATACATACATACATACACACACACACACATATACATACATACACACACACATATATACAATATTTTATTTTTAGAAACCTAGAAATTATGGAGAAAAGAGAATGGCAGAGCTCTGCTCTATAACCCAAAAAATATGAGAAGAGAAGTGAGAACTAGACTTGAATTTATAGTGGTTTGAAGTTAAATGGAGCATTAGATTTATTTAGAGAATCTTTTAATTTAACCCTAGATTCCCTTTAATTTCTTAGCGCACAAGCAAAATATTAGAGTGCGTCACGTTCGTTCATCTATTATTCAATAATCACGCTTAACATCGACACGGATCAACCGTCCATGCCCTATGGTCGACCGCTACTGATCGACCTTGGTATATTAATGGTTGACCTTTGTAGTGTTTCAACGTTAATTAATTTGCATTGTTTGATTTTGTTAATTTGATTCCTTAACTAACTAATCAAATTCATTCCTTTTTCACTTTATATATTTCCTGAGATTTAGTTTACCATTAACATTTATTAACATCAAATATTCCATTACATTGATAACATTTAGTTTATTTTTATTTCCATAATTCCATATACAAATATTTCCGATTCAAAAATTTCAAACGTTAATAACTTTTCGTTGAACTCCGATCAGAAAAGTTTATATATGAAAATTGACCAGAAAATCACCATAAACCCTATGATATAAGTTTCGTAGCCAAATTCTGAAGTTTGAAAAAATTCTATTTTTTGTGTTATTACTTATTTATTAAATTCTTTTAATTAATTAGAGTTAAAATCATAGGGCGTTACACTGACCTTTGATTGTTACAAACCTTGTTGGAGAATCAATTAGCCTCTGCATGATTTATCAAGACTTCGCCTTATCGAGTAATGGATGTTTGTTTGCTTGTGATTGCTTTGTTTTAGGTTTCGGGGGGTTTGCTATTATATTGGGGATGGACTGGCTATAGAAGTACGGAGTAGTGGTGGATTGTGAGAGGCCGTTAGTGATGATAGGGATAAATGATGGGCGTAGGTTGTAGATAGGCTACCTACCTAATGATGATGGGATGGTTAGATTTATGTATTCATGTAAGATCCTACATGAGTTATTATATATGCCTATTGAGAGGGAGTATCCAGACATATTTGAGGAGGTGACTGGATTACCACTACATAGAGAGATTAATTTCCGTATAGATTTGGTGAAGGATGTCAGACCGATTGTTATGCCATTAAGGCATGTAACGTTGAGAGAGCAGAAGGAACTGGGGGTGCAAGTGAATGACCTATTGTGGTGAGGGTTCATTCGATAAAGTATATTTGAGTGGGGAGCATTTATAACGTTTGCCACTAAGTCATATGGCTTTTTAAGGTTGTGTGTAGATTACCATTAGCTGAATAAGGTGACAAAGAAGAACAAGTATCTACTCCCGCATATTGATGATTTATTCGATTAGCTATATGCTGCTAGGGTTTTCTCTCATTTCGACCTTGCGATGGGGTTCCATCAACTGAGAGTGGTGAAGGAGAGTGTGTCGATGATAGTATTTCACACGTTGTCTAGATTTTATGAGCGGTTGGTTATGCCGTTCGGGCTAATTAATGCACCAGCATTTCTTATTGATCTTATAAACTATGTTTTTAGGGATCACCTAAATAAGTTTGTACTTGTATTCATGGATGATATCCTTGTTTATTCGAGGACAGAGAAATAATACAAGGAGCATTTAAGGATTGTGTTCCAGATGTTGAGGAGACACCAATTGAAGACGATGTTTTCGAAGTGCTACTTCTGGACGAGGGAAGTGTGATTTTTGGGTCATATTGTTTCTGAGCAGGGTATTGCTTTAGATATTATGCAGGTAGCAACAGTACATGACCGGGATCGACCGAGGACCACTATAGATGTGAAAAACGTTTTATCCAAGACTTCTCTTAGGTAGCAGCGTCGTTAACCAACTTAAAAAGAAGAATTAGACTTTTATATTGGATGTGAGGTGCAAGAACGCATTCGTAAGTGTGAAGGATAGGTTAATGAGTGCATTGATGTTAGTCATTCTAAGTTGGAATGAGGAGTTGATAGTATACACAAAAGCCTGTGTTATTGGACTATGTGCGGCGTTAATGTAGAAAGGAAATGTTATCGCTTACGCTAGTCAACAGCTGAAACCATACGAGAGGAAGTATCCGTCTCATGTTTTGGAGTTAGTGGCGATAATATTCTCTTTTAAGATATGAAGGCATTATTTTCTTGGGAGAGGTTCGAGTTGACCACAGACCACAAATTATTGAAGTATCTTTTCTCTTAGAAGGATCTTAACCTTCGTCAGCAGCAATTGTTAGAGTTCTTGGCCTCCTATGACTTTAACATTTCCTATATGCCAGGTAAAGGAAATATAGCCACTAATGATTTGAGTATATGGCATGCCAGCTTGGGAGCGATGTTCCTAGAGTTGAGCAGTTGGAATTTATCACTAGTTATGATTTTAGAACTTAATGTGAGCTAGAGCTATGGATTGGCTAGCTTAATGACCAGACCTACTCTAATTGACAAGATCAATACTAATCAGAGGTGAGACACTAGAATAGCAGAGATCATGGTGAAGATAGAGGGAGGAGTATAGTATGATGAGATGAAGCAGTAAAGGCTCGACCAAGATGGTTGGCTCCGTAAGGATGGGAGATTGTTTGTTCCTGATGTCGATGGGTTGATGGATGAGGTTCTACGAGAGTACCATCATTATTGATCGACTATACATTCCGACGGTAATAGAATGTACCATGATATGAGGTAGACATTTTATTGGGAATGGATGAAGGAAGTCGAGGCATTCATTTCAAAGTGCATGAACTGTTAGTTTGTAAAGGCAAAGCAGAAGAAGCTATGTGGTTTGCTACAACTGCTTGAGATTCTTAAGTGTAAATGGGAACAAGTTTTGATGGAACTCATTAATGGATTGCTTAGGATCACATGAGGGTATGATAAATTTTGGGTCATAGATGATAGATTGAGAAAGAGAGCCCGATTCATATCCGTTAAATCTAGTGAAACAACATCCACAATGGCCTAGTTGTATGTGAAGTGGGTTGTGCGATTCCATAATATGCCAAGAGCATTATGAGCGAACGAGATTCATTGTTCACTAGTGGGTTTTGGAAGATCTTACAAGAGGCATTGGGGATGGAGCTACATTCAGTACAGCTTATTACCCACAAACTGATAGGAAGACCGAGAGGGTGAATCGTAACTTGGAGGATCTCTTGTGAGTTTACATTTTCAATTTTGATGACTCATGGGACGATCATTTACATTGGCAGAGTTCGCATAAAACAACAGTTATCAGTCCAGCATAGTTATGACACTATTTAAGACATTATATGGTCGAAAATGGAACACTCGTTCATATTGGTGGGCAACAAGCGAGAAACTAATACTTGGTCCAAAGACGATTAGAGAGACTTCGAAGAAGATGGAGATCATTGGTAATGAATGAAAGCGGCTCAAGGTAGACTAAAGAGCTACGCTGATAAGAGAAGACATGATTTAGAGTTCTCTGTATGGTATTTTTCAAGATCTCTCTATTAAAGAATGTTGTTTGATTTGGTACTAGGGGGAAATTGGTGTCGAGGCTCATTGGTCATTTTCCGATACTTGAGTGGATCTAGCATATAGTGTCGACTTACCTCAGAAGATGGCGAACGTGCATAATGTGTTCCATGTCTCTCACTTGCAGAAGTTTGTGCATGGCTTAGGTGAGATAGCTGAACCAAATTAGCTTGATGATATCGATATTGACCAAGAAGCTTCGAGACCTCGTATGCCTATTTGTATCGTCAGACGTGATATGAAGCAGCTTAGGAGAAAGAATGTAGAGCTGGTGCAGGTTTAGAGGAGTGAGAGTGAAAGCGATTGTACTTGGGAGACCGAGGAACATAAGAACCGCTTATCCAATGCTCTTTACTTATTGAGACTTCCTGTTTATCGCATTTAGTTTCACTTTCGATATCATATAGGAAATTTTAGTATCCTGAATGCTAAGGTAGGCCTAGATATAGTTTCTTGCTTCTGTGTGCACGTTGGATGCTTGATATGTTTTTTCGTGGATGTTAGGCAGGCGGGGTTTAAAGACCCATAAATTTAACACTTTGATAAATTATATTTATTTTTAAATTTATTCAAATAAGTGGTTGATAATAAAAATAATATTGATTTGAGTGATAATAAATAATAATAAATCTTATTTTTAATAAATATTTACAAAAATATTTTCCTCGGGATTTAAATTGATAAAATGGTCGAAAATTGTTTATTGATAACCAGCTCTATAATAAAAAAACGTCGCGCATGGAGCAGGATACATACTCTTATTTTTATAATTAAACAAGAATATGAATAAAATCAATTGATTTGTTTTTGAAAATAAAATGTGGTTTTGAAATTGTTAGTAATACCCTTAAATATGATAATTGATTTATGAATTTAAATTAAGATTTAATGATTTAATAATTATTTTAATTATTCAAATAATTATTTTAAATGATGATAATTCATTCAAATAGTTATAAAGTGATAATAGATCATTTATAATGGTTTTATAGAGTTATAAAATTAATTTGAAATTATAAGGAAAAAATCGATATTGCTTTATCGATATAATAGCAATTATTGTAAATAATCATTAATATTAATTTATATGATTTTATAAATAAAATATGACCATTTTAATTTATTATAATGATAAAAAAATTATTTTCAAATTTTGTTTACAAATATATGTCCGTGAACTAAGAATCGAAAATGTGACCGATAATTGGTATTTTCAGTTTTCAACGATTTAACAAACAAAAATTGTTTGAAGAGATTTTAAGTGTTATGCACATACATGTACATGCATATATATGTCACGTGCACATGATAACATATACATGTGTACATAAACACTTAAATATATACATATTACAAAATAATTAAATAATTTCCTACGACTTAAAACTTAAGTAACAAAAAAGCAAACATTAACTCACCTTTTCTACACCATCATCACACACATGGACAAGTACATGGATGCACCTATGTGAAGATCACTTTAGCCCATCCTTGGGTGATGTAGGGAAAGGGTGGATGTAATGATGTTTGGTGATGATGGATGATGTAAGGTGAAGATATTTTTTACCTCTCCACTTGCCTATAAATACCCACCCATTTTGTCTCTTCTTCATTCTTCCATAACTATCTCAAATCTGAATGAAATGGCGTAATTTTTTTTCAAACCATTCAAAATTTCAGTGACTACAACTTTATAGTTGACTGCTTTTTCCCATTCGAAGCTTAAATAATGCCCAAACACCACTTTCCAAAGCATTTTCGAGCCCAGTTTTAATGGCCGAAAATACCTCTTTTTCATTCAAAAATAACTCCAACAAAACAGGTCCAAATGAAGCAATTTTTTTTCAAACTATGTAGAATTTCAGTAGCTACAACTTTCATGTTCATCACTTCTACCAATTTTAGGTCTAACTATGTCAAAATTCCACTTTTTTACAATACATTTTCGGACTTCGTTTTTTATGAATCCGAGAATACTCTATATTCTTTTGATCATATCTTCCTTAAAAATAATTGAAATCAAGTGTTCGTTTTATTCAAATTTAAGAGAAATGAAATTGCAACAACTTTCCAGTTAACAACCTTTTCAAATTTTGAGAGTAAAAGGGTCAAAAGTCAGAGAGAAGATGACCCATTTTTGGGTCTAGTTTAGTGAATTCATGGTTGAAGCTCTACCACTTCTCTTCCATACTTTTGGCCATCCTCTTAAAAGTCTTGGCCGAGCCTTCTCAAGAGTCTAAGGATCAATTCCAAAAGCTTTCATACGATCGTAGCAGAGCCATTGTCCGTTTAGCGAAGTTAGGAAGCAATGGTGTTGAGAACTTTAACTTTAAACCATTATAAATAGTTATGAATGTTTAACATAACTATTTGAATGCTAATGATGTTTGGATGTTTGGTTGATGAATGTTTGAAATAGTAATTAGCAACATAAACTATAAGTGAGAACTCCGAAAACTATAGGATTATATGCTATTGAATGTTATATATGTTTGATTATGATTATTGATGAGGGTTGTTAAAAATTAATGTTGGGTATACATATATATATACCAGTACATATGGCATGTCCGTTGGCCGTGTGCAATTAATATGTGAATTAACTTTCTTTTTAGTGTAAAATAATATTTACAAATGCACACGATTTCTTTTTTAGTACTAACCCCCGTTCGATGGACATATGAAATAAAGTGAGCTAAGTAATTCTTATTGCAAAAGATTATTTTTAAAGTACTACCATAATCTTATCTTATCTTATATAAAGAAAATATATCATAATTATATGTATAAGATACTTACATAATGAAGTATAACAACAATAAACTTTATGTATGGAGCAGCTATTTGGATACAAATGAAAAATGAAATGAGACATATGTATGTTGGCCGTTGAATAAATAATAATATAGGATACCAACTTACACTTATTATGTCTACCTAATTCAGTGATTACGTGATGATGAAAAAAATTGAAATTAATAATATGAGGAAATACATACTTTCATGAGTCATTAGTTCACATTTCAATAAACAACTTATTCGCAATAAATCCAAAGTAACCATTGTGTTTTTCCATGTTTAGAATATTAAAGTTATGTCGAAATGACTATCAATTGAAATGTTTAATTGAATTAAATGAATGAAACTTCATTTAATTATATATTGATGATCAAGAAAAGGTCAATAAAATCATTCAAAAATATTAAGTACACATCCATGTGTATGTAAAAAACAGTGAACAAACTAATACCTGGAGAACATATACATAGATATTATTAATAACTATCATGTGCTCGTACATTTGTGTGCCTGTTAGTGCACGTTTCAACAAATAACTTATCCGTAATAAAGCCAATATAACTGTCATACTGGTCGAGAGCTTAGCATAAACAATGGAAGAATGCACTATGAGATTACACCTCTTCAATTTATATACAATGACAATGATCTAGATTGGATGTTGCTAGCCTGCTAATGCATCAGTTCGTGAAGGAAAATGGATCTGCATATCAGATTGCTGATGCATGCTTCTTCAATTCACTGCTGCACAGATACACCACATGCCTACACTGCCTTCCACTCCATCACTGCTCCTTTCTGTATGTTTACTTCCAAGTGAATACTTCTTCAATTTATTGCCAAGTGAAACTATGAATGTAAGCTTCTTTCCAGCCATGTTAATCTACTACCATTACCACAAATTTACATGGGATCACTTCTGTGTTATGCTACATCTATTCCGTATAGTCTCATCATGTTCTATATTGCATGATGGAATGCAACAATGTCTTATCAATTATGCATCACTGTTGCAATAAATTGCTCACATTTAGTAGGTTATAACACTAATCCATGATCAGTACTAAAGCTTTATCATGTTTGAATCGAATCGCCATAACACATGCTAGTTCATGCTCCACATGTAATCAGACCCATGCATTTGAAGGTTTTAAACATTATTTTGCCTTAGATTTACTCGGTTTATATGCATGTGATTTTTTGCTTTTTAGTAATTTATTGGCTAAAGCATGTTGGCTCTGAAGAGCTATTATAGGTCGGTTGTTAGCTGATTTCTTACCTCTAGCCATTTTAGTCATTTTTGGTTGGAACACTGAAAATATTTCACAATGATTAGCAATTAAATAACCATGGATGGAAATATTTAACTAAAATAAATGAATAGAAATTTCAAAATGCAACTTGATTATTTATCGATGAGTAAGAAAAGAGAAGTAAAAACAATAAGAATTTTTATGCTCAAATACATCAGGCATACTGTATCATAACTAATCAGGCACAACCTCTCCTAAATTACCTTTCGTCCATATACAATAATAGCCAATGATGATTTCAATAAAAAAGAATTAATGTGACAATAATTAATTAAAAGAATATCACCAAGAAGAAGGGTTAAAAAAGAAAAGGAACATACCTGTGAACTTATTTTGTTTAATCGGGAAAGAAGGACATGGTTAGTGCATGAGATAGAAAGCAGTAACAGAAACGTGCTGAGTAGAAATGGCTTGAGCAGTTAATGAGAGTTATGGAAATATGAAAATGACAATTATACCCTCTAGCCTTTTTTTATAGCAAAGGATATTTTCATAATTTCAAAAGCTTCATTCGGATGTATTCTCATTATATATAGATATACACACACACACACACACACATATATATATATATATATGCAAGTCATAGAAATACATGTCGATAAGCACAAAGGAAATCACTTTCCTCTATTTGAATGAATTGGTGTATATGGAATGTTAAACCTCTTTAAACAGGTTTAAAAATGAGTTTGAAATGTTTTATAAACATTTAAAAGTGTTTTTTCAAAGTTTAAATGAATATTGAAAATTTAGTCAAAATTAGACGCGTCGCGTAACGGTAGTTCACAATTTCATGCCATAAAAGTCAAACGAGTATATAGAATGGAATATAGCTCGGAATTCTTCGAGATAATTTTTTTTCGAACTATTGTATCCATAGTTTTCCAACAAAGAAAGAAAATCGAAATTTCAATAGATTTTGAAATATGAGCAAAACAAGCTTTTGGAAAAATCGCGATTTTACAGTTCGGAATCCATAACAGGATTTCTTTGATAATGATGTTTTAAAATTGTTTAAAAATATGAAATAAATTCTAATTTTTTTTAAAACGTTTTAAAAGTTATTTGAGTTATAAAAATGAATTTTCAATGGTAGAAAAGTCGTTTTGATAAATGTAGTTTTAAAAACACTCTTTGCAACACTTTCTATAACATTTGAAATATACCTTTAAAACATAACAATTTTTTTCTAAATCTTTCGTAAATGTTTTAAGAGGAATAATTAAGTGTTTTAATGATGATTTAGAAGTTTTATAGTTTATTTAAAAGGAATTTAAACAAACGATTTAAAGAAAAGCTATTACAAATTAAGTAATTTAACCTTGGCTCAAAAAGCCGACGTGTAGACTGGATTTTTCTATTCGTGAGATCCGAATGTTAAGTGCTTAAACTAAGGAGATGTTCAGGAGCAACCAATGCCCTGGCTCACCTGGCCTCTTCCCTGGGCAAGGGATAAATAAGGTCGAAATATCGGAAACGAGTTAAGTATAAAAGATTTAAATTGCCAAATTTAAATTAAATGAAACTTTGATTTTATAGAGATGATCTTCTTATACTCGATGTTAAAGCCTGAAGAAGGAATTCGTACTATTCATGGAATTTAAAAGGTGATTTCGCCGTTATTCCGCCTATAGTATTTTATGAATACAGTAATTGATATTGAGTAGAATTGGATGATTTATATAGATTTTGCTAACTTAATATTTACTGGTTTTGGATTAATATCCTAGATAACATGTTTTTAACTAAATTAAAATTATGATTTTTGAATTAAGAAATCTTTGTTAAGATTTAAATGAAATGATTTGGAAATGTTTTTCTAAGTGAAAAATGAAATGATTTCGAATTATTCCCAGTTTAAAAAGGGTTGAAGTAATCAAAGGATTTGATAAGAGAGGTTTAATGATTCAGTATATACCAGAAAGAATGTTTTAGAAATATATATCTCCAAAAGATATTTCGATAAATAATCAATTAAAGGATGATTCTCTATTCATAGAACACCTTTTTATCGATGATTGGATCGAAGGAACCAGGGTTGAATTTGGGGTAATTCCTATCTAAAGACCATTTCGAACGAATTTACTTATTCGAAGTGAAGACATGGGTTTGATATTTGGGATTTTCGTAATGAAGGATCGCTTGTTGATCATTTGGGGATAAACTCCCAATATACATATAGTAGTAGTAGTCTCTTCGTTATGAAATATCCAATGCAAGGACTACTAATCCTAGGGGTAACTCCCGACATGATATGGTAGGAGATTGCCTTCGGCTTGTCCTGTTCCTGGACAATTGTATGGAAGAATGTCCGACGTTGCATTTCAAGTTACATAAATTGATCTCTATGAACGTATCGTCTGTTTGGTGGTGGAGGAAACTTCACTTAGCTTAACACCCTTTCCTGAGACTTACAAGCTCAGGAGTTATACGTTTGTGGAAATTAGTTGTGTGATTATGGAATGACAATGTGGCATTCAAAGAGGAAAGATGATGTGCTATGTGAAAGATAAGCGTTAGCTCGGACCTCACAGTCGGAAATGACCAAAACATGTTAGATGCAGCAAGGCTCTGTGGTTCGCAACCATTAGGGTATAATCATCCCCTTCTAGATATATTTATTCCCTCTATGACGTCTGATATTTAATTAATATGGTGTATGCGAAGTAAGCTCTCGGGTAGCTTGGTAATGATCAGGGTGATGACATATTCGGTACTATCTAGGAAGAGGTAGGTCAGTCTTGTGTTGGTAAAGGACCATCGGTTGGGCCTCGATACATTCCTCTGGAGATGTACTGACGGAAGGTAGTCCCTTCACCTAGTCATTTGTATGGAAATCCATTCTCCAATCAGTGCCTGTCATTTTGTTTGTAGAACCCATGATTGTGTCAAGTACGTTGGCATTTAATAATGTAACAATTTCGGCTAAGATTAATAAGTTTACTTGCAAATGTTTTCAAAGAAATGTCATTAAAAATAATATCCATTATTTTACGTAATAAAGATTTGGTTATTATAAGGTAAAAAACCCGTTTCATGTTTATGTGCAGCGTGGTCTTATGAGATACCCTTTTGTTTTCAAAACACGTATTTTTGAGTTCTCACACCAGTCCCATGACTGACCCGGAGTTTATTTTCCTCTCTCTTAAACTCTGGGTCCCTAATTTTCCCAGGCAGCCTAGTAGTTAGGTTTAGTTTAGAAGAAATCTGGATGGAGCTCGAAGCATGGAGTTAGAAGATTCTTCTGAAGATTGTTATCTGTTTCCACCACTCGTGAAATATTGTGTTCCATATTTGTAGGGACAGAAATTTATAATTGTCCATGTTTAACTCTGATAAATGTATTTTAAATTTCCGCTGTAAAGATTTTATATTGAAATAATATATGTTATTCCATTCGTATGATATTCTTTTCTGTCTTTATTTTTCTTTCTTACCCTCAATGATCCGCCTTTTCGTTCAATTCGAGTAGACATGTGTGGTTTATTGTCAACTCAAAGGGTACAGAAAACAGTTCGTCACATTTGGTATCAGAGTGCAAGGTTAAGCGGGAACCTCGGCTTTTGTGGGGTAAAGTCTCATCAGAGATAAGGTTAGGATGAGTAGCTCGTTAGAGATAGGGTTAGTAACACCCTAGAATGAGTTTGAGAGTATTATATATGAGTGCGTATTTGTTAATATTATATACAAATAATTTTGGTTTTGAAAATTGGTAAATGGAATAATTTTACCTAGGATTATATTTTGAATATAAATAATATTTTTCAAGTAATATAGTTATTTGTTTAAGAAATGATAATCTCGGTTATTATCATAATTGATGGGTTGTTTAATTTAAAAGTTTAAGTACGAACACCTGGTGAATTTACTTTCACAATTTGACTATGGGGTATTCGATAAATAATAATGTTGGTTTAAGATTAAAGGAATTTATTTAAGATAAATAAATCATACGTATATGTTTTATATAAGTGATTTTATAAAACGTGCTTTATAAAGGAATTTTTGAGAATTTAAAATTCTGGAATTTTTTAAAGGAATTTCAAGTGATGTTTGGAAAAGAAATAATAACAGTATTATTTCTAAAATGGTATTTTGAAAACGAAAAACAAACGTATGATTAATTAATTTGAGTGGTTCAGAAGTAAGTAAAAATGGACAAGAGATGTGTTCGGATGGTAAATGCTTCTCTTAAGTATTTCTCTTCTTGTTAAGGAAATATGTGATACTATTGGTGGTACCCAATTCCTTGTTATTATTTTTCATCTTCCTTAATTGTTGCCTCTTCTTCCATGGTCATCCTACTTCGTTGCACATCCTGCTTAGAAATCAGGAAATTTGGTCGCTATGCCTTCAGCACCAACCCCCTTCCAAATAATGCAGCAGGCAAAAGTGGGCAAGGCCCACCTCGGTTTAAAGAATCCCAAACCAGCGAGGTATCAAAACCAAAGAGCAGACCAAAATTGAGGATCGCACCAAGGACATCAGATGTTATCCAACACGGATCATATTTAAATAAAAAATGTGTGTGTGTGTATGTATCGTTGTACTAAACTGGTAATAGGTATACTAGACAGCCCGAAGCAGTATAAAAATCTCTACATTATTTCTATTTGAAAATTTTAAATATACCTTCACAGTTCGCCGTCAATATTCACCGATTAAGCCAATGCGAGGTCGATAGATAAAAACGACACTCTCAACATCGGGAACGGTGAAACTGGCCCTTCACACTTGGACTTGTATCAACGCAAATCCGGCTCTTCAGCCAAAAACTGCATTGGCCGTGATATTAGATTGTCATGCCACAGTATAAAAATTTCCGTGGTAGCGATCATATCATAGTCAAACTGGTCGTAGGAATATTGGACGGTCTGAAGTAGTATAAAAAACCTCTATGTTAGCTAATTCAACATACCACATTGGACGTATGATATTAGATAGCCATAACTAATACAAAAAAACCATGCACATGCGACAAAGGTTGTATACATGACCTAATTTCTTAGTTAAATCCTCTTTTAGTCCTCCCCAAACAGCGGAGGAGACTATGTTAAGCGCACACACAAATTACTCTTCATAGCTCACCGCCTTTGATCTGTGGACCACCCAGAATGACAACGACAATCTCAAAAATTATAACGGTGAAGCTAGAGAAGAATTCGGCTTAGCATACGTATGACATTACGCTCTCTAACAGGAGTACAGGTCATACTAGGCATGCAACTAAGGACATTACACCCCCAAACAAGGGGAGGTCACACCAAGTACACGGCCAAGGACATTACGCCCCCAGAGAAAGGGGCCAGGTCATACCAAGCTTGCAGTCAGGTCAGCACAAGATGCTACATCTAGATAAGCGGTTAGGTCAAGACTATGACATATTAGTCATGACCAGGGGCATATGCTACTCCGGGAGATTATCCTAAGCATGACAAGAAAGCATAATATACAGAACGTACCAAAGCTATTAATCGAGTACAAATCCAAATGCTACTCAAAGCTTGCCATGTATATATCAAAAGACTGGGTTATCAATACTTAGTTATGATCATTACATACCTACCAAAAATATTGTTGTATGTTTTACATATCTACACGTAATGTACAAAAGATTACAATTTGGGTCATTTTACAAAATATCACCCCTAGATGAAAAACTAAGTTACAAATCTGGTTCAAAACCAGAAGACGAACTGGGTACAACCGCTCCATGTCGATGTAACCAGTGGGAATGCTATGCTGTAAGCTAAGATGAACCATCTACTAAATGAAAAGCAATAAATTAGTTTTCCAATTCAGTAATCAAAACTAATAATCGAGTATGGATAGCACTACCGTAAGTAGAGGCACAGTAAGAAATGCGAGGATCATAAACAGTCCAGCCCAGAAGTTTCCATAATCCAGAGACCTGTATCATAATTGGCAAGATTATATAAGAAGGACAAATTGAGTCCAGGCCATAAATGTTTAAAAGCGTCAATTATGCGTTGCCAACCAATTTCCGCTGTTGTTGTCTTCACCTTCCCTTTATGAAGCTCTTCTAATAGACGTCCTGTCCATCCCACCTTGAGAAACTACGATGGAATCTAACCGGACCTCACACTCCAAATTGAATATCTTATTTTCTAAGGCATTTACCCACCTTATAGCCGTTTTTCTAGTTTTCTCAGTCTCATCTAAGAGATGCTCCCTCATTTTATTAGTATTCCTATAAAGGGTACCAAAGAGCCCATCCTCGGTAGAACAAAAGGGTGAAACCCAAGTACCCAGTGTCCCCAATTATTCCTTATAATAATTCTCCAACTCTTTAATCCTGACTTCATAATGAGTCTTCACGCCATGCTTCCATTTGAGGACCACATCCAGGTCAGTTCATAAGGAGGCATGGAATGGCATTTGACCTGAGGGAGGCACATGCAATAGAAGTCATCTGAGGATCCTCTTCCGTACTAATGCATAGTGCCATTTATCCATCTCCATAATCCTTCTCTTTAACTTTTTAATTTCATCCTTATATATGGCCTCGTATATACTCTCGGCATTTACTGAGTAGAGCAGAATCCAACCTCTTTTGGAGAATGGCTATTTCTAAACCGTGAATTAGAGAAGCCAGTTGAAAAATGAAATAAATCCACACATACCAAAGTCAAATAATAATATAAATAAACAAAATGAGACTGCTAAAAATTCGCAAATTTTGTAAAGAAGTAATAGTCAACAAGCAAAATTCTGAATCATGTCAAGTGCTATAATTTTTTTTTCCTAATCCTGATGTCTTAAAAGTAGAATCCTAAGATAATATCTAAGGGACATTAGGAAGAGGTGGAGAAGTGCTAGCAAGAAATGTCCTACGAGGGTCATAACGTGCTCTTGTCCACTGATCCATAGGTTGGTCAACTGTCACTTCAAAGTCATGCTTGTGACCAACGTGGGGTAGAAAAAGTCTAGGGCGTGGATCATTGTAGTAACACCTCTTCCCTCTTACTTTTGACTTTATCTTGCTTAAGCTTGTTCAAGTAAGAAGCAATCCTACCTTGAGAAACCTACAATGAGTCCCCAAGCTTACATATCTTTAACACCGCCCTCCTCCTTGTGTCATTAAGGATTTCGATCAGCTGTGACCTTGTCTTTATGATTTGACTAGAAAATTCACCAAATAGTCCATGGGAAATAGTTCTCCATCCATCATTATGAAGGTGAGAGGTCCCAAAATCTACAGGAAAAGCATGGACAGTATATGAGAGGGGTCGAGAAATCACCTCCTATATTCAAATGACTTCTTTCTCACTAAGCCATCTAGTGATTTCTACAGACATTTCGTTCACCTGCTTCTTATATTGCTCAATTTTCTCTTTATAAACAATGTCGTATAGCTTTTCACCCTCTTCTAAGGTTTGCTCTATTCCTTCCAACTTTGATGCAGCATCCCCCAACCAACGTGGCCAAAGTAATAAATACGAATGAGGGGAAAGTTGAACAGGAGCAACATCTAGGGAGCAAGCCATTACGGATAGTCGGATCGCATAGAAAGATACAAACCACACTGGAAATGTTTGGGAGTAATGGAGATATATCCCTCCAGCGGTGTATTAATGCGTTCATGAGATTCGGGAACCCTAACCGCATAGCCAGAAAATTCAAATTGTCAAAGGACGCCAATAGCCTCTTCCAGTCGGGTGATCTTAGGTGGAAGAAGCGTAGAGAAAGGAAAATAGGAATCTATATCAAAATTCTAAAGATTACTTCTAAAAAGGATCGAACAAGAATCGAAACAATTTCTCTTACTAACAATCTACCGAAGACACTCCTAAATTTGGTAATTAACCTAATATCGGTTCTTTTCAGACAAAAGGGTAAAAGGAAATGTAGGAAAAATGAAGAAAGAATATACATATCTCAATTTGAATAATGGTCGCACGGATGAAGTGATCAAAGATTGTATGAAACGTAGATTTTGTTGCAAAAATAATGAGTGCAAAGATTTACAAAAATCCACATAGAGAAATGAAAAGCCAGATTGAACAACTGTTTGAAGATGGTCCAGTAAGGGAATGACATGTGTGCAAGAGCATTAATGCAAGTGCGGCCAAAAAGACATTTTTCTAGCACCGAAAAGATAGACTAGAAAGAACTGACTAGACATACAGACCGGGTGTTTAAGACAACAAGTCTACCTCAACCTACAGTTATCGCAGACTTTAGGGTAAGTGTTATACCAATTCTTACGGCGAAGGGAAATGGGCAGTCCTTGAAGTCAGAAAAGCTACCCTCATGTCAAGAAGACTAGAGGAAAAGAAGCGAACAAATTAAATTCGTACTGAACAAGGAACTAGTTGGAAGTCACAACACCTAACCCGACCCAAACCCTGTAATTAATGGAACCGTGGAAAGAGACAAATACTGCACGTATTAGAAAACATGGGCAGGTCATAGTGGCTATATCAAAAATCAAAGGCAAAAAATGAAATACTCCACTGAGGCGTAGGAAGCAATACATGATATACTGAGCTCACCATACCTTTGAGGCTTATGTTTTGTTAATACCTATAGGAACAGGTCTGCGCCAGCATACATCGGGAGCAACCCAAGCAACGCCGTACAGAGGTCAAAAGCGCTCCAAAAGAGCTATATACATGGCCACTCTAGATATGCTTCAACGCAGAATCATACTTATAGGTAAATGATAAATATGAAGCCCTCTCTCATCGGCAATCCAAGCATATTTGCAAAGAGGGCAACTCAAGCTGCACCCAACTCAAATCACAAATAGCCTCAAGCACATTCCAGCCATATGCCAAGTCAACTCTCAAATTAGAATGGGAAATGCTACTCCATTCCGACCCGACATGATGTCAAGTCAAGAAAAAACGGCAAAAGGTATTAGAAGTACAACCAGAACGCAAGGCACTATTCACCACTGCACCGATTCATATGCATAAACAACATATTCGAAGCATCAGGGCGGTCCTCTACCATTTCTTTTAAGACATTTTCCATTCTGAGAGAAAGGAGACCAACATATACAGGCTTTGGCTTCCCTCCCAATTTTTCTGACATCTCCCTTAAATTTACAAGATCCCACCAATGTCATGGTTTCCCGCCAAAAATCCATCACCAATCCAGGTACAACGAATAGGCATTGCAGATGAATGACAGGTAGCAAATCCGAGGACGGAGATTGAAGAAAAAAGATCAAAGGCGACCGCGATAACTAGCAATGCACTTTTTATACTATAAAAGGAAACATTAGAGGACGAAAAATGGGATTTTTTTCTTTTCAGAAAGGAAAATCCAAGATTTGAATATTGTATGCTTTTGGATGATTGTAATCATCTGTACCAAAAAATAGAAATAAATAGTGGATTATCCTATGGATGTAGGATTAACAATAATCCGAACCATGTAAAAATTTCCATGTCCTTTACTTTTATTATTCCGTCATCTAATTTTGAATTGCCATTCATTTATAAAACCATCTTGATATTTCAACAAGCAATTGGAGCGCATCTACTAGGCTATGTAAGCGTTCAGTAACATAGTCACTTCTCAAAGGCAGATTTAACACAAATTAAATTTGTTGATTCTAATTCGTGAAAGCAATTAATGACTAGATTGCTCCACGATCTAGTTGAGTGTGGTGAAGCCGAAAAACTTCACTAACAAGTACAATCGACGAGCATGGTTTCTGAAATGTAGTGACGATGTATTAAATCTAATCAAATAATTCTACAAAGCTCATTCTCTCTCTGCTTATACTTGACAGTGTGAACACGTTCCGTGGTCAAAGTATATGAAATCTGAATTGGCTCATAAACTTTCCACTAAATCGGTACACATATTGATGATGAACCAATTATCTAGTTGGCGAAACCACATGGCAGCCAAATCAGTCAAGTACAATGGGAGCATCGTCCCATCACCTCCTCCGAAGCTGCTAACGCTCTTATACGTTAGATGTATATCATTAAGTGAACAGTTGGATACGTCCTTCTATCGTACGACACCAAAGTAGGTAACTTGAAATCAGGTGGATTCCTTGCGTATCGAGTGTTTGGGGGCGAAATAGTTTCCATTCATGTCCTCCAAACTTCGATCCATAGCTTCACCTCGAATTACATGTCTTACCATCTCGGCTAAGTGATCATTTGGATTTAGTTGAAATCTCTACGCACGCCTTTGATTCAAATCTTCTTCATGCTTCCGTTCTTGTAGGGAACTTCCGATTCTAATCCTTGCAGTTGCAAGTTTTCATTTTGATTTAGATTTCAAGGCTTGACATAATCTATTCGACGTGCCTTTCCATGCTCGACCATACCCCTATGTCCAAACATGTCGCTATCGACTGGTCTGGACCTTTTGGTACCGACTTATTGGTGTGCTGGGGGATGGTTATAAATTGTTTCGCTTCATTTCCTTGGCTATCTGTTCTGCCTTCTAGCATTCAGTTCTGATTTTCAACAACTCCAGCTGCACTTTATTATTCCATCATTTGAAAGAATCCATTCATCATCTTTTCTTATTGAGATATCAACCTCTCTTGTAAACTTGACATCATCCTTTAAATTTCCTCTCTAGTCACATAGATAAAATATGGATTTGAACTAGTGGGCACCTCCCGCCTGCCCCATGCTCTGGTTGACTCGGTCCAACAATGACTCTTATATTATGCCTCTACATCTTCTCTAATATAAAATCTAAGTTCATCTCAGTGGAAGCAATAAAAATGTTGCCCAAAAGATTGGTACAAGGCCCTAATATCACTGGAAAACGAATCAAACAAATATTAAAATGAAGAAATTAAAAGAGAACGAAGAAGAGACATAAGATTTTTACAGTGGTCCGGTAAAATCTTCGGTCTACGTCCAGTCAATCTATTTTCTTTACGAGTTCTTCCAGAAATACAATCAAATCCGAGAATATATCTCCGTTTCTCAAAGTGGTTTGGCAAAGATGAAGACCGAGATCGCGATGCCGAACCCGAGATAATACTGACTTAATCTTAATATTTCATGTTAAGGGGCTTTGCATTTCAAGTCCTTATTTCTGATGTTACAAGAAAATCCATGTAGTATTGAATATGTAAATTAAATCTTTATTTTTTAAAATAACAAAACACAAACTAGTTGAAAAATGCAAGTTAACTCGGACATTTTTTTTTAAAAAGTTTTTCAAAAATTAAAAAATCAAATTTCTTTATTGATAAATAATAACAATTGCTATTTAAGTATAATTTTAGTATATAATTGTAATTTTTTCGTTATTTTAAAATTTTTTCTTCACAAACTACGGTACTACTTGCAATTTTATCAAAAAAATGCAAATCACCTTGCGGCCCCTCCCCCCCACACACCCCCTCTTTTTTTTTATTCCCCTTTCCTCCTCCTAGTTGTGGCAACAGGAAATTGTTGTTAAGGACAAAATTTTTCAGTATTTTAGCCTCAAGGACATACCTTCAGTATTTTAGTCTGAAGGACAACTTTCTTTAGGTATCAGTTTTTAAGTTTTTAGATATAAATTTGTAGTTATCGGTACAGTTTGTAGGTATCAGTTTTTAGTTTGGTAGCAGTTTTGGACAAATGTTTGTTCTTATGAATAATTTTGAAAGAATGTTTGTCCTTATGAATAAATTTTAGAAGAATGTTTGTTCTTTGGGTAAAATATGGAGGTCATGTGCTTGAGTGTTTACTTGTACCTGCGTCAGCTTTTCAACTATTCTGTCAGTCAACTTCCTCCCTGAAGCTTAGGGTTTCTAAAAAATTCAGGTTTGCTGCTGCTTCTTCTTCCTATTCCTCCTTTTTTTTCTTTTTTGCTGAATCGAGATCGCAATACCGGACTATACCTCTTTTGATTTTGTTTCAGTTCGATGTTTAAATTAAAATCGCGATTCAGTATTGGACTCCAATATTTTCGTTCTGAAATAGAATCGCACATTTTACACGGGTTGCGATCCAATTTAACTCTTGGATCGGGAAGGCTACGATCCTTCCAAATCGCGCGTTGGAACGTACAATCTCGCGATTTAAATATCACCATTCTTTGGCTTAGTGTACTTGAAAAAATCGACGAGAATGTTACCCAAACTCAAAAATCAAAAAGCAATTTTTTACCAAGAGAGCCTGTTTTTCCCGATCAACCTTGGTATTTCCCAATTCTTTTAGTGCAGATTTTGCCTCAACCCCCCATAGTCTATTGTTTTTAGTCTTTATTCATAGTTGGAATAAAGTAACAATTTTTTGGTCTTGCCGTTAAGTTCCGAAAATGCTTGTACTATATATAGGTCACTAGTTCGAATATCATTCATGGAAAAAATTATTTTTTATTTTATTCGTAGAGTTTGGAATATTATTAAGGTCATAAGTTTGAATTCCAATTTCCAATGATAACAAACATTCACATGTATTTTTATTTTTATTTTTGTAATATTTTTTCTCTTCTAAATATTAGTAAATCTATATCAATTCTTTGATTATTTCAATGCTATATCAAATGCACTCTTTATTTGATTTTTGTATAATTTTAGCTTACTTTGAGAAAAAAAATACTTTTTAAGTATTTGGAAAATAAAAGATAATTTCATCTAATCCTAAACAAAACCATTTTTAAGCATTTCATAAAAAATCATTTTAAGTAACATTTTGTATAAAATTTTGTTTTTCTCATATAAGTTTTTTGAAAAGTCTCCATTACAATTGAAAATTAAGATTATACATATACATACATACACACACGCATATACATACATACATATTGTTCCACATTTTTTTTGTCTAGAATTCAATATTTTAAAATTAATTCTAACTATATATAATTTTAAATATTTTTTTTATCAAAATTAAAAACAACCAAAATTACATGTGAAAGTTTGATTATTTGAATTAAGTATATATTTTGTTCAATTATTTTTGTTATACATACGTGCGATGCACGAATCAAAATTTTCACAACCTAACAGAAAATATTAGCCTGCTTTTCAATCTTATTTGTAAACGATTTTCTGTGAAATTAGTTTTTTCTTTTACAATTAATAAACAACGACAAGTATGAGCTAATTCTAATGAAACAAACAATAGCTATCAAGTTAATTAGTTTGATTAACATTGTTAGTTACATAAAATACTTTTTGAAAACGTTCAATTCCGCCATATGTAATCCTTTTCCTATTTATATTGGTGTCTAGACCAGAATAAAAAGGAGAGTAAACAATTGTTACAACAATATTTGATATGTGTAGAACACCATTCTACATTTAACAATGTCTATGAGTTTTACATGTATAAGACTAATGTTATGATGCCAAAATGTGACATTTAAGCTTTTGAATGTCAAATTGTTACTTCCTACGTGTACATCATGTGTTGTTTGTACCTTTTTTTTTCACATACCGAGCGCATGTTATGTGTACTATTTACTAATCGTCTTATCTTACACATGCAAAGCGCATGCCATAAGGTCTCGTATTGGTATTACTTGGGTTAAAGTTATTTTTGTTTTGTTTTTGTTTCATCTTCTACTTTTTAATACTCACACGTGTAAACTTCACAGGAGCATGTATCTCTACTATAGTACATACTCCAGGCCATTCACAGAATTTTACATCCATCTCCACTACCAAGACTTGTATTCATTATCTTTAGTCATTCAACTCATGCTTACTTCAACCGGGCAACCCCAAGAACCTCTAATCATATATTTTTTAGTAGGGAAATAAAAGGATTATTTGAGTTAGTTTATGGAGATCAAATGATGCACCTTGATCCAACATAATCGACGATCCAAAAATGATTTATTCCATATTAAAAATGATATTCCTACATATTTAAAACTTGAAAAATATGTTGGTATTCATTATCAAATACTAATTTAATAAGATTAACTAGAAAAAGTTTGCATTGTTAGTATGATCATCCTTCAAACAGACTCATGTGATATACACTACAATATCACTTTATCATGTATGTAAAATATTATAAATAAATGTGTATAATTGTGCTCTTTGCAATTAACTAATTTGAACAATATGTATTTTGGAGCAGGGAAAAGGAAAGTCTCTTTGTTGTCCAATCTGCACTTTAATTTGCATTTAGATGGTCACTATGGCTGCTGCTGGTTCTTCCTGGTGTGATTCAATTGAAGTACCACGTATCCTCATCTCTCCCTCTCGTATGTAATCTCTCTCTCTCTCGCTCATATTTCATAAATTTATTATTGTTTTTTATTATAAAATCATTCCTTTTTCTTCTCTTTTTTTTGCATCTTTTGTTAGCAATGGAGAGCATAGAATTTCTACACCATGCTTTTGTATTATCTTTTATTTTATGTCGATATCAACTTTTGTTTTTTTAAAGTAAACTTACTGCCAATGTCTTATATGCATCAAACTTCAACTACGCTTTTATTCATTTTCTCTACTTGTACTTCTTTAGCAATTTACATCCCTGACTAAATATTGTGTAATACTTTTCCTATACTATGCAAAACGATTCCATACATAAAATAACCACTTTGGAATATAGGATAAGTTAATTTAGAATTTGTGAGCTTTCAATTTGTTGGCATTGAAATGAGTTATACTTACGTATTTGCATAAGAGTATTGTTTATCCGCTCAACGTGTTGCTAGATGTACAGTTATAACTGTGAATAAGAGTATTTTATTTGAAGTTAACATTGATTGCAATGAGATGATTTAAAAAACAGATAAAACAACATAGGCAGTTAGATATCAATGTACAATCTCATTTTTGCTATCATTCTCAGGATTTGAAAATAATCACAGGATATCGCTCGATAATTGGAGCCTATCGATCCCAGATAGCCATCTTTTAATATATTATTTTCCGATATCATTTACTGACTAGTGTTTAAGAAATAAAGAGAACAAATATTTACTTCGATATTGGTTCTTTTCCTTCAGTAAGCGATACAAAAGAAGTAAAAGGCAAATGCATAGCTGCCAATGAAGGGGAGAAATTTTTATCTCTGCGCCATCCTAAATCAGGTTCTCTTGACATTCAGCATAAACTTTTTCCCATCTTTTAAATTATTGCCTATACAAAGAGGGTGTTATATGAACTTAAAAATGTGAAGTCTGATGAGAGTCGGTGTTTCCAATATGTTTGTTGGTCTTTCTAGTCATTGCACACATGTTCAGAAGCTTACCACTTCTCATTTGTGTGTGGTTAATCGAACAGATATATCAACATCATATTTGTACAATAACGGGTTACTGCAAGAAATACACTGGTTTAAGCAGTGTTATGGCTCTTGGTTCTTGGGTGATTATGTTTGTGAAGGTACTATTGTGCAGTTAAATTACTTTTTCTTTTTTATGAAATTTGCAGTACTTATGTGTCTATGACCATTTACTTAATTTGCTGACTTAAACAGATGGCAGCTTGTATATTACCACACCAGTTGACCCTGTTTTCATTTTCTTACCAATTTTCTCTGATGCTCGTATGAAGGTATTTTTACTATTGGTCGTTGTATATATATAATGTAAAGATATCTTGTATGGTGTTCTTTATATTAATTGTCATTAATTGAAAACTAAAGACGACTGCATTTTCCAAATAATTATTCTAGATATCTTCTTTTCTTTCCCTGATTTTCTTTTTTGCTCCAAACTTTCACCAGAAGTTGCAGTGTTATATGGTGCCTGAGTATTCGATTCAAAGAACATAGTTCCGTTATGCTGGTGTAGTTTAATGGTTTGGCTGAACTCTGAAGATTTGTATAAATGGTTCAGAACAATTTTTCTGAGTGTATAAACATTCCATTTTTCATACCCTTTAATATGAAGTCGTGCCTCATGGATCTTTCTCCCTGCAGAATAGCAACATTGCCTTTTGAAACCAATACCCTCTACTGTAGTGGTTATAGTTGGTCTTTACCTTTAAACATATTATCTTTATTGGACAATAGTTAAGAAACTTATTTTGAGTTACAAACTGTTTATTAAGGGACATTAAAACAAAATGCAGTGGATGAACTCGTATATACATTTAAATTTCGACTGGTGCAGCAAGCTTCTCATTTTCCTCATCTACATAATCTCTTTTTTATGCAGAAAGGAAATAATGTAGGAATGTTTAGGCAACTAGATGAAATTATATATGTTGAGGGTTATCCAGGTTACCAACAGCTAATGAATGTAGCCGAGAATTCGATGCAAGTGGTTTGTGACGTGAAAGGTATGTTGCTAGGGTTATCTTGCATCGTTAATACATATGTTGATGTTATACCTATCATTTTGTACCGTTCATTCTACTTTGTTCTGATTTATCTGATTCAGTCGACTGAATACACAATATATTAATGATATATAGAGGTCTCCAATTTATGTTTCCATTTGGCTAACATTTTTTTCTTTTAGGAGCATAACTGTCTTTTTTATACTAATCTGGTGTAAATACCAAAATTGTTTTTGTTTTTTTTTGGTTGGGGTGAGTGGGGGGGGGGGCATATTTTAGAGGTGCTGATAGGTTTACCAATAGAGACCAGGTCGGCTGAAGTGACATGTTGGTGGAGCTGGTAGGCACGTCGACAAATGGACCCAGGGCGGCAGTCGTTTTTGATGAGCCTATGATGATTTTTAGTTTGATTAGGGTTTTCTAAAGCTTTCCAGTTCCATGTATCGTTGGAGGAGACTAAGACAGTGGTACTTTTGAATGTCAATAGATGTTGTAGAAAGTGTGCTACTAAGGACACCTCAATAAGTACCTGCTTTTTACTATCGCTAAATAATACTACTATTATCATGTACCACACCATATTCTTTTGGTTACCATGACTTATTTTACAATCCTAAATCGGTTTACTCTTCTCCATCTCCATATTGAAGTCCAAGCACCATGAATTTTGAACATAGCACGATTGTTTATTACCACGAGGTGAAGATTGATGAATGGTTATTTGATGTCGTGAGATCCAAATAGTGTTGGAACTAGTCGTTCAGTATTGGGTGAAAATGAGTATTTTTTTTTAAAAAAATCCCTATTTGGATCTTAACAGGTCTATATAATCTATTAACTAGTATTAAGTCCAATCCATATTAAAGTAAAATCATATTTTATTTTAAAATATTTTATACTTATTTAATTAATTATACTAATTAAATTATTTAATATTAATTTTGAATATGTCATATATATATTCATAATATAACATGACAATATAAAGATATAATCATGTATATAACTATATGCATGTCATATATAGTTATACATATGCTTATATATGTATACAGTCATGCTATATTATTGATTTTAAATGTCATATGTATGTTCATATATATAACTATTTTAAATTGTTATGTATATGAACATACATATGACATTTAAAATCAATAATATAACATGACTGTATACATATATAAGCATGTGTATAACTATATGTATGTATACATATATATATTGGGGTTCATATCTATTGTATAAACATATTTTTTTATATAATAAGAGCGATATTTTATTCAAGCAGAACACTCATTTTGATGTTTCGAAATTCGAACGCATGGCCTCTAGGACCTTAGCCCGGAGCGTCATGCCACTTACCACTTGAGTTAGTGGTCATTGACAATTGTATATACATATATATCATATTTACATACATGTATGGTAAATTTATATATGGATATAAGGAATATAAATGTCTAAGTGTATACACATGTTTAGTATATATGTATATACTATAATATACATATATTTTGTATACACATTAATAATACCATATATATAGTTTAGACACAAACACATACATAACATATATATTGCCATTATTCATATATATATATATATTTTCAAAAAATTAATATATATTATAATTAAAGCATTTAAAATTAGTTGACTAAAACATGAATTTTAAATTCGAATTGAGATTTACTAAGTCAAAATACTTTAAATTTAAATTTCAAATGAAAAGACTTTCAAAATTTCTCAAATTCAAAATATAAATTATATATATAACATTAAAACGAATATATACATATATATACATACATATATATATATATACATATATATATATATATATATATTGTTATCCAGCCTTTTGACTAGGCCATATTTGGGCAGATTAGATGAGTTGAACTTGGAGTTATCAAGGCAGGAAGCCTAAAGAGATAGCCCAAAAGTCCAGGAACCAAACACAAACAAAGTCACAATGCCAACGCAAGAACAACCCAAGACCAAAGCAACATGAGTCCACCAATATCATGGGTCGGTACCAACCCCTACCCATGGGTCAGTACCGACCCTTATTTCCTCCACTTGGGGGACCCATCTTCTGCCTACATGTCTTACATAATGTCGAGAGCCGATTTTCAATGTCGTTTTGTTGATCCAATGCAATTCTCCATCAATCTCTACGAACACTTGAAGTTAATATTGGTGCAAACAACTATGAAATGACGAGTTGGAGGCAGCCGTATTGGCCATCCTATGGGTCGGTACCGACCCCTACCCTTGGAGTTGTACCGACCCATACAAACTTATGAGGTGACACCTATTTTGGGAGAATTGATCTAAATCGTGGATAACGGTCTGAAGATATTTTGTACGAGATTTTAGGCCCCTACCTCTATAAATAGGAAAGTAGGGCTTATTTTTCAAGATCTTTTGGCTCTAGTTCTAGTTCTACTCTATATTTTTGTAATTCTAAAATTCCAAGTGTCGGAGTTGCACCGACTCCTAAAAACTTCCGCTTCCAAGTCAGAATATAAGTAATAAAATTTTAAAGTGGACATGGGCCAAGCTTTGCTGAACCACTGTAAACAATTGTGTCTTGTTTATTTCTCATTTTCATTTACATATCTTCATTTTTATTCTCTACATAAACTTCTGAGTGTTCTGTGCCATTTTTGGTTCAAACATTTTAGTGTTTTACTGAGAGTGATATTCTCAAGCTACATAGATCCATCATATACTATTGGATTTCTTAATTCCAAGAGATAAATCCAGTCTTCCTACCTTATTTTCTACTACTCAGATTTACAATAATCTAAGAGAAGCTATTTGCAATGGCCTTGTCAAGAAGAGACTGTCCTACCAATTCCAAAGCTACTACTAAAGCTGAGAACCAGAGTGCCAGCATAGATAAAGCCACTCAACCTACTCAACCGAAAATCCAGAATCCAACTGAAGTCGTGATCAGAATGGAGATGGATAGGATGATGAAGCAGATGGAAGATAGATTCCATGCTAGTCATAGTGAGATGAATCAAACGATGCAACAGAGCTTGAGATTGCTAAATGAACTAACTCAGAATAGCCGTAAGAGGAGCATAAGAGATTCTAGTTTAGAGTCGGAAAGTTTCTCACCATCCAAGAGGGGCATGAAGCAAAAAAGAACTCAAAACGCTGCTGGAATATAGTACTAGGGAAGAAGACCGACTCAGAGCACAAATTTAAGGATCGGTACCGATCAAAGTTTAGGGGTCGGTACCGATCCATCCAATGGTAGGCCCAGAGCCCATCATTTAGAAGACGATGTGGATTTGACTTCTGGAGGCGCTGGTGATGGTTGGAATATGGAAAATCGTGCTGCTGTCGATGATACAACTTATGGAATCAAACATGAGGGACTGCTGGACGAATGGATCTTTCGGAGACCGGAGAATCTAGGTATCAAGAGCCAAACCGAGAGCGTTCGCCAGGCCGAACACTCAGGCCGAACACTCGGAGCGGAGCCCGATTATCGCCGTTCAGTCGAACCTGTTGACTCAGACTACCTGGAGGATATGGTCATGAGACGTGTTAATGAAAATCGTTTCAGAAGCAACGATGAATGATGTACCTCTCCAAGTTGGAATCCATTTACCGAGAACGTCTTACGCGAGAGATACCCGCGAAGATTTCCAATGCCAACTATGTCATTATATGGATGAACAACGGATCCTAGACAGCATTTGATGAGATATGGGTGGCATATGGATTCGGCCAGAGCTTCCGGTGCTATGAAATGCCGCTCACATACTTCACGTCCAAAACATGTCACGTCTTTTTCAAACCTCTTCCAAGCTGATGGAGAGTCACTGAAGGATTTCTTAAATCGATTCCACAGTCGTGATAGAAGTTATAGATCTCAAGGATGACATAGTGTTGATGACGTTGATTAGGGGGATTCATCCCAATACGGAGTTCGAGAAATGGTTGGAAAGGAAGCCCCCATCGACGATGGATGCTTTCTATAGAAAAGCCAACGAGTACTCACGGTTGGAAGAAGCACGCAAATGTCCACGAAGAACTGAGGCTGGGAGTTCAGCTGGAGTAGTGCAAAGCAATGTTGCTGTAAAGCAGTTCAGAGGAAGCTCTGGAAATGTAGATGTGAATGTTGGTAACCAAAATAATAATCGAAAACGAAGTGATGATGGGGCTAAGAAGAAGAAGCTAGATAACATGAATCGAATTAGGACTCCTAAGTATGACAGCTAAACCGAACTGAACAACTCGATAAAGAATATCTATTTGGCAACTCAAAACACCGAGCAGTACAGAAAGCCGGCTCCAAGAGAGTCAACTGAAAAGGAGAGAACGTCAGACAAGTTTTGCAGATTCCATGAAACCCACAGTCATAATACCAACGAGCGTAGACACCTGCGGGATATGATTGAGGAGTTGATTCACAATAAAAAGTTATAGCAATATGTGAAAGCCCTGTAGGATGGCGGACAAGGAAACTCTAACGTCCCTGGGCCGTCTTTCCAACGGGGGCAAGCTGAGCCTGGTGCTGATGCATTTAGACGGCCAGAAAAACGATTGTTGATTAATACAATTATTGTGGGCTACACCCAACCAATAAGAGTCTAGCTGAGATGGACAGATATGTTGGTGCAAAAACATGTGGAGAGTGAAAGTTGCTTCGCTATTGAAGACGAGACTCCAACAAAACAATGCAGAATGATACCGACGATATTGTTTTTCGGAATAGAGATGCTGATGGAGTGGAAGCTCCAACGATTGACCCACTCGTGATCTTAGCCACGATTGGTCCTGCTATTGTCCGAAAGGGGTTTGTTGACTGTGGGAGTTCATGTAATGTCTTGTTTAAGAAGGCTTATGATCAAATGATGTTAGAGGAGAAGGATTTGAAACCTTGTAAATCTCGAATACACAGATTCAATGGGATGACTACCGAGCCGATTGGATATGTAGAATTACTGGTGGTACTTAGCGCAGCAACCGCAAGTGAGTCGTGTCTTTTTGGTGTTGGATATTTACTCAGCTTACAATGCATTTTTGGATTGATCGGTCTTGGCTGAGTTTAGAGCGGCTATAGCACCTTAATGTTTAACTATGAAGTTTTCTAATGAGAATGACGTAGGAATTATCCAGGGAGATCAGGCGATTGACTGCGAATGCTATGTCGCCGAGCTAAAGGAGGCAAGGCGAAAGAAGAAAGGAAAAAATATAGAGGGGACCCTCTGCATTAAGACTTTGGACGCATAGCAACTACAGCCTGAGCCTCAGCTCGGGTAGCCCAGTCGGTTCCACGATGACATGGACCCACATAAAGAGCCAGAAGGTGGAAGAGCAGCTCCCGCCGAGTTGACAATCACTGTTCCGGTCAACTAGGATGATCCAATTCGGGTCCTAAAGGTCGGATCGCAACTCAGTGTAAGAGTGATGAAGGAGTTGGTTGATTTTCTTCGGATAAACCCATATGTGTTTGCCTAGACATACTCGGATATGTGTCGGATCTCGCCGGAGACAGTGAGCCATGCATTAAATATAAATCCCAAATGCGTTCCTGTGAAATAGAAACGTCGCAGCCTAGGTCCGAAGAGATCCGCTGCATTCAAAGAAGAGGTGAATAAGCTGAAGAGCAACGGCTTCATCTGCAATGCCTTATACCTGGAGTGGGTATATAATCCTGTCTTGGTGAGAAAAGCGAATGAGAAGTGGAGGACATGCATCGACTATTCTGATTTGAATAAGGCGTGCTCGAAAGACAGCGTCCCTGCTCTTGAGGATCGATTAGTTAGTGGATTCGAAGATGGTCATGAGCTACTTTTCTATACCCTGAATACAAGCAAATCCCGATGCATGTCCCGGATCAGAAACACTCCAGCTTCATAACCGACCTTGGACTGTATTTAGGCCTGTCAAACGGGTTGGGTCGGGTCAAAATGAGTTGGGTCGAGTTTGACCCAACCTATTTATGACCCATTCTTTTTTATCCATTTATGACTCAACCCGTTTAATAAGCGGATTACCCATTTAAAGATTTAAATTTGATTTGACTAATAAATAAAAATATAAAATAATTCTAATTCTAATTTTTATGTTTTGAATTCCGATAAAATTTTTAAATCTAATTTTTATCAAAATTCAAATATGGGGATGTGGTAGCCTGTTATTTCCTAAGTACAACTATCAGTCCCCTTGGATTAAAGAACGCAGAAGCAACTTACCGGAGGTTTGTAAATCGGATATTTAAAGATCAGATTGGACGCTCAATGGAAGTCTACGTGGATGACATGCTTGTGAAGTCACGACGTTCAAGAAATCACGTTGATGATCTGGCAGAGATGTTTGCTGTCCTTCGAAAATACGGAATGAAGCTCAATCTCTTGAAATGCTCTTTCAGTGTTGCGTTGGAGAAATTCTTGGGCTTCATTGTGAATTTCCATGGGATTGAAGCCAATTCGGAGACAATCGAGGCATCGAGAAAGATCGAAGCCCCGAAGACGATTAAGGAGGTCCAAAGCTTGAATGGGAAGGTTGCAGTCGGTTCATCTCCAGAGCCACAGATAAATGCATTTCTTTCCTCGAGGTGATTAAGAACGGAAAAAAGAACTTTGAATGGAATCGCGAGTGTAAAGACGCATTTCAAGCTTTAGTGAATTACTTGGAGACCCCATCCTTTTGAAGCCGGTGGATGAGAGGACTTGTTTATATACTTGGCAGTGTCGGTGCATGCTTTGAGCGTCGTACTTGTACATGAGGAATCCCACATCCAACGGTCGGTCTATCGTATCAGTAAGCGATTGACGAGAGCGGAAAGAAATTACTCGAGATTGAAGAAGCTCGCATACTGCCTGTTAATCGCTTCAAAAAAGCTCCGCCGTTACTTTCAAGCTCATCCGATCAAAGTTCTCACCGAGTAGCCTTTGCGACAAGTCTTGCAGCAACCTGAGACTTCTAAAAGGCTGTTGAAATGGAACATTGAATTGAACCAATATGATATAGCTTATTACCCTCGGAGACCAATCCATAGTCAGGCCTTGGCGGATTTCATAACTGAATTCACTGCACGAGATGATCCTCCGGAGAGCAGCGGTGAAAAGATACCAGATGTAAGATGTACATGGATGGTGCATCTAATGAACGATGTTCCGGTGTTGGAGTTGTACTTGTCACTCCTGAAGAACACCCGATCTGTTACGCCTTGAAGCTCGACTTTCCGGTAACAAATAATGAAGCTGAATATGAGGCCTTGATTGCAGGACTTGAGATTGCCAAAGAGATGAGATTAAAGACTTTACACAATTTTTGCGGCTCTCAACGTGGTTTGCCAAGTTCGGAAAGAGTTTCAAGCAAAACGAGCGAGACTAGCTCCTTATCTAAACCGGGTCCTTGAGCTGTCAATGACATCGAATATTACACGATCACTCGTATTTTCAAAGTGGAAAATGAGAAGGCCGATCTGGCTAAGTTGGTCAGTTTCGGAGACGCGCAACTTATGGGCCTGGTCCCGGTGGAAGTACTATCAACTTTTAAGCATCGGCTGGTTGGATGTCGATTGAATCTTGGAGGTTGAGCCTGAAAGGGAGTCATGGATGATTCCTATAAGAGATCATTTGCAAAGAGGAATCCTTCTGAAGAGGAATGGACGACGAAAACTCCTTCGACAAGCTTCGAGATATCATGCAGGATGGAGTACTTTACAAGAAGGGTTTATCGGTCCCTATGCTTCGGTGTGTCGCCCGCGACGAGGCTAAGCGAATTTTGAAAGAAGTTCATGAAGGGCATGTGGCGACCACACCGGATGACAAACCCTAGCGAAGAAGATCCTATGCTACAGATACTTCTGGCTAACTGTCAATCAAACGCAGCTGATTACACCCGAAAATGTGACAAGTGCCATAGATTTTCTAAAATACCGAGCCCTCCGCCGACGAAGATTACTCAAATGGTCAGTCCTTGACCGTTTGCAGTTTGAGGGATTGATACCATTGGTGTGTTGCCGATATCTAAGGTGGCGCGAAGTACGCCACCGTTGTAGTTGACTACTTCACCAAATGGGCTGAGACAGAATCGTTGGTCACGATCACCACAGAAAGTAATCAATTTTGTTTTTGGGAATATCATCCGTCGTTTTGGAGCTCCATAGGCAATCGTTACCGATAACGGGACCAAATTCGACAGTATCATGTTTAAAGATTTCTGCCGTCGGCATTGCATAGAGAAGAGATTTGCTGCGGTGACACATCCTCAGGCGAATGGATAGGTTGAAGATGTGAATAAGATTATCAAGTCTATTCTTAAGAAGCGGTTGGAATCCAAGGGCAAGTGGGTCGATGAACTTCCATTAGTACTATGAGCTTATTAACTCACAAGCCAACGACTAGCCACTCTCCATTCGTCCTAGCCTACAGATCAGATGCTATGATTCCGGTTGAACTGGAAGTACCTTCTCATCGAGTGATTCACTACAATCCACAGACTAATGAGCAACTCCTGTTAGAGTCTCTTGATACGATTGATGAGAAGCGCAACGCAGCTGAGTTGAGGACAGCTGCGCACCGACACCAAGTCGCACGATAACAACGTTAAGGTCAGGAATCAGACCTTCGAAGTTGGTGACTTGGTTCTCAACCGAATCTTCCCTGGCCATGGAAAGTTGGGCCTGACTTGAGAAGGTGCGTGCGCAATAGAGCAGAAGCTTGGAGATGGAACTTTTAGGCTTGCGACGACAGACGGGATTCCGCTCCCGAGGGCGTGGAATAGCGAGCACTTACGACGTTATTTCATTTAGAAATAAATTCGTAAATAATTGGCTAAAGTCGTGTAATAAGACAGATTCTATCATTTTCCTTTTTTTATGGAACAAAACGACTTTTCGAGTTCAGGATTCCGTCTTTCCATTACTTAAGAGTTGTGACTTGAACGACTCAAAAGAATCTGCATGTGAATAATGCAGGTGTGCAGGTATTCAGAATTAGGTGCCAACCAAAATTTCTCTGGTTCTTGATGAACCCTCGAAGTTCTTCTCGGCATCCAGAGATAGATACCAACCAACTCTTGTCCTCAGATTGGGGGGCAGAAGTATAAACTCAAACCGGATGTGACTACCGTTCGTACGCTAACTTTCACCCTTGATGTGGGGGCATGAGTATAAATTTAAATGAACGTGATACGACGTTCACTCGCTCAACTCTTACACTCGAATTGGGGGCATGAGTATAAATTGAAATGGATTTGGTAAGACCGTCCAATGCTCAACGTTTTGCTCGAAGTAGGCAAAACGAAAGGTCCATACCCGACGTAAGGTGAATCTTATCTATGAACTTTGAATCGATATCCGGAGTTAGGTGTGATTGGAAATAAACATCCTGGATGAGGATGTACGACCATCAATCCTAAGTAGTTGACTTAAACTATCATCTGAAGTTTGGCGCGATCGAAAGTTATTATCCTGTAAAAGGATACTTAAGTCACTAATCCTAAGTGACTGATCCTAAGTGACTAATCCTAATGTTTGGCACTTCAACGATAACCTTACGTTCGCAAGAGCGACGGAAAGCCGGTAAATTACATAGCACGCTAAGGATTTGGTCTGACAATAAACACAAGTACATTGAATGGAAAGTTCATTTCTAAAACAGCTTAAGCAAATCCACGTAAAGATTTGACAAAACAAAGAGTTCTGTTGCTTCAAAACGGAACCTGGAAAGCTAAGTGCAAGTTTATTTATGTCTAAGCAAGAAAACAAAACATAGACCAAATCCGCATTACAACGGCCAAACAAAACAAAAGCAGGGAACTAGAAGGAAGTCCAAGTATTGCTATAGAACCAAAAAGCACAAAGAAGACAAGTGATCACTTTTTGAGCCTCTTCTTTCGTTCATTCTTCTCTGCAGAAGAAGGCACGTTGGATCCTTCCGGCTGTTTCTTGTTCTTTCCCCACTTCCTTTGCCCTTGGATGAAGTGCTCTGCGATGATCTAGCAGGCACGCTTTGGGTATTCCTAGGCGGAGAAATGGAGGCTGGAGTACTTTGCGAAGATCCCATGGATGTACTCTAAGCGCTCCTAGGTGAAGGAATATACATCGGGGCAAAGATGGTTTGGCCAAGTAGGGCGCGATGGATAACGGAAGAGGGAAGGTTTTCACGTTTTCCACCTTGATTTTTACGTTTAGGAGACGTTCCTGCTCAAGTTCAGCCATGGTGCGGCCCGATGAAGACTTGAAAACCTTGGTGATAATCACGTCGTCATCTGACCGAGCTCCTTGCAGGTCACCAAATCCTTCATCCAACAAAGCATAAATCATTTGCTCATCAAGGCCGGGAGTATTTTCAATCGGGATGGTTGGAATCGTTGTTGAAGTTGTAACAGTAACCTATTTCGTTATAGGCACTTATAGTTTTGGTTGAGAATCCTAACCTTGTCGAAAAATGGAGCGATGTGGGGCTGACTTGAAGCTTGAGGAAAAAAGAGAGAGATTAGCTATGTTAATTGGCGACACGTCAGCTTTTCGGAATATAGGAGAAGTCAATGGGATACCTTCTTCGGTTTGGGGTTCTGTGCAGGCCGAAGTGCCTTCGGAGTTCCCCTCAGGAATGGAGAGAGAATAGTAGGCCTGTGGATCTTAGGCCTCTCAGGATCATACCCAAGATCAGAGGATAAATCCGGAGCAGCTTGAGACCCAAGCGTTTGGCTGGCAGTAGCATCATATAGCGTCAATCCAGAGCCTTCGCCCAAGTCTTTATGCGCTGTCGAGGCAAGCTCCTGTTGAAGGATAAGCTGACCGTCTTTTAGAACCTTGGGCTTGTCCCTTATCAAAACATCTTTCTCTAGCTGCTCCAGATTCACTTCACCGCCCTTAAGATGAGCATTTTCCCTCTTCAACAATCCTCTTTCAGGCGAGGGCAAGAATTCTAGGATAATCTTCTAGGATAATCATCTTGGAACCACTCTAGATTTTGGAATTTGAGCACATTGGCGTTGTATTGGTTGGGCAGTGGTTCAATCTTCTCCATCACACGCTCTTCTGCCACTGCTCCGCAGCCTCAACCTCCCTTTTGACTAGGGCATCTACATTCTTAGCACGCTCAACCCCCTTATCTCTTTCTTCCCTAGCGTCGAGCAACTCATCACGAGCTTGTTGGAGCGTGTCCTCCTTTTTTTTTGTTTCGCGCTCAAGCTTGGTCTTTAGCTCAATCGCATTTTTGTTTGTGGTATCTCTCTCGATCACCATATCATAGTTTCAGTGGAGGATTTTCTCCATCTCATCTTGGTGCTTAATTTTGTCCTCCTCGAGCGCATTCATGGCATCCTCTGCTTTATTTTCGACTTCAGCTTGAGTTTTCCTTAACTTTTTAACTTCGGCATCAAGGTGAGCTATAATCCTTTTGTTATCGGTCTCGATGAGCTTTTGATTTTCAGTCTCTAGCTGCATGTCCTTCGAGACTTTGGAAATCTTTTCAGCTACCTTTGTCCATTCATTATACTGGTTGCGAACATCAATCATGCAATCGATGGTCATCTTTTGGATGTTAGTTGGGATTCTTTTCAAGTTAGGCACAAACATAAGACCGTCAAAGCAAATGTTTGAAGATTCTTCTTTCAATTTGGCCATTCGGGCGTTGGCCGCAAGCTGTTTCTTCACAGAGATAAGTGGAGCTACAACAATTTCCTTGCCGAGCCTGTGTTGGGAAGTTTCAGAGCACTCTTGTGATGCCTGCGATCAGAGGACCGATGAAAACTTTTCATAATGTAACCCGAGGTTCGTAGGGTGTTTTAGGTAGCCCATGACCCTTTCGATAGCATGCCAGTGCTCTATGCTAGGTCTACTAGTAAACCTGCATAATAATCTCACGATATATGCAATGTCTGGTCTAGTACAATCAGTGGCAAACCGAAGGCTGCCAATGATGCTCGCATAATCAGACTGTCTTATACCTGCACCAGTGTTCTTAAATAGTTTTACACTAGGATCAAATGATGTACGTGCAGGTTTACAGTCAAAGTAATTGTATTTCTTTAGTATCTTCTTAATGTAATGAGATTGATCCAAAGAAATTTCCTTTTCCGATCTAGTAATCTTAATTCCAAGGTTTACACTCGCGTCACCTAGATCTTTCATATCAAAGTTGACACTTAACAAAGATTTGACATTGTTTATGGCATGAATGTTTGACCCAAAAATAAGTAGATAATCTACGTACAGACGTATGATAGTGCAAATGTCATTCTTATATTTATAGTAAATACATTTGTCACTTTCATTAACTTTAAAACCATGTGAGATCATTAAGTTATCAAATTTATCATGTCATTGTTTAGGTGCTTGTTTTAAACCATATAATGATTTATCTAACTTGCAAACTTTATGTTTTTGATCATGAATTACAAAGCCTTCAGGTTGGTCCATATAAATTTCCTCTTCTAATTCACTATGTAAAAAAGAAGTTTTAACATCCATTTGGTATATTATTAAATTATGAATAGATGCTAGTGAAATTAGTACTTGAATGGATGTAATTCTAGTTATATGTGAAAAAGGATAAAAAAAGTCTACATTTTCTCTTTGCTTAAACCCTTTAGGTACTAAACGGACTTTATATTTATTAACTGTGCCATTAGGTTTTAATTTCTTTTTAAGTATCCATTTACTGCCTATAGACTTACGATCAGGTGGTAAATCTACCAAGTGCCAAGTTTTATTGGATTGCAAAGAATCTATTTCATCATTTATAACCCTTTGTCAAAAATCAGCATCTATAGAAGATAAGGCTTCTTGGAGGTTTAAAGGATCCTCCTCTATACTAAAGTGCAATAATCTGAACCATAATATTTTGTAATTCTTACTCTTTTACTTCTTCTAGGTTCGTTTTTAGAAGATTCATTATGTTCTGTTCTAAATAGACATAGTGTTACTTGATGTGTCTCCACTATTCCTCAATTTAAAAGGAAATCTCAATTCATAAAAATTAGCATCATTAGATTCTATTATATTGTATGTATTCAGATCATAAAATCTATATGCTTTGCTACTAATAGCATAGTCAATAAATACACATTCATATGCTCTACTTACTAATTTAATCTCTTAGGTTCAGATATACGAACGTATGCTAAACATCCATAAGTTCTAAAATAAGACACATTTGGTTTATGATTTCTTAGGATTTCAAAAGGTGAAATTTTGCTTTTTGACTTAGGAATCCTATTCAAAACATAACACACGGTCAATAAAATTTCCCCCCACCAAGGTGATGATGCACAAGAATTAAGTAATAACATCTACTAATTCAGTTAATGTTCTATTTTTTCTTTCAACTTTACCATTCATTTCTAGCGAATATGGTGCAGTTCTTTCATGTATCATTCCATGTGAGTTGTAAAATTCAATAAACAGACTTGATTCATATTCAATTCCTCTATCACCATGCAATCTTTTAACTTTTTATTAGACTGATTTTCTATTTCAGTTATGAAAGATTTAAACATCTCAAATGCATCATTTTTATTTTTCATTAGGTATACATAAGTAAAGTCAGAGCAATCATCAATGAAAGTGATAAAGTAGCGGTATCCATTTGTAGTCAGTGTCATCAAGCTCACATATATCAGAATGGATCAAGTCTAAGGGTTCTGATTCTCTAATTACAGATTTACGTGGGGTTTTAGTTATTTTTGCTTGACTGCAAGAATCACATATTTCAAATTCATTTAGTGACATATCAGAGATTATACTTAAGCAACCCATGTTCTTTATTATACGTTTATTTACAAGACATAGTCTAGAGTGCCAGATATTAAAATCACAACATATAAGCAGTAGCAGACATTTTATTACATTCAACATTCATCTTGAACATGTCATCAATTGCATAACCCCTACCCACAAACATACTATTCATAGTGATGGTATACATATCAGCCCAAATAGTCCGTGTAAACCCAGTCTTATTAAGAAGATAACCCGAAACAAGGTTCTTTCTCATCTCTGGAGTGTGCATGACGTCTTTCAGAATGACGGTCTTTCCAGAGGTAAACTTCAGCTCTACGCTTCCAATCTCAGCAACAATAGTAGTGTGAAAGTCTCCCAACAACATTTTCTTGTCCTCAATCTCCGTATATGTTTTGAACATAGCACGGTCATAGCAGACACGACATGTAGCACTAATATCTACCCATCAACCCTCTGATCCCCCAACAAGATGAATCTCATCAAAAATCATAGCCGCAAGAGGCTCCTCGGTCAGGTTAGCCTGTGGTGCAGAGCTTGGCCTGTTCCGGCACTTGCGTGCCATATGACCTGGTTTTCCACTGTTGTAACAAAGAAACAACTGTCCAGAGTATTCTTTTGAGGTGGTTTCTGTTGGCCTCTATGGTTTCCTTGCGAATTCAAATTCTGCTTGTTGCGGTTTTGGTTATGCTTGCGGTTTTGATTCTTAAAGCTTTTGGGATTCGGTTTCAGAACTGCAGCTTTCTTAGTTTTGCCTGAAACAGCAATCACTTCTTCCTTCATATCTTGTTTACGAGATTCCTCCTCAATATAGAGATCCGCTGTTAGACTTTTTAATGAAAATTCCTTAGTTTATGTGTAAGATTATTCTTAAAATCCTTCCAACTGGGAGGTAATTTATCAATCAAAACTGCTACTTGAAACTGTTCATCCAAACTCATACCTTCGGAGATGATCTCATGAGCTATTTTCTGAAGCTCATGAGACTGCATCTATACTGACTTGTCATCCGTCATCTGATGCTTGAGGTAGCGGCTGACGGCATACTTTTTTGCTCCCGCTTCCTCTGTGTCGTACTTTTTCTTCAGCGCTTCCCAGATCTTCCTTGCTGTTTTGTCACAGTCGTAATAGTCATAGAGATCATCGCTGAGTCCGTTGAGGCTGAAGTTCTTGCACAAGTAATCATGCTCTGTCCAGTTCTTCAAGTCCTTTTATTTCTCCGTCCAAGCTCTCATCTGATCTGCATCTGCTTTGTTGGGTCTATCTGGCAGCCGCGGTTTATCTGTTGTTAGCACAGCGACCACCTTCCTCATCATCAGAAAGAACTCCATCTTCTGCCTCTAGCGCTTGAAATGGAGGCCCTCGAACCTGAAGGATGCAGCAGACACCATGGGGATCTGGAATAACGACGTGGGGGCAACATCTTTCAAATTTGCAGCAGAAGTCATTGTTGTTGGCGACGTCTTCAATTTGTTGGAAACAAATGACCTTTGGTTGAGTCGTGTACTTGATCACTGTTTTGGCATTCTGCTCAGTGGTGCAAAGACGAAACCGATTCAGGTGCGCTCAAAAACGATCGCTCGTCCTTTAATTTTAAGAATTTCGTGGAGAAGATAGGTTTATGTTTTTTTACAGTGGTTAAAAAAAGATGTTTTCTTTTGATTTCGTCTAAAAACTAATTAAATAGACAGAATACCAAATCGAATGTATTACTGAATAGTGCGTTGACGTTGGCTCAAAATTCGATCTGGAATTTTAATGTTTCAAATAAAATAACGGTCAGAAAACGTCGAACAAATTTCGTTCAAAAATATGTGCTACATCACAATAAGCCCGAGCCCGGACCGGGTCGGTCGGCGCGCGCGTGTGATGGTCATGCATGCGCTCCCTACTCAATACAAAGGCAACATTTGGGTGCCCAAAAGGTCCAATTTAGGAGCTAAGTAACTCATATATATGAGTATCTTTCAATAATCCCTATGGTGTGAGACTCAGGCCATAAATGCACTTATTTCAATGTATTTAACTTTTAAGCAATTCACAAGCACAATTTCCAACAGAAACAAATGCAAGAATTGACACGCAGAAAGTAATAAATAAAAACTTGAATCTTAAATTTCTGTGAACTCTACTTTGACCACTGCGTTATGTACTTCTGTTATCGCCAAATGTAACGTTTTAAAATTATATCTTTGAATGGTTGTGTTGAGTGTATCTAGATGTTTAGAAGTCGTGAGTCTTGCTTATTCACTCACTAAATTTAATTTAAATAATAATAATAATAACAACAATAACAATAATAACAATATAATAATTATTATTGCAGTTTTGATTTTTGTTAAGAATTTTTAATTGTATATCTTTAAAAACTGCTTACTGTGCCTTTGGGTTCAAGTTTTTTTGAAATCTTGGCTTTTTACGGCTCCAGCGTTTTACTTTTACCATGTCTACCAGGACAAACACACTAACAATCCCGGGTAATATTTTATATGAAAATGTATATAACAAAAACAATAAAAGATACAAAATGATGTCCATATCAAGTCTGTAAAACAATATTATATTTAAAGTATGCAAGGTTTTCATGCATTGAACTTGCAGTTTATAATTTCTCGTCTCTTCACATTTTTGGTCATCTATTCTATCATTACAAAGGATGATCAACTTGTTCCACTATTGAAATTAATGATCAAATATAACTGTCACAAATATTTGCCTGCACACAACACACAGCAGATATGAGTGTACATTCTGCACAAATGCACACTCAAACGCTTATAGATAGATAGATAGAGTCATATATTGCTAGCAAGGTCCACTGCCATCCAAAACAAATCCACGATTCTGTGCGATAATGTTTTGTAGCTTTACAAAATAAGATGGGAGGGATTGGGACTTTGATAATGTGTTTTCATTGTCGTGTAGCCATTGTTTATTAAAAATAATGAAAAATATATTATGGGTAGATGGAGAATATGAAAGATGAAGAGATGCTTGCAAAAGAACATACAGTAATTGAGACTGCTGCCTACTACATTGTAAATGGGCTACATTATATATTGTTCATGAAACGAAATATCACTAGCATTCTATTGACTGTGTCAATATTAATTAAGCTATATGATATTATAATTGGTCTACAATTATTTGTAGGTGGAGATGTGTTAATGTCCATTGGACGCACATTAATTTATTTTATCATCACTAACAAGCAAAATCAAAACTAAAAAAAATTAAAATAAAACCAAAACACCTTTGGTATATAAATAATTATTTGATCATTCAACACATCTTTATGTGTGCTTGATGGGAACATGTGATTTTGCAATTTATTGTTTTTGATATGGCATTTTTGGTTTTTAAAATAATGTGCCTATCCCAACTTCTTTTTAGTTGCTCTTTCACTAAATACATAGGAAAAATTCGTAAAACCCTCTTTTTATACGAATATCAATGAGTAATTTTGATTTGTAATTTTAAGGGGTTCAAAATTTTGAAAATGAATTTATTTTGGACACAATAAGGATCAACTACAAGACCACTAGTAAAGTGGCAAAGTCTTTCTAATGTGGATGCAATGGTCTTTGTTTGAAATCCCTTCGACACCGATCTTCTTCTTCTGCCTCTTATGTATATATATATATATATATGTGTGTGTGTGTGTGTATGTATATATATAAAAGTAATAAAGAGCAATATAAAACTTGCGCGCATGCGCGCACACACATCCCGTATAAAACACGCGTGAAACCCTCTGTATTAACTAATTAACATCACTATGAATTTTTGAGCCAGAGAATTTCAAAGATTTTTTTTCTTCTAAAAAAGATAAAATTAAAAACAAATGATATCATCTCATTGTAAATCGTCTCTACAAAAATTCAGCTCATTTGGATAATCCTAACCCGATTAAGTTGGAATTTCGTAACAGTGATTATAATAATTTTATCGGGCAATGTATGCGCGCGCACGTGCGTGTGTGTCTAGTCCTATGACTGCTGTTTCCTCAGTTGCATTTTCTGAGATGACTCCTGTTCAATAACTATACAAATGTATTAGCAGATTAGTAATATGTTAACGGGTTATTATCTCTTGTTTTGGTTTTACAGAAGTTGGTTCAACCAAGTTCTTTAGGCTTGATGACGTGAAAGTTTTATCTTGGCTACGCTGTAAGGTAGTATTACTTTTGGCAAGTTACGAATCAATCTTTTGCATAACAATCTTTTGCATAACGTAATACTCAGTATATTATCAACTTGCAAACATAATATTCAGTGTATTATCAACTTGTAATTTATGATTACACCACAACCAAAAGGCTAAGGTAGTGTTTGGCTTGAAAATTAGTTGTGTTTTCCTTTTTCAATATGTACGGAAATGACGTGGGAGATAAGAAGGGGTTGGGGAATCCTAATTATTCCAACAAAGGAGAGAACGGGAAGGAAGAAGATAGTTTTTGATGTTTTCCAAATGGCGGAAAACAAGAAGAAAAAAATCATTTTCAACTTTATATGTTAAAATCATTCTCGAAATTGACCGTTTTCCATCTTCTTCCTCTTTTGTGCATTTTGCAATACATTTTGAAAACACAAAACTCATTTTCAAACCAAATACTACGTAAAAGATTGATCTATAGCAAAAAAATTTGTGTGGTTACTGAGAGATATAGTTCTTTGTTGAACTCCACAGAACTATAAAGGTTATTCATAATATCTAGGCTTTTGTATAGTGTCTAGGTTGAGAACGATTGGTGCAAGACATGGAAAGTATTTTAGCTTTGTGGTTTAATTTATTTTCATTTTTCCGATTAACATTTGTAGTAACCTATGTTGTAAATTGTAATCCTGTCTTGACAGGTGCTCAACTTGAAAGCTTCATTGCAAAATGACAAAAATTATGCTACCCAAAACGAGGCCGAGACATGTATGATTATCAATGTCATGGTCTTTTCTATATCATTGCCTATCATTTTCTCTTGGTAATAACCATGCTTTCAGTATTATTGTACACAGTAAAAGAGATCATTTTGATATTGAGTGAATATCTAAAGGAAGAACCTTGGCTGAATGCATTATGCAGATACTATAAGTAATACACCATTCTAAATTTCAAACTTGCTATAAAATGCTTGACTGTCTTATTAAGTTACCGAAGCTTAAAAATGCTTGCAACTTGTCACTCTGCGCAGCTTGAATTTACAAGATGCAGTTGAAAAAGAGTCAAAAAATGAAGCAAATGCGTGCTTTTCAGATGAGAAAATACTGTTAATGCGTGCTTTACCGGTACAATTGCATGAATTTTATTAATTCTCTGTCGTGCAAATTATATGCAACATTTTATGAATGGTTTGTGTGGTGTATGTTATGCAGGGAAAAAGTGACAGTGGGAAAAGCAAATCAAGCAATGGGAAGCAGGCCAAAAAGCAAAAAAATGAAACCAATTCACGGAACATAAAGGACATGTTTCGATCAGCTTCTAAGAAGAAATGAATGAGGCGCTAAGAAGGAAGATTATAATTTTTATGCTTTAGCATGTTCTCAGGCTAACATACAACTTATTGCTGCAGTAATATTAGAAGAGATCGGTGGGTTTAAAAAGGATCCTTTGATGATTTAAGTTAACTATTTTGGTATCAGATCTACAGATCTATGTGTTGATCGAGTGCGTGTAGAATTTGCACAGCAACCAGTTAGTTAATTATCTAATATGTTGAATTGCTTGTTAACATGATTGAATAATTTTGCATCTAATGCCTGTGGCAAGTTGATACTCTGAAATGACAGATTGTGAGCTTTGCAGAATGCTTGCTTTTTTGTTTCTACATTACCCGAAGGGAACAACTAGCCGAAGGTAAGGAACAGGGTATGTTTCAGTTATCCCTTGTAGCAGATTGGAATTTAAACTAAAATGAGGGTGTAATTTAAAAATGTTTTGAGGAACGGTTTTTCACGTGTAAAATCTAAAAATACGAAGTGGAATCAAATTTTCACATTATTTATGGTTTATGAGACTTTTTAGCACGTGCAACATACGTGTGTATAATTTTTTTTATAAATTTATAGAATTTAAAATTTCAACATAGTTTTGAAGAAATAAATTGAAAAATGTAAAGAAACAATTATAAATTTTTTGTTGGAATAGAGTTTCGAACTTATAACCTTGTTTACATTCTAAAATTTCCGTTTGAAAATATATGTTAATTTTCGTGCTTTGTGAGATTCGAACTTTTGACCTATTGTTTGCATATAAGGATATTTTTGAAACTTCGTGGTCGGATAAAAAAATCGTGTTTTTATTTTAATTATTATGGTTTATGATATACTTTATTATTTTAAAATAATTAAATCTTAATATTTAAATGCATGTAATTAGATAAAAAAATTTAATCATGCACTTCTCATCTTGCTTATAAAACCTTTTCAATTCAGAACCCCCTTTTTATTGATCAAATTGTTGGAAAACGTCTGTTCTTCAATTAACAACAATTGATACATGCTTGATGGTGAGATTTGGCTCCCTTGCACTAGCAACTGCATTATACTGTCTCAAGTAAAATTTGTGGAATGCAATCTACGCGGCGTTTGGTAAGAAAGGATCCTTAAGAATGAAGCATTGAATTAGGCGCAAGAAAGTTATATCACGAAAACAAAAATTAGTTTCAAAAGGCAACTATATTTTTTTCAGGGCCAATTTTTTGACCCTAGTTCAAAAGGAATTCAGTATTTTTATGGTTGCAACTTTGAAAATTAGGAGTTTCCAATAACAATGATCAGTGGAAGTAAGTACGAAGATCACTGGAGGCAGTCAATGATGGAGGAGGTGGTCAACGTTAGTGATGGAGATGACAATGATAAAATGAAAGATGGATAACAAAGATGATGAGCATGGAGATCAATGTTAAAAATGGTTAACTGTGACGTTGGCTTTGATGAATAATATGAATGTTAAAGTTCGTAATGTTATTTGCATATAATTTTCTACAAGTTACAAAAGCACAATATTTGATGGAATTTTGAGATTGTTGCCGTGGGTTATTGTTACTTCTTCATTGATAAATTTATATCGACTTTAATGTGATTGATTAATATGATGATTTTATTGAATTGACTATTATATTTATCTAACATTCTTCACAATAGTTGATAACATTAATATATAATGCTAAAATAACATTTGAAAGTTAATGGATTTGATTGGAAGTTAAGTAAGGAAATTTGAGATATTTTCCAAAGCAAAAGAATGAATTTCTTAGAAATTATCCTAAGTCAAAAGAAAGAGATTTCGAAATCATCCGAAAAGAATTAAAGTGAAAAGAGACTTAATAAATCCTGTATACTCATATTCACTTTTTATCGATAATTGGATTTCGAAGAAACCGGGGTCGGATTTGGGTGAATCCTATCCGAAAACCACTTCGAACCAATGTATACGTTCGAATGTGAAAACATGTTGATGATGATGATTATTGAAGACCGTGGATCTTCATAGCGTGGAAACTGCATGTTGAACATACTCTGGTTGGCCCCCTTTATAGAGTTATTTATAGCAGTGGTCTCCTCGTGATGGAGATTTTTCGGATTTCAAGGACTACTCGCTACTAGTGGTAGTAGAAGAGTGCCTTCGGTTTGTCCTGTTCCAGCCTGTATGGACGTTTGCCTGACATTGCATTTTCAAAGATTATGTACATTGGTTTTTACAAACGTACATCAGTGGTGGCGGAGAAGGCAACTTCTCTTAGCTTAACACCCTCCTTGAGACGTACGAGCTCAAGGGTTGTATTTTTGTGGAAGACAATTAGTAGTTAACGGAAATGGCAATGTGACATTCGGAGATGTGATATGTGCTATGTGAAAAGGTAATCTTTGCCTTAAGCCTCATCAAGCCGGAAATGACCGAAACAGAATTAGATGCAGCAAGGCTAAGTGGGTCATTCCCAAGTAGGGTATGGTCATCCCCTTCTAGATATATTTCTTTCCACTATGACGTTCGGGATATAAATTAATGTGGTGTATGGAAACGAGCGCTTGGTTAAAGGTCGGTAACGACCGGGGGATGACATATTCGGTACAATCTAGTTACAGAGGTAGGCCGGTCTTGTGTTGGTAGAGAATCCTTTGTGATGGTTCTCGGGGCATCCATCTAGAGGTGTACCCATTTCGGAAGGTAGATCCTTCACCTGGTCATTTGTATGGAAATCCATTCTCCAATAAGAACCTACGGAATTGATTATAAACCTATTATGCTGGAATTTAATCAATGTAACAATTTCGGCTAAGATTAATAAGTTTATTTGCAACTGTTTTCAAAGAGATGTCATTAGAAATAATATCAAATGTTTTGATATAAAAGTGTTTTAGTTATCATAAGGTAAAAACCCGTCTGTGTTTATGTGTAGGCGTGGTCTTATGAGATACTCTTGATTTTCAAAGGATTTTATTAAAAGGCTGATATATGACACTGTCATTCATTATTGAGTTTTTCTCACGCTGGTTTATCAAGCCTGATCCGGGTATTTTCAATACTCGGGTCAGATTCGAGTAGTTTCAGGTTTAGTCGAAAACGATTGGAGTTTTCCAGAGGAGAGCTGGAGATATTCATCTATGTATGGACGTATTCTATTATCCGCTGTACTTAGTTTGTTTTAGTTGATGTTTGTCAGCAATTGTAAGGATAGATGTTTATAACTGTCCAAGCTGAATTTAGGTTAGACTCTGATATATGTATTTAAAAGTTTTCCGCTGTAAAGATGTTGGTTCAATATTATATGTTATTCCGTTCGTGTGAGATTCTGTGCTGTCTATTTTTCTTTATTACCCTTCATGTTCCGTATTTTCGTGAAATTTGAGTTGGACATGTGTGGTTTATTATCGATTCAAAGGGCACGGAAAAACGGGCTGTGACATTTGGTATCAGAGCTGAAGGTTAAGCAAGAACCTTGGCTTTGTTATGGGTAAAGTCTCATCAGAGATAGGATTAGTAATATCCTAGGATGAGTAACTCATTAGAGATAGGGTTAGTAATACCCTAGAATGAGTTATGGGAGTATTATATATATGAGCGCGTATTTGTTAATTTTATAAAAATGATTTTGTTTTAAAGAAATTGGTAAATGAAATAATTTTACCTTGGGTTTATATTCTAAATATCAAAGAGGATATTATTATTTTAGGGTTAGAAATTAAGGATTGTTTGTAATTTAGCTTAGTAAAACTAAAATATGAATATCTTGTAATTAGAATTGCACAATTTGACTATAAGATATTTCATATAGAATCAATTAGTTGAAAGCTAGAATTTAGAACATTAATCATATACCCTTAGATATTTAGTATTAAGAAATAATAATGATTAAGTGATTATCATAATGGATGGATTTAAAAGCTAAGTACAAATATTTGGTGAAGTAAAATTCATGATTTAACTATAAGATATTTGATGATAATATCGAAGCTAGAAGTTGTAATTGGAGAAAGTAAAAAGAAAATGCATACTTAGAAAATATACTTATCAATAAGATAGAAAAAGTTGTAACATCCCAGATTTTAATTAATTTAAATTTAGTGATTTATTTGAATTTTTGGAAATTTAATTTGAAAAGTTAAATAAATAGAATATGTGTTGATTTAAAAGAATAAAACTCTAAATTCTTTTGAATTTAAATCACTTGGATTTAACATCTTATATAAATTATATATATATATTGAATTTGAATTTTTAGTTAAAAATAAACTATTATTTATATTAAATAAAAGAAAGATATATGGGTATAAATAAATAATTGATAGTTTAAGTTTTAAATAAGTCATGAATGAATTTAACAAAACAAGAATTTTTATTTAAGCAATAAAATAAAAATATGTACAAATTAAATGTTTTTAGTTAAAACTTTGAATAGAAATAAATATATACCAAAGTGAAATAAAATATACTTACAAATATAATACAAACAAAATATATCTATAAATTCAAATAGTAGAACTTTATTTATATCACAAGGCTTGAGATAAAAAGGAGCAAGCAACATCATTAATAAAACAAACTGAGTACAAAAAAATAAAAATAAATAAAATAAGGTTGCATGTTAACAAGGATGGGAACATAAGCATTTAAATGCTTTCTTCCTAGCCCCCTTGAAAGAAGGAAGAAAGTCTTTGGTTGTACAAAGCCTGTACAAAGCAAGTATACAAAAGAATGATGCTCAGTACTACAATGACCTGCACATCTCTTTATATACAAGACTCTTTGTTCCAATTTATTCGAATGCTAAAAACCTAACAAAGATCAGAAAATAAAAAGAAGAACTCACTTTATTTCCAAGCTAAAATATAATCTACTGAACAAAAAGAGGAAGATCAAACTGCAGTTTCAAACCAAAAACATCTCTGATCATCAATATATCCAAGGTGAGTAAACAAGAATTTTAAAAAGTTTTAAGTTTAAATAACATGACTGTTCAGGAGATTTATTTATGATATGGTGGTATATGCTTTGATCTTGTATATATATATTTGTGTGAATGCTCTGTACTTCTCTGTAAACTGTTACAGGTTGCATCTTTTGTTCAAAGCTCAAACTTTTCTCATCAAATCATTGTAAAACTTTTAGTTTAAATCAAACAAGATGTTCAAACTTCAAACAATATTTTTTTCAAAGCTATTTTAAAACATGATAGTGAAATATACCACTGGAACCTTGTTTACAGGTAAACATGTCTTAAAATGATGAATTCATTTGTCATAAAAAGTTAATTCAAGTTCATAGTCTGGATGCTTTCTGAAATTCATGATTTTAAAAACTAAAACGAAGATTTTTAGTTTGGGATTTTAAGAGCAGTTTGTATGTGAACCAAAATTGCATTTTTCCCATTTTCGAATCATTGAACCAATTTTAAATGTTGAAATTGGTGATGAAGCAAGTTTAAGCATCTGCAATTTCATGAAAATTATCAGAAAAATTTTCTATTGAACAAATTTAAGGAACGAGATCATTCTAGGGTTTTGTTTCAAGTTTTGGTCGTGTCAGAAACGAGGCGTGTTCGTCTCCGATACGTGACCGAGCTCCACGAGGTTTAAGGGAAAGGAAGGGTAGCATGTCGTCGTGGTGTGGACGAAATCTGGGCGACTCCGGTGGTCGGCGTCGCGAGGTCGAGGTGGATTTAGTCGAGCAGTGGGTTCCAGTTTTGGAATGGATGGCTCGATTTTGATTCGAGGCGAGTTAGGGTGATTGGATGTCTGGAGATGGTTGCTGGGGTGATGGTTGACGTGCCGGGATGTTCGACGTTGGTCGAAGTCGCCTCCGGCGCCGTGCACGTGCACGTGGAGGAGTGGGGTATCAGTTGTGATAGATTTGGGGAAGAGGTCAGGCAACTCGAAGCACTTATCGGGGAATTGAGAAGAAAACTCGAAGGCGAGCTCGAGTCGTTTTAGTGTGATATCGAGTAGGTTTTAGGACTTAAACAAATTTTTGAGAAAAATATTCACACGGGTCGAATTGGCCAGAAACTCGAAGGAGGAGGGTGTTTCTCTCGGGGGTGACTCGGGGAAGGTCTCGGGTCAGGCCAAAAACAATAAGAATCTAGGTTTTTAAAATTTTGAAACATGAGTAAAAAAAAAATTGATTTTGAAATAATTCTCTGAAATAAATAAAGTATTTTAAAGGCTTAAATTTTTAAAGTAAATTTGTTTAAGAAATTAATTTGATAAAATATTTATGAGTAAATCGAATATTTAAAATTTTAAATTAAAACAAAAATTATTTATAATGATTAAATGATAATTAAACAATTAATGATTTTAATTACCTTGTAATTAAGAGTTGATTAATTTAAAGAATAATTAATTAATAAAGATAATCAAGATTTAATAAATTAACAATTAAGAATAAATAAATTAAGATAATTAGTTAAAGAAAAATTAATTAGTTAAGTTAATTAAAATCTAATTAATTCATAGTTAAGGATAATTAATTATAAAATTAAAATTTATGAAGACAATTATGTGGTTAATTCACTTTTAAATCATATTCACCCAAATTAGAGATGATTGACTATCATCAAATATTCTGTACTGAATTGATATTTCTATTGTGATACTGTGATTGTTTTGGTACTGAACTGTGATTTAATTCTGTATTGATGTGAAAACCCCTTTGCCCGTAGAACGACATTTTTACTTCGATGCGATAGGAAGTCGGATTTCAGTTTGTTATCCGAAACCCACATCGAACCCTGAATATGAATCTTTGTGATTGTCATACCCATGTGTTTTCAAAATTTATCGATCACTATTCAGTTTAGTCGGGAGAGGACCTTTGTGTAACGACCCCGGATTTTAATTAAAATTAAATTGATAATTTATTTAATTTTTGAATTAAAATTGTATAGTTAATTGGAAATTTAAGCGAGTTTCCCCGAAGCTTATAAATTTTGTGTAAATCATTTAAATTTGAAATTATATATATATATATATGTATTTGATTTGAATTTAAATCTCAAATAAATGGTTTAATAATAAATGATAATAACAAATATTAGAATTTATGGTTAATAATGGTTTGAGTTTATAAAATAATATAAGACAAGACAAAAGGAAATAAAATGTATTCAAGTATTCAAATGAAAGAAGACAGTAAAAACAAGCAAAAAGATAAGTCTGTAGGCTTAGGCAACAAGAAGAAAAATCTAAATATCTTTGTACAAACAAATGAACACTTGTAAAAGAAAACAAGATATAAATGAATGGCTTGCAAAATGAATAAACAAATATATATAGGTATGAAACAGGTAAAGAAGAAGATAGTAAATATAGAATCTCAAATATATAAAAGCAAGCTACAACCTGGAACATAGCAAAGCAATAATAAATGTTAGCACACATTTACATCATCTCAGCCGAAATGCAGGCAAGTAAAAGAACATTGACAAAAGTAAAATATATATGTACAAACAAATAATAAGAATCTTGTAAGTAAAGTAGTATGCAAGAAGGAAATGAAGATAATAATATAACCTATGTACTTAAGAAAAAAATGGGATAAGTATGTAGGCATAGGGGGAACATGCATTTAATGTAACCAGTACTTTAGCACAAACCAAAGTCAATTCGCAATATACAAAGGAAGATTTATATCAGCCTAAAAAAAAATCTCTGACCAAAACAAATAAAAATATATCCTGTTACCTTCTTTTCTTATATATCAACTTCTTCATCACAATTCGTTCCTTCAAAACTAAGCAATCCTCTTAAGTAAATATCATTTCAAACCATAAACAAACTTCAATCTAAGTCAATTCAAAACAGAGATCAGGAGGATTAAAGATAAAGACTTCAGTTAGCAGTTCTTAAGCCTGTTTCAAACAAAAGCAGTACTCTGTCTTTCAATCATATAGGTGAGTAAATTTTGATTTAAAGCCTTTAAATTATTTAATAACCTGATATATGTGATAATCATTGAAGCTATAATATGAAAATTGTTTGCATGGATGAAGATATGCTTGTATATAGATAAATATGCAGATGTTTGTGTATGCATGCCTGTACATAGGTATATACTTCTCTGTTAAAAGTTAAAACCCAAAACTGTGAGGAAACCTGACATTTCTAAACTTAAATTTGTGTATCTGTTTCATCAATAGTTTTGTGTTTTGCTATATAGGTTCATAAATCCTATATGTATATATATGGTTGCATTGTGTAACTTGAATAACCTGTCCTTTGTAGTTTCTGGTTACAATTCTAGTTACAGGGTAAAGTAAATCAGAGAAATCTAATACCTCTTCATCCACACAGTATTAAGCTTAGAGTTACAAACAAATATGTTTGTTTAAACTTAAAATATGGTATAGAATCTGTTTTGAGCATGTTGGAAATGTTTTGTCTCTATAAATTTAGTTTTACAGAGCAAAAATTTAAATATATGATAAATTCGAGTATCATGGATTGCTAACTAAGTTTCGTAACTTGAATCCACATTGCAAGATAAGATTTTTAAAACTAAAATGGTGAATTTTAGTTAAGTACGTTCTGAGCAGTTCGTAGTTGAACAGAATATGCCTTTTTATCGATTTCCAGCGATCGATCAAATGTTGATCGCTGAAACTTTGCTCGAAGCAAGTTTGGCAATCGATTATATCGGGAAAATTGTTGATTAATTTTTCCATTGCATAACTTGATGAGTCGAGGCCATTTTAGGGTTAAAGCCTATGTGTTGAAGGTCGAAGTTGCGGGTGAACCGCGTCGTAACCACGGCGATTCAGGCGATCGCACCTATGGCGATTAGTTCGTGGTGGATCGAAGCGTCTTCGGCCAGAGCGGCGTGGGGTCTGGTGGTGTGTAGTAGCGAGGCGGAGGAGTTTTCCAGAGGAGTATGTGGTTCTAGGAAATTGAAATGGCTCGATTTTGATTTAACAGAAATTTTGGGTTTTTGGTTGTTCGAATTGGCTCTAACAATCAACGATGGTGTTCTGATGGCCTCGTTGTCAATCGGCGATGGTCAACGTGCTTGTGCACGTGTACGTGAAAACGTACATATCTGGGTTCAATGTTTTTGGGGAAGAAGGGGGAGACTCGAGCCAAGCACGGGAAATTCGCCATTTTTCTCGAAGCAAGTGAGTTTGGGATTTGCTCGGGTTAAACTCGAGTAAATGAGGGTGTGGCTCGGGTGAGATGTGGGGCTCCTCGAATTGCTGATGCTTGATTAAAGACAGTTTTGGGAATTTTAAAATAAATCAAGTTTTAATGTTTAAATCAATCAAGTTGAATTGTTTCCTTAATAAAAGTTTTCATGAGTTCATGGGATAATGATTAAATTTACTTAAAGGTTCATTAAAATAAGTTTTGATGTTGTAATTAATAAAAGGTTTGTCTTTAAAATTTAGCAAGGTTTTGATAAATTAACGAATGATTTATTGTTGTGATTAATTTAAGATAAATCAATAAATTAATAGAATTAACTACTTGAAGAAAATGATTTAAAGAGTTAATTATTTAAACAAGTAATTAATATAGAATTAATTAATAATTCAAGTTTGATTAATCAAGAAATTTATGAATGATTAAATAGAAAAATATATTTACTAATAAAAGTAGCTAAGAATGGATAATTAATGATCAAAGATTGATTAATCAAGTAATCAAGGGTTAATTACTTTAAAGAAACAACTAGTTAATGTGGTTAATTTATTAGGGTAATTAATTAAGAAGTAATTAATTAATGAAGGCGATTAAGATTTAAATTTTTAATTAATGATTATTTAATAATTAGGGTTAACTAATAAATTTGAAAGAGAATTTATTTCAAATAATTTGTAATTAAATTATGATAATTAATCTGGATTAATAATTAATACATCTGATTTTAAATTAATCAGTTGATTAATAAATTCACTTGTGGATGTTTGGATTTCGTTGAATGGTTGAATTGTTTGGTATCCCTGATATATGATGCTTTGTGATATATTCTGATTTGTGTGTAATCTGTACTGTAGTTTATTTATCTGTAATTTATATATCTGTGAATAAAAGATAAGCGTTATAGTTATACCGCTTATCAACTATATTTCTGTATTCTGATATGTGATGATTGAATGATGTTGCACTATTGTGAAAAATCCCTGGACTACACCCTACACACACAAATATGGATTTCACGTGGAAATCGGTTAAGTCACAGATGATTTAAATTTAATGTTTTTGAAATTGAAATTTTAATTTCAATTGATTTTGAAAATGGACTTGGGTCAAATGTTAAAGCTTTTGAAAAAGTGTTTTCACAGATAAAAGCTATTTTGAATAACTTGGTAAAATTTCCAATTTAAATAATTTAATTTGAATTTTGAATTCAAATAATTTGGAATTGAATCCCATGATTGGAAATTACGGTTAAAGATGTTATAAATGTGTTTATATGAAGTTAAACCATTTTAAAAGTATAATTTTGAGAATTTGGATTTAACCCAAGAACCTTAACTCGTATGAATGAATCAGATTTTCTGAAATGAAACTATTTGTTTTAAAAGAATAAAAGCTTTCAGATAAGAAAAGAAATTCGAGTTTAATTAAAGGAATTTCAAGTTTGAATTGAAAAAATGGTTTTCCAAGTTATGAATGAATTGTTTTTGAAAGCTATGAATTGAATCTGTTTATTTTTAACAGATTTAAAATAGTGGTTTATTTAAACCATTCGAAATGGAATTGTTTTAAAAGCTATAAGTTAAATCTTTGTTTTAAAGATTTAATGAGTTAATCCAATTGAAATGGAAATTAATTTGGAAAATCTGTGAATGAATCTTTTGTTTAAAAGATTAAAGTATGGAAATTGTTTAAACCATTGAAGGTTGTTAAAATGAATCTTTTGTTTAAAGATTTGAAAATGGTAATTTGTTTAACCATTTGAAAAGAAAGTTTGGATTTAAGTTGTGACTTAATTGAAATCCCAATATCCATATGTTTTCAAATATTACGCTCGTTATTCGGTTTAGCCGGGAGAGGACCTTTGTGTCATATCACCCGTTCTGAATAATGATACGTCGTATATGGATAGCATTTGAAGACCGGTGGTGAAGACCATATATTTTCGAAAACGAAAGGACAACTCGTCGAATGTCTCTACATCGACTGGTCCTCGTTATAGAGATTCTAGCATCCTTTGTGATGGGAAGTCCGAACGTGATTAGAAAATTATCCGGATTTGCAAGGGCTTCTTTGGAAGTGCCTTCGGTTCTGTTCGAACCCGGAACAGACTTGTATGATTACATGTCTGACATTACATTTTGAGATATAAAGCAGATTTCTTTCAAATACATTTCTGTTGGTGGCGGAGAATTTATTCTCTTAGCTTAACACCCTTCTCTGAGACGTACGAGCTCAGAGGTTATGTAGTTGAAGGTTATCAGCGATATATTCCCAATTTGGTAATGTGACATGCTGAGTGTTGCTGTGAAATGATCATTGTTTGATCATTTGTGATATGATCATTTGTTTGATCATTTATCTTTGTGATAATTACTTTGATCATTTGTTTGACCCAAAGCACAACTTTTGTATAAAGCGTAGCTTTGTGGACGAGACTTCGTCAGGGCCTCAACAACCCAGAAATGGTTGAAACAGGAATGTTGCGGCAAGGTTATGAGGGTCGCGCCCTTTAGGGTATGTCATTTCCTTTTGGAAAGGGGTGGTATCATGGTATGGAGCCCAGATACTTACTCATGTTGACACACTTTATTTATTATGTGTGATGTTGGTTACCGAGTGCTCGGATAAAGGTCCCAAAGGACCGGGGGATGGCATATTCGTGAGTTACCTAGTTAGAGGGGTAACCCGGCCTTATTGGCAGAGAGCAATTTGTCTCTCGGAGCCTCCAGCCAGAGGCGTTTCCTACGTGGCATAGGAAGTTCCTTAGCCTGACCATTTGTTGGCAAATCCATTTTCCAATACGAACCTTGTACGGTATTAGTTGTAGAACCTGCCATTTACTTATGGTGGTCACCACTGTTTAGATGGTAGCTATAGTAGGCATAGTTCGGAATGTCTATGCTGGCTAAGATTTATATTATACTTTCGAAAGGATTTCTGCACTATGCACTAATAATAATAATCCAATGATTTGCGTAGTAAGCATCTTTGACTATCATAAGATGAAATCTCCTCCAATTCTGCGTTTGCATTGTGTGTGTGGCGGGAGGTCTTATGGTAGTTTCATTTTCCAAAAGCATTGCGAATTAATTTTATTTTCTTTGTGAAAATAACTGTTTTTGTTACTCACACCAGTCCCACGACTGACTCGGAGTTTATTGTTCCTTTCCTAAACTCTGGGTGCCCATCATTTTCCACACGGGCAGTCTAGAGTTGGGTTTCTCAGATATTCAGGTTTAGTAGATTATCTGGAGCTAGTTCAGTATTTGGAGTTCAGGACTGCACTTGCTTCTCTTTGTGGTTCGAACTTGACATTGAAGATCATTTTGGAGTCAGTCTCTCTGACTGATCATTTGGAGTTATCATTTCTGTTTTCCGCTGTATCATTATTTATCTCTGATATTGTTGTATCATATTGATATCATTGTTGTATATCATTCTGGATATTGTATTCATTGGAGTTGTATATGATATCATTGTTTTCTTTCTTCCGCTCTGTTGTTATACTTAATGGTGTTATAAGCTCCAGAGAGCTAGATTCGGCATTTGAATCTACGACATTCGAGTACAGTGAAGTACGGGTGTCGATTTTCGAAGGTCGAGTTTTTGGATCTTTACAATTGGTATCAGAGCTGAGGAACTTTAGCTCAGGAGTATAACACATTAAGTAGCTCATTAGAGATAAGGTGAAGTATACCTTAGAATGAGTATTTCTCAGATGTCCATCCACGTGCCTCAGTAAAATTCTCTTGCTATTCACTGATAGTGAGTGTGAGTGTAAGAAGAGGATGAGATAGGGGACATGGGAATATGACTGTAATGGTCAATACCCTGTAACAACAAGGAAGCAATCTTTTCTCTATCAATCTATTTTGTTCGTCATCTCTTCCCAATTCTTCGATAGTTTCTGGTAGATCCAGAAAAGAAGATTCGATATATTAAAATGGGACATAAACTCCAAATAAGTCAGAATTGTTTGTTTGGATGAATTGGTTGCTTTGGTTGCTATGGTTGATAGGTGTAATTTGGTTCCTAAACTAAAAGCTTTGAAATTGTATCCATATATCTGTCTATTCTTTGGGTCCGGATATATTCTACGAATGGTTAGTTATCACTTCGAACTAACCAATGCCACTGCATACTTCGTAGACCTGGATAACCCGAGTATCGTGTGAAAGAATTCAATAGATTCGTTCTTGTATCTATTATTGATATTATGATTTTGTAAGCCAAATGCAGAATAGCTGTTCAGTTTGATTTGATGAAACATTTTTCATCTATCTTTGCATCTCCTTGGCAATTTCGAGGACGAAATTCTTTTAAGGGGGGAAGTCTGTAACGACCCCGGATTTTAATTAAAATTAAATTGATAATTTATTTAATTTTTGAATTAAAATTGTATAGATAATTGGAAATTTAAGCGAGTTTCCCCAAAGCTTATAAATTTTGTGTAAATCATTTAAGTTTGAAATAATATATATATATATATGTATTTGATTTGAATTTAAATCTCAAATAAATGGTTTAATAATAAATGATAATAACAAATATTAGAATTTATGGTTAATAATGGTTTGAGTTTATTAAATATTATAAGACAAGACAAATGGAAATAAAATGTATTCAAGTATGCAAATGAAAGAAGACAGTAAAAACAAGCAAAAAGATAAGTCTGTAGGCTTAGGCAACAAGAAGAAAAATCTAAATATCTTTGTACAAACAAATGAACACTTGTAAAAGAAAACAAGGATATAAATGAATGGCTTGCAAAATGAATAAACAAATATATATATAGGTATGAAACAGGTAAAGAAGAAGATAGTAAATATAGAATCTCAAATATATAAAAGCAAGCTACAACCTGGAACATAGCAAAGCAATAAATGTTAGCACACATTTACATCATCTCAGCCGAAATGCAGGCAAGTAAAAGAACATTGACAAAAGTAAAATATATATGTACAAACAAATAATAAGAATCTTGTAAGTAAAGTAGTATGCAAGAAGGAAATGAAGATAATAATATAACCTATGTACTTAAGAAAAAAATGGGATAAGTATGTAGGCATGGGGGGAACATGCATTTAATGTAACCAGTACTTTAGCACAAACCAAAGTCAATTCACAATATACAAAGGAAGATTTATATCAGCCTAAAAAAAAATCTCTGACTAAAACAAATAAAAATATATCATGTTACCTTCTTTTCTTATATATCAACTTCTTCATCACAATTCGTTCCTTCAAAACTAAGCAAACCTCTGAAGTAAATATCATTTCAAACCATAAACAAACTTCAATCTAAGTCAATTCAAACCAGAGATCAAGAGGATTAAAGATAAAGGCTTCAGTTAGCAGTTCTTAAGCCTGTTTCAAACAAAAGCAGTACTCTGTCTTTCAATCATATAGGTGAGTAAATTTTGATTTAAAGCCTTTAAATTATTTAATAACCTGATATATGTGATAATCATTGAAGCTATAATATGAAAATTGTTTGGATGGATGTAGATATGCTTGTATATAGATAAATATGCAGATGTTTGTGTATGCATGCCTGTACATAGGTATATACTTCTCTGTTAAAAGTTAAAACCCAAAACTGTGAGGAAACCTGACATTTCTAAACTTAAATTTGTGTATCTATTTCATCAATAGTTTTGTGTTTTGTTATATAGGTTCATAAATCCTATATGTATATATATGGTTGCACTGTGTAACTTGAATAACCTGTCCTTTGTAGTTTCTGGTTACAGTTCTGGTTACAGGGTAAAGTAAATCAGAGAAATCTAATACCTCTTTATCCACACAGTATTAAGCTTAGAGTTACGAACAAATATGTTTGTTTAAACTTAAAATATGGTCTAGAATCTGTTTTGAGCATGTTGGAAATGTTTTGTCTCTGTAAATTTAGTTTTACAGAGCAAAAATTTAAATATATGATAAATTCGAGTATCATGGATTGCTAACTAAGTTTCGTAACTTGAATCCACATTGCAAGATAAGATTTTTAAAACTAAAATGGTGAATTTTAGTTAAGTACGTTCAGAGCAGTTCGTAGTTGAACAGAATATGCCTTTTTATCGATTTCCAGCGATCGATCAAATGTTGATCGCCGAAACTTTGCTCGAAGCAAGTTTGGCAATCGATTATATCGGGAAAATTGTTGATTAATTTTTCCATTGCATAACTTGATGAGTCGAGGCCATTTTAGGGTTAAAGCCTATGTGTTGAAGGTCGAAGTTGCGGGTGAACCGCATCGTAACCACGTCGATTCAGGCGATCGCACCTGTGGCGATTAGTTCGTGGTGGATCGGAGCGTCTTCGGCCAGAGCGGCGTGGGGTCTGGTGGAGTGTAGTGGCGAGGCGGAGGAGTTTTCCAGAGGAGTATGTGGTTCCAGGAAATTGAAATGGCTCGATTTTGATTTAACAGAAATTTTGGGTTTTTGGTTGTTCGAATTGGCTCTAACAATCAACGATGGTGTTCTGATGGCCTCGTCATCAATCGGCGATGGTCAACGTGCTTGTGCACGTGTACGTGAAAACGTACATATCTGGGTTCAAAGTTTTTGGGGAAGAAGGGGGAGACTCGAGCCAAGCACGAGAAATTCGCCATTTTTCTCGAAGCAAGTGAGTTTGGGATTTGCTCGGGTTAAACTCGAGTAAATGAGGGTGTGGCTCGGGTGAGACGTGGGGCTCCTCGAATTGCTGATGCTTGATTAAAGACAGTTTTGGGAATTTTAAAATAAATCAAGTTTTAATGTTTAAATCAATCAAGTTGAATTGTTTCCTTAATAAAAGTTTTCATGAGTTCATGGGATAATGATTAAATTTACTTAAAGGTTCATTAAAATAAGTTTTGATGTTGTAATTAATAAAAGGTTTGTCTTTAAAATTTAGCAAGGTTTTGATAAATTAAAGAATGATCTATTGTTGTGATTAATTTAAGATAAATCAATAAATTAATAAAATTAACTACTTGAAGAAAATGATTTAAAGAGTTAATTATTTAAATAAGTAATTAATATAGAATTAACTAATAATTCAAGTTTGATTAATCAAGAAATTTATGAATGATTAAATAGAAAAATATATTTACTAATAAAAGTAGCTAAGAATGGATAATTAATGATCAAAGATTGATTAATCAAGTAATCAAGGGTTAATTACTTTAAAGAAACAACTAGTTAATGTGGTTAATTTATTAGGGTAATTAATTAAGAAGTAATTAATTAATGAAGGTGATTAAGATTTAAATTTTTAATTAATGATTATTTAATAATTAGGGTTAACTAATAAATTTGAAAGAGAATTTATTTCAAATAATTTGTAATTAAATTATGATAATTAATTCGGATTAATAATTAATACATCTAATTTTAAATTAATCAGTTGATTAATAAATTCACTTGTGGATGTTTGGATTTCGTTGAATGGTTGAATTGTTCGGTATCCCTGATATATGATGCTTTGTGATATATTCTGATTTGTGTGTAATCTGTACTGTAGTTTATTTATCTATAATTTATATGTCTGTGAATAAAAGATAAGCGTTATAGTTATACCGCTTATCAACTATATTTCTGTATTCTGATATGTGATGATTGAATGATGTTGCACTATTGTGAAAAATCCCTGGACTACACCCTACACACACAAATATGGATTTCACATGGAAATCGGTTAAGTCACAGATGATTTAAATTTTAATTTCAATTGATTTTGAAATTTTAATTTCAATTGATTTTGAAAATGGACTTGGGTCAAATGTTAAAGCTTTTGAAAAAGTGTTTTCACAGATAAAAGCTATTTTGAATAACTTGGTAAAATTTCCAATTTAAATAATTTAATTTGAATTTTGAATTCAAATAATTTGGAATTGAATCCCATGATTGGAAATTACGGTTAAAGATGTTATAAATGTGTTTATATGAAGTTAAACCATTTTAAAAGTATAATTTTGAGAATTTGGATTTAACCCAAGAACCTTAACTCGTATGAATGAATCAGATTTTCTGAAATGAAACTATTTGTTTTAAAAGAATAAAAGCTTTCAGATAAGAAAAGAAATTCGAGTTTAATTAAAGGAATTTCAAGTTTGAATTGAAAAAATGGTTTTCCAAGTTATGAATGAATTGTTTTTGAAAGCTATGAATTGAATCTGTTTATTTTTAACAGATTTAAAATAGTGGTTTATTTAAACCATTCGAAATGGAATTGTTTTGAAAGCTATAAGTTAAATCTTTGTTTTAAAGATTTAATGAGTTAATCCAATTGAAATGGAAATTAATTTGGAAAATCTGTGAATGATCTTTTGTTTAAAAGATTAAAGTATGGAAATTGTTTAAACCATTGAAGGTTGTTAAAATGAATCTTTTGTTTAAAGATTTGAAAATGGTAATTTGTTTAACCATTTGAAAAGAAAGTTTGGATTTAAGTTGTGACTTAATTGAAATCCCAATATCCATATGTTTTCAAATATTACGCTCGTTATTCGGTTTAGCCGGGAGAGGACCTTTGTGTCATATCACCCGTTCTGAATAATGATACGTCGTATATGGATAGCATTTGAAGACCGGTGGTGAAGACCAGATATTTTCGAAAACGAAAGGACAACTCGTCGAATGTCTTTGCATCGACTGGTCCCCGGTATAGAGATTCTAGCATCCTTTGTGATGGGAAGTCCGGACGTGATTAGAAAATTATCCAGATTTGCAAGGGCTTCTTTGGAAGTGCCTTCGGTTCTGTTCGAACTCGGAACAGACTTGTATGATTACATGTCTGACATTACATTTTGAGATATAAAGCATATTTCTTTCAAATACATTTCTGTTGGTGGCAGAGAATTTATTCTCTTAGCTTCACACCCTTCTCTGAGACGTACGAGCTCAGAGGTTATGTAGTTGAAGGTTATCAGCGATATATTCCCAATTTGGTAATGTGACATGCTGAGTGTTGCTGTGAAATGATCATTGTTTGATCATTTGTGATATGATCATTTGTTTGATCATTTATCTTTATGATCATTACTTTGATCATTTGTTTGACCCAAAGCACAGCTTTTGTATAAAGCGTAGCTTAGTGGACGAGACTTCGTCAGGGCCTCAACAACCCGAAAATGGTCGAAACAGGAATGTTGCGGCAAGGTTATGAGGGTCGCGCCCTTTAGGGTATGTCATTTCCTTCTGGAAAGGGGTGATATCATGGTATGGAGCCCAGATACTTACTCATGTGGACACACTTTATTTATTATGTGTGATGTTGGTTACCGAGTGCTCGGATAAAGGTCCCAAAGGACCGGGGGATGGCATATTCGTGAGTTACCTAGTTATAGGGGTAACCCGGCCTTGTTGGCAGAGAGCAGTTTGTCTCTCGGAGCCTCCAGCCAGAGGCGTTTCCTACGTGGCATAGGAAGTTCCTTAGCCTGACCATTTGTTGGCAAATCCATTTTCCAATACGAACCTTGTACGGTATTAGTTGTAGAACCTGCCATTTACTTATGGTGGTCACCACTGTTTAGATGGTAGCTATAGTAGGCATAGTTCGGAATGTCTATGCTGGCTAAGATTTATATTATACGTTCGAAAGGATTTATGCACTATGCACTAATAATAATAATCCAATGATTTGCGTAGTAAGCATCTTTGACTATCATAAGAAGAAATCTCCTCCAATTCTGCGTTTGCATTGTGTGTGTGGCGGGAGGTCTTATGGTAGTTTCATTTTCCAAAGCATTGCGAATTAATTTTATTTTCTTTGTGAAAATAACTGTTTTTGTTACTCACACCAGTCCCACGACTGACTCGGAGTTTATTGTTCCTTTCCTAAACTCTGGGTGCCCATCATTTTCCACACGGGCAGTCTAGAGTTGGGTTTCTCAGATATTCAGGTTTAGTAGATTATCTGGAGCTAGTTCAGTATTTGGAGTTCAGGACGGCACTTGCTTCTCTTTGTGGTTCGGGCTTGACATTGAAGATCATTTTGGAGTCAGTCTCTCTGACTGATCATTTGGAGTTATCATTTCTGTTTTCCGCTGTATCATTATTTATCTCTGATATTGTTGTATCATATTGATATCATTGTTGTATATCATTCTGGATATTGTATTCATTGGAGTTGTATATGATATCATTGTTTTCTTTCTTCCGCTCTGTTGTTATACTTAATGGTGTTATAAGCTCCAGAGAGCTAGATTCGGCGTTTGAATCTACGACATTCGAGTACAGTGAAGTACGGGTGTCGATTTTCGAAGGCCGAGTTTTTGGATCTTTACACTTTGTGTCATATAATCCATTCCGAATAGTGATACGTCGTAATGGATAGCATTTGAAGACCGGTGTTGAAGACTGGGTTTTTATGAAAACGATAGGACTCTGAGTTGCTCCGATATAGAGATTCCCTAAGTGATGGGAAGTCCGATCGGGATTGTAAATACCCGGATTGCAAGGACTTCTTCGGAAGTGCCTTCGGTTCTGTTCGACCCCGGAACAGACTTGTATGGTTGTATGTCCGACACTACACTTTGAGATATAAAGCTAATTTCTTTCAAATACATTTTTGTTTGGTGGCGGAGAATTTATTCTCTTAGCTTAACACCCTTCTCTGAGACGTACGAGCCCAGAGGTTATGTAGTTGAAGGTTATCAGTGATATACTCCCAATTTGGTAGTGTGGCATGCTGAGTGCCGCTGTGTGTTGCAGATCATTTGTTGATCAAAGCATGGCTTTCGTATAAAGCGTAGCTTTGTGGACGAGACCTCATCGGACCTCACAACCCGGAAATGGTCGAAACTGGAAAGATGCGGCAAGGTTATAAGGGTCGCGCCCTTTAGGGTATGTCATTTCCTTCTGGAAAAGGGTGGTATCAGGTATGGAGCCCTGGTATTTAACCTATGTGGATACTCTGATCTCATTTATTGTGTGATTGTTGTTTGATCGAGGCACCTCAGATAAAGGTCCCAAAGGACCGGGGAATGGCATATTCGTGAGTTACCTAGTTACAGGGGTAACCCGGCCTTGTGTTGGCAGAGAGCAGTTGTCTCTCGGGACGTCCAGCCAGAGGCATACCCATGTGGCAGGAGGAAGTTCCTTAGCCTGACCATTTGTTGGAAATCCAATTTCCAATACGAAACTGTACGGTTTTAGTTGTAGAACCTGCCATTTACTTATGGTGGTCACCACTGTTTAGATGGTAGCTATAGTAGGCATAGTTCGAAATGTCTATGCTGGCTAAGATTAATATTATATTTTCGAAATGTTTTCTACACTATGCACTAGTAATAATATCAAAGAATTTTCTCGTATTAAGCATATTTGACTATCATAAGAAGAAATCTTCTCCAATTCTGCGTTTGCATTGTGTGTGTGGCGGGAGGTCTTATGGTAGTTCCATTTTCCAAAAGCATGAACGACTTCTTTTTAAAGATCTGTTTATATAAAGCAACTACTTTTGTTTACTCCTACCAGTCCCATGACTGACCCGGAGTTTATTGTTTCTTTTCTAAACTCTGGGTGCCCATTATTTCCACACGGGCATCCTAGTAGCAGGTTTTTCGTGCTTTGGTGTTAGCTGGATTTTGGAGTCTTTTTGGGTTTAGGAGCTATCAGATTTTGGGAAGCTTTTGTCTTGGATATCTTTTGAAGTGCTTAGAGTTTTGAAAACTTTATCCAAGTAGATGTATGTTGGAACTTTTTGGAAGACTCTGTTGTTGTTATGTTGTGGAGTTATTATATTCTGTTATTTTATCTATATGTAGTGCTCTAGTATGGAAGACATGTGTATTATGATACTCTGATGTAGTACTGGATATTATGATGATGTTGTATATGTGATGTAATGTAGGATATTCAGTTTATTTCCGCTGTGCATATTCATCCGATGTTGTTATAAGCTCCGTCGAACTGAAATTTGACGTTTGAATATCTGACAGTCGAATACAAGTGAGGTATTTGATGTTGATTTTCGAACGCTGGATTTCAGGATCGTTACATTTGGTATCAGAGCTGAAGGTTGAGTAAGAACTTTAGCTATGGAGTATAACACATTAGATGGCTCATTAGAGATAGGGTGAAGTATACCCTAGAATGAGTATAACCCGAAAACTTGAATTTTCCTAGTCTATTTCTTTTTACTGCTGATATTACTTGAGATATTTTGTCCGTGGATCTAAATCCAGTTTTTCTTACTAATTACAGATAGTAAGAATGAGCGGACGAAGAGGAAGAGCTGGGGGTCAAGGAAATGCCACAACAGCTAATCAAATTCCCCCAATAGCAGAAGCAGCTTTACCTACTCAGCATCAGCTGAATCTGGCTGACTTATATAAGAATTTCTCGAAGCTTGGTGGTAAGCCGTTTACCGGCAAGGAGTCTATTGTTGAGGCCCAAGCATGGATCAGATCTTGTGAAAGAATCTTTAGGGGGCTAAAGTTGGAAGACGATCAAATGCGACTAATAGCTTCTTGGCAACTTCAAGAAGAAGCTTTAGCATGGTGGGAGACAGTCACTGTGGATAAGCCAGAAGACGAGTTTTCTTGGGAGAAATTTAAAGAAGTATTTGAGAAGCGCTATATGCCATCAGCTGGGATTTCTCGTATGTATCAGGAATTCATGGACTTGAAGCAAGGAAGTTTGTCATTTGAGGAGTATCTAAACAAATTCAATGAATTGTCTCGATTCGGTCCAGAATTGGTGAACACACCTTTGAAGATGAATGAAAGGTTCATTCGTGGGATGAACAAAAAGTTCCATAAAAGGATGACTGGCCACATCAAAGAGTCTTTTTCTGATCTTACTGATATGGGGTATAGGTATGCTACTTTGGATATGCTAGAGGTCCCGAAGGAGGGAGGAAATACGAGCAATCCAAATTGGAAAAAGAGGAAATTTGGAGGCAAGAAACCATGGTAGGGTAAGAAGAAAAAGGAGAGCGACCAGGGAAATATAGCAGAGAATGTTACTTGCTATAATTGTCAAGAGAAAGGCCACTACTCAACTAATTGTACGAAGCCTAAGAAACAAGCGAATCAATTCGTTCAAGCAAAGTCCAAGAAATGTTATGCTTGTCAGGAAGATGGACATGAAGTCAAAGACTGCCCAATGATGAAGAAAGCATAGGTAGCAAAGGTATACACAGTCAAAGATCAACCTACAACTTCTAAAGCAAGAAAGGGGAAGGGAGTTCTGGAAGGTAACCTTACTATTTATGATAGGATTGTTCGAGTTCTGTTTGACACTGGTGCTACACATAGTTTTATTTCTCAGCAAGCTGTAAATGAACTAAATCTTGAACCTGATTTCGTTGAGGAGCCTATATGCATAAAGAATCCAGTAGGAGGCCCAACAAATCTTTGTCTTCGATGTAGAGACGTTCCTATCTCATACTGTTGTTACCAATTCCCTATTGGCCTCTTTGTCCTTGATTTTAATGAATTCGAAATCTTACTCGGAATGGATTGGCTAGCGAAATACGAAGCCAAATTAGATTGTAGCAATCGATTGATTTCGATTAAAACCGAATCTGGAGATTTTATTGAGATTTCTTGTGAGGACCCTAGTCCTAAAAGAGAAGGGTTGATGTATAATTTGGGATATTCTGAACCCAGTTTGGAGTCTATACCTATTGTTAGAGATTTTCCAGATGTGTTCGAAGAAGTAAAATCCTTACCTCCACATCGAGAAATAGAATTCAGAATTGACTTAGTTCCAAATGCTCGTCCTGTAGTTCACGCAAGTCGCAGGATGGCGCCCAGAGAGAAGGGTGAATTAGTCAAGCAAACTAATGATCTGCTAAGCAAAGGATTAATTCGTCCTAGTGTTTCTAAATGGGGTTCAGCCGTTGTGTTCGTAGCTAAATCGGATGGATCTTTGAGATTGTGTGTTGACTACCGCGATCTCAATAAGCAGACTCTTAAGAATAAATTTCCTCTACCTAGAATTGACGATCTATTTGATCAACTGCACGGCGCTCGTTTCTTTTCGAAGATGGATCTAGCTCAGGGATTCCATCAGTTACGAATCGCCAAAGATTGTGTTCATTTTACCGCTTTCAGGGGTCCTAATATGTTCTACGAATGGTTAGTCATGCCTTTCGGGCTAACCAATGCTCCAACATACTTCGTAGATCTTATGACTCATGTATTCCGGGAAGTATTGAATGAATTTGTGCTTGTATTTATTGATGATATCCTAATTTGTTCCAAAACTGAGGAGGAGCATTCTGAACATCTCAGAATTGTTTTGGAAATATTAAGAAGGAACGTCTTATTCGCCAAATTTTCTAAATGCCATTTTTGGGTCAAAGAAGTTAAGTTTCTTGGCCACATTGTTAATGAAGAAGGAATTTCTGTTGATCCTAGCAAGATTTCTTCTATTCTAGATTGGAAGCAACCTACTACTCCGAAAGAAGTTCGAAGCTTTTTGGGTTTAGCAGGTTATTATTGGAAGTTCGTTCAGGACTTTTCTAAGTTAGCTAGTCCGTTGACTAAGCTAACAATGAAAAATGCAAAATTTAATTGGACTCTGAAATGTGATGAAGCTTTTCAGGAGTTAAAGAAGAGATTAACCACCGCTCCTGTTCTCGCGATTATCAACGGGAATCAGGATTTATCCGTTTATACCGATGCTTGTGGTGATGGGGTAGGTGCAGTATTAACGCAGAAAGGGAAGGTGATTGCCTACGTGAGTAGACAATTACGCCCACATGAAAGAAACTACCCAACACATGATTTGGAGCTTTTAGGTGTTATTTTCGCCTTAAAGATCTGGCGACATTATCTTCTAGGTAAGAATCTCCTTCAGCTTTCTAAAAGAAAATTTTAAAGTTCAAATTAACTTAACATATACTTATACTTAATAAATTCTTCTGTTATAGGTGAAAAATTCGAATTATTCACCGACCACAAATCTTTGAAATATCTCTTCACCCAGAAAGATCTGAATCTGCGACAACAACGTTGGTTGGAATTTCTGGCATCTTATGACTTAGATATTCTATATACACCTGGAAAAGCCAATGTAGTTGCCGACGCTTTAAGTAGGAAGCATGTTATTCTTGCTCATCTTGTTATTGCTCCTACTCTTCTCAAGAGAATCGCGAGCAAGCAGTATGAAGATAAGTTTCTTCGAGGAATTTATAAAAGAATATGCCAAGGAGAAGACACTAATTTTGAGATGGATAGTAGAGGAGTTATAAGATTAAAAGGTAGAATGTGTGTTCCAGACTTCCCTGATCTGAAGTGTGAAGTTCTAGATGAATGCCACAAGTCTAAACTTTGCATCCATCCAGGAGTTAACAAAATGTACCGTGACATCAAAAGAACTTTCTGGTGGAAGACAATGAAAAGAGATATATCTATATACGTAAGTCGCTGTGCTACTTGCCAACAAGTCAAAAGCGATCAAAAGAAAATAGCGGGTTTACTTCAGCCTTTAGAAGTACCGAAGTGGAAATGGGACCAAGTATCGATGTATTTCATCGACGGATTGCCTCGTTCTCGGAAAGGCAATGAAGCCATTTGGGTCATTGTAGACCGTTTGACTAAGACAGCCCATTTCTTTCCAGTAAAGTCTACCCGCACGGCAGCAAGCTTAGCTGCGTTGTATGTAAAAGAGATTGTCCGTCTCCACGGTATCCCTAGCAGTATAGTGAGTGATCGTGACCCGATCTTCACTAGTAGATTTTGGGAAGCATTTCAAGACGCATTAGGAACAAAACTGAATTTCAGCACTGCTTATCACCCATAGTCTGATGGGCAGACTGAAAGGGTTAACCGAATTTTAGAAGACCTATTGCGTGCTTGTATACTTGATTTTGGTGGTTCCTGGGAGGACCATTTACATCTGGTCGAGTTCTCTTATAACAACAGCTATCAGGCCAGTATAGAGATGGCTCCTTTTGAAGCTTTATATGGTCGTCCGTGTCGATCACCTACATGCTGGATCGAGGCAGGTAATAGACTTGTCCTTGGACCAGATATGATTAAAGAAGCCACCGAAAAAGTTGATTTTATACGGAAGAAGTTAATAACTGCTCAAAGCCGTCAAAAGAGCTATTGTGATCGCAGAAGAAGAGATTTGCAATTTCAAGTTGGAGATTCTGTTTTTCTTAAAGTATCTCCAATGCGAGGTGTATTGAGATTTGTACAGACCGGTAAGTTGGCACCGCGTTATATTGGTCCTTTTCCTATTCTGGAGAAGATCGATTCTCTAGCTTATCGAGTACAGCTGCCCAGCTGGTTGTCTGGTGTGCATGATGTGTTTCACATTTCTAGTCTTCGGAAGTACATGCACGATCCAGACAATATTATTGAAGAAGCTGCTCAGCAGGATATTGAAATCACTCCAAATTTAACGGTTAGAAGAGAACCCATAAAGATCATTGATCGTGATGAAAAGCGCTTGAGAAACAAAGTTGTAAAACTGGTTAAAGTGCAATGGAGTGGCGATCCAAAGGACTGCACTTGGGAAACTGAAGATAATATGCAGAAATTGTATCCCAATTGCAGAGTGGATGTTTCGGCTTAAACTGGTAAGTCAATTCTCTATCTTTTTCTGAATTCGTATATTCTTTACTTTTCTCTCTCTTTCAAATTTCGAGAATGAAATTTTCTTAAGGAGGGGATATTGTAACATCCCAGATTTTAATTAATTTAAATTTAGTGATTTATTTGAATTTTTGGAAATTTAATTTGAAAAGTTAAATAAATAGAATATGTGTTGATTTAAAAGAATAAAACTCTAAATTCTTTTGAATTATATCACTTGGATTTAACATCTTATATATATATGTATATATATATTGAATTTGAATTTTTAGTTAAAAATAAACTATTATTTATATTAAATAAAAGAAAGATATATGGGCATAAATAAATAATTGATAGTTTAAGTTTTAAATAAGTCATGAATGAATTTAACAAAACAAGAATTTTTATTTAAGCAATAAAATAAAAATATCTACAAATTAAATGTTGTTAGTTAAAACTTTGAATAGAAATAAATATATACCAAAGTGAAATAAAATATACTTACAAATATAATACTGTTAACCCGCCTTTTGGCAAGGTCGCGGACAGACGGGTTTAACTTAATCAACTGCATGTTCGTCGAGGCTAGAGTACGATGGATTCAGTCGACTGGATGGATGGGTGACGCAACGTGCTTGGGAGATGGAAGTATGATTGGATAAAGGATGACCAATGGTTCGGCATGATGGAAGTTCGACACAAATAGTTCGTCTGGCATTCACTATTCACGTTCGAATAGCATTCAAGAGTACTCGGCATGCATAGAGCGTTCGACATACATGAGTGGTTCAGCATTCCAGGAACACTCGTCATTCAGTAGCGCTCGGCATCCAGGAGCGCTCGACATTTAGAAGCGTTCGGCATTAGAGATCGATCGGCATGATGGGCGCTCGACATTAGAAACTGTTCGGCATCAGACATGGTTCGGCATGATGGAGGTTCAGCACTAAGGATCGTTCGGCATTGGATGGATCGTTCGGCATTTGCAGACGTTCGGCATGGGATGGATCGTTCGGCATCTGGAGACGTTCGGCATTGGATGGATCGTTCGGCATCAGGGAGCGTTCGGCATTGGATGGGTCGTTTGGCATACCTCACCTCGCTCGGCATTGCACCTCGCACCTCACACCTCGGTACCTCGATACCTCGACACCTCCATACCTCGGTACCTCGGTACCTCGATACTCCATACCTCGGTACCTCGCACCTCCATACCTCAGTACCTCGATACTCCATACCTCGATACCTCGCACCTCCATACCTCACCACCTCGCACCTCTATACCTCGGTACCTCGTACCTCACACCTCGGTACCTCACCTCGACACCTCGATACCTCGGTACCTCGACACCTCGATACCTTTGTACCTTTGTATCTCGATACCTCGCACCTCCCCTCGTTCGGCATACCAACTGCTCAGGATTGGTCGGCATAGTGAAGTAGGGTTCGGCTGTGACCTTGATGGGCCCAAACCACTCAGGAGGCCCAACAACCTGGTTTTGCCTATAAATACAACATGTGGGTCTCCAGATGGAGGATCTTCTTTCTGCTCTCTTACTTTCTCTTTTCTAAGGCTAAGGCAACTCTGCCATTTTGTAACTGTAATCGATTATTACAACAATAAAAAGCAAACTTCTAAGTGGACGTAGGCCGGAGTTAGCCGAACCACTATAAAATCTATTGTTCTTTACTGCTTTCATTTTAGTTATAACTGTTCTTCACATTATTACTCTCTATAAACATTCTATCTCTGAGTTGTGACTGGTATTTGGCGCTTTCATCTGGATATTGGGGTTAGTGACTAATTTTGGCGCTAACACTTTGGTGCTTTCACTGAGAATTGAACTCAGGAATTTTGGAGTTAGGAACTTGGACTCTAGAAAGAAATGGCTAGGCCATCAACAAGAAAGCAAGTGACAGAAAGGAGCAATCATGAGGGAAGTCAAGAGGCTTCCTTTGGAGCGGGAGCAGGTCAAGCATCCATCTACATCACCAGAGAGGAAATGGAAGTCATGATGAAAAGACAAGAGGAGATGATGCAGGCTCTTCTCAGAAAATTTACGCAAGTAGGAAATGCGGGGGCTCAGATCCATGGAGCCAGATCAGAAGCGCTCAACCAGCAAGCAGAGGGAATGGTTCAACAGGGGGCAACCCCCAATCAACATACAACTAACAATCCGGATGGAGCTGGACTAGGGGGCGCACCATCAGATAATCTTGAACCAGTTCATGGAGGGATTCCAGCTAACACCACGCAACAGGATGCTGGCAGGAATGTAAGAGCAAGAGATGAAGAGTATGTACCAGAATTCCCTCGGGAACTCGGGGGGCATCCCTTGACGGACAATGCTGGATTAGCTGAGATTATCAGGCGAACTATGCGCGGAGGTTTGACCAATATAGATCTGGAAGGAGTGAACATGAGTCCATTTACTCGTGAAGTCAGGATAGCTCAGAATCCACCAGAGTTTAAGCTACCTAACATGGAGGTATACAATGGAAAAGCTGATCCAACTGATCACTTGATGAGATACAGAAGACACATGGAAGTGCTGGGGGCATCGGAGGAAGTTATGGCCCGATGTTTCCCTTTGTACTTAACGGATATAGCTGCTATGTGGTTCAGACAGCTAGAAGAAGGATCTATCGGGACATGGACAGAATTGGTGGACAGGTTTTTGAAGTAATTTCGGGTTCATATCAAGAGGCCGAAGAATGTAATGACACTGACATCAGTAAAGCAAAGGATGGAGGAATCACTCAGGGCTTTCTTAACTCGGTTCAATGCGGAGGTTTCTTCGGTGGATCGACCGGATCCATCGATGGTCCTAATGGCAGCGGTGTCAGGGGTCAGAGAGAATTCAGATTTCAAGGTATCTCTAATACGAGACCCACCAATGGATCTCGGGGAATTCTTTCACGAAGCTGAGAGATTCCTTTGGCAAGAAGATGCATGCTCAGATATGAAATTAAAGGAGGTGAACGCGGCTGATGATGGAGGGCCATCTAGCGGAGGCTTGGATAAAGATAAAGATAAAGGAAAACGGAAGCTGGATGATGATTCAGGAAAAGCTAGGAAGCGGTGGAGAGAGCCAAAATTCTCCACTTACACGGGATTAAACGAGATGTTGGAACGGATATTCATGGAGACTCGGAATCGCCTTCCCTACCGAAAGCCAGCTATGAGAGAACCTTCGGAACGTGAAAGGGCGTCAGGAAGGCACTGTCTTTTTCACGACTTGGACGGACATGATACCAACAGCTGCAGGCATCTGAAGGACATAATTGAGGAGCATGTAAGGAATGGACAGTTGCGACAATATGTTGGAGCTCGAAATGCAGCGGTGGAACAGGAGCGACCACCGTCTACCTCAAACAACGATGGAGTGAGGCCCAGGAATGATGGTCGATTAGTTATCAATTGACAGGGGTAATATGAAATAAGTAGCAAACTTTGAGTAAACGGTCGAGTCACTTACACATGTATGGGGGCGGAGATAGCCCCTAGGCATGCTCTGAGATGATGACAAACCACGACGCTCTAGTTTGTGAAATTTGCCTTTTCTTTTTCGGTTTGGACATTTGCTTTTTCTTGGTTTGGTTTGAACTCCTGGTTTTGTTTGTCTTTTGGTTTTATCTTTTGGTTTGGACTTTTATTTGGATGATTGATTTCTGGTTTGGATATTGGTTTGGATTTTTGATACGGATTTTTTGTTTCCTGATTTGATCTGGATTTCGGATTGGCTTTTGATTGGATTTTTATCTGGCTTTTGGTAAATGATCGTCAGGTATGGATCATACCTGGCAAGGGGTAAGTCGCTTTGTCCAAGCATGGCAAATCGATTTATTCAGGTCGTCGAGTATGGACTATGCTCGGCAAGGGTCCGGAGAGACCAGGATTCGGCCTAGGACTTAGGCCCCAGGTTATCGGTTACTATTTCAGGTCGTCGAGTATGGACTATGCTCGACAAGGGTCCGGAGAGACCAGGACTCGGCCTTGGACTTAGGCCCCCATATTATCGGTTACTATTGCAGGTCGTCGAGTATGGACTATGCTCGGCAGGGGTCCGGAGTGACCAGGATTCGGCTTAGGACTTAAGCCATGGCATTATTCCACGTTCAGGGACACTGAACCATGATCACCATGGATTTACTTAACATAGGTCGTCAAGTGTGGATTGTGCTTGACAAGAACCCGGAGAGGTCACGTATATGAATATCGGCTATGGACGGTAAAGGATTTGGATATTGACCCGGAGAGGTCCTAAGGTCGGTTATTGGTTATTGGATATGGATGAAACATGGACTTTGGATATCGGATTCGAGGCTATTCAAAACACACCTTCCAATAGCAAGGCATGTTTTGGGGGGCAAGTGTTAACCTGCCTTTTGGCAAGGTCGCGGACAGACGGGTTTAACTTAATCAACTGCATGTTCGTCGAGGCTAGAGTACAATGGATTCAGTCGACTGGATGGATGGGTGACGCAACGTGCTTGGGAGATGGAAGTATGATTGGATAAAGGATGACCAATGGTTCGACATGATGGAAGTTCGACACAAATAGTTCGTCTGGCATTCACTATTCACGTTCGAATAGCATTCAAGAGTACTCGGCATGCATAGAGCGTTCGACATACATGAGTGGTTCAACATTCCAGGAACACTCGTCATTCAGTAGCGCTCGGCATCCAGGAGAGCTCGGCATTTAGAAGCGCTCGGCATTAGAGATCGATCGGCATGATGGGCGCTCGGCATTAGAAACTGTTCGGCATCAGACACGGTTCGGCATGATGGAGGTTCGGCACTAAGGATCGTTCGGCATGGGATGGATCGTTCGACATCTGGAGACGTTTGGCATTGGATGGATCGTTCGGCATCAGGGAGCGTTCGGCATTGGATGGGTCGTTCGGCATACCTCACCTCGCTCGGCATTGCACCTCGCACCTCACACCTCGGTACCTCGATACCTCGACACCTCCATACCTCGGTACCTCGATACTCCATACCTCGGTACCTCGCACCTCCATACCTCGGTACCTCGATACTCCATACCTCGGTACCTCGCACCTCCATACCTCACCACCTCGCACCTCCATACCTCGGTACCTCACACCTCACACCTCGATACCTCACCTCGACACCTCGATACCTCGGTACCTCGACACCTCGATACCTCAGTACCTTTGTATCTCGATACCTTGCACCTCCCCTCGTTCGGCATACCAACTGCTCAGGATTGGTCGGCATAGTGAAGTAGGGTTCGGCTGTGACCTTGATGGGCCCAAACTACTCAGGAGGCCCAACAACCTGGTTTTGCCTATAAATACAACATGTGGGTCTCCAGATGGGGGATCTTCTTTCTGCTCTCTTACTTTCTCTTTTCTAAGGCTAAGGCAACTCTGCCATTTTGTAACTGTAATCGATTATTACAACAATAAAAAGCAAACTTCTAAGTGGACGTAGGTCGGAGTTAGCCGAACCACTATAAAATCTGTTGTTCTTTACTGCTTTCATTTTAGTTATAACTGTTCTTCACATTATTACTCTCTATAAACATTCTATCTCTGAGTTGTGACTGGTATTTGGTGCTTTCATCTGGATTTTGGGGTTAGTGACCAATTTTGGCGCTAACAAATACAAACAAAATATATCTATAAGTTCAAACAATATGATAATGGTAGAACTTTATTTATATCACAAGGCTTGAGATAAAAAGGAGCAAGCAATATCATTAATAAAACAAACTGAGTACAAAAAAAAAATAAAGAAATAAAATAAGGTTGCATGTTAACAAGGATGGGAACATAAGCATTTAAATGCTTTCTTCTCAGCCCCCTTGAAAGAAGGAAGAAAGTCTTTGGTTGTACAAAGCCTGTACAAAGCAAGTATACAAAAGAATGATGCTCAGTACTACACTGACCTGCACATCTCTTTATATACAAGAATCTTTGTTCCAATTTATTCGAATGCTAAAAACCTAACAAAGATCAGAAAATAAAAAGAAGAACTCACTTTATTTCCAAGCTAAAATATAATCTGCTGAACAAAAAGAGGAAGATCAAACTGCAGTTTCAAACCAAAAACATCTATGATCATCAATATATCCAAGGTGAGTAAACAAGAATTTTAAAAAGTTTTAAGTTTAAATAACATGACTGTTCAGGATATTTATTTATGATATGGTGGTATATGCTTTGATCTTGTGTATATATATTTGTGTGAATGCTCTGTACTTCTCTGTAAACTGTTACAGGTTGCATCTTTTGTTCAAAGCTCAAACTTTTCTCATCAAATCATTGTAAAACTTTTAGTTTAAATCAAACAAGATGTTCAAAATTCAAACAAGATTTTTTTCAAAGCTATTTTAAAACATGATAGTGAAATATACCACTGGAACCTTGTTTACAGGTAAACATGTCTTAAAATGATGAATTCATTTGTCATAAAAAGTTAATTCAAGTTCATAGTCTGGATGCTTTCTGAAATTCATGATTTTTAAAACTAAAACGAAGATTTTTAGTTTGGGATTTTAAGAGCAGTTTGTATGTGAACCAAAATTGCATTTTTCCCATTTTCGAATCATCGAACCAATTTTAAATGTTGAAATTGGTGATGAAGCATGTTTAAGCATCTGCAATTTCATGAAAATTATCAGAAAAATTTTCTATTGAACAAATTTAAGGAACGAGATCATTCTAGGGTTTTGTTTCAAGTTTTGGTCGTGTCAGAAACGAGGCGTGTTCGTCTCCGATACGTGACCGAGCTCCACGAGGTTTAAGGGAAAGGAAGGGTAGCATGTCGTCGTGGTGTGGACGAAATCTGGGCGACTCCAGTGGTCGAGGTGGATTTAGTCGAGCAGTGGGTTCCAGTTTTGGAATGGATGGCTCGATTTTGATTCGAGGCGAGTTAGGGTGATTGGATGTCTGGAGATGGTTGCTGGGGTGATGGTTGACGTGCCGGGATGTTCGCCGTTGGTCAAAGTCGCCTCCGACGCCGTGCACGTGCACGTGGAGGAGTGGGGTATCAGTTGTAATAGATTTGGGGAAGAGGTCAGGCAACTCGAAGCACTTCTCGGGGAATTGAGAAGAAAACTCGAAGGCGAGCTCGAGTCGTTTTAGTGTGATATCGAGTAGGTTTTAGGACTTAAACAAATTTTTGAGAAAAATATTCACACGGGTCGAATTGGCCAGAAACTCGAAGCAGGAGGGTGTTTCTCTCGGGGGTGACTCGGGGAAGGTCTCGGGTCAGGCCAAAAATAGTAAGAATCTAGGTTTTTAAATTTTGAAACATGAGTTAAAAAAATTTATTTTTGAAATAATTCTATGAAATAAATAAAGTATTTTAAAGGCTTAAATTTTTAAAGTAAATTTGTTTAAGAAATTAATTTGATAAAATATTTGAAGAGTAAATTGAATATTTAAAATTTTAAATTAAAACAAAAGTTATTTATAATGATTAAATGGTAATTAAACAATTAATGATTTGTAATTACCTTGTAATTAAGAGTTGATTAATTTAAAGAATAATTAATTAATAAAGATAATCAAGATTTAATAAATTAACAATTAAGAATAAATAAATTAAGATAATTAGTTAAAGAAAAATTAATTAGTTAAGTTAATTAAAATCTAATTAATTCATAGTTAAGGATAATTAATTATAAAATTAAAATTTATGAAGACAATTATGTGGTTAATTCACTTTTAAATCATATTCACCCAAATTAGAGATGATTGACTATCATCAAATATTCTGTACTGAATTGATATTTCTATTGTGATACTGTGATTGTTTTGGTACTGAACTGTGATTTAATTCTGTATTGATGTGAAAACCCCTTTGCCCGTAGAACGGCATTTTTACTTCGATGCGATAGGGAGTCGGATTTCAGTTTGTTATCCGAAACCCACATCGAACCCTGAATATGAATCTTTGTGATTGTCATACCCATGTGTTTTCAAAATTTATCGATCACTATTCAGTTTAGTCGGGAGAGGACCTTTGTGTCATATAACCCATTCCGAATAGTGATACGTCGTAACGGATAGCATTTGAAGACCGGTGTTGAAGACCGAGTTTTTATGAAAACGATAGGACGACCTATCGATTGTCTCTGCACTGAGTTGCTCCGGTATAGAGATTTCCTAAGTGATGGGAAGTCCGATCGGGATTGTAAATACCCGGATTGCAAGGACTTCTTCGGAAGTGCCTTCGGTTCTGTTCGACCCCGGAACAGACTTGTATGGTTGTATGTCCGACACTACACTTTGAGATATAAAGCTAATTTCTTTCAAATACATTTCTGTTTGGTGGCGGAGAATTTATTCTCTTAGCTTAACACCCTTCTCTGAGACGTACGAGCCCAGAGGTTATGTAGTTGAAGGTTATCAGTGATATACTCCCAATTTGGTAGTATGGCATGCTGAGTGCTGCTGTGTGTTGCAGATCATTTGTTGATCAAAGCATGGCTTTCGTGTAAAGCGTAGCTTTGTGGACGAGGCCTCATTGGACCTCACAACCCGAAAATGGTCGAAACAGGAAAGATGCGGCAAGGTTATGAGGGTCGCGCTCTTTAGGGTATGTCATTTCCTTTTGGAAAAGGGTGGTATCAGGTATGGAGCCCTGGTATTTAACCTATGTGGATACTCCAATCTCATTTATTGTGTGATTGTTGTTTGATCGAGGCGCCTCAGATAAAGGTCCCAAAGGGCCGGGGAATGGCATATTCATGAGTTACCTAGTTACAGGGGTAACCCGGCCTTGTGTTGGCAGAGAGCAGTTGTCTCTCGGGACGTCCAGCCAGAGGCGTACCCATGTGGCAGGAGGAAGTTCCTTAGCCCGACCATTTGTTGGAAATCCAATTTCCAATACGAACCTGTACGGTTTTAATTGTAGAACCTGCCATTTACTTATGGTGGTCACCACTATTTAGATGGTAGCTATATTAGGCATAGTTCGGAATGTCTATGCTGGCTAAGATTGATATTATATTTTCGAAATGTTTTCTACACTATGCAATAGTAATAATATCAAAGAATTTTCTCGTATTAAGCATATTTGACTATCATAAGAAGAAATCTTCTCCAATTCTGCGTTTGCATTGTGTGTGTGGTGGGAGGTCTTATGGTAGTTCCATTTTCCAAAAGCATGAACGACTTCTTTTTAAAGATCTATTTATATAAAGCAACTACTTTTGTTTACTCATACCAGTCCCATGACTGACCCGGAGTTTATTGTTTCTTTTCTAAACTCTGGGCGCCCATTATTTCCACACGAGCAGCCTAGTAGCAGGTTTTTCGTGCTTTGGTGTTAGCTTGATTTTGGAGTCTTTTTAGGTTTAGGAGCTATCGGATTTTGGGAAGCTTTTGTCTTGGATATCTTTTGAATTGCTTAGAGTTCTGAAGACTTTATCCAAGTAGATGTATGTTGGAACTTTTTGGAAGACTCTGTTGTTGTTATGTTGTGGAGTTATTATATTATGTTATTGTATCTATATGTAGTGCTCTAGTATGGAAGACATGTGTATTATGATACTCTGATGTAGTACTGGATATTATGATGATGTTGTATATGTGATGTAATGTAGGATATTCAGTTTATTTCCGCTGTGCATATTCATCTGATGTTGTTATAAGCTCCGCTGAACTGAAATTTGACGTTTGAATATCTGACAGTCGAATACAAGTGAGGTATTTGATGTTGATTTTCGAACGCTGGATTTCAGGATCGTTACAGAAAAAGATAAGCCGAAATTGAAATTTTGGATAAATATAATATGAAAGGGTAAGTTCTACAACTTATAAGGGAGATAAGGTAATTTGAAATTTGGACACTTTGATTAGGTTAAAAATTAAAGTGAAATTTAGGAATAAGAGATATAAGAAATATCATCCTAATATAAAACTTTGAATTAGTGATACCTTTAGGGTAATATTTGTAATTCATGATAAAGTAAGATTGGGAGTGGATAGGTTAGAAAAAGTTAAAAAGGAAAGGGAGATAGTTTTGAATTAAATGGTTAATAGGTTGATTGTTGGATGAAAATGTTTAAGTAACAAATACCATGTGAATTAAGTTTCACAATTTGACTATAAAGTATTTGATGGATTTAAGGTTAAGAAATTTGATTTAGAAAATGGATAGGTAAATAAGTTAAGTGGATAATCATAGAATTAGTAAGAAAAAGATGTATACTTAGTAAAGTTGTCTTATTAATACAGGGATACAATAAATAATGTCAGCTAAATTAAGACCTTAGATAAATAAAAATAAGGATAAAGTCTTTTAAATTATTATTTGAGATAATAGTAGAGTTCCACATTAGTTAAACACCCTAATTGAAGTAATAACGGTTTGAACTTTGGGATATGTATATATACTCTTAGGAAGAAAAGGTATATTATACAAGTTTGAGTCATATTTGTATGCTTAAGTAATAATAGGTTTAGTAAAAAGTAAATGGTTGTGAAATTAACTTGGATTAATAGAAATTCTGAAAAATATGTTAGGTAAAAATGAATGTGAATAAGTACATAAGTTAAACGTAGATCATATCGGTACATAAATTTTGATCTAAGGTTGAGTACAGAACTTTGAGGTGTTTACTCCCATCCGAAAAAGGATTTATCACTCGATTCTTGAAGGCGAAAATTGATGAGAGTTGTGATTATGTACTGGAGTTTTCTATCGTAGTTGAGAGCTATGTAAGGAAAGCACAGGTTTGTGATCAAAAAGTCTGATCAAAGTCCGCACTAGAAAATCGGAGGATCGATACTAGTTTGGAAGTTAAGATTTGGATTTGAATAATAAGATTGAATCAATTATCACATATAGTATGATGTTTTGGGTCTGTCAACATAGTAGTTGGATAGTTATCTTAAATAGTAGACACTATGATATAGGAGTTGGACGATGTTTTGATATGTGTATATATATAAACCTCATGTCAGGGGATGAGCTATGTGGATGTATTCATTTATGTTGATATAGTATTAGTTTGGTTGTTTTTGGATGAATAGTCTTGTTTGGTTGTTGTATATATTATCTTAAGTGTGTAGTATGCATTAGGATGGGTACAATAGAAGTATGACTTGATGTATGTGTATAAAACCTTAAGTACGTGATAAATACTTAGGTTAGTGTGGGGAATCTTTATATGTATGTTTGGTATCATTTGTTTTAGTTTTGTTATGATATCATCCTTATTTTTTTTCTACCATCGGTATAAGTCAAAATATTTGAGAATACGAGTATGAGATAGATTCCTTTATCTAACTTTCATTTCGAGGACGAAATGCTTTTAAGTAGGGAAGAATGTAACGACCCAGAATTTGACCACTTTAAAATATACTATTTAAAGTGATTTTAAATATGAATTAAGTAAGGTTATATGATTCAAACAAAATTAGATAGGGTTTGGGAAGAGAAGTATACACAAAAATAGTAACATTTGTCTATATCGACAAAAGTGACAAAATGCTGATTTTAGAAAAGTAAGTTTCTATGGTTATATAAATTATTTTAATTAATTTATGAGTGTTTATATTTTTATATAACATTATACAAATTTATTTTTAAATTTGGTTTACAAAAATAAATGGTTTAACCAAAACGTCAAAATGTGACCGTAAAACATTTTGTCGAAAATCAACGTTTTGTCGATTAAAAGTTGTCGCAACGTCGTCGCACCTTTATTTTGTTATATAGGAACATATATTCAAATAGTGTAAATATTAATTAATTCACTAATCAAGTTTACTTTTACTAAACATACTTAGAAAATTCTAGAATATAATTTACAAAAAGTAAGCATAAAAAGACAAAAATGTCATTTCAAAGAAAAAAGTAAAACATCAAATCAAAGAAACATAATTATTAATTTCTTTACTTAATACTTAAGTGAAAATGACATAAAGTAATGATCTGAAATGCGATGTTATGTATTGAAAAAAAATAAGATTACTTTATAAGTAAGTAAGGATATTTTGGTCTTTTTACAAAATATTATTTTAATCCAAAACTTTTCTATAAATAAGACCACCATTCTTCCACTTTTTTACAAATTTTTACTTCTTCTTCTTCCTCCTTGAAGCTCTCTTTAATGGCTTCCTCTTCTTCTTCCATTTCCTTACTAACGTTTTCAAAACCATATCAAATCAACTCCAAACACCACCAAACTTTGCCAAAGACCTTAGAATACCATTAGAACATGGTTTAGCATCTAAGAAGTAAAGAAATGATGGAGGAAGAGGTAGAATAAGGCATGGCCGAACATATCAAGGAAGAGGAGCAAGTTCGTGAAGCTCCGGAGCAAGAAAAAGAGAAGGAAGTGCCGCCAATTTCATTCCAAGGAGCTTGGAGCAAATTCAAGATACTGCGGAAGCTCTGCCGGATTTCGGGAGTTTGGAAGAAGGGGTCGATAGCATAAAGCAAAAGAAATGGAGTAGAAGTTGATTAGTTGAAGTAGTTAGTGAAGTGTTGTTAGTAAGAATGTTGGTAGGAAGTTAATCGGTTTGGTTAAAGGTGAGTACTCAAACATTAGTTTTATTTTAATAAAACTTAAGTTGATAATACACATGTTAAATTAGAAATTAATATGTTGAATGTTGGTTGATATTGGATGATAACTTGGTTGATATTATGGTTGATTATATGTTTGTGATATGGATGATAACTTGGTTTGATAAATGATAAGAGAAATGATTAGTAATTAACCATAGTTAATTAAGTGAGAAATTCTCACCACTATTTGAATTATATTGATTATCAAGTTTAAATGTTATGTTAGATAATCACCATTTGATGATATGGATGTTTGATTGATTGTTTGAATATGTTGGATAATCCATAGTAATGTTATGACATTTACCGTATTGAATATGTTAATGTTATATGATTGTTTGTATAGTTGTGATGTTAATATGGACATCAAATTTCTATTAATTAAGTGATCCCTTTGTTTAATAAGACCAATTTTAGTGATATGAGATATTTTGGAAAAATAAGTCTCTTATCATTTAGAAGTGAAATTAAAGTTAAAATAAAAGAGAATTTGAAATATGAAGTGAAATGGATTTGAAAAGGATAGTTAAATAGAAATTGAAATTGAAAAGAATAGTGAAATTGAAATCGAAATCGATTTTGGAAAATTTAAGTTTAGTTTGAGGTTGAATTGAAGTTTAAATTGAAATTAGATTTGAAATCTAAGTTTTAAATGTGTTTAATTTGAAGTTAGAATTGAAATTGAATTGAAATTTAAAATTTAATATTAAAATAATGTGAATATAATAATATTATAATATGGTAATAGTGAAAACGTATTTTAAATACTTTAAAAAGTGAAAATATTGATTTAAAATGATTTATAATGATTTTATAAGTATTAAAATCCAATTTGAATATACTATTTCAAATATTGAAAAATAAGTTAAAACAAGATGCGTCGCGCAACGGTAGTTCGCGATTTCGCGCCGCAAAGTTCAAATGAATGTGTAGAGTGGAATATAGCTCGGAATTCTTCGAAACAAGAAAATTCCGGACTATTATATCCATATCTTCTAAACGAAGAAAGAAAATCAAAATTTCGTTGAGTAGATTTTGAATTAAGTCCAAATCAATTTTCTAGAAAAATCGCGCTAGTGTAGTTAAGTGATCATAATAGGAAATCTCTTTAATGAATGTTTTTAATATTGAAAAAATATGAAATAAATTTGATAAATCTATTTAAATGGTTTAAAAGAGATTTGGATTGAAAAATATGAGTTATCAAATGTTTAAAAGTTGATTTAATCAAATAAGCTAATATAGCACTTTCCACAACACTTTTATGCTATGAATGGTATAACTTTTTGAAAGTAAGTTTAAATGTAACGATTTTTCCCAGAATCAATTGTGAATGTTTTTAAAAGGAAAGTTAAGTATTTGAAAGTTAATTTGGAGTATTTATAAGGAATTCCAAAATAAAATTGATAACTGAGTATGCGGAAACGACTAGTACATTTGTCCCGCCTATGAGATCTAGGAAGATAAAACAAGGTGTTTAACTAAGGTTGGGGATGGAGCAACCAGTGCCCTGAACTTACCTGTCTATGTTTTCTTTTCTGAGGCGAGGGGTGGAACAGATCGAAAGGAAAGCCCGGATGCTCTTAAATAAAAAGGTTCTATTAAGATTTCCAAAATAAAAGAAGAATTGTATTATCCAAAATTTAAGCAAGCTCCCAAATGAACTAATTACGACTTGGATTGCATAGAGATAATCTTCTTATACTTGGTATTAAAATCCGAAGAGGGAACTTGTCCTATTCGTGGAATTTAAAAGGTGATTTCACCATTATTCCGCCCATAGCACTTGTTGAATACGGAAATTGATGTTGAGTAAAATTAGAATGATTTCTATGATCCTATTTACTCAAAAATGTTTGCTAAGATTAATTTTTGGGTTTATCGTAAATGATGTCTTCAATAACATTGTTTCTGACGCGCTTGAAAGTTAATGGATTTGATTGGAAGTTAAGTAAGGAAATTTGAGATATTTTCGAAAGCAAAAGAATGAATTTCTTAGAAATTATCCTAAGTCAAAAGAAAGAGATTTCGAAATCATCCGAAAAGAATTAAAGTGAAAAGAGACTTAATAAATCCTGCATACTCATATTCACTTTTTATCGATAATTGGATTTCGAAGGAACCGGGGTCGGATTTGGGTGAATCCTATCTGAAAACCACTTCGAACCAATGTATACGTTCGAATGTGAAGACATGTTGAAGATGATGATTATTGAAGACCGTGGATCTTCATAGCGTGGAAACTGCTTGTTGAACATACTCTGGTTGTCCCCCTTTATAGAGTTATTTATAGTAGTGGTTTCCTCGTGATGGAGATTTTTCGGATTTCAAGGACTACTCGCTACTAGTGGTAGTAGGAGAGTGCCTTCGGTTTTTCCTGTTCCTGGACAACTTGCATGGACGTTTGTCTGACATTGCATTTTCAAAGATTACGTACATTGGTTTTTACAAACGTACATCAGTGGTGGCGGAGAAGGCAACTTCTCTTAGCTTAACACCCTCCTTGAGACGTACGAGCTCAAGGGTTGTATTTTTGTGGAAGGCAATTAGTAGTTAATGGAAATGGCAATGTGGCATTCAGAGATGTGATATGTGCTATGTGAAAAAGGTAATCGTTGCCTTAAGCCACATCAAACCGGAAATGACCGAAATAGGATTAGATGCAGCAAGGCTAAGTGGGTCATTCCCAAGTAGGGTACGGTCATCCCCTTCTTGATATATTTCTTTCCGCTATGACGTTCGGGATGTAAATTAATGTGGTGTATGGAAACGAGCGCTCGGTTAAAGGTCGATAACGACCGGGGGATGACATATTCGGTACTATCTAGTTACAGAGGTAGGCCGGTCTTGTGTTGGTAGAGAATCCTTTATGATGGTTCTCGGGGCATCCATCTAGAGGTGTACCCATTTCGGAAGGTAGATCCTTCACCTGGTCATTTGTATGGAAATCCATTCTCCAATAAGAACCTACGGAATTGATTGTAAACCTATTATGCTGGAATTTAATCAATGTAAAAATTTCGGCTAAGATTAATAAGTTTATTTGCAAATGTTTTCAAAGAGATGTCATTAGGAATAATATCAAATGTTTTGATATAAAAGTGTTTTAGTTATCATAAGGTAAAAACCCATCTGTGTTTATGTGTGGGCGTGGTCTTATGAGATACTCTTGATTTTCAAAGGATTTTATTAAAAGGCTGATATATGACACTGTCATTCATTATTGAGTTTTTCTCACGCTGGTTTATCAAGCCTGATCCGAGTGTTTTCAATACTCGGGTCAGATCCGAGTAGTTTCAGGTTTAGTTGAAGACGATTGGAGTTTTCCAGAGAAGAGCTGGAGATATTCATCTACGTATGGACGTATTCTATTATCCTCTGTACTTAGTTTGTTTTAGTTGATGTTTGTCAGCACCTGTAAGGACAAATGTTTATAACTGTCCAAGCTGAATTTAGGTTAGACTCTGATATATGTATTTAAAAGTTTTCCGCTGTAAAGATGTTGGTTCAATATTATATGTTATTCCATTCGTATGAGATTCTGTTCTGTCTATTTTTCTTTATTACCCTTCATGTTCCGTATTTTCGTGCAATTTGAGTTGGACATGTGTGGTTTATTGTCGATTAAAAGGGTACGAAAAAACGGGCCGTGACACCCAAAGTCAAGATCGAGACTGGGATAACAAGACAAGTCATTATAGAAGAAGCGAAAGAGGTCTTTCACCTCAAAGGGAGAGGTCGACACATCTCCGATCATTGCCTAAACCAAAAGGCCGAATGGCACAGATCATGAGAGAATTTATGCGACTGAACCAAGTAGAACATGGTATTAGGGAGAGAATTGGCAGCCCATTCTTTGGAGAAATAGAGAAAGCCCGAAACCCTAGAGGACTGCAACAAAAAAGATCTTTTGCGGCATTTTAAAAATGTTGCCATACCCAGTCGTAGCATTTCAAAGAACGCTGCCTAACAACATGCTACAACAGCGTCAGGAAATACCGCAGCGTTTACAGAATCATTGCTAAAAAGGCTATCAGAGCTTTTTCAAAACATTGCAGTAAATCAACTTTGCAGCATTTTTTAAACTATGCCAACTCATTTCGCAGTGTTTTTGAAGAACACGGTCTAACAAAAAACTTCAATAGAACCAATCATATAACAGCAATTTTGAAACAATGCAAAAAGAACTATTGCAGTGTTTTAGACAGTGGTTTTTTATTGCAGCGGTTATATGCCCATGTTTTGATAATTGCAGCATTTTCGTTTTGTTGCGGTTTGTTTTTCTGCAGCTTTTTGTTACTTTTTGTTTTGTAGTACTTTTGAAGTGCTGCATTATATAAATGTTTTTCTGCATTTTACAACTATTGTATTAGTTTTAAAACAATTATAATAGTCATAAAAAATGTGTCCAAAAACAAACTGCTCAATTTGCAAAAACACTAATAGATATAGTCTGATAATATAAGCAGTTATAAAGATTAAACACAATCAAAGCTACATCAATTTCATACACCAAAAAATTAAGTCATATACAATGTTTTAAGAAATGTTAGCGACATAAAATCATACAAAAAGAGCTTGCTAAAAGGAAAAAAAAATCATGGAAAGTCCAAGCTCGTCTCCTTCAAAACTCTTATACACCTATTAGAAAAAAATGAAATATGAGAGTGATAGAAGAGAACAAATATGAATTTATTTAGCATCAAATATCACTACAAAAATAGCTTTGATTAAAGACAACAAATTAAGGACTGAAAGTTTTCTCTCTAATTAAAGACTAGTTAATGGCGGTTAAATTCAGAGAAAATTAGTCTTTGATCGGTTTGTAAAATCTGAAACCGTTTAAATACTGAATATCTATCTCCGATTTTCTTATTAATTTATATTAATTAATTAAAATTTTACGATTGGGTTTTTCCATAGAAAAAAATCCAGCGGTCATTTTTGGTGATCCATAACATTCGTTAAAATAAATAATTTTCACCCTCCACTTCCATTAAATCAGCTTGTCATCAAACTTCTCCACCTTTTCCATTTACTCTACCAGGCAAACCACTTCCCTCAATTTTCTTATTTCAACTGACCGTTCTCTTTCCACTTATTCATTTTTAACATTCCTTAAGTAATCTCAAATAATATTCCCCATCTCTCATGCTCCACAATCAATTCCCCTTCTTTACTGTAGTTCACCCAATCTACCTCGACTAATTCTACGCTCCTATTATGACCACAAAGACACCATAGTACAATTTTTGGTGAGCTATTTGATGGTCAGAAAGCATTAATGGTTGCTTGTAGTTAGAAGAAAAGTTAGTCATGAACTACTTAAGTGACCCATACCAACAAGTATTTGGATCAACTAATATAGTAGTTGCAGCCTTTGGGATCCAAGAGTTGAGATATTCAAAAATATCAGAAATTTTCTTGGAAACATTCAAAATTACAATGTTGTGGAGTGCATTAACAGGCGTATTAGGATGTACGGATTGAAGCATGCTGTCAGCTTATTTATTTGTTAGTTAGATGGTGTTATTGGATGGATATACGTAGGCCATGATGTTGTGAGTTTACTGAAGCTTACTTTGGACACTTAGATTGATTTGCATTTAAGGTTCAGCTTCCTAAGAGTAGAACGAACTATTGGAAATTGTGCTTGTGAATTGTTTAAAAAATTAAAGACCTTGAAATAAGTGCATTTATTGCTTGAGTCCCGCACCATAGGGATTATTGAAAGATACTCGTATATATATATATATATATATATATATATATGAGTTTCTTAGCTCCTAAATTGGGCCCTTTGGGCACTTAAATGTTGCTTTTGTATTGAGTAGGGAGTGCATGCATGACCATCACACACACGCACCGACCGACCGACTCGACTCGACCTGGGCCAGGCCCGGGCTCGACGTTTTCTGATCGTTATTTTGTTTGAAACGGTACAACGTCACTCCACTATTCAGTAACATGTTCGATTTGGTATTATGTCTATTTAATTAGTTTTTAGACAAGATCAAAGAAGAACGACATTTTTTCTGTAAAAAAAACTTTCTTTTTCTCCACGTAGTTCTTAAAATCAAAAGATGAGTAGTCATTTTTTGAGTGCAACCGAGTCGGTTTCGTCTGTGCAAGCGAATCAATATCGAATCAAAAAGAAGAGGTTGTTTTATCCTAGAGGCGGAGGCGTTAGCTAGACTACTTTGTGAACAGAATGCCGAAACGTCTTCAAGACAGTGACCAAGTAGACGACTCAGACGAAGATCATTTGTTTCCAACAAATTGAAGACGACGCCAACAATGATGACTTCTGCTGCAAATTTGGACGATGCTGCCCCTACGTCATTGTTCCAGTCCCCATGGTGTCCGTGCATCCTTCAGGTTTGCAGGCCTCCATTTCAAGCGCTGTAGACAGAAGATGGAATTCTTTTTGACGATAAGGAAGGTGGTCGCCATTCTAACAACGGACAAACTGCAATTGCCAGACAGACTCAACGAGGCGGACACATATCGGATGAGAGCTTAGACAAAGAAATCAAAGGGGTTGCAGAACTGGATAGGGCATGATTACTTGTGCAAGAACTTCATCCTAAACGGACTCAACGACGATGTTTATGACTATTACAACTCTGACAAAACAACAAAGGAGATATGGGAAGCGCCGTAGAAAAAGTACGACACAAAGGAAGCGAGAGCAAAGAAGTATGCCTTCAGTCGCTACCTCAAGTATCAGATGACGGATGACAGGTCAGCAGAGATGCAGTCTCATGAGCTTTAGAAAATAGCTCATGAGATCATCTCCGAAGATATGAGTTTGGATGAACAGTTTCAAGTAGCAGTTTTGATTGATAAATTACCTCCTAGTTGGAAGGATTTTAAGAATAATCTTAGACATAAAACAAAGGAATTTTCATTAGAAAGTCTAATTACCCGTCTTCGTATTGAGGAGGAATCTCTTAAACAGGATATGAAGGAAGAAGTGCTTGCTGTTTCAGGCAACACTAAGAAAGTTGCAGTTCTGAAACCGAATCCCAAAAGCTTTAAGAATTAGAACCACAAACTTAATCAGAACCGCAACAAATAGAATTGGAATTCGTAAGGAAACAATAGAGGTCAATAGAAACCACCCCAAAAGAATGACTCTGGACAGTTGTTTCTTTGTTACAACTGTGGAAAACCATGTCATATGGCACGCAAGTGTCGAACAGGCCAAGCATTGCACCACAGGCTAACCTGACTGAGGGGCCTCTTACAACTTTGATTTCTGATGAGATTCACCTTGTTGGGGATCAGAGGGTTGGTGGGTAGATACTGGCGCTACACGTCATGTCTGCTATGACCGTGCTATGTTCAAAACATACACGGAGACCGAGGACAAGAAAGTGTTGTTGGGAGATTCTCACACAACTATTGTTGCTGCGATTGGAAGCGTATAGCTGAAGTTTACCTCTGGAAAGACCGTTATTCTGAAAGATGTCTTGCACACTCCAGAGATGAGAAAGAATCTTGTTTCAGGTTATCTTCTTAATAAGGCTGGGTTTACATAGACTATTGGGGTTGATATGCACACCATCATTATGAATGGTATGTTTGTGGGTAGGGGTTATGCAACCGTTGGCATGTTTAAACTGGATGTTGAATGTAATAAAATGTCTACTTCTGCTTATATGTTGTGTGATTTTAGTATTTGACGCTCAAGACTATGTCATGTAAACAAACGAATAATAAAGAACATGAGCAGCTTAGGTATAATCCCTAATATGTCACTAAATGATTTTGAAAAATGTGATTTTTGTAGTCAAGCAAAAATAACTAAAACCCCACATAAATCTGTAATGAGAGAATCAGTGCCCTTAGACTTGATTCATTCTGATATATGTGAGCTTGATAACACTGACTAGAAATGGACACCACTACTTTATCACTTTCATTGATGATTGCTCTGATTTTACTTATGTATACCTTATGAAAAATAAAAGCGATGCATTTGAGATGTTTAAATCTTTCATAACTGAAATTGAAAATCAGTCTGATAAGAAAGTTAAAAGATTGCATAGTGATAGAGGAACTGAATATGAATCAAGTTTGTTTATTGAATTTTATAACTCACATGGAATAATACATGAAAGAACTACACCATATTCACCTGAAACGAATGGTAAAGCTGAAAGGAAAAATTGAACATTAACTGAATTAGTAGTTGCTATTTTACTTAATTCTGGTGCTTCATCACCATGGTGGGGGGAAATTTTATCGACCGTGTGTTATGTTTTGAATAGGATCCCTAAGTCAAAAAGCAAAATTTCACTTTTTGAAATCTTAAGAAATTATTAACCGAATGTGTATTATTTTAGAACTTAGGGATGTTTAGCATATGTTCGTATACCTGACCCTAAGAGAATAAAATTAGCAAGTAGGGCATATGAATGTGTATTTATTTGCTATGCTATTAATAGCAAAGCATATAGTTTTTGTAACGATCCCGGATTTTGATTAATTTTAAATTGATAATTAATTAAATTTTTGAATAAAAATTTGTGAAATGGTTTGGCAATTGATATAAAATATCAGTTAAATTATGAATTAATTGAGAATTAATTTGGATATTTGAAGATAAATAATAAATAAGTAAATAAAATGTTAGATAGTTAAACTTTAAAAAGAAAATAAAATTTGTGTTGGTATTAAACAAAGTATATTTATAAGATAATGAAAATAAATATATATGTAGACAATAAATATGTAAGTTAGAATTAGAATTTAATATATATGAGATAAGTTGTAGGCTGAGAAAAGAAACATATATATGAAAGTATTGTAAAAGAAAACAAAGATTATATATATATGAAGGCTTACAAAAGAAGAAAGGAGTATATTCAAGAATGAACCACAAAATTTGTAAATATCTATGTACAGCCAAAACGAAAGCAAATAAATATATTTGTACAAAATCAATTAATGCAAGCCAAAGTTTTATCATCTCAGCCACCAAACAAATCTGCATAGCCCCCAAGCAAGAAAAATCTCTACGTATAATTGTACTAGAGGGAAAAAAATCATATTGTACAAAACATTAATCACCCTGTAACCTGTTTTCTATATATCAACTTCTTCATTTTATTAGTTCGTCCATCCAAGCTGAAGAAATCTGAAGCAAATATCATTTTCATCTCAAACAACATTCAGTTAAAATATCAAAACAAATAACTCAACTAAACTCAGAGATCAACAAGAGGGTTAAAGGCCAAAAAGGTTTCAGCTTGCATTTTTACAACCTGTTCAACATGAAGCAGGCTCTGTTCTTCTTCTGGAAATCGGTGAGTAACTTCACTTTGTCAACTTTCAAGTAAAATTTAGTTGTATGCCAGTGATGTTGAAATGAATCTGTGTGAATTTGCTGTGTATATATAGGTATGAAGTATGCATGTTTGTTTCCAACAGAACCTACTCTGTTTATAGTTCCAGTTCTTCTGTTTGGTTTTAAATTTATTTTCTCTAGAACTAATTGTTGTTAGAACTTAGATTACAAACAAAGGATGTTTGATTTAACATAGATTAAGGTTTAAAATTTGAATCAAGTCAAATTAAAGCTTGGTTGCCTCTGTAAACCAAAAACAGCAGTGCAAACATATATATATATATATATATATATAAGTGAAACTCAAACTTAGTAATTCATTGATTCAGGATTATAGTTTAAATTCATAAACTAAAACATGATTTTTAACACTAAAATCATAATTTTTAGTCTGGGATTAAAGGTACAGTGCTGGGTTCATCAAAATATGGGGTTTTGATGATCTCTGATGATCTTTGTATGCTGGAGGGTCGGGTTTCTCTCTGATGATAGAGAAGTGATCAGAGAGTAGTGGAAAAATACTTGTTTGTGGTGCAGTTCATCGAGGAAGCAGCGGTGGCGAATTTTTTCCTGGAACCCTAGTTTTTACTGGGTTGAATGAATTGATTACCACGGCTTGTGTAGATGATCGAGTGTTTCGGGGCTTTGGGTGATGGTAGTTTGGTCATTGACGAAGTCGTATCCGGAGTTGTGTCGCCTATGGTGGTCGGAGATAAGGAGGCGAGGCGTTGACAGGTTTGGAGGTGAGGTCTGTTCATGTTTCCAGGTTTTGGCATTGAACTCGATTTCAATTTTCGAGTTCAGGGTCATTACAGTTTTTATGATCTGAATGCACACAATATAATAGAATCTAATGATCTGATTTTTATGAATTGAGATTTCCTTTTAAATTGAGGAACAGTGGGGGCACATCAAGTAACACTATGCCTATTAGAACAGAACATAATTAATCTTCTAAACGCGAACCTAGAAGAAGTAAAAAAAGCAAGAATTGCAAATGATTATGGTTTAGATTTTTGCATTTTTACTATACATGAGGATCCTTTAAACCTCCAAGAAGCCTTATCTTGTTTAGATGCCGATTTTTGGCAAGAGGCTATAAAATGATGAGATGGATTCTTTGCAATCCAATAGGACTTGGCGCTTAGTAGATTTACCACCTGGTTGTAAGTCTATAGGCTGTAAATGGGTACTTAAAAAGAAATTAAAACCTAATGGTACCGTTGATAAATATAAAGCCCGTTTAGTAGCTAAAAGGTTTAAGCAAAGAGAAAATGTAGTATTTTTTGACACTTTCTTACCATGTACCTAGAATTACATCCATTTGAGTACTAATTTCACTAGCATCTATTCATAATTTAATAATACAGCAAATGGATGTTAAAACTGCTTTTTTAAATGGTGAATTAGAAGAGAAAATTTATATGGACCAACCTGAAAGCTTTGTAATTCATGGTCAAGAACATAAAATTTGCAAGTTAGATAAATCATTATATGTTTAACACTAGCACCTATGCAATGGCATACGAAATTTGATAACTTAATAATCTCACATGGTTTTAAAGTTAATGAAAGTGACAAATGTATTTACTATAAATCTGAGAACGACATTTGGACTATTATATGTCTGTATATAGATGATCTACTTATTTTTGGGTCAAACATTAATACTATAAACAATGTCAAATCTTTGTTAAGTGCCAACTTTGATATAAAAGATCTAGGCGAAGCGAGTGCAATTCTTGGAATTAAGATTACTAGGTTAGAAAAGGGAATTTCTTTGGATCATCTCATTACATTGAGAAGATACTAAAGAAATACAATTACTTTGACTATAAACCTACATGTACACCATATGATCCTAGTGTAAAACTATTTAAGAACACCGAAGAAGGTGTAAGACAGTCTGATTATGCGAGCATTATTGGCAGCCTTCGGTATACCACCGATTGTACTAAACTCGGCATTGCCTATGTCGAGGGAATATTATGCAGGTTTACTAGTAGACCTAGTATAGAGCACTGGCATGCTATCGAAAGGGTCATGAGATACCTAAAACGAACTATGAACCCTTGGTTACATTATGAAAAGTTTCCAGCTGTCCTTAAAGGATACACCAATGCAGATTGGAAGACTTTATCTAATGATTCGAAAGCAACCAGTGGCTATATCTTTAGCATTGCTGGTGGAGCTGTTTCTTGGAAATCTAAGAAACAGACTATTTTGGCTCAGTCCGCTATGGAGTCTGAGACGATAGCACTAGCCACAGCTAGTGAAGAAGCAGATTACTTGAGAAATCTGCTAGTTGAGATTCCTTTATGGGAAAAACCGATACCTTCTGTGTTGATCCATTGTGATAGTACCATGACGCAAAAGTACAGAACCATTATTACAACGGTAAGAGACGACAGATATGTCGTAAGCATAGCACGTTAGAGAGCTACTCTCTTCAGGAGTTGTTAGAGTGGATCACACACGCAGTGATGAGAATTTGGCAGATCTAGCTACGCTATAAATGGCCTACTGCAACACAAAAAAATGTTGGCTCAGGCCCGAAAAATGTTGCCATAGGTCTGTGGCAACACTTTTAGGGTGATGCAATTTTTGCCGTTGCCTTAGACCTCAAAGGCAACATTTTGACCATCTAAGGCAACATAAGTAATATTGTTGCAATAGAACCCTATTTGGGTCTATGGCAACACCCATAGGTATCTGTAGCAACATTCCAAAATGTTGCTATAGATATGAACTTTTTGAATTTGTGGGGCCCACAATGTAGAGCATATTTGATTTTTTAATAAAAATAAATATTTATTTAATAAAATGCTATTGCACAGAATTTGATATTTAAACAGTAATTTATTTAAATAAATATTTTATTTCAACATTTGAAATAGTACAAATTCCTGACTCCACTATTTTACAATTCAATGATATATAACACTGATATTCACATATACAGATATTCCTCACTACATCACTCAGTTCACTCATTACATATGCAGTTTCAATTTATACAGACACCGACACTGACAAATATATGCCGAGCCGAAGGCGAGCCGAGTGCCGAGCCGAAGGCGAGGCGAGAAGCGGGTCCGGGCGCAGCGCCGGCGGGAGTCCGGGGCACCGCAGTCCCGGCGGGGATCGACCTTAGTAAACACTGACCACACTCCCAACCTCTTTCACAAAACACCCACTCACTGCCTCATCAAATTACATCATCAACACATAAGCAGCCTATCAAGCAAAAACAGTGAATGCATCAGGCATGTACAAGAGAAACATAGGCAGTAATATGATATACAAAGGACTTGGAGCATCAGTTCATGTTAAAGAACAAGGTTAGCATGGTACCAGTTCAGTCCAGACCAAATATATAAGGTTAGCATGACTTGGAGCACCAGTTCATGTTAACAAACTTAAGGTTAGATATATATCTAACAAACTAAATATATAAGTTGAGCGTGAATACCAAATTTGACTGTACAACAAAACTAGTATCCATCAAGAATCTGAACTCATTTGGATACATATTTTATAAAATGAATTTTTCTCTTAGGAGCTGCAAAACATCCAAAGTTAATAAGCTAACTTATTCCCAATCTTCAAAAACTGAAGAAGAAATCATCAAAAAGCACAAATAATATTAAAAAAAAAACCAGAAGCCTTCATATGCAAAACAGATTGCTGCTGTGAAGATGCTTGAGTCTGAGATACTGAATTTGAAGATGACGCCCTTGATTTTGCTTCTAGATCTGAAACACAACATTCGTTGTCTGTTGTTAATTTCGCTTCTAGACCGAATGATGGCACTGCGAGCCACTGTAGATCTGAAACACAGCATCACCGGTCAGTGGCATCATAATCTCAGTAGTATCCAAGCCTCTATCTCGGCAATCTTCAGCAAACTTTCCAAGCACTGAACGCAACATGAAGCAGCAGGCGACTTCATCAATCAGACTTGCGGATCCCCAAAGAAGATGAATCGCGAATTGGAACTTGATACTTGATTTATTCTAATCGCCTGAAATCATCTTCCATCTCCACGCGAATTGATTTGAGAATTATGAATTGATTCTAATCGCGAATTGGAAGTATGAATTTGCTGGATTTCGTGAATTTGCTTTTTGATTTGAGAATTATGAATTGATTCTAATCGCGAATTGGAAGTATGAATTTGCTGGATTTCGTGAATTTGCTTTTTGATTTGGGGATTTCGTGAATTTGCTGGAAGTATGAATTTGGGGATTTCGTGAATATGGTAAACTGAAAGGGGATCTACACCAACATAAGCGGGAAAACGAAAATTTGGTAAAAAGTGCAGCGGTGATCCATTTTAATAGTCGGATTAAATGTAGACCGTTGGATCGTATTCACGCGGATTGCTAATTTTATTAATTTTTTAATTTGTATACATCTATAGCAACACTATATAAAAATGTTGCATCGTGTTACACTTGTTTAGCTAGAGCAACACAAATTTATGGCTAAGGTAACACCATAAATACAACGTTGCAGTAGGACCAAATTTTTATATCTATCGCAACATTTTGGCTGGCAACACCTTGCAAAAATGTTGCAGAAGGTCATCTATGGCGTAGTGTCTTTTGATGAAAGGACTAGCCAGAGAGAAAATCCTTAGAACCTCTAAAAGAATGGGACTATTGCCCTTAAATTGTTGAGTCACGCATAATGGTAACCCGACTTAATGACCGGAGATCCCACGAACTAGGTTCAATGGGTAAGAATAAGTTATGAAGTGATATGAGTTGAACATGCTATTTTATATATTTTGAAGCATGTATTCTTGAAGTGATTAGAGGATGAGTTAATATAAACTCTTAATGAGATCTATAGTCTATATAGAGTGAAGTAGCTACCTTCAGGAGTACTCTTGATAGACTCACCTATGTGGATGTGGAAATGTGGCCGTTTCTATGGAATTTTGGGCAAAATTCTTATAGCATTCACTAAACTGGGATAGACGTGCATGGCCATAAATGCAGGGGATTATTTGATTACACTCTAGAAAGATTGTGCATGGTTTGATGTCAGCAATAGAGTGTAAGACTGCGTGTCACTCTAATAAAAACCGAATCTTATCCACTATGCAATGGTTCAGGTCGAAAGACACCTTCGCTTATGCACAATCTTATGTTTTCAGAAACTGCTTGAAAAATATTTTTAAAAATTCAAGTGGGGGATTGCTGGAAATTGTTCTTGTGAATTGTTTAAAAAATTAAAGGCCTTGGAATAAGTGCATTTATTGCTTGAGTCCCGCACCATAGAGATTATTGAAAGATACTCATATATATATGAGTTTCTTAGCTCATAAATTGGGCCCTTTGTTTACCCAAATGTTGCTTTTGTATTGAGGAGGGAGCGCATGCATGTACATCACACGCGCATACGCGTCGACCGACCGACTCGACTCAACCCGGGCCAGGCTCGGGCTTGTTGCGGTGTAGCACTTATATTTTTGAACGAAATTTGTTCTGCATTTTCTTGTCGTTATTTTATTTGAAACGGTAAAATTTCAGATCCGAATTTTGAGCCAATGTCACTCCACTATTCACTAACATGTTCAATTTGGTATTTCGTCTATTTAATTAGTTTTAGACGAGATCAAAGAAGAACGACATTTTTTATGTAAAAAAAGCTTCCTTTTTCTCCATAGAGTTCTTAAAATCAAAAGACGAGCAGTCATTTTTTGAGTGTAACTGAGTCGGTTTCATATGTGCAAGCGAATCGATATCAAATCAGAAAGAATAGGCTGTTTATCCTAGAGGCGGCGGCTTAGATAGACTGCTTTGCACCACTAAGCAGAACGCCGAAACGTTTTCAAGGCAGTGACCAAGTACACGACTCAACCGAAGATCAATTATTTCCAACACTAATAAATGATTTTTGGAAGTTAAAATAACTTAAGAAAATAAAGAGCTAGTTAGTCTGTGCAATTTATAGAAATTCTTTTGAACCTAAAGCTATTTTTGACATGGTGGGTGGCTACGTTAGTCTGAAACCACAACGAAGGGGTATGATACTATGATAGTGGAGATAATTGTATTCTTTATTTTTTCATCCGTAAGATTAAATGGATGTACTTTATATAGTTAAATATATTACGTGACATCTAAGTGAACATTAAAGAATCATAACTGCTGGCACTGAATGAAAGCAGTTATGTAATTATGTACACACATATTTTGGATATATTGTGTGTATTTGGTTGTTCTATATAATATGATCACATTATAACTTTGGAAGATTTCGTGACTGGTAATAGGGCATTGTTAATCTTTTATGGTTTCGTTCAAATGTGAGACCGATTTGAAACCATATTTTAGTCTTAAAAATTCAGTTTTTAAAATTATTTGAGACAGACTTTCAGTTTTTAAAATTTAAGACCGAAATTTCGGTTTTAAATGTTCATTGGGACTTAACAATCAAAGACCGCATCTATTCGAAAATGAGATGACGATAATGGAGTACGAATATTTGTGAAATCAAAAAATACATTAAGTGAATCAATAATCCAGTTGCACGATGCTATATGCAGCTATTTATAATGATTTTGCAGTAATATATTATGGGTTATTGGGCTTATTCAAATACAACCCATGCCCATATTTCCGAGTTAAGTACTTGTTTTACTTGCTGCTCATTTCATTCATCTGCGTTTGTTTCTTTCTTTGCTTCTAATATGTCCCCGCAATTTGAGCCAGGGTTTTCATCTCTTCTCAAGCCATCTTCGATCCTCAACAAATCTTTCAGATCTTCAAAAAAAAGTTTGAGCTTTAGATCTGCTGAGCTTTGCTTAAGCTTCAACGAGTTGATTTAAGTTAGGGTATTGATGAACTTTCTGGCATAGAGCTTAATTCTTCATCTCTTGCAGCGATTACTCAGATCTTCAAGCGATGACTTAATATGGAGCTTCTGTCGCCAGATTTGACCCGAGATTCGAATCTGATTTGAACCTAGGGTTTTGACAGTTTGACTGTTGAAGTCTTTGACATTTAATTCTTGCTTCAGACGTAAGAAATTTTTGGCAGACAAAGCTTTGGTGAGTATATCTGCCCTTTGGTAAGTGCTTGGTAAGTGATTTATTTCAATCATTCCTTTCAGAACTTGTTCTCTGACAAAATACAAGTCCAATTCTATATGTTTGGTTCTAGAGTGTAGAATTGGATTTGCCGTTAAGGACACAGTGCTTAGATTATCGCACCAAATTATAGCTTTGTTGTTGATATTGATCTTTAGTTCACTTAATAATGATTTGATCCACATTATCTCTGCTATTGCATTTGCGACACTCCTGTATTCGCCTTTAGTACTAGACCTTGAGATGGTTGTTTGCTTTTTAGAACACCATGACACTGGATTCTTTCCTATGTAAATGCAGTAATCGGATGTTGATCTACGATCATCTGGGTCAGTTTCCCAATTTGCTTCTGCAAAACCAAAATAAATTTAGATTAGTATAGTTTCTCAAAGTTAAACCATGATCTATTGTACCCTTTAAATATCTCAAAATTCTTTTTACTGCTCTCCAGTGCTCATCTAGAGGATTTTTGCATGAACTGGCTAACTTTATTCACATTGTATGTAATTTCTAGCCTTGTAATTGTTGCATATTGCAATGCTCCAACTGTACTTCTGTATTGTTTAGCATCAGTGATTGATTCACCTCTATTCTTTGATAAATGTAGATTGGTTGTCATTGGTGTAGGTAAACTGTTTGCCTGATCCATTTTGGTTTTGATCAGAATTTCAGATATGTATTTCTTTTGACTTAATTGAATAACTGAGTTTGGTTATCATTTGACTTCAATCCCTAGAAAATAATGTAAGTCTCTAAGATCTTTGATAGAAAACTCTTTATTCAATTGTTTAATGAGGTTGTTAATTTCACAGTTGTTGTTTGCTGTAACAATAAAATCATCTACATATATTTGTATATATATGACAGCATTTCTTGCAAATTTAGTGAATAAAGAGTTATCTGATTTTGTATGATTAAAGCCAACTTTGATCAATGTTGTCTTTAATTTCTCAAACCACACTCTTGGTGTTTGTTTTAGTCAATAAATTGCTTTGTTGAGTTTGCAAACCAGTTTACTTCCAACTTGTTAGTAACCATCAGGCTGCTCCATATATACCTCTTCTTGAAGAATTCCATTTAGAAATGCATTGTTGACATCCAGTTGCTTTATTTTCTAGTTTTTATGTAAGGCAATTGTGAGAAGGATCCTAATTGATGTTGGTTTAACAACTGGTGAGAAAGTTTCATTGAAACCAAATCCTTGTTGTTAAGAGTAACCTTTTGCTGCAAGTCTGGCTTTGTACTTAGATATTGATCCATCTGCATTTCTTTTCAACCTGTAGGTCCACTTACAACCAATGACTTTTTTATGACTTGGTTTGGTTACTAGGCTCCATGTATTGTTTTTCATCAGTGTTGTATATTCTTCATCCATAACTGCTTTACATTTTTCATTTTGCATAGCTTGTTAATAAGTATATGGTTCTTCAGTATCAAGATTTGCAGTATATATTTTTGGTTTGAAAATTCCACTCTTTGCCCTAGTAATCATATGGTGACCAGTTGTTGTAGGTGTAGAAGATTAATGATTGGATCTATTCTCAGATTCAGATTGCAAACTTGATCTCTGTGCTTGATCACTCATTTGTTGATCAACTGACTGATAACTGATATCCTGATGGGTTGCATAATAAGGACATATGGATGATTTGCCTGACTCATGACCTGACCCAATATTGGTACTATGTGTTGTGGTCCAGAATCACTTGGTTGATCCTCTACATACATTTCTTGATTGTGTAGTAAGGGAGGTATTGAGAACTTTGAATTATAAATATTATGAGTTGTCTTAATCTCCTTTTCATTAAATGGAAATACATCTTCAATGAAGACAACATGTCTTGAAATGAAGATTCATCCTTTGTTGTCCAGACATTTATATCCTTTTACATTATTGGCATATCCTAGAAAGGTACAGGTAGAAGGTCTAAAACTCAGTTTGTGGTTGTTATATGGTCTTAAACATGGAAAGCATAAGCAACCAAATACTTTAAGACTTTTGTAATCAGGTTGTACATTGAACAACATCTCAGTTGGACTTTTTCCTTATAGTACCTTGGTTGGCGATTTGTTAATCAGGTATACTGCTGTATCAAAGGCGTCTTGCCAGAATTTCAAGGGTAGAGATGCTTGAGCTAACATGGTGAGTCCTGTCTCAACGATATGTCTATGCTTTCTTTCTATTAAGCCATTCTGCTCAAATGTGTAAGGACAAGTAGTTCTCTGTATTATCCCTCTCTTTTGAAAATACTCCTTAAGTTATTTGAATTCTGCACCACCATCATTTTGCATGACTTTGACTTCATTGCCGGTTTGTTTTTCTGCCTGTGCTATAAATTGCAAAACTGCAAAATATGTTTTAGATTTTGCTTTCAAAAAATATGTCCAAACATATCTTGAATATGCAACTTTGAATGATATATAATATTTAAAACCATAGTTAGTATCAATGAGAGCTGGTCCCCATAAATATGTAGCAACAAGTTCTAATGGTTTATTATATTTGGTTTTAGAATCTTGAAATGGCAGTTTATGATTTTTTCCTAATTGACAGTATGTACAGACATATGGAATGGATACATTGTCAAAAGAAATTTTATTGTTATTCAATATTTCTTTTGCAACATCTACACTTGGATGACCTAGCTTACAATGCCATATATCAAATATACTCATACTCCTTTTATGTTGAGATGACTGACAAAGATTATAGCACATATTTTTGTTTCCAGTACTTCTTGAATCAGCTAGAGTAAATTTGTAGAGTCCCTTCACTGTTTTACCCTACAAGAGAATTTTATTTGTCAGTATATCTCTTATTAAACAATATCTTGGATAAAATTCAAAATATACATTGTTATCACAAGCAAATTGAGATACACTGAACAAATTCTTCTTAATTCGTGAAACCCTTAAAAGATTATTAAGATAGAGTACCCTTTCACCTTGTGTATAACCATACCAGTATCAGTAATTTTAGTTGATTTACCATTACCCATGTGTATACACTGTTTACCTTTGTACTCTTTGTTTCGCAGATTTAGATTGCTCAGATTATTGGTAACACGATTTGTAGCTCCTGAATCTGGATACCATGAATCATCTTGAATATTTACTATTTTAGTTGTATCATTGTAATCGCCTTTAGTGAAATCAGTTTGATTTCTGGTTTCTTACTGTATGTTGGCCAAATTTGCACTTGGTTTTTGACTGCTTTGTTGCCCAGGTGTGTAATTGACATCAATCTGAAATAACACTTGTTTGCTGTGTGTCTAAACCTCTCACAAATCTGACATCTAGGTCTACCACCATTATTGTTACTCCATCTACCACCTCTGCCTCTGTATCTATATGATTGATTGCCTCATTGATTGTTATTGTTTTGACTCATTTATTGATTGAGTTATTTCTTGATTTCTGCCTTTGTTTGTGACATAATTGACCGATAGATCAGAAACAGTTGGTTTTCTCTGCTCTAATCTACCTTCATGAGCTAGGAGAGTAGAGTGCACATATGATAAAGATGATGTAATATCCTTAGATGATATCACTGCCACAATGGCTTCATATTCATCATCTAGTCCACCCAAGATTGACAAAATTTGTTTAGTGTTAGTCACTGCATATCCTGCTGCTCCAAGTAAGTCACACAGTGTTTTAATTTTTGATAGATACTCTCTCATAGACATGTTATTCTTCTTTAAATTTTGCAATTGTCTTTAATAATGCATGACTCTTACTGGTGATTCAGAACTGAACACTTGCTCTATAGTAGACCAAATTTCATGTGCATTCTTGCATCCTATTAGTTATGGTAATAAATTTTCACTTATTGTAGATAGTATCCATGAATATAATAGATTGTCTTGCCTTTGATAAATTGTGTATTCTCTGTTTAAAATCGAATTTCCTTCAGTATTTGAAATATATTGCTCTGGCCCTTGTTTTGTTCCAAGAATATATTCTTCCAAGCCATATCCTCTTACTTCTGTTTGAACTTGAAACTTCCATAGCAGATAATTTGTTTTATCTAACTGAGTTTGTGGACTTACTATAATTTTTGATATATTCCCTGCAGTATTTGATGGTGCAGGATTTGATCTAGGGCTTGGTGATGTTGATGAATTATTGTCTATGTCTCCTTCAGCCATGATTAAGATTCAAGAAAGAATGAAAGACAAGTTATTCAAATGAGAAGAAGAATCAAGAACCTGATGTTGCAGACAAGAATATGAGTAAATATTAATTATTCAGGTGAGTTTTGACCAATATCTTAAATGATAACAGAAGAAGCCAGTGATCTTGATTGCTGGCACGGCTTAGTGATGATCCTTGTTTCAGTTTCTTGATTTTTTTTAACTGAAAACATCCGAAGAGTTGAATGATGAATGTTTTCTGACAACTCTTCTTGGCATGGCTTAATGATGATCTTGATGAATTAAAGAATTTAGAAAATTGAAACTTCAGCAGTTTCAGATGATGAGTGAAAACTCTGATGATCTGCGGCAGATGCAGCCTATTCAGATGATGAAAAGAACTCTGGTGAGTATTAGCAAGGCACTGTTCTATTTGTTACAGTTTTGAAGTGCTCTGATACCATATTCAAAAATGAGATGATGATAATGGAGTATGAATATTTGTGAAATGAGAAAATACATTGAGTAAATCAATAATCCAGTTGCAAGGTGCTATATGCAGCCATTTATAATAATTTTGCAGTAATACTGTATTATGGGTTATTGGGCTTATTCAAATACAACCCCTGCCTATATTTCTGAATTAAGTATCCTATTTGTTTCACTTGCTACTCATTTCATTCAGCTGTGTTTGTTTCTTTTTTTGCTTCTAATACATCGTTTAATTAAAGACTGAAAATTTCAGTCTTTATTTCATCTTTTTTTGTAACGTACATTATGAGAAAAAAAGAATCAGACGACATATATGCTCCGTTGTCTGAATGAATACCTATCTTTCGTCTATTTCCATGCTGTCTCATTACATATCAGACCACAGATATGCACCGTCATCTGATATGCACTAACATATCAAAATAAAAAAAACCATACGTTGTCTAATGTTATAGTATCATTTCTAAAATTTTCTATTAGACAACATATAAATATTGACTAGTATGCATATCAATTACACTTATGTTATATTTGCAAAATGAAATAATGAATCACAATTTATTTAAACAAATATTTTATTTCAAATCAAATTCAAATACAATACAACTTTCACTATACTTACATTTTAAAATACAATAAAACTTTCACTATTCTTACATTTTCAAATACAATAAAACTTTCACTATCACTCTCATATATACAACTTTTCTCTACACTCTCATACATAACATTTTTTTACTAGCACTCACTTACACTCACTCGAGTTTATTTTTGATATTGGTCTTCATTTGCTTGCTCCAGCTTGTGTCCAGCCATCTCCTATACCTGTCAAATAAACAATGCAGTAAAATGGAAAAGGAAATAAACCTAAATTGAAAAATAAAATTGAATTTGAATTTTAATATTGCCTCAATTTATGGGTTTTTTTCCTTTTTACTGTTTAGACAGGGACAAATATATATGTGCATGGACAACTTATGATATGCACAATGTATCATTGTGAATATCACAAGGCCGGACATCGATTAAATCTCACAGACTATTGCAAAGGTCAAGCCCGAAGGCTCAACACGATGCAAATGTGCACAAGTTCAAGCCCAAGCCTCCTCGGGCTTAACTCAGGTGCACAAGGAAATGCAACTCAAATCATTTCATAAATACATCACACCAAGGGAAAAAGGCATCACAACAAAGTGCATAAACAAGTGCAAAGTGCAATAGCATAACAAGAAAATAGCAAAACATAGATACATATATGTATGTATTAGTTTTTCAAAACGGATAAGCATGTGGCAATATCAGTTTTTCAAGGTTAAGGACATTCAAGGTTTCAGGTCATTCAAGTTTCCGATCATTAGGTATCAATTGCAAGCCATTCAAGGTTCAGGTAAGGCAAGGAAACAAGGGAATTAGAAACCAAAGCAATCAAAGCAAAATGCATTAAACAAATAAGTATAGTGCACAAGTATAAACCAAAACCAAAACCAAAACCAAAATATACAAGTATATATGAAATCACATTTCACATAAACAAGCTTGAGTGTTCATATGAACATACAAGTATATACAAGTGTATACAAGTACACACACTTCAGCTATGTGCATATATATACATACATATATATATATACAAGTATATATGTATACAAGTATATTGGACATGAAAAATGCATAGAGTACAGCAACTGGCCAGAGACAACAAGGCTAAAACCCACAAGATCGAGCGTACATGGAAAATCAAACCAAGGTACCAAAGTACACAAACAAGTCCAGATGAGGGAAGAGCAAAGTTCAGGTTCAAGTGGTACTTTAGACTCAGGAATGGTCACAATAAGTTCAACCAAAGCTAGGATTGTGGTGCAAGAGTGTACAAGACACAACAAGATTAACATGACCAGACTACATACAAGCCGAGTTCAGGTGAAAAATCATAGCATTGATACAAGTAGTACAAGGAAGTAACTACACAATAACAAGGCAACAGGCTAGTGCAAAGCAAACAGCAAGGAACACAGAAGCAACAACAAAATACAACAGTATAACACACATATCAGTACATATATACACATACATATGTATATGTGAACATATACTTGAGGTAACGGAGGAGTGCCATTTATAAACTCAGGTGAACTTAGAGAATAACATAGGGATGGAGGAGTGCCATTTATAAACTCAAATAGAATAACACATGTATAAACCATACAAAAGACGATAATATTTCACACATATATACATACATATGTATGTGTGTATATACATGGAAGTAACAAGCAAGAAGACTACATATAGCAGTAACAAGCACACTCAGGTACCAAAATCAAACCGATTCAAAAAAACAAGTTCAACTAGGCAAGAATTCAAGATAGTGCACACAAAAAAGCTCAAACAAAACAACAAGTTCCAGGGAACATAAAATGATTTAGAAAAACAAATTCAACTCAAAATGGTTTAGAAAATCAAAATGGTTCAGAAAATGCACATTCAGGTGCCAGCACACTAGAGGATGTATACATGTATATATGTATACATAACTTCAATAATGGAATATACATATATACATGTACACATATAGATGCATACATGTATATATGTACAAGGCAAGGATGTATGTATGTATGTATGTATGTATATACACACACACACAAAACAAAACAAGGCAATGCGATCAGTTCAAGTGCAAGAAGCAATCCGACTTGGAGTTTAAGAAGTAATCAATTCAAGAAGAAATCATTTTAAGCATTTTCAAAATACATATATAAACTGGTTTAAGCGATCAATTTAAGCAATCACAAACCACATGTACCAGTTTAAGCATATTCAAAACAGTGTAAGCATGTATATACAAGTATGAACATACAAGTATATACAAGTTGATACAAGTATATACAAACAACTCACAAACCAGTTCATATATACAAGTATATACAAGGATCAGTTTTTCAAAGTATGGTTTTTCAAAATAGTCTAAGCATGTACATACAAGTATGAACATACTAGTATATATACAAATGCACACATATATAAATCGCAACAAGAATTATCCAAATAGAACAAGTGAACACACATATACATACATATGTATGTGTGTGTATACATGGAAGTTCTATGTGATGAATCGATATAGTGAAATGCAAGAAATCTCAAAATAGTTTAAGCATAGTGCACATGTATATACATATATATAGAACCATAAGCACATATTCACACAACCAAGCATGGTGCAAACATATATGTATATACATGTATACATAAGCAGTAACAAGCAAGAAGTCACTTCAAGCATCAACTAGGTCAACAACAACTAGCACTAATGCAACATGCTAGCATCAACTAGTTCAACCGTGATGATTTGTTACAGCGAACCATAAGCACACTGCTTCTACCACTTCAAGCATCAACTAGTTCAAAAACAACAAGAACTAATGATACAACAACAACAGAGCATCAAAAGAGATACAAACCAACAAAGTTATAAATCAACATAGAGAAAAGCTCATATATGTACAAACCAACAGAGATAATACAAATCAATAGAGATAAAAACTGCAGGAAGCAAACAAATCATTGCAAAGATCAAGTCAGAATCAAAACCCAGCAGTTCAAAAGAGATAAAAACTCTAGGAAGAACACGAACCAACAATTCAAATCATAGTATATAATCGAAAATATAGGAAATTGATTCCTATATATACCCATATCATCATTGGCAGAAAAAATCAAGTCGAGTTCAAGCATAAAATTAAAAAGGGGCAAAACTATTCACATACCAAATGGACAGCAGTCTATGTAGAAGCAACCGAAAGCAAATCCAAGCAATCGAAAGCAAATCAAGCAAGCGAAAGCATATCTAAGCAATCGAACGCGGCCATAAAATGGTTCTTTATCAATCGTTGTTTGAGAGTGAGAGATTATCGACATAGTGATTTCCTTTTCAAGCCGATTTGAAACCCTAATTCTAGAAAACGCTTGCATTTTTGATGGAGCCAAATTAAAGAAAAGGGGAACGAAAATAGAATAGAAAGAATGGGGGAAATGAAAATAGAAAGGGGAAAATAATGAAAAGAACCGGCAGTCACGAAATAAATGAGAGTGAAGCCAAAACTAAATTTTTTTTATCACTTTAATCAGACAACATATAAAATTTTGTTTGAATAACAAGCATGAAAATTTGGATTTCAGGGGCTATAATACACAACAGATGGTTTTTCCATGTGTTGTGTGAAATAGTGGTAAATATTGGGATAACAAAAAATCTACCTTATGTTGTGTGATGGCTGTTGTCTGATTCACTTTGTGGCATAATGGTATGACAAGTTCAAGTTCAAGTTAATTTGACATGGATGCTTGCAATACTATTCTACTTCATTTCATTATTTTTTGATGTTTCTCATCAAAACTTAGAAGGAACCAATACTTTTGTTGTAAGCAATCAATATAGATCTGCTTATCATTTTTAACTTATAAACATTATATGAACAATATGAAGTTTATATTTATTTTCTAAATTTTATTTATTATTTTTTATCAAAGGAGTAATGAAACGATGAACATTAAAATCTTGGTTTAATATCAAATTGTCTAAACATTAAGGGATAACTGTATCTCGATCTAGTTTACAGAAAGAATTTTTGAAATTTTTGTTAATTTTCAAAACTCATTTCTTCAACAAAGCATATATTGACAAGTTATAAACATATTAAGAGAACCAACAATAGCATCACCGAAAGGTTGTGTATGTTTTAGAGTTTATCTTTAGAAGTGTGAATATTTCATTGTGTAGTTTTCTAAAAGTGTGAGTGTTTCATTTTGAATTGGCTTTGTTAAACTACATTTTTCATTTTTCCTTCATAATATATTTCTTAACATTTGATTGATTTGAGTTTGTTGACAAACCCACTACTTTGTAAGCATTCTTTCTTTTAAAACTAGAATGAATTTTAATTTGTATTTCTTTTATATGCTTGTAATACATTTACAAGTTAAAGAAAAAAAAATCTTGTACATAGAAATGGTAGTCTTGTTTATGTAGTTAGTAACATGATCCCGACGTGGCCTTTAATGTCAATCCCTTTCTTCATTTTTATACGTTTTGAAGTCTACATTATTAATCTCTTTCTATTAAAAGTTCGGTATCACTCAAGTTTCTTCTGACTATATTTGCTTAGCAATATACGTATATGCAAGACCAGCAAGCCATTTCCGTTAATCAGTTTAACAACAACATCACGCGCGCGCGCTTGTATATATGAGTACTTTGGCACGTGCGATGCACGTGCCCAGGGGGAATTGGTGTTATAAAACAGTATTTGTAAAGAAATTAATCTTACAAAATGACTTGATGTGCATGAAATGTTGCATTTTCTATGTGCATATATGCATAAATCAACGATTTATCAAAACATGAATGAAACTAAGTTATTTTAGCATTTTCAAGCATTATCTCTATTTTAAAAAGGTAATAAAGCAGCATGTTAATATATAAGAATTTTTTTTCCAACTATAAAGACTGCACCTCCCATGATACACCTTTCCTCACGAATGTTCGATACTTGTTGAAGTATAAACTACCTGATGCTAATGTATAGATTTCGAATTATCGTTTACCGTAAAATTGTTATAAAGTTGCGTAACCTAGTAACTTGTACAACATTGTAATATCGATAGAGACAAATATTCATTTGATAAGTTTTTACTTTTTGCCTGAATAAGAAACACTGTGTGTATGCAATGCTAGATAAGAATGTTACTTAACATGTTTTTGTGGCAAAATAACATAAAGCAATTTTGAAGTTCATAACAGAAATTGTAAATTAACAAATGAAAAATTCGATGAGAAAAAAAATCCCCAAAACAGTACCTTGTTACAATCTACCTAAATTACCACAGGGATATAAAAGTAAATATCGTCCTACTAATGAGTCATACATAACTATAAGATAGTCAAACGTAAGTATTACAAATATATACTCAGTTATGTGTGTATTTTGAATAGCGCTCCCTAGTACCCATAGATTATAATATACAACATAAAAATGCAAGGTGGAAAGCCTACCCTAGACGTAAACCTAGCCCTGAGCTTTGCGGCCTACTACTCTAAGTTCAACATGATGAACTGCTTAGTTGATGAAGGGCTATCAACATCATTTCTAACACCTTTGCTAAAAGCTTCATAGCGTAGTTACATATCAGTGTTTTCCTGGTTCATAAACCAAGGCTGCACAGACATGGAGCTTTGGCTTATGCTCACTGTAAACTTACAATAATTGGTAACCATACAAAATTTATCATAGAACATAAATTGAGGGTGCATCTAACTACCTTAGTTTCCAGTAAAAATAAATAGAAACAGTAGTTATTCCTTAATTCATAACTTTTGTAACCATTAAAATTAAAATTACTAATGATGCGTGATATTTACATGCAATATAGCCTTAATAATATTTACATGCAATATAGCCTTACCATATTAACTTAGACCAACTTCATGCTATACAATCTCCTATACCGTCACAATAAAATATAGCTCAAATCTGAGCCAACCAACCATGCCTGCATTTGCCCCTTCCATACTGACCCAGCAACAACTACAAAATCAGTACATGAAGCTAACTTCACATCTACAGTTATTTCCTAAACATCCCCTTCCTCCATTGCTTTTTGTACCTCTTCTCCAAAAGAAAAAAAATCATCCCATTCGGAATAACTAACACCCTATAATCCTCAACCTTATCATCAATCAAATAAGCACTCAATTCAGCACCAAAATCCCCCACTGCCTCACCAACATCAAAATCCTCCCTTTTAACAACATTGTCATTAACTTCCCTAATATTTTCCTAAAATAATTACATAACCTGTTCAACAAAAAATGTAAGGTCCGAGCCGATGATTTCTCAAACAAATAGTCAGTCTGATCCTTCACCAAAAACGGCATATCATTGCCAATGCTAATATTAGGAATAGTAGTTGTTTCTTTTCCATCTATAATCCTCTCATCCTCCAACAATATTTCGCAAACACTTTTTCCTTGGCCAAACCACTGTTCAGGTCCCTATGTGTTGGTAATGGCTGCACCAATGTTGTTGTAGTCTTTGGCCTATAGGCAATTAAAAATGTATTAAGACAGTAGAAATCACACCTCAAATATATATTCACATGACCCATGCTCAAAAGTAAAGTTACTGGTCTAAGTTTAATGTTAGTAATCTCCCAAAATAGTCCATAAAAAACTGAAGTCCAGCTATAAACCTGTGCTGCAAACAAAAGGTAAGAAAAAGAAAGAAAATATTTTATAGATGGCTGTTACGGTAATTATGTTTAGTAAACATAACAGAAATCTAATAGGCATATGATATGCATATGTTATGTTTGTTACTCAAGTATTACATTAGATCAAATTATATAATATTATACAGTGATTATAATACCAAACTTAAAGTGTGATGATATTTAATATTCTAATAAAGTAAATCCAACTAAAATCAACAAATTTGGTGTCATTAAAAATTTCACAAAACTATCACTACTACACCATTTGTATATTGAATACAGAAAAGCATGTGGACTTGAGAATAAAATATATATTCCTTTAAATATATTTTTAGATTAATATAAGAGCAAACAAAATGAGTTTGAAAAATATAGGTAAGTAGCGGAACTCCACGTTTTTTTGCATGCTTATTCATAGAAATGGTTTTCCATGAAGGAAATTTTATGCCAGGAAGCATGCTTTGCTGAAGACGTCTGTTGATGTTAGTAAAGAAATCAAAGCTTCTTATTCAGCACTGTACTGAACCTAGCAAGCTGTATTTGGTACATATTCAATATAATCTGCATTACTTACTGCTATTTGTTAGTTTTTGCTAATTATTAATTTTTTAGCATGCCTTCTGGAATAATTATGCTTGTACATTGTAGTTTACTTTGTAAAATTATATGTTGTACATGCAATAACTTCAGTTTCAATTGTTTCACTATGAACGGATAAGAAAGTCATAGGATCAAAGCTTATTTTGTTTGTTCAGAATATGGTTCCACAATCTTTAGCATTTAAGGTACAATGACCTCTTCATTTTTGCACTATGTTTTCTGCTAAGTTATACTTGTATATAGTTTGACTGTTGCAAACTATGCTATTTCCTAAAGAGCTACTGCATCCTTATCGGTGCTATTGCCGATGGGAAGTTTTTTTTATATATATATGTATATATGTATGTATGTATGTATGTATGTATGTAATAAAAGGATGAGTAATTCCCCGACCGTATTTTATAGTATTCACTTGTTATAATTGTCAAACGTCCATCAAGTAAAGGTTTCATAAAATTAAGCATTGATTTCTTCGGTTTTTATATACAATCCTTTTTCTTTATTAACCAATGTTTTAAATTTTCTATATAATTCTACTTCTATATGAGATCTCAGATAAGATCATGGATGAAATCTGAGGTTTGGAACCTTGATATGTACAAATTGTTAAGGCCTTTTATATTCATTAATGGGTGCATTGAAATCATGTTCTGGCTCTTCCAGTCATAGGTTTACACCAAGTTTGTTTCTTACCTTTATATAAGGATCATCAACTTCAGAGTGATTATTCAGTACGCATGTGTGTGTTTAGGTCTGATACTCATTAGCACTATTTAGATCTATTATTACTAACGGTTGTTTTGTTAATTGCCAGCATCTCTGCATTTAACAAATGGCTTTTAAAAGATGAACATTTCACTTGTTAACTATAATCATTTATCATTTGTATTTTTGTGAGAATAAATTGCTTAGTCCTTTTAGAACTTCATGCATTTCTCATCTAAACTGTTTAGTACATCGAACCGCAGGAAGAAAATGAACTATTAAAGTTGTTGCAGTTGACATTTTGGCCAAGCTAACTATTTCACATGGGCTTAACATATCATAAAACTGTCATTTGACTGCCTAAACAATTGAAAATTCTTGGTAGCACGCCAAGATGTATTTTTGTTCTTGGGTCTAGTTTTAATAGCTTCTGTCTTAGATTTTAGGTATATTATTACGTAATAATTTATTTTTCAATAAATGGTCATAAAATTGTAGGTTAAGTTGTGTAATGTGTAATGGAGGAATGAATATTGACTCCGTTATTTTTTTATAATCAGTGTGTACTCTGCTTTGCAACATTTAATTTACTATGTATATAAAGTTTGTTATCAAGTTTATTTATCATTTTTGTAGAATTATGAAAGTCAGTGGATGCTTTCCAACATTTCAGTTTTGAGCACTGTTAAAATCAAGGACAAATATGTTTGTTAGACGGTAAAATAGTATGTTTGTTTGATAAAATGTACATGACTTATTAGTAGAAAACAAAAATGGATTGTTTTACTCCAAAGAAAGAGTCTTAAACTTTTATGGTAATATTCAAGCTTGGGACGATGATATAAATACATTAAACTAAAGTATCCAATATATTTGTTTTTTTATTAAGTAAGACTAAGAAAGTACTTTAAATGTAGCACATTACCTAGTCCCGAATCAAGTATGATGTATAGATTTCCATCCCAATGTTGATCAAACTCCATGGCGATCCTCTTGTTAGTCATAAAGAACCTTCCAATAATATATATATCATATTAGCGCAATGTAAAAGTTCATTAGTATTTTGATAATTTAACAGAAAATATACATTAGATTTCTCAACTGGAAACTAAACCATGATAAGTGCATATACAGGCTATAAAATGATAAGCGCATTTAAATTTTCTAGAGAATGGTGATTTCCATTAGAATTGCACAAAACTACTCAATTATCATAGTTCGCAACATCTTTTAGGATGAAGTTGGTCTTCAATATGCTGTAAGATGATTTTGTTAGAGCTACATGTTCGACTGTAGCAATAATATCTATGGAGAAAGACACGCTATTTTATTTGCTCATTTTAATTAGCATCAGGGCATTTGACTTTTAATATTATGCTACTTTTAGCTATAGTTATCAAATGCTATTATAATTTGCCAAATTTGAGATAAGTAATAAAGCCCTAGAATTAAGAACATAAGAAAGGATTTTATTTGAATCTTCACTTATTTTGTTTGGATCAAACTCATGATGGGTGGAGACAAAAAAATAATGAAAATAAATTATGTGGGCTGTTCTTATAATGCCTCTAGCATATTAGAAAGACAATTATGTAAACACTTTGCAAAAACAACCCAACATTAGGATATAATATATAAGTCAATGGAAGAAGAGAAGAGCTATAAGGAACTCTATATAGCAAACAGAATTTAAAAAATACTAATATAAATAATTCTTATGACTCAATACTAATATAAAAATACTAATTTAAAAAATACTAATATAAATAATTCTTATGACTCAATACTAATATAAATAATTCTTATGACTCAATACTAATATAAAAATACTAATTTAAAAAATACCAAGTTTTCCATCGTAATATTCAGGCCAACCGTCCATCAGCAAACAGCTTACATCAAGTTCTATTGCTTTCTTTTATATTTGTTATGAAGGTTGCAATTAGCAGCCACAGAAGCACTACATAAAGAAGCACTACTTATAAGTAACTAAAACAACTTATAAATTATTTATTACTATAAGGAGGTAGAACATTTCTACACTTTACTTTTCACTTAAAACTACTTATAAGTTACCCTTCAAGATTACTTTCAAGTAGTTATAAATTATGAAGTTCCCAAATAGGCTGAGTCTTTCCTAGTTATACCGCCTAGCCAATATGTTGTTTCAAAATAGAATGAACCTGGCCAAAATCCTCCATTATGATAACTCCATCTGGTATTTTTAGGGTCGCAGTCAGTAAGAATCTTTTGGCAATCATCTATAGGGTAGTAGTAACCTTGAAAATGATTCACAAACTTAAAGCTTTGGGTTCCTTCTGAATTTACTGCTAATACTTTAGGATCCCTGCTCAATTTCATAAAAAATGAATGTTCACGAAAAACTGTTTCAAAATTAGTTGTGATAAGAAGTTTAATTTTTATTATTAAAGCAATATATATTAAGAATCTTTTTTATTCTAAATAAATATATCAGTAATGTTTTACCCAAACCATTTCCTGAGCAGGCGCAATTACTTAAAAAAAGAACTACTACATGGAGTTTTGTATTGTTATATGAGAAATTTATAAGTTGTAACTTTGATATGGTAGTGAATGGAACAAATAAAAAGAATAAGAAAAATGATTCACATCTTATGATTCACATGAATTGAATATTTAAGGTCATCATTCGCAAATCAAAATAGCATGAAAATCAAAACGTAGATGCATAAAAACGTAGATAATATTGTCAAAATAATAAACATAAAAAAAGCAAGAACTAAAAGCAAACATCATTTCGAGAATTTGAGAATCTTATTATTATAACTTTGATAGAACTCTTAGAATTCCAATTGGCAATATTATATCATCCATTTATTTCATAGTTTAGTCCAGTTGAATATTTAAAAAAATAAAAAGCATAAAAGAAATACTGAAAAAACATACGGTTAAGCTTAAAATTAAAAGAAAAAAATGCATAGGTTAAAAAGTTACAAAGACAATATGATTATCAATGCAAATGAGAAATACATAAAATGATTTCCACTTCATATTAGAAACTCCTAGTTGGCTTCAAATTACTTATTCGGAAACAAATACCAACTGATCTCCAATTAAATCAATAATTTACCATAAGGTTGAGTAACATTTAGAAAAATAGAAAATGGACATCACAAAACAAATTTGAGAAACAAGTTCTTCAAAAACCAAAGATTATTAGTATTCATGAATTTGAATTTGCAAATTCTTAGATCCACTATAGTGAAATTCTATAGAGGAATCGACTCCATTTCCAAATGACTCGTATCCATTAAAACATTAATGAAGCTAACATTTTTTATAAAAGTTAATATACTTAGGAACTCAAACATTCAATTGCGGTTAAAAATATTCAATTACACATTTAATGCATTCAATTAATTATAGCATCGGTACATGATTAACATACATGGCGTTTCTCTTTGCTATGCTGCTATTCAACATTCAAAGCCTGTAATCAGAAACTGTATTTATTAACTTCTTAAATCAAAACTTACACCCAAAAACTCTACAACCCAAATAAGAAATTAACGCCATAAGCTAATTAATGTTCTTCAACAATCAAACAACTTATTTCCATCTTCTTAAATGGTCTTCAAAGCAAGGTAATCATCTAAACTGAACGTAAAAAATTGAAAACAAAATCATAGGACACAAACTCGTATGAACATAAGAGAATATATAGGCATAAAATCACCAAATCACATCAATGATAGTTTCCTCTGAAGCCATACAATGCCAATAGAGTTTGAAAGAAACATAAACTATGGATGAAACAATAAACGGTAGATAAAGCTTACTCAAACCCTCCACTACCATACTTGAACCCAACCATTGTATGCAAGCATGAATCCTTTTCCTTTTGCAACTTCGTCTTCCTAGGGCATCGTGTGTGTTTAGCCTTATGGTATTTTGTCGCAAATCCACGTCTATCGTTTATCATTAAAAGAAAATAATAGTTGAAATTAAAGGAAAAGGAGGGAAGAATCCTATGGTAATTAATAGTTGAAAGACATGGACAACGTGGGCAGCTTCGTGGAGCAACTATCGAACGCTGAAACGAACAACAATCCAGGGTAAAAACATGCCGAAAATCCTCTCTTATTCATATACATCAGCATAAAAAAGGCGAATTCAAAGCAGAAAGCAAGCAAAACAAAATTCATACATACCTAAAGTAGATCTATGATTAGAGTGGAGTAACCTAGTTTGCATCATCAAGATTGACTAAAGAAGAAGAGGTCGAAGTTCCTCCTGATGGTCAATTAGAAGACGTGTCGATTGAAGGATTTTTATTTCTTTCTATTTATTTTTCGGTTTTTCCAAAATCATTTTTTAAACTATAGGAAGAAGAAAAGTTATTGTTTGAGCCAGGAGAGGTGAAAGACATGGACAACGTAGGCGACTTTGTGGAGCAACTATCGGACGTTGAAATAAACAACAATCCAGGGTAAAAACTTGATGAAAATAGCCTCTTTTAAAGTGTTGGTGTGTGAGTTCACAGTTTGGGTATTAATGGAAATGCTAAAAAGGCTTCACTTGGACCGGTTTGACCAAGTATTTGCTTTATATATACGAGTATGGTGGCACGTCCGTTGGACGTGTGTTTAAAAGGAAGTGGGAATATTGTGTATGCGCTAAAGTTATGGTAGTGATATGTATACACACGCACACAAATACATACATATACACACACATATAGTCGAATATATGTGTGTGCGCGCGCACGTGTGTATGTGTGTGTCTACGCTGTACATTTTTCCTTCTTTTCTGTACGGTTGCAGTAGTGTACACCTATATATTAAGTTTGATCTAATTATATAGGGTGGACAGAAGTGAATGAAAATTTGGAAGCATCTAGGAAGAAGATGATTGGTAGTGAAATGCAATAAAATGAACATTCATTTATTGATGCAATCACAATTACTGATTATTTCTGTGATTTCTTTTTGTAAATGCAAATTTTTTGTGGAATAGATTAATGTCATATTTATGGCGTTATGATAGTAACGGAGAGTGAATGTGCAGTTGTGATTAGTTACTAATTTACTGGGTGTAAGCAGCGTTGTTGTAAAAAAATTGTACTGCAAATATTATAGTTCATGAGTTAAGTAGGTAAAGACGACAGTCGATTGCGAAATTGAGTAGAGAAACACAGCTGATGTAAAGTAATGAAATTCAAATAGGCAACAACATACTGTAGAGCAGAGAAATATAAAAGGTACTCGCAGTTACTGTAATGGAAGAATTGTTTTACGAATTCGTAGAGAGAATAAAATCTAGTGAAGCAGGAAAATAAACATATGTTTTATTAACGTATAGTAGGATCAGTTGTGAGAGCGCTCTACAAGGAAAAGGTCAATAGCTTTATTGCATTCTTCAATCTGCAAGGAAAAAAGTGAATATGGAATGCATATATGTATCTATTTGTATATGTAGTAAACCATGTATGTTTGTACGTATAGCATACCACTTCGGGGGTGAAAAAATCATCCCAGTTGCTGTCAGCTGGACAGGGCGAAAAATGTTGATGTTCATTAGCTTGTTGCGGTAGCACTGCAAAGGTAGAGGGTTCTGACCGTTTGATGTTGTTTTGCACAGTGTTAGAAGTAGGTGGGTAGGAAGGAAGTTGAGCTAAGTGGTTCGCGTTGCTACTCGATTCATCTTCCAGAGTAGTTGGCGGTGGAACGATGTCTGAAGCATCAATTTTTGCAGTAGGAAGTGATCAGAGCTGCTTTGATGCATGTGTGCATTTACGTTTTAAATTTTCCATGGGAAGGCATAGTGGAGTTTCTATATCGGTCGGTGAACTTTTGCTCTGCATGAACAAAGACAGCGAATGACAATAAGTTAAAATATCATGTTTGTGAAAAAAGAAATAGGTGCTGACATGTACAGAAATACAGTAAGGAGTGTATATGAGAAGGAGTGGGGAACGGTTAAAAAGAACTGCAGATGTAATATATGAGAGGAAGAAAATCTGCGTTGGTAGAGTACAGGGAGATAGAAAATGTTAAATGTACGAATTTAGGAAAGTGAAAAAGAACATTTTTCATTCTGGACTGGGAGACGTATAAAGCATTGATTAAATGTTTAGGAGGTGGAAGAATTTATAGATGCCCGGTGATGTCAGTTGGAAAACGTGGGGTAATAGCAGTTTGATAAGGAAGTGCGGTAGCTGAAGCTGTCATGGTAAAATCAGTCATGTACGTGATTGATATTTTTTGCAATAATAAGAGTTGTTAATCTTGTATGTAGAAAACTTTTTAGAAGCAACAGTAGGGAACGTGGTAGAGAATTGATGGGAGAGGTAGACATAAAACAAAGTACAGTTCTGTACATCGCGTGGACCTATATTTATATTTGTGTTATAAAATGCTGGCATCAGTGTGTAACTCAGTTTCATAGTTGCACTTATCAGGATCATCAGTCTATTAATTTAGTACGACATCAAACCCATGGTCCACCTGTTATATGGGAACTGTATATTGTAGTTGTAGTGCTTCTGCTGGTAGTTGGTAGCGTAAATATTGTTGTACTATTTGATTATTCATTCCCCACCCATAGTTATACAATGGTACAGGTAATTAATGCAGCAGTTCACGGTCCAGTATGTTCTGTACAGCGGGGATAGGAGATTACATTTTAACAGGACGTACATGTTTGTGGGGATACGAAAAAGTCTTAGTGCTTGATGTCTGCTGTATATTATTTAGTTGGACTTGTATAGGGAAATATATGTTATATGCATTATGTTTCATGTTGAATATTAAACCATCCTATGAGCATTATTAACATACAGGTGGATTTGTTTGGTTTGGGTTTGGTGTAGTGAAGGATTTTCGGAAATTATTCTTGGCAGTAAGAAGGGGAGGATGACATGCGGCCTGGTCACCTCCTGTACTTGATGAGCAGTGCAGTTTATATCCATTAATACTATTACTGGGAGGAAGTGTGGCAAGGGTACAATCTTTTGTTTGCCAAACCTATAGGAGGGCAAAATTTAGGGGTTTATAGTAGCCATCTGTTGGTGAACTGCTCAATGCAGTAAAGGTAGGAAAAATCAATTTAAATCACGTATATGCGAATCAGTAAGTAGAGAACAGTAGAGCAGTTTGGTAACAAAAGAAGTAGAGTTTGGAGGAAAATAATGCAGGTAGTGGGAATAAAATTAGGTTGAAGTAGACATTATTAAACGGCAAGTAAATCAAGCAATTCGTAAAAGGAAAAGCAATGTAGTTGAAAAGCGAAAACAGTAAATAGAAAATATGCATATTCAGTTGTCAGTGGTAGAAGATGAAGTATATGTCAAATTAAAAGAGAGGAGAGTATGGTTGCAAGTTTGATTGGTGTTAAATTTGAAATGTGTTTAAATATTGGTGAAATGTGTAAATTTATTTATATAAAAAAATGATATGGCGGCATGATATCGATAAATTATATATAAATAAAATATGTTAATGTTCAAGTTAGTTAACAAATGTAGGAAATTTCTTTTCTACATGAACATCTATTTATGCAAATTAATATTACTCATTACATTTTTTCTGAACTACTCATCTATACTATATTATTATTAGTGAGTTAAATTTCAAGCTCACACAGGCCCCTTGAAATTTGGAAACTGAACAGTCTCCGAGTTAACCCTAAATTTCTCTTTCTCTTTCTCAACTCAACTGAACAAATATTTTGAACAGTCGCCGCTTTCCTTCCTTCTTCACAGTGTTTCTCCTCTCATTCACGAAAGCTCATTTTCCAATAGTTATCCCCCTTTCTCTCTTCCACTTCCTAACCATGAATTTTCGTTTTGTTTGCCCTGATTTTAGATATACTTTCTGAATCCCATGAAGAATCAGGGGTCAATGTGGGGTGATGGTGGTGAATCTAGGCTCCTTTTCCTCCCCTTTTGTCCGACCTAGGTAATAAAGTCGCCATCAATTTGTGCCATTTCTGCTCTGTCGCCATCGTCCTGCCCTCCTCCCACCATCGCCAGTCTTTTCGATTTTCCTTATCCCTTCTTTGGAAGTGGTTATTTAGTCCGACCACCGTACGAGTTGCGAATAGCGCTTCATTTTCTACTTCAGCGTTTTAAGCTATTATATATTCGGGTTTTGTATCAAAATTCATATCGGTAATTCATTTTTCTCAATATATGTTATGATACAATCCTTTTAATTTTTTCACTTATTATTGGCAGGACGACAACCATTAGAAAACAGGGAAAGTAATACAGTGTTTACCATAGAAATCCTAAAGGTCTGCATAGAGAAATTACCTAACAGATCTTAGAGTCTTTGATAATCCACTTGGTTCCACAGAGGATTACAATAATTTTAGAAGCCGTATTTGCAAAGGTACACTCTAACTTAATTCTTATAATACAATAAAAGGTCTGTATGTCATTAAACTACGTTTATCTTCCATGTTTTTACATTTTTATTAGGTGCACAAAGAGACAGTGTGGATCAAAATTTTAGTTAGAGGTACTTAGATTTCATCTTTTCTGAGAACCTATTAGTAGTATCAAATTCAAAATTGTTTCAAAGTACTCGGTGAAAGCTTTGTTGAATTTATCTGGTTGGATGTGAGATATGCATACCACAGACATTATAGATGTTTTATTGTAGTTTTTGTTTCCGACACAGTAAGAAATAATGTAGAATTTTTTTATGCTTGAAGTTCATATAAATCAACAAGTTTTTGCTTCAACATATTAATCTCAAAGTTAGAAGCTTCTGCAAGTTTACTTTTGAGTTCTTTTACTTAGAGAAGAGATGGTTGGGATTTTAAGTATTAGAAATTTTAGTTTGAATTTTCTAAAGTTGTTCTCTGATTTGATTTGAAACTTTGTTACTAGGCCTACAGGTTTAAAGAATTGTTTTATGGAATATTGACAAAATTTGAAATTATAACATAGATTAGATAGTATCAATAGGAATAGTTAATAAAATTTGACATTTTTGAATAGTTGCATTCTCAGCCAAAGACATATTCGAGTCACAATTGGAGGGCATGTACGGAGCAATGAGCAATGGGATGAGCTCCCCCTCCTATGCTTCCCACTACCGTTCGATCCAAGAATGTTTCTCTTTGACAATATCAAATATGTTTAGTAATTTGTTAATACAACTTACATGGATATACTGCAGTATGCTTTTGACAACCAACATACTTGCTCTGTAGTTCAAAACAAATTGTCATATGCGTACTTTGATAAATAATTTTTTTGTATGCAGTTCTAATGACACCAACTGAGTATTAATAAAATTTAGTTTCTACATTATGGTATACATGATTTGCTGAATGCAATTGCAAATAAAATTGATTATTTAAATTGTACGATCTTTAATTGAATGAATTTTACTATTCACTTAACAAGCAATCACAAATGATAATTTTGTTTTTCTTCATAAAGCGTGTATACAACATGAAAAGGATTCCCTTCCACATTTCAACATCTTCTACCTCTGTACCACTTGCGAATACCTTTATGAGTTTTGTTTCAGGACCTACAATCAGAACCACTAAGAACTGAGTCAAATAGACCAGCAGCAATAGTCCTAAATGTCCCTTTTAGTGCTGAAATCTTGCATGTTTGATCAAAACAAGAGTTCATTAGTATATTATACTCAAATATGGAGTAGCTTATATTGAATAATATATTCCTTATTTAGTGAAACCCTTTATTGATATGATAATATATTTTCATCGAAGTTATTTTTAATAAATTTTTTATGAACATGTTCCTTATATATCAGCATAGATAGATTTCTTTGACACGTTGGAATTTATGGGAAAAATTTGAGGTTGTATAATTATTTCAATTTAGAAAGCTTGCACCATTCACCAATAGACTAGTATTTTATTTCGTTTTTTCCGATCATTTCTATTGCTTTAGAGTTGATTTTTTATTATGTTTATTTCCACCTCACTAGCTTTTAGCTGAATCTCAAATCTTTTGCATGAACGATATTACAAATTTTTCTTATCTTACCCAATATCAATAGTTACAATAATTTTTCATTTTGAATTGTTTATGTGAATTTGTAAGATCAATTAAATCAAATTGTTTTGACATACTTACAATCTGGTTGTTTTAACATCATTTTTGGAGGATAGTAAACGTTTCATCATAAATGTTTATATTGTACTTCTTGGAGGAGTTCCACTAATTATGAGTTATAGATCTTTGAAATTGCATTTATAGTGGTTATGGAGGAGAAATCATATATGAAGATTTCTTACGCATACATAAATAAGGAAATTTATTTATTTCTACACTTGGATTTTTTAATCTATTAAAACAAAGACATGGAGTTTTAATTTGATACAAAGACATAATTAGTTTTATTGTCGAAGTTAAACATCGAAGCATGTTCTAAAACATACTATAATATGCTAAATTATTTGGTAATATATTTCTTTATATGTACGATTGTAATTTTTTATCATGTAGATAACTAGCATAATTGAATTTTCATATCAAGCTAATATAACCACTGTTGTAGTAACCCAAGTTTTTGCTGCCTGCTGCTTACTTGCCTAAATATTATAGTTTATGTAAGAAATGATATAACTAAAGAAATTCCAGTCCCTTTTGGTTTAGATTTGAATAATAATGAAGAAGATGAAGAAACATGTGTTGTGAAAGATTAGTACTTCCTATTTTTGGTCAGTAAAACAAAGAATTAAATTCAAACACAATTTAAATAATAAATTTATTTTATAGTTGTATTAGTTATAAACAATAAGATAGCTAAAATATTATGATGTTATGGTTTTTCAATTTGAAAACTTACACTTTTAAGGATTGAAATAAAGATAAAAGATTAAGGTTATGAAAAGAACCTTGCTAGCACAAGTGTGCTTGAAGACACTTGCAACTCATATTAGATTGCATGCTTTTAGTATCCAAATTTTACTTTGTGATAAATGTTAAGTAAGTCAACATTATCATTTAAAATGACTACAAAAATATAGTATGGATTTGTCAAAGTAGAAATTAGTGAAAAGACTGGCCTTATGACTGTATAGTTACTTTTGGTGTCAATACCCTGTGCAATTTTTGTTGGCTCTTCACTAATTTATGATTTGATTAAATATTTTTAATCTGATTATAAAATTGATGCAATTGCACTTTTACGAAGGCTTTTGGGGGTTGTGCCATCTTCCATTAAAATCAGTCGGTCTCCTAAGTGTGCACAAAGTTGGACATATCGTAGCCAATGCCCCTTTTTAGTTTCCAAATTTTGCGTCTTCATTTGCAAAGATACAGTTAAAGGTAGAAATAATTCTCTAAATCTCAACACTAACAACATGAATGAAATTGTGGGCCAGTCATGGTTTAAAAGTTAATGATACAAAATTCAAGGTCATGTTTTTATAAGTTTGGTATTTGACATCCTTTGGTCAAAAGTTTTCTAATGTTGCACAATTAGCCTTTTTTTGTTTTGGTACCGTATGGTTTTATTTTTAGCAGTCCCACATAGATTGATATTGCATGATTAGGAGTTTCATCATAGTTTTTGTAAATATTTAAATCATATATATTTTACTGTAGGTTGAGTTTTGAAAATTTTGATTTTTTATGGTACTTTGTAGACAGGGAACAAAAATGTTATGGAAAAAGAAAGTGCTAGATGGTTAAAATTTAAAATGTATTTTAATAAAAATATAAAGTCTTCTTTTATGGGAGAAAATTTAATCATGGCTCTCAGCCAAGATGAATTAGACAACTAGAACAAAGGAAAGTCGGCCAAAGAAATTCACCTACGTTTCTTATAGATTACAATTCTTATTTGGTTATTAAATTTTGTAACGTTGAATGAGATTAATTTTTTGTCTCATGCACTCTAAAATATTGTTAAAAAATTTCAAGACATGCATACATAATTAATATATATATACATATATATAAATTCGCACGTGCGTGCACACACACACACACGTGTGTGTGTGTAAAATTGAGCTACAATGTTAATCCTATAAAATTATGTTTTTGAAATGGGGGTAATAAGTACATAAAATAACATTGTAGCTATATCAAATTTATTAACAATCATCACATTCTTTATCTTACTAAGATGGTATTCCTTCCTTTGAATTTATCCTAGATTCCATTCATCATGGTGAAGAAGCAAAAAGATCCTCCACCACCAAAACAGCCTTCACCACAGTCGTCATCTGAAGAAGAAATGGAAGAAGCTGATGAAGGAGGTTGTAGAAGAAGGAGCATTATAATCCAAATCAAAAGATGGAGAAGCATCCGAGTATGAATCCGAATCGAAATCCAAACCAGATTAGAGAGAAGTCATTTCGAACCACAAACCCATGAAAAACATAATCACCTACTTTAAAAGACCAGCTGTTTGAGACCTTAAGCGGGTCCTTGCCTCGCCACAGCAATCTCCACTCAAAAACCACTAAATCATCCGAGTCTGACTCTTCACATCGCTTTTCAAAAGTACGGCCCTATCAAGGACTATAAGACCATCCCAGATTGCATCACCAATCACTGCAAAGGTCATGGATTTGTGTTGTTCGGTACCCACAACGTTGCTAACAATGCATTGAAACAACATAAAAAGGTTATTGGGACTCAGCCTGCTACCTGCCAGTTAGCATCAAAGGAGAACCCTTTAGGTAGTGGTGCTACAAGTACTTAAATGCAATGAAGCAATCAAGGTGGACAACCTCAATTGGCAATGACACCTTATATTGCACAAAGTACTGTTGGTTTGGGTTATGCACAAAAAAACACAGGTAACCACTTCATTCTTGGGTTAGGGGTTGAATAGTGCTGTAACCCTGGATCTTACGAGGTGAATAAAGCGATGCATGCACTACAACAAAAGTATGTTTTCACTGCATTTGCTATCAGCGTTCCACCGTTGAATGCTGTAGTACATATTTTCAGAGAGTTATATCTAGTGATAAACGCTGAAAAAACTAGTCCCGCTAGGTTTATTTTGGTTTGCCGCGAACTCACATTTACTTATGAAAACAATTCTATTTCCCTCGTCTCTTAATAATTCATTTCCCTCTCCATCAATTTTCATTTTCCCTCTCATCCATTTCGATTTCAATTCGCCCAGTACTAGATCGCATCTTCCTTCATCCTCTGCATCGACTTTGATTAAGCATCTTTGTCGCTGGCGCTTTTATCCGCATCGATTTCGGATTTGATTGCCCTAAACTAGGCGGAATTGGTGAGCATTAATTTCTTAACCCTAGTTTTCAGTTAAGTTTGAAACATTGCAGAGTATCAAAATCTTGCTTATCTGATCGAGTTTAGCCTAATTTTTATTCTGATTGAGTTTAAAGTTTATGCTACCTGTAATTAAATGGTATTATTTGTATTTAAAGAATACTTTGGAATTCTAATTTATCACTGTTTCAATACACATGGTTTATGAATTTTGAAGAGACAAGATATATTGGCTTACATGCAAGTGCTGGTGTAGAAAACCATAGCTCATGGCACTACTGGAATCAATGGCTTTGAGTTTAGCAGTTTTGGGTGCTAGAAATTAATCCAATTCTCTATGTAAGTTAGTCGAAAAGAAGATCACAATTATCTAGAAAAAACATGTTACTTTTTAACTAAAACAACACCTTTATATCCGGTAGCTTACTTTTTATAACTAGCTGCAAAGTTTAGAATGGTTGGATAATTTATATAACTTATCTGTAAGCAGTGTACCAGTAGGTGTTTTTATTTTAAACTTTACAATCGGTGTCCACTTTGATTTCTGGTATTCAAAGTTGCAAGAATAAGTTTATTATCATGATGCTTTTAGTTCACTTATAATATATTAAATATATTTATTTGAAATTATTATAAATTATTAATGAGCTAATGTTATCAAAACTTTTATGTTTAAAATGTTAAATCAGGTATTTATGATTAAACTATTATTTCAACCATCGATTCAACATATCATTTTTAATATGATTATTTAATAAATCTGAAAGCCATTGAAACTTTATAAGAATATTTGTAATTGTTTAGGGTTAGTTTTATACCTTTAAAAGAATATTTATCAAAGATTTAGAAGAACCTTTGTTCCATTTTATTACACCTAAAACATCCAATTCAGCATTTGTTTATACAAAGAGTAGAGATAGGGATAAAAATATAAACCTTAAGTCCTTAACTTGTCAATCAATTCGGTGTTAGTTGTTTGAATGTGATATGTGCAGGTGAAACTAAAGAGAGGTGAAAATGATCCACATTAATTGAGGGACTTAAAAAGTGAAAAAGTGTGAGAGCTCAATAAAGCAACTCACAAAAAGTTATTAGTATCTTCTTTAAATGTTAACAGTTTGGGTGCTTATCAGTTAGGTGTGTGAAGAAGGAAACAGAGAAAAAAAGAAATGGAAACCTCGCCTCAGAAAAAACAAGAAAGGATCATATCTCAAAGAGCAACACAGATGAGCAACTCATTCAATTGCAAAATTTGGGCTCTGGGTTTCATTTGTGGTGTTTGTATTATTTATCTTCTGTTGGTTGCTTCACCTCCTTAGAGAATTGAGAATTGTGAATTCTTGAATTCCAGTTTTGTTGATTCAGGTAAAGGGATTGGTTATCTCTTTCTTCATCTTTTTGTTTCCTTCCTTCTAACTTTATACTTATCGATTGTTGTGTTGTAAGTTTATGATGCATCATGGTCTCTATTATGCATAATTTATCAGAAGATATACAATGGTTCTTGTTTGGATTATAGTTTGTTCTTTCATCTCTATATAAAGTAAGAAGCTTTAAATATATTATATTTGGACATTTTACTCATGTGTGTATGTATGCATATATGTAGGTATGTGTGTGTGTGTGTGTATATATATATATATAATTTTTTGATATACAATTTAGTGATTATATACGGGTTGATAAAATTTAGATAACTACTAATATAGCAGAGAGGTATAATGGTAAATATATATGTGATAACATAACTAACTCACCATGAATGTTGTCCATTAATAGTTCACTGTATATGTTGTCAATTAATTATGTTAAGGATAATTAAGCAAGTTTCTAATAAGGTATTAGCACTAAACGCATTGGAGCATTTGTTGAAGGTAAGTGTACCAGTCATGTAGTCCACATCATCCTGTACGAATATGTGGAATGCACATTGAAGCTTTAGAAGATTTTTATAACTATTTTTTATTTATATGCTTTTCTACACAGTGTAAATTTGTTTATACCTTTGTTAAAATTAGACCTAAAAACTAAAATAATTTCATTGTAATTTTAGCATTGGATCACACAACTACCTTCACGATACCAATGTTTTATGTTCATTTTTCATTCAAGTAATGAATGTGATTAGAATCCTTGCCCACATCGATAAGAATGTTTTATGGGGGATGACAACATTAAAGCTTTAGATTCAGGTTTTGTACATCAATGTTATTGCATGGGAATTGAATTTATTTCGCATAGTGTCTTACCTGGCTATTTTTTTATGTTAAATGTTCATGTCAATCTAGACGAGGAGAATAAGGTTCCACTTTGAGTGATAGAGGTATAGTTTTGACAAACGAATCTTTGAACAATAACTTAAGGACAATAGCCAAGCTAGGAATTTCAAGTACTGCTGACAACAAACTTCTGATTTTAACTATTTTATGCTTATTTTTTTAAAATACAATGTTTCTTCAAATTTTTCTGTTTACAGCTTTGGTTGAAAAATTGTAAATAGGAGGTGACCTAAACCTCATTTTTCCAAGTTTGGTATTGAGTAGTACTCTGCAGAAATATAACTTATATTAGTACGGTTCTAAGATATCGGCATGTGCTAAAACTGATACTGTAAGTTAGTTTGCACCCTTTTGAAAGAAAATCAAAATGATGAATATCAGTAACAAAACATCTTTTCCGACTTTCAGAAAATCCGAGTCATGTTATTAATTAAAGACATTTTCTGACTTTTAGAAAATCTGAGTCATTACCAACAAAATATCATCTTTATTACAACTCTCATTTTGTATAAACAAACAAACAGTATTGGTCTCACAATTTGATCCACATACATACCCAATACAAGCAATGCTAAAATGCATGATCAGAGTCGGTGGGCTCATTATATCTGATGGATAAAAAAAGATCATTCAACAAACCCCTCACACCAACATCGCTTTAGATGTTTACAATGACAATAGCTGCCATTTTTTGGACTCTGCTGACTTATCTTTCTATATCTATTTTCATTGTTTCAACATTAAGCATGATTCCAAACTCACATGCTTCATCAAAGTGTCAGATCAGGTATGTCCTATTCTCGCATTACCCTTTGCTTCTCTTATGTTTGTTGAGCTTGATCTGTTTAAATGCACTGATATAAAGAAGACATAACCACTAAACTGTATAACAGAGGATATAACATGGATGATATCTTTAAGCCATGTTTAATTTTATACTCTTTATTATTTAGTTTGATGTCCATTGTTTTTCTTTATTCCAATACAAATTGACCCTTCTGAAGCCCTTTATCTGGATTGTAATATAGTGTAGAAGTATAAAACCACTGGTATTGAAATAAAAAAGAAAAGAAAAATAATAGCATTAATTGGCTAGGTTACAAGTTGAGAATTCTATTAGTTGCAGTCTATAGATGTCCTCCAACCTGTCTTTAAACAAACCTTTGAATTTCAATGTGTACTCCTTATAGTGTAACAAATAGGTTTGGCTCATGCCACATGGCTCGCATCTAGTTTCTATGCACCGTCTACGAATGATATGTTAAATTGATCAGATAGAACTGTGAACGTATCATAGTCAAATCAAAATTATAGCTGAAAACATAAATAGTAGATCGTAATTGTAGAAGTCAACACACACAGTGAAGAATACATACATGCACACATTAACCAAAATTTGAAGTTATTAGACATTTAAGTACAATATGTACAAAATACTAACAAGTTTGGCAAGAGAGCATGAAAAACCAAATGCTACATCTGCTGAAGCTGTATCTAATGCTACTTCAAATAAAAGTCCATTAGAAGCACAATATGAGAATCTAGTGAACCAAACTGATGATAACAAAGGACTGGGCATAGTTATCAGAGCCCTCTAGAGAAAGATACTAAGCGTGAATCCAGTAACAAAACACTAAAGAAGGAAACAACTCAGTTTTGGTAATATATCGTTTGGGCAAGATGTGGTTATATTTATTTTGTGGAAAAAATAGTCTGTGAGTTAACACCACCTTCAATAGGAAAAAGCATTATGAATACAAAAGATACAAGTCAGCTGTACTATTAACCATCCTTCAACTTTTATCTTCATACATTGCATGATGGGAAGGATCACTACAACAAAATTTACCTTTGACTGTAATGATTCTTAGCGTTCTAATGACAAATGCAATGATTCTTAGCGTTCTAATGACAAATACACTCACCATCTGAGTCTGTTATCAAAATTGTTAATGGTGATACAAGTTTAATACTTATATTTTCAACTGGATGTTATTCTTGTGAATAACAACTTGTTAGATTTTGGAGTCAATTTAAAATATTTTATTCTTATATATACTTGTGTCATTTTGGAAAAGTTTTAGAAGTAAATCATTATTCATATATTTTTAAAGAAAGGACTTGGTATATTTTAGAAATAAATACTGTTTCTGAAAAGCTTACCTGTTTCAGGGTGTAGGAAACAATGACCAGACAGTTCTTGTTTTGGCTGCAACAAATACACCATATGCTTGATAAGGTTCAGTTTTGATGTCTTCGGTCACAACTTTTAAAGTATTATGTTAGTTTGCATTTTGGTTGCTAAGTCTAGTTTCTTGACATTGTTTAATTTTTATATACAGGCCATTCTAAGACGTTTTGATAAGCGAATCTACATTCCTCTACCTGATGCCAAAGCTAGACAACATAGGTTCAAAGTCAGTTGCTCTTGCTTGCACTTATTTATAAGATTGAAATAAGACAATCAATATAGAAGTGACTGGGATTGGCCGTCAACTAGGCACCAGTTGCTAACCTGTTTGCTTTGGAATTTTATTTTATTTTTTATTTGAACTTCTGTCTGTTAACAAAAATTAGTTTTACCTAGGAATAAAAATGTATAACTTCCCGTGCACGGAAAAGAATAAAAAGCTATATATGCATAGATTCTTGGTGATGCAGGCCTAGCAAATGAAAACATTGACTCCATTGTTATTCATTTCTGACGTTGTAGCTGAAGTTGCTGAATGCAGAACAAATTGTTGGATGATGACTACATGAACAGCACGACATATTGCTGAGAGAAAATGCTAAATGCTTGGAGTAATGCAAGTTCTGTACATGAACAAATCTGATTGCTTGGAGTGCTTGGTGGTCTAGCTGAATGCTTGGTGGATGTGGATGTCAGTGGTGATCTAATCATCTGAGGTACCTTAAAATAATAATAATAATAATAATCTATAGTTAAATTATTTCATAGTTCTTTGTTGTCTCTGACTTTTATAAACTAGTAATAATAATAATCTTATGATCTTTTGAATCCTATCAACTGAAAGTTAAAATAAAGAAGTCCTTAATTACATGAGTTTGAGCGGCAGTGGCAGTGTGGTTTGTTGTGCACACTTACTGTTGGCAGGGGTGGTAATTGTTAGTAGTAGGCCTTGTTTTAAAAGGTTTTTTTGTGGTAGAGTGTTATAAAGTAGTGTGCACAGGGTTATAGAGTGCTATATGGAGTTTGATGGTCGTATATGGTTAGGCAGAAGTTTGAAATGGTTTAAGTTAAATGTTGAGTGTTGAAGAAGTTTCGAAGGGTAATGGATGAAGTTTGAAGAGGCAGATGTTATGCACTCTTAGTTTGTTGATGATGTGAGTTTGATGATGTATGGTGATGTAGTAATAAGTTTGATGATGTGAGTTAGTTGATAGTTTGTATGTAAGTGTGTGGAGGTTTATGTTTGCAGTAGTGAAGTTGATCAGTTATGGTGCGGGAAGATGGTTGAAGAAATTGGATGCAGAAATGCGGGCAGAAATGTGCTCATTGACTGAATGATTGAGGTGGAGGTATCAGTTTGGAAATGATTGTGGTGGAGGTATCGGTTTGGAGTTGTAGAAGCAGTGTAATGTTGAAGGCAAGCAGAGAAATGTTGACAGGGATGACAACTGACAGAGAGGTGGGGATGAGTGGAGGAAGTGGAATCGTGGGTTTTTTAAGGTGGTTTTGATGTTGCACTGAACTATTGCAGTTAGAGGCAGTTGAATGTAGATGTGTGCACCGTTGTTTACTGTGTTCGGTGTTGAAGCATAGTAACCAGGTTGTCTACAACTCAATAATATAAGAAATTACTATGTATGAAATTACTGCAACTTGAAAAATATGCATTAAATATATCACTGTGCAAATATTGCATAGAACTTCCAGTTACATGTTTATTGAAAAACACATTTTTTTCAACTGGAAATTGTACTCTTTATATTTAACTAACAGTTATACGTCTAAAGCTTACTGTAATTACTACTCACAAGATGTTGACAAAGCCATGGTTAGTGATAGCTCAACAACAAAAAGTCAAGAAAAAAAGACGGAAGGAGGAATCTTGCCGAATTCAGACTGCCCTGTTGGCAACAATTCAGTAAACCAATGTCTAACTATCTTCATACTGCCACTTTTCATTTTCAGCCTGTATTTGAACTACTTTTATGCACGTTTTGTCGATAATATTAGATGCAAACTTGCTTTCTAGATATTGTGCATTTGTCTAATTTTGTATGCAGTTGGTTTATAAATTTTATCTCTCTTTACGGGTTTATGTAAACTTTGTTCATGAATATTGTGTTCAACTTATTTTATGGAAGTGATTAATAGTTATGCTTTTATTTTACAATTTTTAGTTTGATTTGTTTATGTTCTGTACATTAACTGATTAAAATATAATTAAATGTAGTTTATATTAATGATATGTGTGAATATTGCAATGGCACAACATTGCTGTCAATTCTTTGGAAAAAAATGCATATCCCTACGACAGCGTTTATACATTGCTGTCAATTCATTAGAAAAAAATGCATATCCCTACGACAGCGTTTATACATTGCTGTCAATTCATTGGGAAAAAAATGCATATCCCTACGACAGCGTTTATACCTTGCAGTAGAAAACTATTAACAGCGTTTATACCTTGCAGTAGAAAAATTATTAACAGCGTTTATACCTTGCAGTAGAAAAATTATTAACAGCGTTTAAAAAACGCTGTAGAAAGTGGGTTTTTGACAGCGTTTATATTTTGCAGTTAAAAATTTAGGGTCAACGACCGCATGTCGTTAGCGTTTTTAAAAACGCTATGAAAACTTTTAACAGCGTTTTTCAAACGCTGTGAAAACTCTTTTTTGTTGTAGTGATGGTTTATATAGTGGTGTGACACATAGTTTTTGACAGCGTTTATATTTTGCAGTTAAAAATTTAGGGTCAACGACCGCATGTCGTTATACAACGTTTTTAAAAACGCTATGAAAACTTTTAACAGCGTTTTTCAAACGCTGTGAAAAGTCTTTTTTGTTGTAGTGATGGTTTATATAGTGGTGTGACACATAGTTTGTATGGAGTAAACAATGTGAGCCCAACTGTGATTGGGAATTATCAAGCACAATAGACAACAATACAGAGGATGGGGGTTTATAGTGTGGGTCCAAGTGTTATTGGAAACTATCAGTCACAAACTGTTTTGCAAGGATTGGGAAGGTATCAAAGCCAATCAAGTCTTAGGGAGCCTAAAGTAGGATTGTTGCCTTACTGTGGATAATATATCACTTTGATTTGGCAAGGCTTCTTGGAATTTTTCTATGTTTTAGGTGAGGATCAAAGCTCGAAATATTCCCTAGGATAAATTATCGTATGCACTTTGGTCAGTTGTATCAGTTGGAAGAATTGTTGGAAATGGCATTTGTTTTTAAATGTTTCCATTAGTTTCTTTTTTGTTGCTTGCTAAAACTATCACTATGTAATTGACATATGTATTGTTCTTTAGTACTATATGATTTCGTATTTTACTATTATAAAGACTTTATCCTTATGATTCAATGTCCATCTATTATAATATACTTGAAATTATTAGATTACCATGTAAACTATATGAATATTTTCTAATTCATATTTTAAAGTGATATTTGTTATGATGCATGTTATTACTTAACTTCCTGATTGAGTTTAACATCTTTCATATTACTTGAAAGTTCATTTTGTGATGCATACTATTTGTTAAGTTGTATCTATTATGTTGTATTCGATAAGGGAATTCTGCATCACATGATATTACTATTTAAGCGGAATGTGTTAAATTGGACAATAAATTTGTAAAGATGCATTTTCTGAGGCTATTAATTTTTTTTTGGTATAAGTTAAATTGCTACCTTTTTAATTGCATGAACTTTTCTTCTATGTATTCAAACGCATGGAATCTTATTGGAAGAACATTGATGCAAAAATGCACATTGACATAAATAACTACTGCTAAGCTATTTTCGCATTCCTATACAATTTGTACTCAGCATGTAAAAAAATATAAAAGTGCTATTAAAATATCAATGGTTGTGCGCATTGACAAAAGTTCCATGCTATCCTCAATTATAAGCAGCTTTCATGAGCTAATTAGAAGAGATTTCACTAAAATCAAATATAGCTAACATATTTTTGCATACCCATTTATATTCTTCATTTTGTACTATATCATTTACTAAAAAGTGACAACTTTCTTTCATACGTACATCAACATGTATTTTGTAATTCTCTTCCATGTGATTGATGGCATAAATAAAATAGTTTCTGCCTATATGTTAGTTATGTATAAGGATGTTGTTACACATGACCTCAAACTATTCATCATTAGGTTGAACATAGCATCAAACATTTCATCTTTGTTTATCACTAATTTGTAAATTAAAACATCCCAGTTGTTCTACCGTCTATCAGTCTACAATTACCAACAAGGATGTATACTTCTTACGAAGAGTACCTAACAGATTCAAAATACAATATTGACAGCACATTAAAAAGTTAAATAAATCATCAATTAAGAGATTCTTATATCATCATGGTCTAAAGCCCGAGTTTATTAGCTTTATAAAATTTGTTTGTGCTATATACTTTTGAGATGCAAAATTTTGTTCCTCTACGCGCAGTAAATCCTTAGATGGAACCCATGTGAATGATAAACTGTTTACCTTTTTTACTACTGTATAAGAGAGACTTTATTTTTTAACTTTCCATGTTAAGCACGCAATGATTTTTTATCCAGTATTTTGACCCACTGACTGGGTGAATTTAGAGTATGTTCTTATTACAGGTGCATCATATTGGTACTTATCATAATTTCCAGTATGTGGTATAATATGTGACCTTTTATATTGGAACATATGTATTATAGGTCATGTTGCCCTTATGGATTGTATTTATTTACTTGCAGGTAAAAAATAAATAAATTACAAACCATAATATGACATAAGATTTGATTTAAAATGGATAACATTCAGTGTCAAAAAATGACACAATTTGACTGTGTGAACAACATGTACTAAGAGCCGACACTTTTAGCTGTTTCCATTTTTAGTATTCATTATGTACACCATTTAAGCTTGAGTAATATTTCACCTCAGTAACAAAAAACACTTCAATAAAGAGAAAACACACTGATGTCTTTGAAGTGCATGTAAAAGCTGTATAAATTAGATTTAATTTCTAAATTATAAACAATATTTTGTTTAAATCAAACAAACCATTACTCCAGATATGTCGTATATTGAATGTAAAAGCTGTATTAATTACATTTTTATGTGCTTGAATTTAATACTCTATTGCATCGATGGTATTAAGCATACACTGTCTGGTTGGTATAATAACGACCAAAAGGTATAAGTTCCTTAGGATACAATCCCTACGTTAACTTCATGTTGTAACTGTCCCGGTTAGGAAAATGGGCACAGGCTACGTATTTACATTCGATTCTTCAACAAGACTTTGTTCTCCACTTTCAGCATCCTTTACTCTGTGCAGTTAACCCGAACATGAAGTTCCTAAAAGTTTTTATCTTTGTTTTCCGTTCATGCATTCAACACAGCCATTAATGCGAAAAAGGTATACACTAAATTCTTTCAACACTTATTTTACAACTGTACTGAGGATAAACCTATTCATGTACGACTATGTTGATCCCGCCTATATTAACCGAACTATATAAGCGTGACATTAGTATTATCCACTGTCAGTTTTGCTGTTTTTTAAGGTTGCTGTTGCTGTTTTGGGAAAACATTACCTAAATGAATGGAATACAGCTGTTGAGTAGGCTACAATTGCTTTTTACGCAGGTGCATTACCATGACTTATGTTATCATTTAACTACTGTTTGTATTTCATTGACCAACAAAATCTCTGTAACAATAATTTGTTCGCATGTTGTAATGCTGTGCTTGAGGATTTTTTTTTCATTCACTGTTGTTTAGTCACCTTTTATATGTTGAAGTTTCTGATGTTCAAACTTTGCTGCACATTAAGTTACCTCTAGCTGCCAAATACTATATCTTCCAAATGGTTATCCTTATACAGTCGCACCGGTTTTTATGTTAGTTCCTAAATAGTTATACCAGAAACTAATGGTACTGATATATTCCAAACTGTTTCGTCAGCTGTAAATGATTTACTTCTGTTTTGTAACTTGGACAGATAAGCTTCTACTTCTAGGTTTTCTTGATTTTTTGCATTGCTCTTTTTTTTGTAGTTATAAAGGCTATCTAACTAAATTGTTTGTTATTTTTCACTCCGCTCTGATCATCCACCGTATATTGATTGGTTTTCAATGCTAGGTACGTTTTAACTCTGCTATATTTCATATTTCACTACACTTCTGCTTTTTTTAATACCACTATTGGATGTTGTTTAGTTTGTTTCATACAAAATTATACAGATAATAATCTACTTTCCATTAGTAAAAAAATCTATACTCCCAAATGTGGTTATAATGCAAGTACACATCCAATTTCAGAGTAGGCTATTATATTACAATGCTTAATTATTAGTCAAATAAAAATTCTTTGTTTGTTGTTTCAGTCAGTTACTTTCAATTTAGAACCATGACATCTTCTTTAAGTGGTTATGTAATTATCTTATATATATAATGTATCACCAGTCTTGAAGGTTTTGTATAAAAGTTTATACTTATATGTACATGTTATTTGTGTTTATGTTACAACTATTGCAAAAACCGTGTGCGAAGCACGGGTTCACACTAGTTATAATATAAAATAAATTAGCTTAGCGCAGCCAATAAATGTAGAAGAAACTTCAAAATTGAAACATAGATGAAGCATCATGACATATCTAAAACAAATCAAGCTTAAAGTTCATAAATCCAATGCAGATGATACCCCTTTTTTCATCTTATAAATTGATAGCATTAAATTCCAAATAAGCTTAGTTTCAAATTTCTATGTTACTAAAATTCTCAAAAAGCACTATCATATTTATGAAATAACTTTTTAATCACCATCATGATTGGTTGTGGTGCAACTAACTAACTACCAATACATACCTTACTCAGGCCTCTCGGTGGCAAACACGTCATGGTAGAGCGACAGATACTAAAATACACACCTAGCACCACCAAAAAAGAACTTGTAGCGAACGATTCAGCTCTTGTTCGGTAGTATGTCCAATGTTACTGAGACATACATAATAAAAAGTAATTAGTTAGGTATATTAATGATTTTCAATTTAGATAGAGCTCCAAATTATCCAAACATACACAATGGTTCCTTGAATTTTTTTGCATGATGCTGTTCTCATTGAGATAGAGGTGTCCTGACTAAAAAAGCCATAAGATCTTTGTCATCAAATAAGATTTAGAATACTAAATAACCTTTTACAATAGTTAACCAAGTTATAAAAAAGTTAGTTATGATTCATCAAGATCTAAACCAAATAGATGGCCATTTGATTAAAAGCAGTAATGGAAATGGTGGTCTTATAACCCAAGGTCTTCTCCTGGTTTAAAAAAAGGAACAAAAATATAGATAAGGTGAAATTATATATTCAATGGTCATACTACAAACAATTGTAAGTAGCATACATACACCCTTACCATCATTTTTATGTAGTTGGTTACTCATTTTAGATGTTGTTATTATCATGTCTTCCATTTATGCAATCATGCAGTGCAAGGTTTGAATTCTATTTTCTGCTTCTACTAAACCATTTTTGTATTTTCAGCACTACCTTGGAAATGACATGACCGAGGAGCTGAGTAGCATAGTTTCAAGCCTAAACTTGATGTTGAATCTACATGGACATGGTTAAAATCATAATATGACATTGACATAAAGAAACACAGGATGAGAATTATATCATCATTGAGGATGAAAAATATTTGCAATTGATGAAAGTCCACAAAAAATGTTCAATTGAAATTATTTGAGTATACACATAGTACCTTAACACTTTTATTATCTATCGGTGATTCATATTACTGCTATTCATTTCGAACACGACTTCTCATACTTTCACATACATAGGTAAATGTAAAACAGTGAACTAAATTATTGGAAATACAAAAAAATAACTGCATAACATACAAAAAAATAATTAAGCTTAAAATAAAAATAGTACATGTTGATTTGCCATTAAAAAAAACAAATGGTAGAACAAAGCTGTAGATAAATGAGTTTGTATTGGAAGTTTCAAAAAGTTTAAGTGATAAGTAGAGTAACAACATAAGATAATTAGAAAATGTGTCCAATTAAGGAATGAGAGAACAATAAGTTATTTATTATCATTCATTACTTTGCAAGAATCGTTAAAATTCATCACGTGTCCTTATCAACCAAATTTCACTTTAAAAAAAATTCAGTTTTGAAGGTTGAACAGTTAACATTTTGTATCCAAACATTATTTCAATAAGTACTAAATTAATAAAACTTACTATTTCTTGTAAGCTTCTATAAAACAACTTATTGTATTTATATCTTACATAGTCTGATTAATATGCACTTTTAATAATTTAAGGTGCTTAAAATATCAAATATTTTAGGGAATAATACAGTAAAGTAATGATATAAGTATTTAGATAGTACCATGTAATTACAGTTTAATGCAAAGTCATATGTTAAGGGAATTTATGTACGGAACTTAAGGAAATGTAGTATGAATGAATGATAGAATTAAGTAAATCTAATGAAACATTATATAATATATATTGTAATTATAATAGATAATTTAAAATACTTACATATAACAAAAGAGAGAGAGAGAGTGATAGAAACAAAAATTGATGAACCAATGGTAAATTAATAACACCATTTAGTGCATTCATTATTAATTTATTTAAAACAGACTTATTATATTTTATCTTACTAACCTGTTTTTCATTTTTATATCTTGAGGAAATCTAATACACTTATGGAAATCCAATTTTAAGAAATAACGCACTTAATGAAGTCCGATGCAAAATATATAATATAATACTGGTGATGTACTAATCAATTTCATAGAGGTAGGAGGCGAAACAAATTGATAACAAAATTAATAAAATTTACCATTATTTGTTACAGTTATTTTTCAAAATGGAAAGTTAATATGTGATACTAAATAAGTTGCTACGTGAGCATTGGGAGGAATATTTAGGAGTAATAGGTGATACAATGTAAGATTAAGTGAAATTCATATCTTACTATAATCATGCTAAAAAAAATCAGCTATATGATCCATCACTTTGTTTGATTATCAAAGAAAACAATGAATAAACAATATTAAATTGTAACATTAATTATGCCAAAGAATGAGTTGTCAGGTAAAAAATCAGTTTTTTAAAAATGCATATGTTATAGGTGTAATCCCTAAAACAGAAAAAGAATCAGCGGGAGATTACCTAAAATGAAGAGAACAAAATGAAACTTGCTGCACGCATTTAGTCGTTAATACCTATTTCACTTTTGCTGCCTCCTAATCTACATACTTGATCAAATCCTGCATTTATGGAAAAAAATATTATTAGTAAGATCATTGACAAACACTTTAGCTGCATATGAATATGAATGAATGAAAGAAGAAATCTGATATGAATACCATGAACATGAATGATATAACCATTACCATTATAACCCAAACATACAGAATAATAATTGTACAATGGATGTTTGATATACCTAGGCGAAAACCACTTAGCTAGCCTTCATGTTATCATTCAATGTAATGTCCACCAATTTTGAATCCGAAGTCTTTAATCCAAAGCTGTGACAAACTTTCCATTTATTTCAATTGAGTATCAAACCTTCACATATGAACAAAAAACAACCATAATTACTGCATGAAATTAAAGAAATAATTCCAACATCTACAATTTTGAACATGATTTCATACAACAGTATGCCAAATTTTCTAAGGGTGGATGCATCAAGGTATGATTATTACAACCAATAATGTATATAGACAAAAGAACATAAAATATAGTCCATAGATGAATGTACCATTCATGGTATTAAAATCCCAATAGTCAGAATATGTAGTGCATTAAACAAAATAAATACAGCCATAATTTATCAATTGAAATATTAAAGATTCATTAGTTGGAGATAAATTTAGAAATCAACATTAAAAGCTAATCAAATAGTTGTTTGGCATATTCTTTTCTCCATTGACTGTTCAATTATTTTAAGCAACAATGCGGATCAGCCTTTTCTTGTACCAAAAAGAAAAACTAAAGTATTTTTTACGTGTGACAATGAGAGAGAGATTAATCATTTTGTAAACAACAGTTGAATTTGAATATCAATCCATTTAAATCAGAGTTATTAATTTATTATATAAGGGCAGTTGATGGGCAAGTGTTGCTAGTAATTTTGAACCCAAAATATATTTGTTGCAGGCATGTTCCTCAAATCACCGTTCTTGGCCTTAGCATTTGTATCAATATCTTCAATATTAAAAAATCAAAGTCAAGTTTATATAAATTGGTTTAAATTCATTTTGTTTCGTAAACTGAAATGAATATGAGTTTAAGAAAATTCACACGTACTTTCTTTCTAGGAACAAATCAAAATGACATGAAAATGATAATACTCATCTGATTCTTCCCAACCATCTACTGCCCCTTATATTTTTCTCGAAAAAGGTATACTCTTTAATGAGTTTAAATGATATTTGTATTCCCCCAATTACTGACTTTGAAAATGCAGGACAGTCAATAGTGCTTTGATTTGTAACAAACGATCTCACATTCAAGTAAGACTTATGGCAAATCCTTTTTATAATCAGATATGATTAGGGTAGATAACTGGCGATTTTGTTTTTAAGAAAAAGGTTTTTGATCATGGCGAGAATGTGAGCAACCGTATTTCCACTATGACAATCCAAATGACAGAAACAACCATACACAACTATTTATGAGTTTATGAAAATTGTAAGTTTAAAAGTGAAATTTAATTGTGAGTATAAATATTTACTCATATTATATATTGCTTCGGTCTAAATTTCAAATCTAACATATCATCAACACAGTGTTGCATCATGCAGCACAAAAACTTGCGTGATTACATTAATGCCTATCACTGTAGAGACACAGTGAGAATCGTTCATTACATCTTAGAATATATATGTCATCCAATAATTCTGTGCGAAATTAAGGGCTAAAATGGAAAGCATGATAAGTAAACCAAGACTATAAACAAAGAATTATACGCATATACGTAGATTTTAACTTCACTTTCATGCTTTTACTCGTGACCCACTGATATGTGTGTGACCTTGGGAATAAAGGATACAAAATTATAATTTTATGAATAGGAAAATGTGTTTCTAGTAGATCAGAAAAAGCCGTAAAAACAAATCAAAAAAGCTCGTAGAGAAAAACATAACAATGAATTGCGTAAGTAACCATTTTGTATAAAGTTGAAATAATTTTAGGAAAAATATGATAGTGGAACGGTTTGTTAACAGAAGAAGCAGAATTCGTAGAAAATAATCGGGGTGCTATGAATAAAATTAGGCTTAATTAGACATAAGTTGAACAGTAATTAAAGCAAGTAGTTCAGAGCAGCAAAAGCATCCAATTTAGCCTGAAAGAAACGATGTTGGAAACCTAAAAGAGAAATTGAAACTGCAGAGTTTTGAAGAAGGTAGAAAGTTTGGTATATTACCGTTCTAAAGGACTGGAAGCCGCGCATCAGTGCTCGTATCTAGAGCCGGCTGGTTGATAGCGGTGGAAGAAAAGAATTTGGGGAATTCAGCTCCGGCGGGATGAAGAAGTAGAAAACGCGATGGGGAATTTTTTTAATGGGGAAGAAAAGTGAGGAGAGGGAATAAGAAATGCAGAGAGGAATAAGGAAAGAGAAGGGGGAGAGGAAGTTAGGGAGACGTGGGATAATGTCGGTTGTGGGACAGGGGATGAGTTGGTGGTCAAAAGGCAGGTGTGCCCTCACAGTAGTTTGTACTTGGACTGGGGAGTATAGGCAAGACGTGAAGTTGATAAAAGGCTTCAGTTTGACCCGTTGACCGAATGTTTTGCTTTATAGTATAAGATTTATATATATATATATATGACATTTTTATCTTGAGGTAATATAACAGCCTCATTTGATATTTGATATTTTGATGAATATTCAGGATTCAATAAAGGAGCAGTTTCAAACCGCCCTTAGAATCAAAGCTTCAAATAATTACTCAAAAACCTAAATTATCAGTATCCGAACTACAAAATTATTCAATAATATCTTCTTCTTGAAGGTATTCCAAAACATATTGTAACATAATATTTATCTTAAAATTTTATTCATTTAGACCACAATTTCAAACAAATTTCCCATATATCTTTTTTGAAAACGTACCAAAAAAAGAAAAATTTTCACCATTTCGAAAAGTAATCCTTCATATTGGTGTTGTTTCCTACAACGTCTGAAAGACCTTTTCTCAATACTCTTTATTCCTCTTTCAAGGAGCGCCACTACTTTTTTCTCAAAAAATGCACTTCCACATTGGAACTGAAATCATAATATTACTATTTCAAAAATTAAAAGATGGGTCTGCTCACATTTTGAAGAGCTTTCCTTCAATATTTATAAATATTGTTAAGAATGGGTTCGGAAAAAATAATTACTGATTTTTTTACACTACTAGAAAAACAGTAAAAAGCGACGACCATTTCTGACGCCCGTCGACGGCTCGTCGCCTAATTAGTGACGGCTGCCGACGGCTAGTAATTCCCGTGGCATAATTGAAATTAAAATAACATAGCCGTCGATAGCCGTTGGAAGCCATCTATAATGTTGCCGTTGGCGGCCGTTGGAAGCTGTCGAAAAATCGTGAATACCTGAACCCAGGCCGACAGTTCCATTCATTCTCCTTCTTCCCCAAATTTTGCCTCCACTCCTCCAAACCCTCCTCCAGCACCTCCTCCACACCGTCGACAGCCTTCCACGCCTCTAGCACCTCGGATTCTTCGATTTCTAGCTAGGTCCATCGCCTATTGCTTGGTAAGAAGGTTAAATTCCTAAACCCTATATTTAAGTTTGATTTGTTAAATTAGGTTTATTTTGTCGTTATAGTTGTATGATACCTAATTGATTGTTTGGTATACCTCATTGAATGCTAATTAGGTTGTTATTACAATTGTTAATTATTGAAATTTTGAGAAATTTTTTTGTTTAGTGTATATGTGCGTTAATTCGTGTATATGCGTTGATTAATTACTGCATACGCGCGTTAGGGCTACTTTGGATTAAATAGAGTCGATACTCAAAATTTGATGTATTCGTTTTCAAATGACGAAAACGACTAGTGTATGCATTTTTTAAAATATAAATAAATTATTGTAAACATTGTTGTATAATACGCTTTTTTTTTGTAATTCCCCTAGAGAGTTTTTCGCCCCGTTTAACAAATATTGTATATGATCGTTGTATGTATATTCGTTTTTATCATAGAACAAACATTTATATTCATCTGATACAATATTTGTCGAATTTATCCCTGTATTGGACAAGTTACAAATATAGTAGTAATTATATTTTGCAAATTATTTTATTTTAAACGGTTCACAAAATTTCAACAACACTTCCTTTATGTTCCCTCTGTACACACATAAGCGTACAATACAGGGAACAAATGGGAAGTGTTGCCGAAATTTTTTTCAATCGTTTAAAACAAAATGATTTGCAAAATATAATTACTACCAAGTTTGTAATGGGAAGTAGGATGACTAACCATCAAAGTGTAAAACGATAACTTAAAAATTGTAGATTATATTCGTATAATAATTTGTGTAAATCAGTTTGAAAATATAGTTAAATAGAATAATATTTTATATTTGCGAACATTTACAAATATGATTTATTTGAAAAATAAAATGTCAAGACGTAAATGATTAATGCTCTTTTATGTTTTAAAGTAGGAAAAATGGTTAATTTTTTTATCGATCGGAGCTGGATGTACCAACAAAGAAGAGAAATAGGAGGCTCCATAAGTGAACATTTTCAAAATGGTGTACATGTCTTTATTGAATTCGCTTTACGTAATAATGGAAACGATGAAGAAATTCATTGTCCATATAGTAGGTGTAAACTATTGAAGCATTTGATACCGGATATGGTAAAAGTTCATTTGCACAAATATGATTTCGTGTCGAATTATTTGATGTGGGATCGTCATGGAGAACTTATAGCACCTAATCCCGTACATTCGGAGGACGAGGTGGATAATGAACTTGTTCCGACGAATCTCATAGAAGATATGGTTGAAGATGCAGCACGTTCAATGTTCCCTACTGTTGAAGTTGATGGTAACGATGTTAATGTCGAAGAAGAACCAAGTATTGGAGCAATTTTTTTTATAATTTATTGGATGCTGCTAAGAAACCCCTCTGGGATGGTTGTACAAGCGGTAAAACTATCAGTAACTGCATAATACATTGTAATGAAATCAAAATACAACTTCACAGAAGCCAGATTTACAGCTATAGTACAAGTTGCAAAACGGCATATGCCACTTGATAATTTAATGTGCGAAAATCATCATGAAGTGAAAAAACTTATGTCCGCTTTTGGTTTGTCGTATCAAAAAATAGCATGTTATTTTGGAAAGAAGACATCAGTCTTAGTAATTGTAAAATATGTAATTAAGAAAGATACAAACCTAGTAAAAAGAAGGGAAAGGAAGTTCTGTACAAGCGTATGTATTACTTACCCATCACTCCTAGACTTCAAAGGTTATATGCATCTTCTACAACCACGCATCATATGAGATGACACTGTGTGAGAACATAGGAAGAAGGTACGTTAACACACTCAGCTGATGGAGAAGCGTGGAAGCATTTTGATAAGACATACCCAGCTTTCGCAACGGAGAGTCGTAACGTTAGACTTGGTTTATGGACGGATGGATTTTCACCGTTCTCTCAATTTGGTTCAAAATATTCATTTTGGCCCATAATCATTACACCTTACAATTTACCTCCCTGGATGTGTATGAAAACTCTATATATGTTTCTCACTATTGTCATCCCTGGCCCTGATGATCTGACACAAGGAATCGACGTATATTTACAACTGTTGATTGAAGAGTTGAAAACACTATGGTATGAAGGTGTTGAAACATACGATGTGATGAATCGAAAGCACTTTATATCAAGTCATTCTATATTATAATAGTGTCTATTTCACAAATAATAGCAAATATCCGAAATTGTTACCATTATTAAATTCCGAGCCTAATCATTTAAGGCTATACAAAACAAAATAGCAGGCACGTATTTGGATTGGATTTCCAATATGATAGGAAACCAGTGGAAAGATCAATTTGTATTCACGGTTTTCATCCAAGACTCAAACACCTCTATACATCAACATATATGGCTAAAAAGGGGATACAATCTGCGAATAACATCCAAGGGCTCAGACATCGCGTATCTCTGCCATAAGGCCCAGACGTATTTGGTAACCTAGGGCCCAGAACATCTGGTAACCCAATTAACTATTATCCGATATGTGAGCATACATCTGACCATATAGTATCCCATCATAACCGAGTTGTGAGGCACGCAAGGCACTCTCCTACTACCACTAGCAGCGAGTAGCCCTTGCAATCTGAAAGATCTCCATAATGAGGAGACCGCTACTATAAATATCTCTATAATGGGAGCGACTCAAAGTATGTCAACAAGCAATCCTCACGCTTTGAAAATCCTCGGTTTTCATAAATCATCATCAATAACCTGCACTTCCGAACGCATACATTGGTCTGGAGTGGTTTTCGGATAAATCTGATCCCGGTCTCTCCGCACCAATATCGAAAAGTGGCTCTTAACCTCATACAGAAACCAAGTCTCGTAGACTTATCATGGTTCCAACTTTTAACTTGTTATCCTTCGGCCAAGAAGGAAGCTCGATAGATTGGAGTAATACTCCGCACTACACGAATCAACATTCTCAACACAACCGATAATCAAGCCTACGCAGTTGGCTACATGCTAAGTGCACGACTAATCAGTTCTCACATCAAGTCGATGAACTGAAAACTATGCCAATAGGCATAATCTAGTACTAAAGCAATCATTAGGCCCTTTATATAATTCTTATAAACCAAATCACTTTTCAACTACAAACATTCCAAATTATTTTTAACAGATACATATTCACAACTAATTCAACTATTCAATAATTGGAAAACATTTCCATACACATATCTCAACGGAATAAGCATATTCACAATTCATTTTATTTTCAACATTTAGAAAATAACATCATATACTTAAAATCAAAATAAGTATATATACAAACCATTTTAGGAAAGCTACAACATCTTTAAAACACTTAATTTGGGTCAAAATGAGTGTTGCGTAAAACATCGTTATGACAACCCAAAAACACTAGTATAGGGATTCGATTAACTATATTCAATATTAATCTTCGAAATTGAATTTCAACGGTTTATTAGTTAACAACAAAGCCAATCAAGTTGGGGTATCATTATCTCTCAGACCTTGACTGAACAACATTCTTAACTTCAAAACAGACAGAAATTACCATCTCGAATATCAACATCAAATATGAGATATATGAATATAAATCCCATATACTATATAATATTTCCTCTCGAAAATCGTTTACTATAACAATAGTGTTATAGTCCATGCTTCCTATCCTATGCATGGAAACGTCTATCACAACAATAAATGTTGAAATCTACGTTTTCGATATTCAACACACATTAAATTTGCTTTTCAAACCCATTCAAACTCCATTTAAATATATTGCTACTACACATTTATTTTAAAGGATTATTCACTGTCCAAAATCGTGAATGTAATCCCTTTATAAAAACTCAATTTAAAGGATTATTCACTGTCCAAAATCGTAAATGTAATCCCTTTATAAAAAATCAATCTAAAGGATTATTCACTATCCAAAATCGTGAATGTTATCCCTTTATAAAAATTCAATTTAACTAATTTCTTGCTTATCGATTATTCTTATGATACATCTTATAGTCAAACTGTGAAATTCTAATCATAAAATGTTCATATAGTTTAAGTCTTATAAATCTAGATTTCACAAATATTTATAAAACCCCATTTACAAATATCGATTACTTAATTTATAAAAATGTTACTTTTTTAAATCCTTAATATTAAATCAACTTACAAATCTAAATTTAAAATATTACATAAAACCTGCAAATTTAAAACAATAAAAACAATACATTCCATTTTAATCTAAAATAAACTCCTTTTCATAATTCACTAATAATTATAAACATAAATACTTTGAAATCACTTAAAATCACTTTTAAACCAAAAATCACTTTTATAGCATTAAAAATATACTGAAAACACGGCCCAAAGCTGCTAAAACACTAAATAAGGGGATAAATAATCAATTCAATGAATATGGTATCCAACACATCAAACAACATATGATACACATATATATAACGATATGTGTAAATACAAGTCAACAATGGTGAGGAATCCTGTTTTATCCCTCCAACCCGTCCCTCTATATCAAATATCACACGTTACAGCATATATATAAATATCTATAAATAAAATAAACAACAGTGGTGAGGAATCCAGTTGGATCCCTCCACCCTGTAACCTACATCAAATAAGCATATGAGAATATGTACAATGTCTGCTTCGAGGCAGACACACATACAAAGGGTCATCCGCTCATACACGGGAACGTATAGTGTCTCATTCGCTAAAATATGCGGAAGTATATCCAAATACCTATATATATATATGTATATAATATACATCCAAACAACCATCACAACATATAATACAATTTATTCTCACTTATATAAAATATAAGCGAGCCAGAGAGGTTAGTAGTACTCACTTTGGTTGCAGTCGTCGCAATAGAGATTTGTTTGGTTTAAAATTAAACGAGAGTTTAATTTTCCCCGAAATTCATGTTAGCTATAAATCCATCCAAACCAGCTCTAAATTGTAGTGCTCATCAATATGAACCCAACGCGACTTATTTCGTGTGAATCCGACCTCGTATGAATTAGATACGCATTTTTAAACATACGAATTATAAATTACAATTTTAAATTACAATTTTTTTTTATATACCTAAAGAATAAATCTGGCCGAATGTTTCTGACCCAACTGCCCCAGATCTTCTCTCCCTCACGCATGACTCTTCCTCCTCTTTCCGTTCGAAACCTTCACCGCCGATACTTCCACGAAATTATGCTCCAACCACGGTTGCCTGAACGCCGATCAACCTACGCTGTACGAAAGTCCTTCACAAACTACACCTCCACGCCCCGCCTCATCAGCTTTGGCCTTACCACCACCAAGAAAATCCTACTTGAAGTCACCATGAACGCTAAGCCCTAGCCTCATCCTCGCCTCGCCAAAATGGATCATGACCGTTCAGGTTGTAGAGCTCGCTAAGATCTTTATCTTTCCAGTTGACACCGTCGCCTAAAAGTGCGTGGATGAGTAGATATCGAGGAGAGAAGAGGAGAAGTTTATGGCTGTTAAACATGCTGAGGAGGCTGTGTTCGATGATTGGCTTTAGGGTCAGAAAACAATGGTGAAAAATGGTTTAAAGGTCCTTATAAAGCATCGTTTTAAAACACTATTCATCACTAAATTTTCCGAACTCCAAACGAGATGTTTCGGCTGGCATTCTATATGTTTTACCCCTATTCCGAACATAATGGAATATATATCGGAAGCCAGTTCGATCGTATTTTGAAGATATCATTCAAAATTGAATTATATAAATTTAAATTACTTAAATTAATTTCTAGGCGTTTCAGCTTCCCATGATCAAATGGTAAGTCCGATTGACACAAAATTTGGAATCCTATAATAATATACTGCTACGGATCCAATGAAACTGGTTTCATCCAATTCTGAAAGAGTGTCCCGAATGGCTATTTTTAACTCGACAAATTAAATATAAAATTTCCAATTTTCGATTAATCACTTTTAATTCAATTTCAAAACTTTACTAACTTCATTCTGATTCAAATAGCATTTAAATCAACTTTGTAAATCATTATGATTCATATTTAATTCCAAATTCAATATTTATACAAATTAATATTCAAATATCAATTATATTTGAAATTAAATTAATTCAACTAACAAATTATATTTTTCAATATTTAAAATAAATTAAATATTCTAAATTCAAACGACTAAAAATCTCGGTCGTTACATACGACATTTCAAAATTTTTTTTTGTATGTTTGCTTCTCTACTATGGACTATAAGCAATTTTCCTGCGTATGCAATGCTATCGGGTTAGAGTACGGCTGGACGTCTAGCTTGCCCTTATTGCATGGAAGAAACACGAGACATTTCTTTACTGCATGGTAGGAAAATTTCGTGGTTTGACTGTTATCGATGTTTTCTCCATATTAATCATCCTTTTAGAAAAGATAATTTTTTTTACAAGTAATAGAGTTGAGACCTTGCGACCACCAACGATTTGGTCAAGCGAAGATATTTATGAGCTTGTAAAGGATTATCCAAAGATACATGAAATCGGTGAACAAATTGAAATACAAGGTAAATCGACGATTCATAATAGGTGCAAACAAAGTATATTCTGGGAGTTGCCTTATTGGAAAAATCTCCTAATTCGTCATAATATCGATGTGATGCACAACGAGAAAAACGTGTTCGACAATGTATTTAACACAGTTCTGAATGTTAAAGGAAAGACTAAAGATGATTTGAAATCAAGACGTGATATAGAAGCAATATGCAATCATCATGAGCTTCATATGAAGCCAAATGACACATAAAAAACTCAAAGCATGCTACGAGCTAGACAGTAACCAAGTTAAAGTATGGTTAAAGTGGGTGGAAGGATTAAGATTTCATGATGGGATTTCCTGTAATCTTCGTAGATGTGTCGACTATAAGAACGGTAAACTAAGTGGGACGAAAAGTCACGATTGTCATGTAATGATGGAACATTTGCTACCCGTTGCGTTCAAAGAACCGTTGCCCATAAAAGTTTGGACGGTTTTAACAAAATTTAGTTTTTTTATAAGGAGCTTTGTTCAACTAACTTAACAGTTGATCATCTACATGAACTTAAGAAAGAAATTCCTATACTGCTCTGCAAACTAGTGAAAATATTTCCTCCTGGTTTCTTTAATGTAATGGATCATTTACCTGTTCATCTTCCGTTTGAAGCACGTCTTCGAGGTCCCGTGCAATATGGATGGATGTATACATTTGAAAGGTATTAATATTGAGTTGTTAAATTTTAGTTTAACCACATGTAATAAAATTTAATTATAATTATTCTTAACGGGTACTTGAATCATCAAAAGAAAAAAGTGAGACAAAAAGCATGAGTTGAAGGTTCGATATGCAAATCATATATCGAAGAAGAAGCTTCGTTCTTTTTCTTTCATTATTTCGATGACCATGTGAACTTATCTTTTGAAAGTGCTACGCGAAATGATGAGGGCATTGAACAAGATTCTTCTGAATCAATGCTATCTATTTTTAGACAGTAGGGACACCCTGTTGGAAGATGTGTGGAAGTATGGTTAGACGACAGAGATTACCATGTTGCCCACACATATGTTCTTCTTAACTGTGCAGAAGTTGCGCCATTTGTTAGGTACTAATGAATAACACATCTAAAATTATTTACTTGAATAATACATTAATTATAACGCAATATATTATCTGTATATGCAATATTTATGAATCACAGCATCTAAGCAGGGATATCAGCAAAAAAATTCTACTTGGTTTTCGAATCACGTATATGATCTGGTAAATTGTGTGGTCGACAAAGAGTTGAAACATCTTGCGATGGGACCAAAAAGAAAAGTCAAGACATATCCAATATTCTTTGTCAATGGATACAAATTCAACACCAAAGAATACGAAGCTGAAAAATTAACTAACAATACCGGTGTATATGTTAAATGTAGTGATGATCCAAATGATCACATAAATGATTTTTACGGCGTGCTAACTCAGGTTTTGCAATTAACATATTTCACCAGGACTGCGGACGAAGTTTATTTGTTTAGATGCAACTGGTTTAGTAATGTTCCAGGTTCTGGAACAACGTGCACCAAAAATATAATATTATTGAAATAAAGCATACATCACGTTATCATAAGTATGATCCGTTTATACTAGCAAAACAGGCCCTACAAGTTTATTATGCTCCTTATCCATCTCTAAAAAGAGATAAAGCAGATTGGTCGGCAATTTTTAAAACGAAGGCAAGATTTACGTTTGACGGAAAGAATATTTTGGATGAACAAGCGTACCAAGTGGATATCGAGGAAAATGGCGAATTTGTAATAAGAGATGATCAAACCGAGTTAGGACCTCTAAATAATGAATCAAATGTATTAGCAGAAGCATTTGAGACCATAGAGAAAAACAATATAGAGTACGAGACAGAGTCTGAATTAGAAAACGATGAGGACTAATTTAATAGTATACATGTTGAAAAAAGGTAATTTATGGGAGTATTGATGTTACATTTTTTTATGTTACATGTGATTATTGCTGTTAAATCTTGATATGTTTACTCATAATTGAATGATATATTCTGTCATAATAAAATAATATGTATGTCACATGTATTGCAAATGTCATTTTTAGACGTCGGAGTTCTTCATGACTGGTTCTCCCTCTAGGTCTCCGGTTCTTCATGGGTTGCATGGTGGGGTAGCGACGAGTTCAAGGTAAGAGAAATAAGATATCACCTTAATTTATTCATTACAAAATACATAATTTATACCTCTAAAATATGATCTTAGTTTTTAATTTGCAGACATTGCCGGACAGGAGCTCTGCGAACAGGCAGAAAAATCCTGTCATACACCGCGGTGGATTAAAATCATTCCAACACCATCGTGAGGACTTGGTAAATTAATTAATTGGAATTACTAACAGTTATTACATTTTTAGCATACATTTTTATAAACAACAATAATCTATACCAATTATTACAGGAAAGAGCACGGGAGGGGGGAGGGGGGTCCGATCTCGTATATGGACGTTGTTAGTTCCTAAAATAATGGTTTTGATGACAACAACCTAAGGACTTGTTATAAAATATAAATACTAATGTTCTTGTCTAGATATATTTGTATATGCAGGTACTGAAGAATGAAGACTGTACAGTATAAAGATTCAAGACTGATGAATTCAAGACTGAAGACTCATGAGTATCAAGAGTTCAAGGTATCAAGAATTTGAAGAGTTCAAGATTAGTAATAGTGTCTAGATTTATGTTAAAACTTCATAATAGCACTAAAATCTTTATTCGGATTTTAATTGTGAAATGGAATCCATCTTCTCGCTTTAATAGTGGGATGGAACCCACGACCTCTTTAGTCGGATGGAACCCACAACCTTCTCTAGTGGAATGGAATCCATGAAATTTTCAAAATGATTTATTTTAAATACTTTTTCAAAAACTTTTTAAAAGTCATCTCTCTCAGTTTAAATACTTTAGCATTAATATTTATTATCTTTTATATTTTGATTTCAAAATCATCTCTTGTTTTTAAAACTATCTCCTGGTTTTAATATTATAAGCTTTAAATCTCAAAAATATATTCTATACTTAGTTTTTACTATTACTTTTATATTATAGATTATATATTTTTAAGATTACTTTTTAAATCTCTTTTATAAGTTTAAACTATTTTCAAAATGGTTACAAAGTTTAGATATTGTTTTGACAAGTTCTAGAATAGAAATCATTTTTAAAAGAAAAATCAATTTTCAAAATTATCATAGGCATGTCGACATACCCCATCCCCCCATGTCGACATGGTGACCGTAGAATTTAAATTTCAAATTTTCAAAAGAAGTGTCTATTCGTCATAACCTTTCACGAATGGACATGATCGTTGTTCTCCTTTATATACCAGTTGTTTTCAACGAATTTTAAGTTAGTTTTTCTTCATTTCTTCACTCCTTCTCCACTCAAATATTCTCTTTTATTTTAACAAAACTCTACCAAAATTCTAAGTGAATCAAACTCGATCATCTCTAGTTTGATTCTTTGCCACTCTCTCTCTCTCTCAAAGATCTCAGTGCTATTCAGAGTTATAGGATCATTTGTAATCAAAGATCGAAAGATCGAAGTGTATCGAGGCTCTCTCTATCAAAGTGATATTGGAAACGGTGTGATTGTGGACTGTAAATCAATTGGATGTGATTGTAGCCCGTAAATCAATTAGGTGACCTTGTAGCCTAGTTAAATCAAGAGAGTTTTCCCTGGACTCGAAGACAGGAGGGTGTATCTCGTAGCATTTAAATCGAGGTTGTAATATCGACATTATATTTGAAAAGAAATCTGCACAAGAAATTTTGTGTGACTGGATGTAGGTAACTCCGAACCAGTATAAAATTCCGATGTGTTCTTTCCTTTATTGCATTTTATTTACTATTTGCATCTGTGTCTGATTCTGTGATTATCTCTGTGTTTAATTTCAAAAGATTTCAAAAATTCCATAAAATCCATTAAACACTATACTCCCCCCCTCTAGTGTTAATCCAGCCTTAAGATCCATAATCCGCATTTCCTACATTTGGTATCGGAGCACCGGTATTCAAGTTTTCATAATCTATTTTTTTGAAAAGTTTTCAAATGGCTGCCAACACTGGTAATGTCAACACTATCACTAGTTCATTTGCAGAGGGTCAGTCTACTGCCCGACCACCACTTTTTAATGGTGGTAACTATGCATATTGGGCATGTAGGATGAAAGTCTATTTACAATCAATATGATTAAACACTTGGAATATCACACAAACTGAGTACATTGAACTGATGTGCACGTAAATGTGCATATATTTACATCCATATTTTATCTCTTTTTATTTAAATAAACATCATATTTGGGCATTTTTACATGTTAAAACCAAAATTCAATTACTTTCAAACCATCATATTTTCACCTTCATTCAGGGGCAAAATGGTCATTTTTGTGCATGTGTCATTTAAGAATTTTTACTTGGACAATTTTTATGATTTTTATAGGATATTTTGATGCATATGGAAGTGGGGTTCATGATGATATATGCATGCACAAGGAAATACAAAGGAACGAAGAGGAAATAATTCAAGTTCAAGAACATGGAGGACCCCACCCACTTACCTAAATGTACAATTAGAAGCTAATGGACAACTAAGTGGAGGTTAAAGCTTCATGCACATCAAATGATGGATTAATTAGTGGCTAATGGTTACTTGGTGGCCACACTTCTTAAAGGGTATTTTGGGAAGCTCCCTAAAATGGAATTAGGGTTTTATGCATGTATAAATAACCCTCTTATGTATATGAACATATCTTCTACTCTTTCATATTAGTTAGGAAATCAAAAATGAAAGTTGTATGCTCTATGTTGAATGAAATAAAAATGGCTTCCTAGCTTATTTCTCTTCTCTTTTCTACTTGCTTTTCTTTACTTTTGTGCTCATTTTTATTCTTATGCTCTCTTGCATTTCATGTTCATAGTTTAGCTTTAATTTTTTTGCAAATAGTTAGTAGTTAATCTCTCTTTCTTCCTTTGCTTAGTTTTAATTTCTTTGCTTTTTAATATTGAAATTTACAAGTGTTGATTTGATAACACAAATGCGCAGCTAAACCCCTTCAATTTAAGGGTAATGAAGCTCTCTAACTCTATGTAATTTCAACATTTTTATGATTTATGATCTCTTTGTTTGTGCTTCATGAAAGTGAATTTTTATGTAAGTTTATACAAGTGGGTTTGATAGCTTATATTGCTTATGCAAATGAGCTATTCTTATTCAACATAAACACAATTTACATCATCAATTGCTAACTAATTTTTTATTTTGAAATGAAAGTAAAAATGACATTTGATGATCTATCTTACTAATTACAATAGTAAATAGATCATACTTAAAATAGTTTTTTCTTTGGCTTCATTTTCATGAGATTTTATAAGTGGTTTATTTGTTGCATTATAGTTTGATGGTTTAAGTTATGTTAATTAATAACATAAATAAGCCATACTTATGACAAATGCAACAATTATTTCATTTAATATCAAAACTAGAGACCATAAATTATTGTTTGTTGATTTACAAAAATATGAGAGTGGATTTATCCCTAAATTGTTCTCTAGTCCAATAGTTTTAAATCACATTTTAATTCTAGCTTTAGCTTCTTTTTTGCAGTTAACAATTTCCTCTCACTTTTGTCTAATTTGATTGAATTGAAAATTGTAAAATCTTAAAAATTCCCTACGGATCGAACCGTACTCGCCACGTACTAAAATTGTATGTCGTGCGCTTGCGGTTCTTTATTTCGAAATTTATCGGCATTTTTCTAATCGATAGAAAATTTGCCGATTAACATGAACCCACAACAAATTTTGCACAGTGGACCGCTGAGCAAAAGACTGTTGCACAAAACAATTCCAAAGCCATGAATATTCTATTCTTTTCACTTGATAGGAATGAGTTTAATAGAGTATCTGTCTATAAGTTTGCATATGATATATGGAAAACTTTGCAAATTACTCATGAAGGAACAAGCAAAGTTAAACAGACCAAAATATCCATTTTGACCAGTCAGTTTCAATTATTCAAGATGAATCCAAATGAGTCCATTTCAGACATGTAAAACCGGTTTCAAGACATTGTGCACTCACTAATTGCATTAGGAAAGAACTTTTCCGAAGAACATCAAGTTAGAAAAATTCTGAATTTACTCACTCCGGAATGGGATCATAAGATACTAGCAATTGAAGCGGCTAATGATATTAGTACACTGAAAATTGAAGAATTAATTGGGAATTTGATGTCGTTTGAAGTACAGATGCAAGGGATAAGAGAAAGCAAGGCCTCAAAAAAGAAGTCAATGGCGTTCAATGCAATAACAGATGGTTCAGACTCAAACAATGACGACGATGAAGAAATAGCCTTGATGACAAGAAATTTTAGAAAATTTCTGAAATATAGAAAGATGAACAACTACAAGAGAAATGATCATAAGAATTCTATAAATAATAATGAGACTCTCAACAACGTCAGATGCTACAATTGTGATGAGCTAGGCTACTTAAAAAGAGATTGTCCGCATCCGGATAAGCAGAAATTTCCTCCAAACAATGATTCATCAAAGAAAAGGAAGAGAGCGTATACTGCTACACTAAACGATTCAGACTCATCCTCCAGTGATGAAGATCAGAAGATGGAAAATTCAAATATATACTTTACAACTATTCACGAATCTGATGATCTCGGAAATATGGTTCTAAAAATAGTTACGCATTTAAATTATATTGGTTGAAATTGTTTGTTTGAATGTTTGATTGTTTGCATGTTTTGAATTTGCTTGTTGTTTGAATTTAAAATTTTGATTTCTAAAATAATATTATTTTAATAATATTTTAAATATTAAAATATTAAAGTGTTATTATATTTAATATTATTTCAGATAAAATATAAATTAGATTATAGGATATATATATATATATTAAACAAAATAGAAAAAATTAGTCACATGTATTATAGGACCCATGTTGACATGGCCCTACCCCCTATGTCGACATCCCCTCAGAAATTTAAAATTCAAAACTTTGAATTTCCCTCCACCTTTTCACTGACTCCAAAGCTCTAAAATGGTGTCCCTTGACCAGAAAACATGACTATTGGATATCTATTTATCTTCTTAACTTTATCCTATCTTTTCACTTAAATTTCAAAATTCAAACTCTCTTTCAAACTCTCAAGCTCTCTACTCTCTTCAAAAATGGCTTCCTCAAGCACCTCATCCACCATTAGGCTATCCAAGACCATCAAAGAATTCCTCGACAATAACCCGGAAGCTATCAAAGCTTACATAAGCTATGTAAACTTTTGAAAAGTCCATATGGGAAAATTTGCTATCTTTAATGATTTTCCTTCTTATGAACTCAATGTTCTTTTCGAAGAGAATCATATTCTCAGTTTAATTGATGGTTCTCAAAATGATTTTATTTGTTATCCTAATCTTGTTAAAAAAATTATGCAAATTTGAATCGCGGTATTTATGAAGGAAATGAAGGGGAAGTTTGGAGTAGTGTTACAGGAACACAAATTGTTTTGAATAGTTAGATTTTGAGAAATGTTTTGGGTTGTAAGTATATGAAAATGAATCTTTCGGATTTTCAAATTGATGAACATGATCGTGAGACATTTCATCATATTTTTGAAGGAGATGATAACTTTGAATTTATAAATCGAAATTTCCGTCGAAAAGCAAGAATTGTAAACCTTCTTTTGCAATAGACCATAACTCCAAGATTAGGAAATTTCAGTCACCCGACCTCAAAAGTTTGTAAGGCTCTTTTTGCTATTTATGAGCACTATGACATTAATTGGGCATAAGTAATTTTGGATGAACTTCGTCCCAAAAAATTTACTATAGGAGAAAATACTTTGTATATGGGATTTATCTTACTCGGATTTTAACTATTTTGGTGTTGATTATAAGAGAGAGGAATTCATTTCTCGAAAAGTGTTTAACCATGAAAATATCTCTCTTATGAAAATTCCGCTTGTGTTTGAACCATATGAAACACTTACCGAAAAAGATGAAAGATTGGCTCATGAAGAGATGGAAGAAGAAGAAGAGGAGGAAGAAGGGGAGGAGATGGAGATTGAAGAAGAAGGAGAGGAGGAGGAAGAGACATCATTGGAAAGTATTGAATACCCTATCACTCCGAACAATCCATCCAACAAAACACTTCTCAAAAACCAAAAGATTATCGTGGAAAACCAACGGATTCTCAAAAGGTCCGTTAGTAAAAAGTTGGACAAAATTTCTACCAAAATGAACAAGTTCTTTGGGAAAGTGAGTCGCAAGCTTGGATTATCATCTTCATCATCCTCTAACTAATACTAGTTTCATTTCATGTTGTATTAGTTTGTATCTTTCTTTAGTTAATGTTATGTATCGTTTATGTAATGTTAACTAAATTTATCAATGAAATCCTTTATTTTCTATTTATTAGCTCTAAAATATCTCTGGAATGCTTGTTATTGTATTATATAAGTTTTTATATATAGACTTGTACATAATATAAAGAAACAAAGCATATTGCCAAAATCAACGGGGGCATGTCGACACCCCCCTACCCCCATGTCGACATGTAACGACCAAATAGTAATTTTTGTTTTGAATTTGAAATTGACATAACTACCTTATGTCTTTTCATTTCAAATGACTTTCTATCCATTTAAATACCCGTTTCTTCCAGAAAAATGCATATTTTCAATTCTCCTTATTTTCTATTGAATTTCTTTATATTTTATCAAAAATGGCCTCTCCTATTCATAATCTAAGTGAGAATCTTAAAGAAACTCTCAAATCTTTCAAGAACATACTTACTTTCTTCCTTCGCAATCAACGACACTTAAAATTAAGCGAAATGCATATGATAAAGGAATAAGAAAGGCACTTCGGTGCCATTCGATGGCTGATTTCAGCCCTCAACAAAGAAGAACTCGAAGCGAATCCAGAAGGAACTCTTAAAAAGGATAACGAAGAATGGGATGCTATAAAGGCAGATCCTATCTTCGGTGAAGAAGGATGGGTTGAAGTTCCAAGAAATGTTTGATTCGACTTGTATGGTTTGATTTACTTTGATTTGATTTGAATTGTTTGATTTGGTTTGATGTGGTTTGAATTGTTTATTTTTGTTTGATTTGATTTGAATTGATTTGAACATGGTGTGTAATTGAACAATGGTGTGGTGTGATAAGAACTATGATATATATACCGATTGATAATGTTTGAAATTTTCATATCTCTCACATTTACCTTCCTATATTTTACTCATATCATTATCTGTCTCATTTATATTCTACTATACTATATTATTATCCTATATAGTGCTATAGTATAAGATTCAAGGGAAGTTATGTAGTTTAGGATTAGGTTTTGTTGATGACAAAGGGGGAGAATTATAAAATAGGTTAGATGGGCTTAGATTAAGGGGGAGTTGTTGGAGTAAGGGGGAGTTAGAGTAGAATTAGAGTTTGGTGGAGTAGATTTCATAAACAAAGGTTGTCATCATCAAAAAGGGGGAGATTGTTAGTTCCTGAAATGATGGTTTTGATGACAACAACCTTAGGACTTATTATAAAATATAAATACTAATAATCTTGTCTAGATATATATGTATATGCATGATATATATGTAGGTACTGAAGAATGAAGACTATACGGTATAAAGATTCTAGACCGATCAATTCAAGACTGAAGAAATCAAGACTGAAGACTCATGAGAATCAAGAGTTCATGATATTAAGACTTTCAAGAGTTCAAGATATCAAGATAAGTAATAGTGTCTAGATTTATGTTAAAACTTCATAATAGCACTAAAATCTTTATTCAGATTTTAATTGTGGAATGGAATCCATCTTCTTGCTTTAATAGTGGGATGGAACCCATGACCACTTTAGTGGGATGGAACCCACAACCTTCTCTAGTGGAATGGAATGAACCAAATTTTCAAAATGATTCATTTTAAATACTTTCCTAAAAACTGTTTAAAAGTCATCTCTCTCAGTTTAAATATTTCAGCCTTAAACTATTTTTATTATCTTTTATATTTTGATTTCAAAATCATCTCTTGTTTTTAAACTATCTCCTGGTTTTAATATTATAAGCTTTAAATCTCAAAAATATATTCTATACTTAGTTTTTAATATTACTTTTATATTATAGATTATATATTTTTAATATTACTTTTTAAATCTCTTTTATAAGTTTAAACTATTTTCAAAATGGTTTACAAAGTTTAGAAATTATTTTGAAAAGTTCTAGAATAGAAATCATTTTTTAAAAGCAAAATCAATTTTCAGAATTATCATAGGCATGTCCCATGTCGACATGGTGACCGTAGAATTTAAATTTCAAATTTTCAAATTTTCAAAAGAAGTGTCTATTCGTCATAACCTTTCACGAATGGACCTGACCGTTGTTCTATTATATTTGTTTTCAACGAATTTTAAGTTAGTTTTTCTTCATTTCTTCACTCCTTCTTCTCCACTCAAATATTCTCTTATATTTTAACAAAACTCTGCCAAAATTCTAAGTGAATAAAACTCGATCATCTCTAGTTTGATTCTCTGCCACTCTCTCTCAAAGATCTCAGTGCTATTCAGAGTTATAGGATCATTTGTAATCAAAGATCGAAATATCAAAGTGTATCGAGTCTCTCTCTATCAAAGTAATATTGGAAACGGTGTGATTGTGGCCTGTAAATCAATTGAGTGTGATTGTAGCTTGTAAATCAATTAGGTGATCTTGTAGCCTGGTTAAACAAGAGAGTTTTCCCTGGACTCGAAGACAGGAGGGTGTATCTCACGACCTTGAAATCGAGGTTGTAATATCGACATTATATTTGAAAAGAAATCCGCATAAGAAATTGTGTAGGACTGGATGTGGGGTAACTCCGAACCAGTATAAAACTCCGATGTGTTCTTTCCTTTACTCCATTTTATTTACTATTTGCATCTGTGTTTGATTCTTTGATTGTCTATGTGTTTGTGAATTGCTTCTGTCTGTGTTTAATTTCAAAAGATTTCAAAAATTCCATAAAATCCATTAAACACTATTCACCCCTCTAGTGTTAATCCAGCCTTAATATCCGTAATCCGCATTTTCTAGAGACGTGCTTGAGCATACACATGCCGTTAGGCAGACAAACGACGAGGGAACAGTGTCATATGCCTGGCATGAGGATGATAGAGCATATGCCGCACATGTAAGTATATTTTAAGTTATAAGTTATTAATAATGATCATTTTAATTAATTAATTATAAAATATTATAATAATGTCATGTAATATTCATTTGTATTTAATTTTGCGTTGTAGGAAAAATTTATGCAGGCACGTGCGCTGATTCTTGAGCATTCCAGACGGGAGTAGTTGACTACTAATGAGGAGGATGCGATCTTTGACTCTGTTATGGACCCGACCCAGAGAAACAGACGCTACGGCTACGACAACTAATTGGTAATTTATAAAAATTAACTACGTTGTATTTGCTTAATTTTTATAAAATTTATGTAATAACTCAAACATATTTCTACTTGTTCTGTAGGCTCGGATAGCGCAAAGGGCTTACCAAAAGGCTCGGGACAACACAGAGATTAATGAGCTTTAACTGCAGATTGCGCATCTGCAGGAGCAGGACCGCCTCCGAGCAGTGCAAATGGAGCAGCTCAACCAGTGTTTGGTCGAGTATGTGGAGCGTCATGGTGTATTCCCTTCGTCCGGTGGTTTCAGAGCCGATGATGAGTCTTGAGGTACGATTTGCAATTTTTTTGGACATGTGGTGTTGGATGTAGTTTTTTGTATATTAACATTGAGTGATGGTAAGGTTAATCTAAGGACATGTGGTGTTTGACATAGATTTGATGGTTGATTTGTGGAGTTGATATGTGGAGTTTGACGTCATATTAGATGTAAATATTGAAGTTGGATGGGTGAAAGTGATGATGGAAGGTTTGTTTTGTAAATATTGGAGTTTGATGTTGGATGTTAATATGTTTGTGTGTGATATTATGATGTTTGAGTTTTATTTTATATTGATGTTGATATTGATATTGATATTGATTTCAGTTTAGATATGAGGCTTATATATAGATTTTGCTGAGTTATATATTGATTGTGGTATGGAAGCGCAGCAGGCAAAAGGAAAAAAAATCACCCAGATTACCGACGGCCATCGACGGCCTACGGGTCAAGAAATTCGATGGAAAGTGACGGCTTTCGGCGGCTTACTGGTCACATATTTCGACGGCGTGCAACAGATTCCGACGGCTAGCGTCGGCTCCAGGTGGCTTAGTGGAAAAATAACTTCGTCGGAGCCGTCGGAATTTTTGTCGGAACAGCCGTCAGACGCCGTTGCTATTATGTCGTCGTAGCCGTTAGAAACTGACGCAAGTCGTGGTCCGTATTCCGACAACTAGCGACGGCCGCCGACGGCAGCTAGTCGTCGGAAATTGCCCTGCTCCTTGTAGTGTTATCCTACAAATTATATATTACTATTATCTTGTACTGCTACACAAAAATATATATACCAATATTGGTAGAATGTGCCATATATTTGCACATAGTTTTTGAAGTGTTTAAATGTGTAATTTGTGTCAAACATTCGATATGCTGTTTAAATGAGTTAAATCGTCTTGTTTATATACAATAGTGCTTTGGCACGATGTGTACATGCATGAAAATATCTTTGAATAACAAGCATACTGCGTTGAAACAATAAATTTAAGTTATGCATGTGGTACTGATTTCGTTGTCGCAAAATTTATGATCTAGAATGTTTAGACTTAGAAACCATTCAGGAACTATTAAATAAAAAATTCATCTTGCCTTTATTAGGATACAGATTTATAAGGCAATAATGGCAGATAATTTTGTTTGTGCTTTTGATTCATTTTTAAATATATAACTCCTGACAGCTAACTTCCTCAAACGAATCATTTGTATCTAACTCATGAAAGCTTCTTGGTGCTGCTTTTATCACAACGTACCAATTAGAAGAATCATCTTTTTTTGAATAAAACATTTATTTTGCTTAAGATACAAGGATATATGGAGATCTTTTGAAAATGAAGCTTGATTTTGACTTAGGTTGATAAGAGTGATCCCATCTTCAACCTTCACGCCATTTCTTATGTTTACCCAATGACACTTAAAGTCGAGAATATAGATAACATGATAGTCTAACAAAATTATATCAGTCAATATTCCATAATAGGTGACCACATCAACTACTTGAGACATATCTTTTGCGCTTGTTCTACATATAGTATTTGCATCACAAGTTACCCTACTATTTTGAGTTTCTCTCTCAGTATCATTTGTAAAAAAATACTGTCCATTAATGATATACCTATATGGGATAATGCACTGCTCCGTGGATCAAATGCAATCCATTTTAACATTGCATCATGATCCTTTGAATAAATAAGTATCTAAAAAATATTTGGAATGAATCTTGATAATTATAATCTAAAGTTAATGAGATAATATTTTAAACTTCAAATCACCTTCTTTTTAATCCAATAAGCAAAATTATTTGTATGGATATTCCAAAGTAAGGTTGCATGTTTTCCTATGCGCTTGTTTGATTGTTGTAACTCCTCCAAATGCAAACCAACATAATATAAGTTGTGCTAAGATGTAATTGTAATTACATATATTTTAAAATAATAGAATCAAATTGTAATACGTACTTATTCTATAAATGGTTCCACCATAGCCATATTCATTAGCACAAACAATTGAGCACTTTATTTCTCATTGGAAGTCGGTGTAACAGTTTTGCAAGCTGAAATTGGTCATCATTCGAGTATGACATCATTTTCATAATCTTCATTCTGGACTTCCTTTTCCTCCAATTGTATTGATTTTTCTAAACAACTACTGAAAAATTTCATGCACTCTTCTACAAGATAGGATTCTGCAATACACCCTTTGGACCGTGCATGATTACTTACATAATGTTAAGTGTTTTCATATATATATATATTTCAAAAAGATACATTTAACGAAAGTGAACCAATCTACACAATCGTGCTTCTTTTTCAAGATGAATTGTCAAATGTGTCATTATATAAAAGAAAGTAGGTGGAAAATCTCTTTCAAGTTGGCACAAAGTTACAATAATCTCATCATCAAATTGTTGCAGTTTTTCTCCATCAAGGATACGTTAGCATAATTTATTATTGAAGAATGAACATAAACGAATTATTGCTCTCCTTGGCTTCTTTGGTAATAGTTCTCTTATTGCAATCGGTATTGACTACTGCATTAAAACATGATAGTCATGTGACTTCAAGCCATCAATTTCATAGTCCTCCAACTATATAGAATTTTTGAAATTCGAGCAATAACCATCAGATCCTTTGAAATTATACAGTCTTTCATAGAATTTTATTTTTTTCAAAATTTGACAACGTATAGGGAACCGGTGGAAGATATGTTTTTTCCCATGAGATTGTGCATAAAGAGCATGTCGAATTCCCTAATCCTCTAAATCTTTTCTTGAATTGATTCTATCTTTCGATTTGTTATCATGAAACATCATGCCTAGAACACTTTCACCAACATTTTTTTCAACATGCATTACGTCTAAGTTATGATGCAATGGAAGTTCCTACAAAAATCAACATTTTTATACTTCATTAGTGTATTTCTTATATTATTGATTTATTAAAAAAAACTAGATAACCAACCTCCTAATATGATAAATCAAAGAAGATCGATCGTTTTCCACCTTGATGGTTCTATTTTCGTAGGATCACTATCTTTGTCATCATCTTCTCTATCATTGAATTTTTTTCCCTTCTTACTCTTCCACTTCTTAATTAGTTTCTTTTTACATTTTTCTTTCTTCCTTTTATTATTTTCATTTTTATTTTCTTTTTCAAAATTATTTGCAAAGTTTTTCAAAATAATAGAGATATTTCTTTAGGTTAAAATTTTAGGTCTACGACCAATTTCTATAGTGTTATCAAATCAAGCTTTTTGTTTTCTCAATGATTCCGAAGGGGGTAAAAAATTCTTTTATGACCCATATAGATATTTTTCCGATTATGATTCAACCATCAATGATGAGTATTGATATGGTATAATGGACAAGCATTTTTACCCTTCGCGCAACATTCAACAAGATTTCCATATGCTGAAAAATTATTTATCGTCCATAACAAAATTGCTCTCATATTAAAAAGTGTTCTACTAAATGCATCATAAGTCTGAACTCCATTATTCCACAAGTAATGTAAATCTTTTACTAATAGAGACATATATATATATATATATATATATATGTATGTATGTATGTATATCATTTCCTGGTTGTCTTGGACCAGGAAGAAGCAACGTTTAGCATGATATTTTCTTTTTTCATGCATAACATTGGCGAGAGATTGTATGTCACAAGCATTACAGGCCGATAGCTATATTTGAAACTCAATGTTAAAATTGAATTAGTAGCATCAATAATAAGGCCAAGTCTTAGTTTGTGTGGATTAGCTGCAAATGATTTTCATTTCTCATCCATCACATTCGATGTTACAGAATCCACAGGATGACACATTTTTCTATCTTTACTTTTGTTATTGGAATGCCAACATAAATCTTCTACCATTTTTTATGATTTAAACATTCTTTTAAATCTTGAAATAATTGGAAAATATCCTAAAACTTTAATTGAAATACCATGCATAATTTCTTCTGTACGTTCGTTCATCTTCCATCTCAAAAATCCATATTTTGGACAATCATCAAAATCTTTATACTCTCCTCTAAAAAGGCAGTAATCATTTTGGCAAGCATGAATTTTCTCAAAACCCATATCGAATACTTTGAGAAATTTTTTACGTCATATAAATTCTTGGGAAGAATGTTACCTTTTAGTAATAACAGTTGCTGTACACTAAGAAATTTATCAAGGCCATTATCGGACAATCCAGTCTCACATTTAAGATCATACAAGGCAATAATGGTAGATAATTTTCTTGGATCAGTGCAATAAGCACATAACAAGGTTTTTGCATCTTCCATTTTTTTAAATAAATCATCCTCTCATCTTATGCACAATCTTCATCTTTATCATCTTCAAAAAAATTATGATTGATGAAAACTTCATCTTAATAATGAAGGACTTTGATAAATCATAAGTGCCATCGGACTTAACATTTTTGCTTACATTTATTTGCTCATTGTGATTATACTACATATCGCTCTTGTATATATGATCCATTCCTTTTATAATTAAACGCTCAAAGAAAACATTTCCGTAAAGATGACTAGGATTATGACAATCTGAACAAGGACACAAAATCTTCTTTGCATTTCCCAAGTTCCTCATTGCAATATATACAAACTACCCAGCTCCCTGCTTATACTCCTTACTACTTCTATAAATAAAAATACCATCAACTTTTAACATCAAAATATATGAGTTGGTTCTTAAATTAGGTTTATATTTAGTATTATATAGTTTCCTTTGTAGATGTACCCAATCTTTATACGTCACTAAATAATACATAAGTTAGCAATTTTCTAGAATTTGAAATAACAATCAATTATTGATTATAAGCAAAATACAAACAAAATTTAGAGTTATAAATTATTTTATGGTTCTAACTTTTTTGTTAATTCATTTCATCCGATTAAATTAGGGGCGGGCATTTAACTGATTTGACTAATTTAGTCGACGTAACCGACTTCAACCAGACCGACTTAACTGATAAATACGGTTAACCGATGTCATTGGTTAACCGACCGACTGTAACCGACAATTTTTAGTTTGGTTAATGGTTAACAAAATTTTACCAGTCAGTTAACTGTTAACCGACCAAAATTTTCAAATTTTCACACAAGCGCTTTTTCAATTCGCAACACTTGCCAAGTTTATGAAGTCGATTAACATAAAAAAATCTAATGTGTAGCACAAAATAGAGGAAATCATGTTGGTATATAAAAATTACAACATGCGATCATAAAGAAAAATGATTAGCATATCTATGATTCACCATCAAGTACATAAACCATAACGAACTATTTATAGAGTAAGGAACATGAATAGATTTGATATGATTTGCATTTATATGAGATACCTCACTATGCTTCATTAACAAACATGCATCTTGTTCATAGTTGGAAATTTCTTAGAAATTTTATATGGTTGGGTTATGTTGCCAACAGATATTTGGTATGTCAAATGTTAATTCATATTGGTAAGCGAACATATAAATGCATGCATCGATGAATTATTTTCTTTAAGCAAAACTTTATGGAAGGCAACACAAACTTGTGGACAAGTTTTAGTCCTCAATAATAAAACCTTCACGTACTCATGATTTTATATAAACTTCAAATTAAATGAATTGGCAAATTAAATTCACTACACTTCATTTCTTTCAGTGTTCTGGTTGCCAAAATAACACTCCCAGAAACATTTCTCTCAATCTTGAATCAATATAGTTCACATCTTTAGTATATCCCAATCAGTTAGTTAATTCAATCAAAGTATTCCAATTTTTATTCCAGTTATTTGTTTAAAAAATTTCCCAGTATTATTTGCTATATTGTTTTTCAACCATATTTTAACTTTCTTGGAAATAGAATTTTCATACCCTTACTAGGTATAATGAAACGTTATACTTCTTTACAATCATTGCCAGTGTTATGGTTTAAACAATTTAATTTTCAAAATGGTCTTTCTTAGTTCGACAAGTAGGAACTACTATGTAGAATGGTTCATACCTTCAAAGACTGATGTCAAGGGATTTCAATGGGTGTTGAAGATCGAGGGCTTTTAGATATGTGGAGTGCAGCAGAATTTCTAAAGCTCGAGCAAGCTAGAGGGTTGTTGAAGCTCGCGAAAGGTTGAATCTACGGTGGAGTTGTGGCTCAAGATTGTGGTGGCTGTATTCTAGAAATTGACGGTGGATTTGTGAGAGAGGAAGAATAGTTTGATTTTCAATTAAATTTAGAATGGGGATATGTGGGAGAGAGAGTTCGATGTTGAGAGATTTATAAGAGAGGCGACATATTTTTATTTACCCCGCTTCAAATCTTCACATAGACCGATTCACGTAGACCGCTTCCTATACATTCTGTAGCAGCGTTTCAGGGATTGTTTTTTATTTCTTAATAATCCACCTAGATAATCATGACTTATGTATTAAAATGCTGCGCATTCGTGCCATGAAAAATATATTTTCTTATAGTGAGGCTTTTAAATGCCCACTATGGATGCTTATCAAGGTTTGACAGACCCCATAGTGCATCTGCAGCGGTACACCCAGCATATGCTATTGAGTGGAGCAACGGAGGAAGTCTGGTGCAAATGCTTTCCCTTATTCCTGGTAGACCTAACAACGATGTGGTTTTGTCGGCTACCTCTCGGCTCAATCCACTCACGGACAATGTTAAATGAAAAGTTTATTAGCCAGTTTTGGGTACATGGGGAACAACATAAGGACCCGTATTCATTATTAGATGTGAAGCAGAGGAGGATGAGATGCTATGATGGTAATTAACTCGTTTCAACGTCATGATCGTTATGGTTCAAAATGCCGATGAATGACTAACTTTGATGGCGTTATGTGGTGGCATACACTTGGACACAAAGATGGCCCAGAGGTTAACTAAGGAAAAACTGGACACCTTGTAGGATTTCTTTTATAAAGCAGCAAAGTATATGAGGTTGAAAGAAGCTGCAACTAGGCGTTAGATTGGGATGACTGTCAAGTCATCGGAAGCATCTAATAGTGTAAACACCATGCTAAAGGGCAACAGAAGCAATTTTGTTGAAAAGAAGAAGGATAACAACTAAAGTGGCCCAGATAGAAAGAAGGTAGAACGGAGGATGTTTAGACTTGAACCAAGATTTGATGCTTACACGGACCTGAATGATACCGTGGAAAACATCTATCTTGCAACGCAAGTGGAGCTAAAGTACATTATGGCTCAGCTAAGAAAGGAGATTGAAGCAGATGTAAATATAGAAAAGTATTGTCGGTTTCACAAATCTTACCAACATGACACCGATGAATGCTGTGATGACTGCCCTGCACCATCGGCACCCAATATAACTAGATAGTGCGCTGCTGCGGTGCTCAACCGATGTAGGATGATTGTCAATAAAAGAAAAGAAATAAAACATCACAAAACCTATTATATATCTCTCAGCGCATCAAACAAAATATAATAATCATCATAGATATAAAACAAAAGAGATGATAATAACTAAGTGAACCAAATATCAAAGCATAGATCTACAAAGTTATACAATGAACTAATAGAGTTTATACAAAATGAAAATAAACTCTAATAAACTGTCCCATGATAGTAAGGAAAACACTATCTATGCTCCACAGTGTTGCATAATGAAATAAGCCCGAGTGATCCATATATATATAATGTGAGAAAGCTCTATCCTACTCGTCCTCTGTATATCCATTGCATATCAGCTACAGCTGTTATATATTCCACTCATTTAAGAGTGCCCAAGATAATAAGAAGCAAAGCATAAAATTTCGAGTCAGACAATAGTCTGGTATGAGCGATAAATGAATCTCAAAATACTATACAAGTCGATATAGTAAGGAACAAGGTGCCAAAATCATACCCGACCATCCCTGCATCCAAAGATTTAACACCTAACATCATAATATGCTACTCTACAATCATAAAGGTGTACTATGTCCTATATACAACAATTGGTGTCCAGGTATTCCTATCCACAATACCTACCTCATGTGTCATCCTAGATTAACAGGTTATGGGGAAACAACCAAAGCAAGCATAACATCCATCAAACAATACTCACCGCCACTTAATATGCTTGGATATTAGACAACTCGTATGACATGATTATAAGCCAAAGAACCCAATCAAATCTTGGTTCCATAGTGCCCAATCTTCCACTTAGTAAGGCTAGGAAATAGACATATTGTCACAAGATATGGACAGTCATAATCCAGGTAGGCGTCCCAACGTACCCCCCCTACATGAGCAGATAAGATACTTCCAAGTGTCTATGATCCCTTTACACTCACCTTCATAATGGAACACAGTCATAATTCCATTATACTCACATCCATTGTGGAATACAATCATAATTCCACTCATGAGCTCTCCTCTTTGAACCCGCCCTTTGGCTTATCCCTTCGACTCCAGTCATTGAGCCACAATCATCATAACCTAACTCCATTCACAATCATGTTACCATCTTCGAAGTTTCGAAGCCATCATTCTTCATCGTGCTACTACATCGTCATTGAACCTAAAGCGAACAAACAAACATCTTCAGCACAACCTGTAGAGCCCCCAAGTTCCCCTTTGGAAATTCCATGAACCCTGCTTTCATAGTTTCAGGTCGGTACCGACCAAAAGTGGTCGGTACCGATATGAATCTCTTCACTTATACTTAGCCAAATTTTGGCTAAGTATTTTCCTCCTTGAACTCTCATTCATCATCCTGCTTAGGACCCCTTGCTTCATTTCTTAAGCTTCCAAGTCTTCAGCACCTTCCGGTCGCCAAAAAAAGAGGTTGGTACTAATCAATAGTGATCGATACCAAGCTCCATACTTAGCTAATTTTTGGCCACCTTTCTTTTAGAATTCCTTCCTTGCATTGCCCCACAACACTTCTTGAAGTTCTACGTCCTTTAGCCCGAAGCAACCCATCTACACCGATAAGATCTGGAAATCACTCCGCCGCACCAAACAGCTTGGCATAGACATCCATTTGGACACCTAAATAAACTCCAAACATGCCACGATCAGAATCTAAGGCTCCTTCCCTCCTCCAAATCTCGTCCTCCATGTTTCATCCAATTCTGACTACTTTTGCCTTCATTTTGCCCAATTTGACGATCTCTTCCTAACTTTACTAAAACATTAGCAAACCATATCAAAATAATTAATCCAAGCATACATATCATTCACAAGCATTCATTAGGCATATACAAGCAATCCAAACACTATGAACATACAAATCCTAGCCTAGATTTTACTTTACCCTAGTATGACATTATGAACAAAAAGAGGCTGCAAAACCATTTAAGATCAAATCCAATCTCTTTAATTTTGGCCAATCACTTTTAAAGATACAATTAAAGTCTAAAAACATTTTACTATCAAAATCATGTTAAAACATCTATTTTAACTATATAGACAAGCATAGAATGGTGAGAGATAAAAAATCACTCACCTAATACCTAAATTACTAGTTTACACCGCTAGATCTGATGTGAACAACAAAGAGCATGAATTCCCAAGCACCAAAATGATAAATCTATGATACTCTTTGCTAATTACCCTTCTAATGATGGATTTAACTAAGATTAGCAAGGAAAACACTAATTTTTTGATGAAATTAGGGCTAATTGAGGCTTGGAATTTTTTAGGAAAGAGGAAAATGATTTTGATTTGCCTCATCTCCCCCATTTAGGAACAATTCTTGAAATAATTGATGGGCCTAGGTATGAGCTTAGTTTAATTACCCACTAATCTGTCCAACAACAAAAATAATTTAAAATGGTTGTATCTCCTAAATGGTTAGTTCATTTTCTTATTATGACCACTCTACGGGAAAAAACCACAATCCCAAGCTAATGGAAGTGGTTTCAGACCCTAATTCAATCCTATCAAAAGTTATAGGTCTTACAAGAATTTCTAGGTCCAAAATGTTCGATAAAATTTCTACAGATGGAAAATATCCCTAGTAGTTATTTCCCAAAGTTTTAGAGTCATACGACCACATATGAATTAATAATATTTTACAATCCTCCAATATGTAAAATATGGTTCGTTACACTCTCCTCTCTTTAGAAATCTCACCCTCGAAATCCTTAAACAAATCACAGAATAGTTAACCATAGTTACCATGCATTCCTAATAATTATGTGCAGCCATCAAACATATCAAACAAGCAGCCATGCATCAATAATATAGCTAAACCCATCCGAGCATGCGAGATACTAAACTACCCTATATGATATTGAAAGTGAAATTAAATACAATAAATAGTAGATTGTACCACACAAAGTGCTCCGGATATGCAGCCCTCATGCTCTTCTTGGTTTCCCATGTGCAATCGCCTTCACTTACTAACTACACTGTCTTCCTCCTAAGCTGTTTCATATCGCGTTCGAGAATATGAAGCGGCATATGAGGTCTCAAAGCTTCTGGATAAATCTTAATATCATCAAGTTGATCCAGTGCAACTGTCATGCCTGAGTCATGCACATACTTCCACGAGTGAAAGAAGTGGAATACATTGTGAACATCCACCATCTTTTGAGGTAAGTTGACCCTATATGATAGGTTCCCAATCCTCTCTATTATTGAAAAAGGACCAACGAATCTCGATGCCAACTTCCCCTTACTACCGAATCAAATAACAATCTTCAATGGAGAAATCTTCATGAACACCATATTGCCGACGGAGAACTCCCAATCTCTACGCATCCTATCAGTGTAGCTCTTCTGCCTATCCAGAGCAGCTTTCATTCATTGCCAAATGATCTCAATCTTTTCTGAAGTCTCTATGATCATCTCTATCCTAGGTATTAGTTTCTCGCCTACTTCCCACCAACATGAAGGAACGTTACACAATCGGCTAAAAATGCTTTGTATGGTGCTATGTTGATACTAGACTGATAACTATTGTTGTATACAAACTCCACCAAATGCAAATGATCATCCCACGAGCCATCGAAATCGTGTAAGCAAGATCTCAAGAGATCCCCCAATATACGATTTACTCTCTTGGTCCCCATCAGTTTGTGGATGATAGGCTGTACTGAGATGCAGCTCTGTCCCCAACGCCTCTTTTAAGCTCATCCAAAACCCACTAGCGAATAAAGGGTCTCAGTAACTCACAATGCTCTTCGGCACACCATGGAATCGTACCACCCACTTCACATGCAACTTGGCCAACGTAGATGTCGTTCTACTAGAAATAATTGTTATGAATCAGGCACTCTTCGTCAATCTATTGACTATGACCCAAATACTATCATATCATGCTCTGATCCTTAGCAATCCATCTATGAAATTCATCAAAACTTGCTCCCATTTCCACTCGGGAACTTCAAGTGGTTGTAGTAATCCACTTGACTTCTTCTACTCTGCCATCACCAACTGGTAGTTCATACACTTTGAGATGAATGTCCCGACATCTTATTACTTTCGGGATGTATAGTCAACATAAAGTGATGACACTCTCGTACCACCTCGCCTTGCAATCCTTTAACATCGGGCGCAAACAACCTTCCATCCTTACAAAACCAACCATCTTGGTCAAGCCCGTAATGCTTCATCTCCAAAGAACCTACTCCTTCTATTTTTGCCATGATCTCCACTAGTCTAGCGTCTCGCCTCTGACCAGTACCGATACACTCAATCAAAGTAGGTTTAATGGTCAAACTCACTAACATCTCTGGCTCTAACTCGCAGCGGGGTTTAATGTCATAGCCAGAGATATACTACAATTCTTTCACTCTAGGAAAATTGCTCTAAAACTATCATGTTTTCTACTTAATGCATTGACGACTACATTCCCCTTACCAGGCTTATAGGAAATGTTAAAGTCATAGGAGGCCAAAAATTCAAACCATTGCTGCTGGTGAATGTTGAGATCCTTCTAGAAGAAAAGGTACTTCAAGGATTTATAGTCAGTGAATAGCTTAAACCTCTCTCCTAACAGATAATTCCTCCAAATCTTCAAAGCAAACACTATTGCCACTAACTCTAAATCATGAGTCGAATACTTCTTCTCGTGCGGTTTCAGTTGTTGACTGGCATAGGCGATAACTTTCCCCTCTACATCAATACCGCATCCAAACCAGTACCAAAGGCGTATGTGTGTACTATCAACTCCTCATTCCCGCTCGCAATAGTCAATACCGGTGCACTCGTTAACCTCTTCTTCAGACTCACAAACACATACTCACACTTCGCGTCCCAAACAAAAATCTGATTCTTCTTCGTTCAATTTGTTAAAGGCACTGCTATCCTTGAGAAGTCCTTAATGAAACGTCTATAATATCGCCAATCCTAGGAAACTTCTCACGTCAGTAGCATTCTTAGATTGGTTCCAATCCTGAACTGCTGCCATCTTGGCAGGATCTACTACAATACCCTACTCAGAGATGACAAGACCCAAGAATCTCACTTCCCTTCTCTAGAAGTGACACTTCAAAAACTTTTCTTTCAACTTGTCCTTCCTCAACACTTCAAGCACGATCCTTAAGTACGTCTTGTGTTCCTCCTCCGTCCTAGAGTAGACTAGAATATCATCTACGAACACAAGCACAAATTTGTTAAACCAATCTCTAAAGACACGGATCATGAGATCAACAAAGTATACCGAAGCATTGGTTAGCCCAAACGGCATAACCAAGCACTTATAGAAACCGGACAGTGTATAAAACACGATGATTGGCACACTCTCCTTCGCTACTTTCAACTGGTGGCATCCCATTGCCAAATCCAATTGAGAGAACGCCTTCGCACCATGGATCTAATTGAACAAGACATCAATATGTGGGAGTGGATACTTGTTCTTTCTCGACAACTTATTCAGCTCATGGTAATTTACACACAACCTCAAAGAACCATTTGCCTTAGTGGTGAATGCTATAGGTGTGCCCCACTCAAATATACTCCTACGAATGAGCCTTTGCTTCAATGAGTCATTCACTTGCACCTCGAACTCCTTTCACTCTCTAGATTCCATATGCCTCAAAGGAATAACTATCGGTCTGACATACTTCACTAAGTCTATGCGGAACTCAATCTCTCGGTGTGGCGGTAATGCGGTCATCTCCTCAAACATGCCCGGATACTCTTTAACGAAAGGTACAGATGACAACTCATCCTATAGAACCTCGAGTGAATGTAGAAAGCTAACCATAATCCCATTCTCTAACAGGCAACTAATCACTGCCGTTCGCACCTCCATAGCCCCAATTGCCACCAACAGCTTCTCACAATCCACCCCTACCGCATACTTCATCAGCCAATCCATCCCCAAGACAATCCCGAGCCTAATGAAATTCATAACAAAGCAATCACAAATAAAAGAGCATCTATGACTCGGTAAGACCAAACCATGACAAACCATACAAAGACTAGTGGGACCTCCAATATTGTTCATCACAATCAAAGGTTTGTTAATAATTTCAGGTTTCAACCTTAACCTATCTACCAAGTCACTATATGTGAAGGAATGTAAAGCCCCGGTATCAAACAAAACACGTATAGGAACATCATAAATGAAAAGCATACCTTGAATAACGGCGCTTTTCCCTTCTCCTTCGTTGAGGGAGCACTCAATGAAGTTGGGATAGCACCCAAAGCATATGCCTTCACCACCTATTTTTGCTTTACTGGTCCAGGACAATTCTTTTGAATATGCCTCATCTTGTTACATTTGTAGCACTTCCTTCTTCAGCCTTACAGTCTTTGATAAGGCGACCCTTCTCTCTGCAGTTGTAGCAAGTAGGTTTCCAATTGCCCTACTTTACCCTACTTTTGGCCACCCTTGCGCTGCAGCTGCTTCCTCTTTTTATTCCACTTCCTCTTGCCTTCATTACCTTGCTGTACTATCTTTTCAAAAGGCTTATCAATATGCCCCCATAATCTTTTTCCTCAAAATAATCATCGAACCCCATGATCAGCTTCTCATTCTACTTCAAGGAAGTGCCAATGAAAGACATTTCATAATTGGATAAAGCATCGAATTCGGCAACATATTCAGAGACCAACATATCTATGTCTTTCAAATCAACAAACTTTTGAATAACACCGACTTTTGAGTAGCCAGGATAAAGTTCTCCTCAAATCTTTTCTTAAATTGATCCCAAGTGAAGTGGTCCTCGAGAGTAGTGATCTTAATAGCATTCCACCAACCCACATATCTTAATAGCATTCCACCAACCCACATGAAGCTGTCTAGAAGCCAGCTTCCTCTTCATGGCATCATCTATCTCATATCACCAAAGATACGTTTGAGGTATTCAACCTCCTGTACTTTGATGGCTGATTATGTTTCTAGAAACGGTTTGGCTCTAGAGTGGAGAAATCCGTGCTTATTTTACAGCCGCTTGGTCATTTTATAGCATGTTCTCCATTATCATATTAAACATTGCCTACAGATCAGGGTTAGCAGACCCTGAAAATGCTCCTTCTTCGACTCTAAAGATGGAGTTCCTTATAGTGTTTCTTGTATGCCGACTCATTCTTAATCTATAACAAGAATGATCAATCTCTCATAAAGAAAACTTCATTTATGTTACTCGTGTGTACATGTGACTTATATACTATATATTTTTGAAAACAAAATATATGGCAAGTACACTCTCTCTCTCACACACACACACATGCTCTGATACCAAATGTGACGATCGCCCTTTACTATCGGCACCTAATATAACTAGATAGTTTGTTGTTGCGGTGCCTGGCCAATGCAGGACGAATGTCCATGAAAAGAAATAAAACATTATAGAACCTATCATATATCTCACTGCGCATCGAACAAAATATAATAATCATCACATATATAAAATATGAGAGATGGTAATAAATAATTGAACCAAATATCAAGATTCAAAAACTTATACAACACAGTAATAGAGTTTATACAAAATGAAAATAAACTCAAATAAACTATCTTATGATAGTGAATCAAACACTATCTAATCTCCATAGTGTTGCATAGCTGAATAAGCACAAATGGTCCATATATATGATACAAGAAAGCTCCATCTTGCTCGTCCTTTACACATCCACCGCATATCACCTACACCTGTTATATAGTCTACTCATTTAAGAGTGTCCAAGATAATAAAAAGCAAAGTATAAAACCTCGAGTCAGACAACAGTCTAGTGTGAGTGATAAATGAATCTCAAAATACTTTACGAGTCCATATAGTAAGGAAAAAGGTGCTAGAATCATAACCAACATGTCCCTGCATCTAAAGAATTAGCACCTAACATCATAATATGCTACTCTACAATCATAAAGGTATACTACGTCCTAAGTACAATAGTGGGTGTCCAAGTATTCCTATCTAGAGCTCATGTGTCATCATAGACTGACAGGCTGTGGGAAACAACCAAAGCAAGCATAACATCCATTAAACCATCCTCACCACCACTCAGTGTGCTTGGATACAAGATAATTCATATGGCATGATCATAAGCTAGAGACAAATCAAATCTCAGTTCGATAGTGCCCAATCCATGCTACTTCATTAAGGCTAGGAATAGACCAACAATCATAAGTCCAGGGAAAACGATGGTTATAAGATATGGACACGATCATAATCCAGGTGGGCATCCCTACGTACCCCCTCTACATGCGCATATAGGAAACCTTCGACTAGCTACGATCTCTTCGCACACGCCTTCATGATAGAACACATTCATAATTCCTTTCTACTCACATCCATAGTGGAACATAGTCATAATTTCACTAAGGAGCTCCCCTCATTGAACCCACCTTTTGGATCACACTTTAGCCCTAGTCATTGAACCACTATCATCGGAACCTAACTCCATTCACCATCGAGTTACCACCATCGAATTTCCAAAGCCATCATCTTTCATCGTGCTACTATATCGCCATTGAACCCCAAGTGAACAAACAAATGCCTTAAGCACGTCCTACAGTGCCCCTAAATTACCCTTTGAAAATTCCATGAACCCTGCTTCCATAATTTCATGTTAGTACCGACCAAAAGAGGTCAGTACTGATATGAATCTCTTTACTTATACTTAGCCAATATTTGGCTAAGTATTTTCCACTATGAACTCTCATCCATTAGCCTGCTTATGACCCCTTGCTTTATTCCTTAAGCTTCCAAGTCCCTAGCACTTTCCTATGGCTAAGAAAAAGGTCGGTACCGATCAGTAGTGATTAGTATCGAGTTCCATACTTAGCTAATATTTGTCCACCATCTTCTAGAGTTCCTTCCTTGCATTTCCCCGAAGAACTTCTCGAAGTTCTACCTCCTTTAGCCCTAAGCAACCCATCACACCGATCAGATCTAGAAACCACTCCACCACACCAAACAGCTCAACACTAACATCTATTTGGCCACCTAAATCAACTTCGAACAAGCCGCAATCATAACATAAGGCTCCTACCCTCCTCTAGAGGCCCTCCCATAATTTTTATCTAATTCCGACCATTTTTGCTTTCGTTTTGCCTAATTTGATGATCTCTTCCTAACTCTACTAAAATGCTAGCAAACCATATCAAAATAATTCATCCAAGCATACCTATCATTCACAAGCATTTATTAGGCATAAACAAGTAATCCAAACATGATGAACATACAAATCCTAGCCAAGATCTAATTTTACACTAACATGATAAGATAAATAAAAAGGGGTTGCGAAATCATTTAAGACCAAATCCAATCCTTTTAATTCTGACCATATTCAGTTTTAAAAATGTAATTAAATTTAGTAAACATTTTACAATCAAAATCATGTTAAAACACCTATTTTAACTATATGGAATAGCATAGAATATCAAGAGATCAAAAATCACTCATCTAATACCCAAATTACCAGTTTAAACCCCCAGATCTGATGTGAACAATTATGAGCATACCCAAGCACCAAAATGATGAATCTATGATCCTCTTTGCTAATTACCCTTCTAATGATGGATTTGGCTAAGATTAATAGGGAAAATATGAACTTATTGATGAAATTAGGGCTAATGGAGGCTTCGAATTGTTTTAGAAAAGAGAGAAATGATTTAGATCTGTCTCATCTCACCCAATTAGGCATAATTCCTAAAATAATTGGTGGGTCTAAGTATGGTGCTTTGTTTAATTGCCTACTAATCTATCCAGTAGCAAAAAGAATTTAAAATGGCCATATCACCTAAATGGTAAGTCCATTTTTCTATTATGACCACTCTACGGAAAGAGAAAACACAAGCCCAATCTAATGGAAGTGGTTTTAAACTCTAATTTAACCTTTATCAAAATTTATAAGTCTAACAAGAATTTCTAGGTCTGAAATGTCCGATAAAAATTTTAAAGGTGGAAAATGTCACTAGGTCATTTCCTAAAGTTTTAGAGTCATACAACCTCATATTAATTAAATAATAATATTTTACGATCCTCCAATATGTATAATATGGATCATTACAACTGTTGTCACTTATGAGACATTATAGAGATCATTACAACTGTTGTCACTTATGAGACATTATAGAGGAGTACATCAGAAAGAAGAAGTTAGAGCAATACATTGAAAATCTTGAAGCTCCCCCTGTTCATATGCAGCAGACACCAAAACAACCCCTACAAGGGTATAGAGGGGAGTGAACCAGTGCTAATTGCAAAAATGATGAGAGATTGATAATTAACACCATAATAGGAGGACCTCATGTGGTTGATAAAAGTTAGGCCGAGATGGAAAGATATGTCAAGTCCTTGAAGAATGGAGAAGCTATTGTATATGTCATAAGCGAGGGGCAAAAGGCTTAAAGCCCTTCATTAGGAGTAGGACGAGAAAATTTTGGGTGATAGTGACTTGAAAGGGAAGCAATATTCGCACATAAACCCCATGGTGATTTCAACAATGCTCGTCCCAACAGAGGTACATCGAACTTTAGTGGATAATGGGAGTTTAATTAACATCCTATTCAAGGGCGCATTTGATAGGATGGGATTATCCATGAAGGATGTCGCATCGTGCAACAAACAACCGCATGACTTCACTGAAGAAGGAAAAATGCCCATAGGAAAGCTAGATTTGTTTGTCGAACTAGGAAACCGTCCCAAATTAGCCATACAAAAGAAAACTTTCATTTTGGTGGATGGTTATTCAATGTGCAACGCCTTCTTAGGGTGGGCTGGCTTATCAGATTTCCATGTAGTTGTAGTCTAGTGTTGTTTGAGTGTGATGTTCCCTACGACCCATTGAGTGGGGGCAGTAGAGGGAGACCCGGACGCTGCTAGGGAATGGTCCACGGCAGAGCCCTATGAAAATAAATGTATGGAGAAAGGGAATAGCATAAATGTCACCCTCTGTGCCAAAAAAGTGATCGCATAACAATTAAAGGATGCCCCTACTACGGTTTACAAACGATCTTTTTAATGTGCTTAAGCTTAGAAATTGAGGAGAGGGGACCGCAGCAGAGCCTGGGGAGGTGGTAGAATTTAAGGAAGTGGATAGTAATGTCCCAATAGAGCTGATGAAATTCAGATCTTGATTAGAACAATATCTAAAGATACAGTTCATAAGATTCTTATGGGATAATCAAGATGTACTTGCTTAGTCTCATGCATACATGTGTGGAATGTCCCCCTTCATTGCATGTGACGCTTTAAACATCAAATAAAGGAATCCCTTGGTGAAGCAACATAAGAGGAGCATAAGCCCTAAACAGTTTGCAGCCCTTAATAAAGAGGTAGAAACTCTGTTGGAAATTGGGTTCATTAGGGAGTCTCGCTCACCAAAATAGCTAACCAGGTCTTGTGAAAAAGCCAAATGGAAAATGACAAATGTGTATTGACTTTTCTAACTCTAACGATGCATGTTATAGAAATTATTTTCCACTTAGGAGAATCGATCCGCTAGTAGATGGAACTACGGGACACGAGCTCTTATCCTATGTGGATGCATACTCTGGGTACAATCAGATCGCTATGTATGTCCCAGATCAGGAACACACTAGCTTTATACCAACTTGGGACTATATTTTATAAAGTCACGCCATTTGGACTTAAAAATGCAGAAGCAACCACCAACGCTTTGTCATAAGATGTTTGTAATCAGATTGGAAGGACTATGGAGGTTTATGTCAATGACATGTTGGTAAAATCAAAAATGGTCGAGGACTACATTACTCACTTGGATGAGATGTTCTAAGTATTGTAGGAGTTTGAAATGAAGTTGAACCCGCTAAAATGTTCTTTTGGAGTTTCCTTTAGAAGGGCTATATTGTGCATGTTGGGGAATCGAAGCTAATCCAGAACAAGTATGGGCTTTAAAGGACATCAAAATCCTTGAAACATGAAATGAGATGTAGAGAAGGAGACATAGAGTTTAAATGGTAAAGTGGCATCATTGAGAAGATTTATTTCTAAGGCAACTGACAGGTGAGTACCATTCTTCGAATCATTGAAAAAGGAGAAAGGAAAGTTCACCTGGACAGATGATTGTTTAGCCGTGTTTCTTAACCTACTTTAACACCTCCAGAAGCCGCTAATTATTTATATGCCAGTGGAAGGGGAGAATTTGCACCTATATTTACCAGTGTCAACCCATATCCTTAATGTAGCATTGCTTCGAGAAGAAGACCGGGTGTAGTGACTGGTGTATTATATGAGCAAGCGTTTCACTAGACCAGAGTCCAAATATCCTAAGTTGGAAAAATTGGCTTATTATCTCTTTATAGCATCCTAAAAACTGAGGCATTATTTCCAATCCCATCGAATTCAGGTGCCGACAGATCAACCATTGAGGCTGGTCCTGCATTGGCCTGATACCTTGGGTAGGTTAACTAGATAAAGTATTGAGCTGAGCCAGTATGAAATTACCTACCGTCCCAGGATGTCAATCAAAGGTCGGGTCTTGGAAGACTTTATTTTTGAGTTCACTATTAGGAACGATGAAGTCAAAACCCAGGAGGAGGAAGCTTTTAAATGGGGAATGTATATGGATGGAGCTTTGAATGACATGATTTTGGCGCTGGAGTAGTGTTAATAACACCTGAGTGGCAGAAGCTAAGCAGTACGAATGGGGTTAAAGGCAACGAACAATAAGGCTGAATAAGACATTGATAATAGGATTGGATATAGCTAGAGAGTTGGGAATAAGGTCACTATGCGTGCATAATGAATCTCAATTGATCGTAAGCCAGGTGCTACGGTAGGCTAAAGGAGAACGTTTAGAATCTTATTTAAGGAAGGTAAAGGCCTTGCTTAATGAGGTGGATCAAAGTTGGCGAGTTCAGGAGATGGATCACTACTAGGCTCAATATCGGTGACATTCCTACCAAGCCCTAGTTTTGCGGAGGTGAATTAGATGCGACTATTGACGGGGAGGAAACTTGGATGACCTCGATCAAAAAAAGCGAGAAGGTCTTTTCGAGCAATAGGAATGAAGCCAAGAAGGTCTTTTGAAAGAAACCACGGTTTGTTATTCAGGATGGTATGTTGTACTGAAGAGGATTCTCTAATCCGCTGTTAAGGTGGGCAGCTGCATAAACCAAAACTAGGGGAACACTCTAGCGAAGAAGGTATCGTGATATGGATATTTTTGGGTAATGTTAAATTGTAATGTGATGGAATATGCAAAGAGGTGTGACAAATGCTAGAGGTATGTGAAAATCCCAAGGTTGCCCCCGACCAAGCTGACATACATGGTTAGCCCTTGGTCTTTTATAGTTTGGAGGATAGATATGATCGACGAACTCCTCATGGCTATAGGTGGAGCTAAGTATTCCATAATGGCAGTTGACTACTTTACTAAGTGGGTCAAAGCAGAGCCCTTTACTAAGGTGCCTTCAGCCAAAGTTATAAATTTTTGGTCAGGAGTGTGATTTGTAGGTATGGAGTCCCACTTGAGATCATCTCAAACATTTGTATTACGGTAGGCTAAAGAAAAGATTTTCTACGGTGGCATACTTGTATGCTAACAGATTGGTGGAAGAATTCAAGACGGTTCTTAAAACTCTTATAAAGATGCAACTAGAAAAGGCAAAGGAGCATGGATATATGAACTTACTCTAGCACTATGGGCCTATAATGCTTTCATCAAAAGGGCGCATGGTATACCCATTTTATTTGGATTATGGGTCAGAAGCCATTCTACCTATGGAAACCGTATTATCATTGTAACATCCCCCATCTTGAGGCCTGAAACTAAGCGCTATAGAAGTTGCATTCATCTATAGTATTAATTTTCGATGACAAAATGCAGTCATGTTAATGATATTCATAATATCAGAAGAACAAGAATAGGAAATAATTTTAACATAATTTCAAAGTCATAATTTTATATTCAGTACATAATCCCAAATGTTGCCCAGGTTCAAATAAAATATAGTTATTACAAAATACTCCAAGAGCGGCATATGAAGATGCCCCCTTGGGTGATCAAGGTTACGAAATAGACAGACACTACTTCTGCCCATACCTACATACATACAACAAAATGTCATAACACAGAAGAAATAATTAATAGGTAGTCTCCTATATAGCTAACCTTTGCCTCCTGCATGTCTTCGGAAACTTTATTTGCCAAACCTACTAATTAAACCTGTAAACCCTTACTCTTTAACTACTCAAACTAAATTTTGAGCACCCAAGAGTTTAAGAGGAAAACATAAATTTCGAGTCTGAAAAAAAGCCTGATGTGAATAATAATATTCCATCTCCATTTATAGATATTAAGTGAGACCGCACCACTAAGCAAACTGGATTTTCCCTTCACTAATATCCCTTAAAATATATCTTTTGCAAATCCAAGTGCTGCAACCAAACTGGTTATAATAAACAATAATAACAATGATTTTCATGCATGCAACATGGGTAATTATAAACAATCTATTTAAATCAATGAACTATCCATCCCAACATCATTGTTGACTCAGGCTGACTGTAAATCTATGGCTGATTCGGGCCTACTAGATATATCAAATTATCTGACCTACTGCTAGAAAACAACTAGACGGTCTTACTATTCCTAGGGTTAATTGATCGTAATGGTTTTGCAGGCTCACCAATAAACTATCTCATCTATGTGTATTCCTTTCTGTGCGTACATCTACTTTTAGTCTTACCCATGACAAAGCCTTACGCACTGGAATTTTGGACTTATATTAGCTAAGAGCTACTAGCTAAAGTATAGGGTGCGATCCCACACCAATTCCATCTGGTTTTCTAATCTATGAGTAAATCCATCCTATCATAATTGATCTAAAAAGTGATAAAAAGACTAGTCTTTTTAGTAAAATTTTGGACTAAATACCCTTTGTATTTCCTTAATTAATAACTCTTTATAAATGATTTAACCCTTGAAATCATACTTTTAAAACAAGGAAAATATAGCCATTTACTTTACCCAAAATACTTGTGCTATGATATATGCTTATATAAAATCATATTGATGAAGTTCGTAATCAATTGAGCCCATCGCTTCTCAGAACCATAGGCTAAAGGCAAAAATAATATAAAATCATTATAACGACAAAACTCGGCAAGTCGACAAGGGTCTTCGCCCTTCAAAACATAGGCCATAAGGCCAAGATAATCAAACCCTTTATATTGATAAAGCTCAGTGTCCCTATCGCCATTGGGGTCGTCGCTCCTCTTCAATAGAAATGTTAAAGTCTTTAACTTATAAAACATAAGGCCATAGGGGCGATTGCATGGACTTCGCACCTCATAAGGTGTCGGCGTTGTTGAATATAAAACTTGATTTGCGTGGTTTAAAGTCCTAAAAGAATATAGTCAACATAGATAAACTTTGGCATTACTGCCTTAAGGAAAATAAGTGGAGTCAATAGGGCCAAAGTGGTAATAGGCGGTAAGGATTAAAGTTGACAATCATTAGGGCTGAAGTTGTAAAACGCGACATCATATATGGCCGAAGTCAATAATAGCGGCATAGTTGCCTATAGGGTCGAAATCAATATATTTAAAACATGAGGCATCATTATCACCACTATGAACCACTTCGAAACAATTGGGGTCAGCTGACGTTGTTGAAAACAGGCGACATAGTTAAAAGTGCGACATCAATGTATTAAGGCAAGCGACCTAGTCCACTTCGATGTTCAGGACGTCGTCCCTGATGCTTGGCTTCCCACTTCGACTAAGCCAATGCATTCCATGGCAACCAAAGTTGATACCCTAAGCATTACTCTTGGTTGACGTCGAAGACCATAGAGGCAGCATGATGAAATGCGGCCTCGTGAGCTTCTATGTGGCAAAGCCGTAATTACTTTAAAGACGGATTTCTTACTAATAAAAGTAATTTCTTTTCACCAACCCCTTGTATTTGTCAAAATACTATTGGATACAAACTCCTTTACCAAAATCTTTTCCAGAAAATTGCTAAGGAGCAGATGTATCATTTCCAAAGTACTTAGCAAACCTTCCATTTTATGTTAATATTTAATAACTATTTAAGCCTTTATAGCTCAAATAATTCATATTAAATCATAAATACTTGGGAAAAATCCCCAAAAATCATGATAAATCCAATTTATTATCTTCTTTAACATATAAAATTTTTGGGGTCAAAAACTCAATTTAATTATTTTTAATAATAAAAACAATTTTCCAACCTTAGAAAATTCATCAAATATTTTAGTTAAATCCGAAAATTATGAAATTAAAAATGCACTTCCAAAATAATGTTTCTAACACCATATCAAAATCTCAAGTCAATTGGGTGTCATATGATAGGTTTTGTAACTCAAATTTATCAAATAATGTCATAAATAAATTAAATAAATTCACCAATAAACATATAATCATTCAAACGAGCATAGCATGACATAATATAAGAAAAAGATTCGGGTTTGCACTTAAAACCTAAAAATAACATTCAAAACTTGAGATGCATAATTATTATTCACCTTGAATGGATTAAGAAGGTTGAGGTTTGTATTTTGATTTGATTCCCCTAGCTTTAATCTTGTTTTATTAGCTTATCTTCCCTTTGAAATCCATGTTAACAGCCGGCCTTGGTCTATTTTCATTTTCATTGAATGAAGTGATAATGAGATAAGAGGATGGAAAGGTGAGTATTAGGAAATAAACTCCTTTCCCTTTTTTGCCCCTTGCATGCATTCCTTTTTCTTATTAATGTTTTAATTAACCCCATTAGTTAATTAGTTAAGGCATGATCCATTCTAATTGTCAAATCTTAATCTTCTTACCATCTTACATTATTTTATTTTATTTATCTAATTAAATACCATAAATAATGTTAATATCAAAATTAGGGTTGTTACAACAATCCCATATGAGAATTTATTATGACCCATATGAAAATGAGGAGTTATTGAATATGTCCCTAGATTTGATCGATGAGAAGTACAACAAAGCTGCCTTGAAGTCCATAGCATACAAGAAAACAATAGACATGCAATATAACTCCAAGGTCAAACATTGCCCTCTTAAGGAAGGGGACTTAGTATTAAAGCGAATATTCCTTAGATCGGGGGTACTCGACCTGATCTGGGAGGGACCATACGTCATTCATAAAGATATGAATAATGAAGCTTACATCCTTAGCACAGTAGATGAGGTTGTGTTAAGAAATGATTATAACGGACAAAATATTCACTGTTATTTTACCTACTCCTTATTGTCTTTATTTTTATTTATTTAGGTCCTGATATTTTGTAATTAAGCCAATTATCAAGTGATTATTAATAAAATATGCATTCCTTAAAATCTTATTGTGTCAGATGTTTTTTATCACACATGGATTATTGTGAACGCCTAAGATGAGAAATAGGACATAACTATGTGCTCTAACTAACCCATCCCTATAAACGATAGGTATGTGGTTAAGCGACCGAGCTTACCAAGTTTGCATTCGTACCAACTTAGTGTTGCGAAAGCTTGGCAAGCTGAATTCTCCTATTCTTAAGGGTAGGTCACATCACAATGACCTGGAATTTACCCTTAGAAAAAACCCTGGCCGGAAATGGCGAGCAGTTATTACCCATGGTCAGGACATGACCTTCAACTGGGTAGTTCGCTATCGATGATCTGCCTTTAAACCTTAACCGGCAGTGTCGAATCAGACTTACCCATGTTCAGGACTTGACAACCGACATGATAGTTTTCCATTAACGATCGACCCTAAAACCCTAGTCAGCAATGGCGAATAGGACTTACTCATGGACAGAACATGACCATCGATTCGGTAGTTCTCCATTGATGATCTGCCCTACAACTTTAGTCGAGGGTGATGAACCGATCTTACCCGTAGTTGGAATATAACCACCAATTCGTTGGTTCAACACTAGCGATCGACCCCAAGATCTCAAGGGATGACCACGGACTCATCATTGTTAAGAAAAATACTATGTTGTATTTCAAGATTAAATTGTTGAAATAATCTAAAGTAATGAAAATAAAGTTTTAAAAACTTTATTTTGAGAATTTGAGTAGAAAATAGTCAAATTGCAATTATATTTGGGTAAATACAACAATATTGGAAAACATTGTCAATATTAATATTTTATGGAATTTAAAATGAGGAATATGAAGATAATATGTATGTTATTAAAATAAAAGATGAAATATCATTTGAAAATAATATTTTGATGATTAAAAAGAGTTAAAATGATTTATGGTAATTTATTTGACAAGAAAACAATTTTTGTACAAATTGTTGGAGTGAAAATAATGTTTTGTAATAAAATTGTGTAAATTGTGAAATATAGATAAAAATAAGGTTTTATTTATAAAATTAACATTTTATTGTTGAAATAAAATTTATTTTGTTTTAATAACAATTTTTGTTACATACAAATTGGTGGTATATATTTTTATTGCCTTTAAAAGGTGAAAATATAAACACATATTGATTAAATAGGTTAAATAGTGCACATTACTTAACATTTTCTCTAAGTATATTTAGTCTTGGGCTTTTTGGGTAAGATTTAGATCCACAACCCTAAACCTAGAAGCTTCTGGTATGAGAGAATAATACAGTACATAGTTAATTTTCATCTTCTTCTTAGCTCAACTTTACAGTAAAAGAGAAATAGAGTAAATTAATGGCCGCCTCAAAAAAAATCCAATTTTCACCAAATCTGTTGCAAATTAAAGAAGAGAGTATCAAACTAGAAAGTATACAAGGTAATCTCCACCAATACTTAAATATTTCATCAAAAAATTTCTTAGAACTTGAAATGAATTGTCTGTAATTTGTTCTGTTGTTTTGCATGTCTAATTTCAAGCTTCTATAGGTTCTTAGGGCTTCTATCTTCACCAAAGTTCACTGCTTGCATTCTAAATCGCTGCTAAATCATCAAGGTGAGTTCAAAACTCACAAATGCTAACCAAAAACTTGAGTTACTGTAAGAAATTTGCTCAGAAAAGCTTCTGTTTATATATATTTTTCTGTTAGTTGTTTTGGTGAGTTTCTCATTTCTGGTTGCTACTTTGAGCATCCATAACTCTTTGATTTTCACTCGAATTGCTGCTGGATCTGTTCTGGAGTGTTGTTTGGTTGTTAAACTTGTTGCACGTCAAATTTCGGTCCTCAATTCATCTGTTTGCTATGTGAAATGATCTCTGGAAGTTCAATACGAAGCAAAAATCACCCAGGAAATAAACTCCATAGCCTGGGTCGACCCAGCAGTCTCCAGGTCGACCCAGTAGTCTCCAGGTCGACCTGGAGATCGACATGGTCATTGGCCTAGGTCGACCCCTGTTGGCCCAAGTACGTGAGTCTATTGTTTTTTTTACCCGAGCCTTTTTGCCTTATATGCTTATCCTATTCTATGTTTTTGTGGCTCATTTCTAATGTAAACTTTGATATGATTTGATGATGACTATGGGCTATGACATCCATCGATGGATTAGCTGAGATTTGGAGGAATTTGGAATTTAAAATTTTGAATTTAAATTCGATTTAAATTTGAATATCGATTGGGTGTATTTTCAGCGTTTTTCTCGGTTTTCAAGCACTATTTCTTCCAAATAAATTTTAAGAAAATTTCTAAATGATTTGGTTTTTGAAATCATTATTATTAAATATTTTCAAATCAATTTAAATTATCTATAAATTATTTCAAAGTATTTTAAATATATTTATTCCCACTAATATGGAGAAATTTCGATAAAATGTTTTCAAAAAGATTTCAGAAAATTATTTTAAAATCTCGTTTTCTCAAGTAAATTATTTTATAAATAATATACATTATTTTTACACTTTTCGAACGTATGAGAAAGAGAATTAAATGGTTTAGTAAAACACGTGGTATGGGACACATGAGTTTACTTTATCGGTTAATTCTGGACTTGTACGGTCGAAACTATTTAGGTTATTGATTTCTGAGTTATTTAGCCAATTTATGGTGGGTTTTTGAGATTATAATTCCTATCTTTAGGAATTATCTGGGAAGGCCAATATTTGGCGAGTTGTGGTTCGAGATCTCCTATTCTAAGAGTATGATCTATGAGAATCTGATATAGTGATTTACTTGCCAATGAGATGAGGCGAGTCTGAGTTTCCGAGTTTTGAGATTTTATGATGATTTATGTTTTCTAATGTGGCAATGACTAGCGGTTAGTAAGCCGTTAAGTGTGAACGTGTGATATGGGATGCACCGTTTGTTAGTCCCTGAGAAGTTGGTTTTGATGACAACAACCTTAGAATAAGATTATAAAATATAAATACTAACATTATTGTTTAGATATATATGTATATGCAGGATATATATACAGGTACCAAAGAATGAAGACTGTATAGTATAGAGGTTCAAGAACTGATGAACTCAAGATCGAAGATATCAAGATTCAAGACTCACGAGTATCAAGATTATCAAGAGTTAAAGATTTCAAGATAAGTAATTTAGTTAGGAATTTTGTTAAAACTCCTAGAAAAGCACTGACATCTTAAAATCCATTTTATTCGTGGAATGGAATCCACTTCGAGCCCGTTAAAGGGATGGAACCCTAAGTGGGAACCTACGAAAAATCTAGTGGAACATTGTTTTGTATCCACTAACTTTTATTCAAATGTTTTACAAATTATATCTTGTTTTCAAAATGATTTCAAAATCTTCCTTTTTAAATCAAAAACATCTATCCTGGTTTTAAAATACTTTTAGCCTCAAAATAATCTTTATTTTCAATATCAAATTATCCTTGGTTTTAAACTATCTTTTAATTATAATATATTTAACTTTTAATATTTATACTTAGATTTAAATATAAAATTATAGTAAAATTTTATATATACAAAAATATTATTCCCTATACTTATTTATGTATTTTAACTATAGTTAAGTATATTTATAAAGTTTAAAATAGTTTTAATACAAGATAGAAGTTATTTTCAAAGAAAACCAAATTACCAAAAATAACTTAGGCTTGTCGACAACCCCAAGGACCCCTTGTCGACAAGGTGACAGTTTATTTCAAAATTTTGAATTTCAAAGGATGTGTCTATTCGTCATATCCTTTCATGAATGGACATGTCTGTTGTTCTACTATAAATAGGTGCTGTTTTAAACGAATTTACAATCATATTTTCTCTGATTTCACTCCTCTTCTTCTTCCACATTTCTTTATATACATTTTTACCATTACTCTGCCAAAATCACCATTGAATCTAACTAGATCATCTCTGGTTTGATTCTCTATCACTATCTCAACAAGATCCCAGTGCTATTCAGAGTTATAGACTTCTTTGTATTCAATCGAGCGAGAAAAGGTGTGATTGTAGCCTGGAAAATAAATCGGGTGAACTTGTTGCCCGTAAAATCAAGTATCTCTACCCAAAGGATTGTGAATCTGGAGCGGTGTACCTTGTGGCCTTGAAATCGAGGGTGTAATTGTAAGAATTGATTTTGAAAGGAAATCCGTACTTGTGTTGCGGGACTGGATGTAGGGTAACTCCGAACCAATATAAAATCCGGTGTGTTCTTTCCTTTATTGCTTTTACTTTATATATGCATCTGTGTTTGATTCTATGATCATATCTATGTCTGAATATTGCATACATTTGTGTTCAAGTTAATATAAACTCAAAAAGAATTAGTATTCCCTTAAAACACTATTCACCCCCCTCTAGTGTTAATTCTAGCCTTAAGATCCGTAATCCGCATTTCTCACACCGTTAACACTTTTCAGGTTCATATCTAGGAGTTGTGACACATTCTGGGATTGCCAGTACTATAGACCTTCAGGTCATCTGGGATTTACAACTTCGGTCTTCTGGCATTTACGACTTCGATCATCTAGTAGAGGTACCTAATATATATAATACTGGGGGGATGGCACGTGTAGCATCACTTCGGCATGCAATGGGATTTGGCCAATCCCGGGAATTTTTATGAGATTTCGATTTCGATTTCACCAATTTGAGATGATGAATTTACTTATAGCCTTGAGTTAGAGAAAGGCTTATATATATGTTATTTTATGGTGATTTCGATATTGGGATTATAAACTCTTATTGAGTGTCATGAGTTTTGATTTGGAGATTTTGATGATTTCACATATGGCTTATATATTTCTTACGTTCACTTACATTGTATAGCCCTTTGAATGTGAAGCATCTATGCCATGTTAAATCTTATCATGTGATTAACTTTGAGCCTTTATGGAACACCTATTCTTAGTTGTATCAAAAGACTTTACCTATATCATTCCTTTATCTTTAAAGGAATGTCTCCCTTATGCACTTATATTCCTTTATCTTTTGCTAATATCAAGTTCTAGTTAGCCCGACCCATGTATTTATTACTCGGGTCAGACCGAGTTGCAGGTTAGCTTTTGGACCTTTGCTAGCTTTACCTTTTGGGCTTCTTCACCGACTTTGGTTATGGTATAGTGTTTGTGTAGTAGTCTTTTGTTTTGGAACCTTATGATGTATCTATTCTTTTGTGGGGATGTATGTATATATTGTGGTTGAATACCACTTGTGGCATGTTGTATTACATTTGATGTAAGTGTATATGTACATTATTTGTGTTGCTGTTTTGTGACTTGAGATTGTTATTGTTATCATATTTTGTTTCTGAATCGATCTTGTAGCCACCATAGTAGTGTATTAGAAAGGAATTAAGTATGTCGAATACTCGAGATGAAATATAAAAAAAGTGCCAAAATCGACATACTTAGCTCTTATCTAATGCAAGACTATGATGATCGCCCTTAACCAGCCCTATTCTCCGCATTAGCAGACAGAATTACTATGTAATTCTCTTTGTTAATGTGAGTCTCGGGATGGGGCGTTACAGTTATAATCATCCTTTAGCACCCTAAAATCAAGAGCATGGTCTTTCTTTAGCTTCTACATTTTATCGGAGTGAATGCTCCTAAGTTTCTCGATCTCCCCAGTTTGGGAGCTCTCCAATGCCATTAATACTGCTTGATGCACTTTATCGTTTTTCATGCAGCTTCTTCCAGAGCTCAAATATCTTCAAATTTTAATCAACAATTTTCTTGATGATATCCTAAATGGCCTTAATAACCTTAGGGTGAAACTCTGATAGATTCTTCACACATCTAAGTCTGTCCCCAAGAAAGTTAATCACGTTAATGAAGGAAGTAGTGGGGGCATTAGCAAGTAAGCAGGATATTGGATCCTTGGTCTGGTATGGTTGTTGAAATCATCGTAGGTAGGATTGATAGGATCGGTAATGATAGCAGTCACTTCCTTATATTTCCCCTTCTCCTAATTTTTTGAGGTAGCCCCCAATGTAGAAAACTTCTTGGCATTTATGATCCCTCCCGTTTGTCTATCATTTCTTGCTGCTTGGATGTTTCGGACTCTAAAAGGTTAAATGGTGATGCCTTAGGAGATTTGGATGGATGAGAAGGTGTCCTAAATCCTGACTTGCGGAGAGTGTGGGACCTCTTTTAAGAACCATAGTGTCAATCCTAACCATCCTGTCCTTAACCGGGCTAGGATAACGTCTCCCCCGTCTTAAGTTCTATTGCTAATAGCCCGATATTTCTATTTAGGTCGAGTGACAAAGTGGCCATTTTAAGATCCACCAAAGGGGAATCCTACTTCAGCTATTTAAATTTTGATTGAAGCTTACTTCTCCTTGAACCGATGCTCCATACAATAAATACAAGGTTGAAAAGTTAAAACTGTACTACAGCTAAGGAATCCATCAATGCAACATAGGAAAAGTGGGTGTGTGTGAAGAGTGCATAATGTTTAAACGAACATTTAGGGTCCTCATGCGTTTTTTGTTGTCATGGGATCTCTGCTATTGGGGTAGAGTCCTTATAAGCAATCCCAAGTTCATGGTCCTATAAATAGTAAAAAACAATGATGTCCCTTCGGACAAATTCCTCGTGATCCTCAGACCTAAATTTTTTGTCTAAGGCCTCCTCAACATCAAGATTAGATAAGGAATCGAGGCCAATCCGATCGGTAGAATTGGCTTCACTCTATTCAGAAGTGACGGCATCGCTGTCACGAGAATCAAGGCACTCCCCCTCGGTAGTCTTATCACTAACACCATCATCTTTCCACTCCCTTAGAGATTGCAATTGGCTACTTAGTCAAGGCTAAATTCTAAAAGAATCTAACTCCAACCCTAGGCATCTGTGTACACTACAGGGTCAATACTAGATAGGGCCAACACTAAATCAACACCATGAATAGAGGTTGAGAAGTCTGACCCTCACTTGTCTCACCAACCTTAGAGGTTTTCCCTTTTCCCTTCTTTGTAGGTTTAAGTGTAGAAGGAACTCTACCTTTCCTAATGGAGCGCCATCAGCTAGCAGCCCAAGCTGTCTAAGATTCTCACCCGTTACCAAATGGGGAACCTCCCTAAATTCCACTGGAATTTTCTTCAAGTTCTCTAGTATCTCTTATAGGTCATCACCCGTAGCAGCCTTCACCAAACTTCAGGGAATATCCAAAGAAGGGGCTGGTCAAAACAATGTTTCTTCAAGTAAGAATGAACATGAACGAACAGTTAAAGTGACTTACATCTCGAATGCCATTGATGAAAGATAGGAGAAGTATCCCGAATAAATAAGTACTCCTTAAACATACTGTAATTAAAATATAAATCTTCCACGGGCTTAAACATGCTTCCCACCTTAAGATAAATAAAAGGGGAGCCCTCTACCTTAATTTTAACTACATATAAGAACCTAATCTACCGATGTGTTGGGGAAGCATAGAACTCCCGCAGGAAGACAACATAAGGACTAGTCAGCATATCATACCCATTCGGATGCAGTTGAAAGGGAGTGATCTTTAGATATACTAGAAATCCTGTTGAAACACTCTACCTCTATACCCACACTATCCAACTGTATTATAGAGTAATACTATCGGATAATATGGAGAATGAGGCTATAAGGAGTACACACGTGAATATTACCTTGAGCTAACATTGGTATATATTAAAACATCAAATAGGTAATTTACTAAACATACACAATATCGGCACAAAGCAATAAACATGTATGCCTTCAGGATAGAATAATACATAATATACGGTAAACAACAGAGCACAATAAATCGCTACGATAATATATATAATATATATTAGAATAATGTTATAAAATTCAATACAACTTAATGTCAATTATATGTACATACAGTGAATCAGTTATCATACGACAATCCTAATATTGTACTCCTCTAAGCCCAACAAAACAGATGCTGGTCATATCATCCTTATACCTGAAATGTCTTGGCCTGACCCGAGCATTGTAAAATAATACGCGGGTCAGACTATGTCTAATCAAGTAACTGTAATAAGGGTAACTCAATGCAACATGGAATGATAATATGATAGCTCTCTAATTTAATCAAAGAACGATATGCCAAAGGATGCATATAAATATAAAAAATATGTATAATGTCATAAATAATCATCAAGGCATCACGTCATTCAAATAACTCATAACACCACTCTAATATCTCATATCCATATAAAATAATCATACCTGATATCAAAAAATATCATCACCCATATAAAAACACATCAAAACAGAAACCATAGAACCAACATAAACGGGTGAATCATACGTATCCAGAAATGAACATTCAAATCCTGAAAACATCCATAATATCAATATAAGAAGACATCTAGAATCAAAACATAGTAATGGAGACACACGCCAATGAGATATAAAAATAACACATGAAAAAAAGCAATAATTAGTGATACACACCAAAGAAGAATAATAGGCGACACATGTCAAACAAGGATACATGGACTATTCATACTCAATACACAGTCTCTGGTATAATTACATAAGTACTTGTCTAAATCAGATCATACTAGAACCAGATGGGAGACTGAAGGACACACATGCTCCAGAAGGCTACACACGTAACTGGTGAAACCGACACACATGCCCAACCAGCATGGCTCCTACAGTCTTGATTACCTCGATGGACATTGTGACTCTTATTCACTGTATGTCATAAACACGCTGCAGGGCTACGTTCTGCATTGGTCATGACCCTACACGCGCCCCCTAAATGATAACAGACTACTGGTCTTGGCGACACAAGGGGCAAACCATTATCGAAACACAGCACTACGATCATCGATACATAACTATAAATATTGTTGATACATGGCTATAACGATCCCGATACATGGCATTTGGTGCCATAGATCCGAGGTGCGACCATCGCGATCAGGTCGTCAGGGTGGTTACTAGCCAATCTGGTTCACTCTTGAAACATAAAGGGAGTAGGACAGTGATAGACAAGTACTATAAACATATAGTAGCCGAAACATAGCGATGTACACATACTGACGCACGGTACTATACATATGCTAATACATAGCTAAATACATGTACCGACACATGGCACTAAACATATGCTGACACACAGCTAAATACATATACCGATGCACGGCTCGATATAATCACCGATGCATGGTTTCATATAAGTCACTCATTACTCTACCATATTCAGCGCAGCGAATATGACACTTCACATCCCGTATTGAGTGTCATCTATGAGCAAAGGATAACCTAATAAATAACACAACGACGTCTCATACCACCGTGTGTTACTAGTCCGTTTATTCAGTGCTCACACATTACACTCGCCGTTCAATATTCTATATAATAAGTCCAAAGAATATCCGGAAAAATGTTACCGAAAGTTCCATACCAAATGGTATCACTAGACCATTTATTCAGATTTCTCGTCATATAGAATAAATCTTAATAAATCAAATAGAAAAGATGTCATCACCGTATCATAGTAAAATAATCTAAATCAATATCAACGGTGAACCATTCATATAATCCAATCCAATGTATAAGGAAAAAATGCGCAGAAAAGCAATGTAAAACAAATTATTCAAATAAATACACTACAACAAATCAATAGTAATAATAATCCATTTGCTTCTTTTATAACAAAATAAACAATTAGAAATAGATAATTAATAAAAATATATTCTCTTTTCAATAAATTACTAATTTCATAACCTTCTCTAAATTTTATTAATAACATATTCAAAATAACTTTGGAAAACTCATTACTTTTATTAATTACAATTATAATATACTAAACGTTCTTTTATTTATAAATTATATTATTTGTATAAGTTATTAGTTAATTAATATACATTTTAAATATTAAAGATAAGATTTTTTTTGAATAAGAGTAAACAGGCCAAAGGCCCAACCCAATAACAAACAAACCCGACTTCATAAACAACCTACAAACCTAAAACAACCCACGCCGCCAAACACTATCCCTATCTCCAGAAAAACAAAAGAAAGAAAAATGGCGACATCGCAACACCAAAGCTTCTCCGACTCCCTACTTCACTTCTTCACTCCACTCGCTTCGCCTCTCTCCCAATACGAGAGACCTTTGTTAAATTTCCCACACATGCCATCCATTTCTTCGATTGTAAAGAGGCTATTCTGATGTTGATAATCCCAACGATAATTGACAGATCTGTAGTCAATACGACACAGATCTGTTAATTTCTCCCTTTGAGACCCAGCACGAACTTGATTCGTAGCAACACGAGCTCTGTTAGACGTATTGTTGTTAAGATCGCCAGATCTGTAGTCAAAGCGACTCTGATCTGCAAAATCAACCCTTGGGAAGGCAGCGCAATCTCTATTTGATGCAAAGTGATCTCTGTTGGATGTACTATCAGAAGTAAAATCTTCAGATGGATGATTTCTAGCCCTAATATTCTCTGGATTGGCTAATAACTGCTCCAGATGTTTACTTCCTACTTCATTGCTCCAGTCTTCAGCTAGATTTGGAAACTTGGTTTGATCCTTCCTTTATTTCTTTGATTTGTGAAGCAGGATCTGACACAGCCTAGGAAGCGAATTTGACGATGTAAATCGAATCCGTCCAGGATCTCACACGATTAGCGAAAATAATCTGTGAATCGATGATAAATCGATGGAATGATACAATGATGAATTGATGGATTGAAGATACCCAAGATAAAGGCCCAAATCCGTTGATCACGAAGATACCGGATTCTAGCAAACTTCGACACGCTGATCGCGCACGATGCCGTGAGAGAAGATCTACAATTCTTCGAACGTTGATCAAGCGCACTTGATTTCGTGAATTGGCTTCAACAATCGTTGATTCGAGCGCACTCGAATGCCGAAGATGGAGATAGGAGATTACACTCAACTAACAATTTTAATGGTGGCACAAAGCACAAACCAAACAAATTTTATTCAACAAAATCAACTCCTTACAATGACACAACACTCCCCTATTTATACGGTTACAATACCAGCACGTACATAGCATCAACGACTTACGACCTAAAAACAACACGACTTAACAGACACGACATACATGCGACTTAACAAAGTATAACAAACGACATAAGAACAAACGACATAATGACTTACAACTTGCGACTTACAACATTACAACATTACGCGACTTAACAAAAAAACGACATAAGGCAACTCAGCTTCTGCAACGACTTAGCGACTTAACAGCTTGAGCGACATAAGAAACATGCGACTTAAAATCTGGAGCGACATAACAACTGGAGTGATCTATCCTTCAGTGCGGCACAAGGAAAATCAGTGTCTCGCGACATAAGAAGTTACGGCATAAGAGGCTGCGACTTATGGAAATGCAGAGCGACTTAAGAGATGAGCGACTTAAGGAAATGCGGTATACTGAGCGACTTAATAACTGAGCAACCTATAGGACGCGACTTATCGGCAGGCGGCATAAGTGAGAATGCGGCATAACTCAAGATATCATGTAGCTCGTTAGGTCATAACTCAGTAGGTCGCGGGCGACTTAAACTTAGTTTGCTAGGTCGTATCTTGGTAGGTCGTAGCTCGCTAGTCAGCGACCTAAGGAAATGTGGCATGAGTGTTTGGGTCGCTGGCGACATAATGTTAGGTCGTAACTCGTTAGGTCGCTGGCGACTTAAGGCTTGCGACTTATCACAGTGCGACCTAATATCAGGCTGGGCTGCATCATCCTCCCCTGGTTGAGAAAAATTCGTCCTCGAATTTAAAAGTTCTTCCCCATTGGGTTGTTCATCTCCATAATAAGGTATAAGATGTTTAACATTAAACACGTCAGAAGTGTACACATCCTCCGGCAGCTTCAACCTATAAGCATTTTCATTGATCTGTTTCACAATCTTTACAGGACCAATCTTTCGAGCTTTAAGTTTATTGTATGCTCCCACTGGAAAACGATCCTTCTTTAGTACAGCATATACCAAATCTCCTTCATTAAATTCAGCACTTCTTCGCTTCAGATCCGCAGATCGTTTATACTTCTCATTCGTCTTCTCCAATCATTCCTGAACGATTCTATGGCATTCTGTCAACCCATCAACAAAATCAGCAGTCCGCTTAATTGTCCCCTTCGGTTGTGGCACTATCGTTAAATCCAACGGCCCCTTTGGCAAGCTTGAATATATAATCTGAAATGGACTGAAACCCGTACTACGGTTGATAGCATGATTATGAGCAAACTCCGCTTGACATAACTTCACATCCCAGCTCTTCAGATTATCCTTCACAAGACACCACAACAAATTTCCCAGTGATCTGTTCACAACCTCGGGTTTGTCCATCCAACTGCGGATGATAAGCACTACTGAAATTCAGCTTTGTTCCCACCATCTTCCACAAACTCAGCCAAAAATGACTCAGAAATCTAGTATCCCTGTCCGAAACTATAGATTCTGGTAAACCATGCAAGCGATAGATCTCTCTAAAGAACAACTATGCCACATGGACTACATCTGCCGTCTTCTTACAAGCAACAAAATGTACCATCTTCGAGAAACGGTCCACCACAACATATATAGAGTCCTTTCCCCGTTGAGTCCTTGGCAAGCCCAACACAAAATCCATGCTTACATCAACCCACGGTTTTGTAGGAACGGGTAAAGGCATATACAAACCCGTATTTGTAGCTGTCCCTTTCGAAACTTGACAAACATGACATCTTCGAACAAACTTTTCAACTTCCCGCTTCATCGAGGGCCAATAATAAGACTGAGAAATCAACTGCAACGTGCGATCCCGACCAACATGTCCTTCTTCATGCAAATCTTTTACAATTTTCATTCTCAAGCTGCAATCTGGTACGCACAATCGATTCCCCTTGAATAAGAATCCATCTACCAACACAAACTCATCAGTACTCCCATCCTTGACTTTCTCAACAATCTTCGCAAAGTAAGGATCTTCCTCAAACAACTCTGGCAATAGTTCAAATCCTGTCACTTCAACCTTCATTGTCGTCAATAAATGATTCCTCCTGCTCAAGGCATCAACTACATGATTCGTCACCCCTGATTTGTGCTTTACAACAAAAGTAAACTGCTGCAAATACGCGACCCATGAAGCGTGTCTAGCTGAAATTTTGTCCTGCCCTTGCAAATGTTTCAAAGCTTCATGATCCGTATAAAGAACAAACTCCTTCTGAAACAGATAATGTCTCCAGTGCTTCACAGCTTGAACAATTGCGTAAAACTCCACGTCATAAGTGCTATATCTCAACTTGGCTCCAGATAACTTCTCACTGAAATAAGCAACTGGTCTTCCATTTTGACTCAATACTCCACCAATCCCAACCTTCAAAGCATGAGTGTGTAACTCGAACAATATCTGAAAATCCGGCGGTACCAGAATGGGTGCTGTTGTCAAAAGTGTCTTGACCTTCTCAAAAGCTAACTCTGCTTCCTCTGTCCACACGAACTTCTTTCCTTTCATGCAATCGGTTATAGGTGCCATCACACTGCTAAAATGTGGAATGAATCTTCGAAAGATACCAACCCATGAAAACTCCTCACTTCAGTAATTGTCTTGGGTTGTGGCCAACTCCTGACAGCTTCCACTTTGCTTTCATCCACTTGAATACCCTCCTTCGACAAAACATATCCCAGAAACAAAACACTGTGCGTCATGAACACACACTTCTTCGTTGCTGCATAGAATTTCTTCTGTCGTAGAATCAACAGCACTTCTCGCAAATCCTGGATATGCTCTTCTATACTCCCACTATAGATCAAAATATCATCAAAGTAAACTACTACAAACTTCCCAATAAATGGTCTGAAAATCTGGTTCATCACTCTCATAAAAGTACTAGGAGCATTTGACAAGCCAAACGGCATAACCAGCCATTCGTATAGACCTTCCCTAGTTTAAAAGCAATCTTCACTCATCACCCGGTCTAATACGAATCTGATGGTATCCACTCTTCAGGTCAATCTTTGAGAACACAACAGCCCCACTCAACTGATCAATCAAATCATCGAACCTCGATATAGGAAACCTGTATCTCACAGTGATCTTGTTTAGAGCCCGACTGTCCGTACACATCCGCCAAGTCCCATCCTTCTTCGGTACCAATAAGGCTGGCACTGCACAAGGACTCAAGCTCTCCTGAACACGCCCTTGTTCTAACAAATCCTCTACCTGCCTTCTCAGTTCCTCATGCTCCTTAGGACTCATCCTGTAATGTGGCCTGTGAGGTAATGCCGCCCCTGGCACAAGATCAATCTGATGTTGAATATCTCTCAATGGTGGTAACTCCTTTGGCAACTCTTCAGGAAACACATCTCTGAATTCTTCCAACACTGGATTTACTTCCTCTGGAACTTCAACAGATTCAGTAGCTTCATGTCCAATCAATAAGAACACCTCTAGACTCTCCTCTACTTCTTCAACAAACTCCTTCAAAGTCAACAAAGTCTTCAGCTCCTCAATTTCTTCTGACTTGCTCTCTCCTTGCTGTTTCTTCTTCGGAACTAAAATGATCTTAGTACCTTCAAACATAAAGCTGTAGCTATTGGTTCGACCATCATGCTGCACTGCTCGGTCATACTGCCATGGTCTTCCCAAAAGCAAGTGACAAACATCCATCTCCACCACATCACACCAGATCTCATCTTTATACTTCTTCCCAATAGAAAATGGAACATGAACTCGCCTGTCCACCTTCACCTCTCCTCCTTTCCTTAACCACGCTAACTTGTAAGGATTTGGATGCTTCTCCGTCTTCAACTTCAACTTTCTCACAGCTTCGGTAGAAATGATATTGTTACAACTTCCCGCGTCAATCACAAATTTACACACCTTCCCCAGTATAGTGCATGTCGACTGAAAGTTATTACTCCTAAACCAACTAGCCTCCTCTTCCTGCTTCGGTGTCAAACATGATCTCCTCAACATTAGATTACATCCTTCATCTTCCGACGCGATATCCTGTTCATCCTCCTCAATTGGACTAGAATAACCTTCATCAACATCCTCACCTTCCACTTCAGCAATCATAGCTCGCCTCTTCGGTTTCGGGCATTCATTACTCTTGTGACCCACTTCCTGGCAATTATAACACTTGAAACTGTTGTTGACCTTCGCCTTCGCAACATCATTCACAACTGGTTTACTGACAGCTTTAGAAACATTGGAACTCCCACTAGCACCCTTGCTCTGAGTATTGGAACTTGGAAACACACCACCTCCTCGTCTTCCCTGCTTCTCCCAAGCCAACGCCTTCTGGTGCGCTTCAGCCACAGATCTAGGGTCAAACATATTTACCATATCCTGGATCTGGATCCTCAACCCCCCAACAAACCTAGCAGTCAACTGTTCCTCCATCTCTATAATGTCATTTCGAGCAATTAATTGATAAAACTCATCAGCATAATCATTAACAGTCTTCGTCCCTTGCCTCAGATTCTGCAACCTCTGATACATGAGTGATTGATAATTGTAAGTAAGAATGTAGCCTTCATCATCTTCTTCATTTTCTCCCAAGCAACAATCTTCGACTTCCCCATCCGTTCTCGTGTAAGTTTGGTTTGCTGCCACCATGCCATAGCTCTCCCTCTCAACCTAGTAGCAACCAACTTCACTCGACGATCTTCCGGAACCTCCTTGAAATCAAAGATCTCTTCAACATTAGATAACCAATCTAGAAATTCTTCAGCTTGCATACCACCCTTAAACTCTGGAATTTCAATTTTCATTCCGGACTCCCATTTGTGATCATACTCTGAATGATTTCTTCCTTGGCTTCGATTTCGACCATGAACACTACCACCATCAAACTCCTCATCAAAATCTGATGCATATCGATGTCGATCATGACCACCAACATCTCTACCACCACCATTTCTACCACCAACATCCCTTCGATCTACATTCCTCCGATCACGATCATCAACATTCCTATCACGATCGTCAACATTTCTACGATCATGATCTTCTCTTCTCTCCCGATCTGAATGTGGTGAAACTCTATTTCCCCCATGGCTCGATTCAGGTGAAACCCTTCTTCTACTTTGATTCATTTCAAGCATCATTCTCTCTAATCGACCAATCTCCTCATTCAACTTCTCATTGAAATTCTCGTTGATTCGTTGTTCCATTTCATCGGCCTCTTCTCTTCCATACAATGCATCAACATTGCGATGACGTTGAGCTCGTCTTGGTGGCATGATTGAACTTCAAACAAATCTTCAAAAATTCAAACACTTTCCGAACTTTGATCCAAAATGATATGGATCGAAACTCCCAACTTGTTGCAACTTCACGATGAACACGATGAACACCAAACTTCTCGACAATGCAAATCCGATCTCCAAACTTCAAATTCTCGAAACCCAATTCTCCAAATGATGCAAACTTCTTGCAATCTCGCTCTAATACCAAACTGACGCAGCCTAGGAAGCGAATTCGACGATGTAAATCAAATCCGTCCAGGATCTCACACGATTAGCGGAAATAATCGGTGAATCGATGATAAATCGATGGAATGATACAATGATGAATTGATGGATTGAAGATACCCAAGATAAAGGCCCAAATCCATTGATCACGAAGATACCGGATTCTAGCAATCTTCGACACGTTGATCGCGCACGATGCCGTGAGAGAAGATCTACAATTCTTCGAACGTTGATCAAGCGCACTTGATTCCGTGAATTGGCTTCAACAATCGTTGATTCGATCGCACTCGAATGCCGAAGGTAGAGATAGGAGATTACACTCAACTACCAATTTTAATGGTGGCACAAAGCACAAACCAAACAAATTTTATTCAACAAAATCAACTCCTTACAATGACACAACACTCCATTATTTATAGGGTTACAATACCAGCACATACATAGCATCAACGACTTATGACCTAAAAACAACACGACTTAACAGACACGACATACATGCGACTTAACAAAGTACAACAAACGACATAAGAACAAACGGCATAATGACTTACAACTTGCGACTTACAACATTACGCGACTTAACAAAAAAATGACATAAGGCAACTCAGCTTCTGCAACGACTTAGCGACTTAACAGCTTGAGCGACATAAGCTTGAGCGACATAAGAAACATGCGACTTAAAATCTGGAGCGACATAACAACTGGAGTGATCTATCCTTCAGTGCGGCATAAGGAAAATCAATGTCTCGCGACATAAGAAGTTACGGCATAAGAGGCTGCGACTTATGGAAATGCGGAGCGACTTAAGAGATGAGCGACTTAAGGAAATGCGGTATACTGAGCGACCTATAGGACGCGACTTATCGGTAGGCGGCATAAGTGAGAATGCGGCATAACTCAAGATATCATGTAGCTCGTTAGGTCGTAACTCAGTAGGTCGCGGGCGACTTAAACTTAGTTCGCTAGGTCGTACCTCGGTAGGTCGTAGTTCGCTAGTCAGCGACCTAAGGAAATGTGGCATGAGTGTTTGGGTCGCTGGCGACATAATGTTAGGTCGTAACTCGTTAGTCGCTGGCGACTTAAGGCTTGCGACTTATCACAGTGCGACCTAATATCAGGCTGGGCTGCATCAGGATCTTACTATCTGTTTCAATAATAATCCATATCTGCTCTTTACATCTACTAGCTTTATTATGAATACGAGAATTTCTCTCTTTCCATATATGATAGACTGCAGTAGTAATATATATGTGAGCTAGGTCACGATCCACTGATTTTCCTTTGAACTTGGTATTTATTAGCTGAATAATTTGCTTGAGAACCAGTTGATCATTGTTTTGAATACCCAGTTTAGCCTTAATATGCTTCCATATAAACTGTGAATAACTACATTCAAAAAATAGATGATTAGAGCTCTCATTATCTATATTTCATAAGGAACAACGTGAACTAGAGCTATTACACCACTTATTTATTCTGTCCCAAGTTGGCAATTTATTATGAAATGCAAAAAAAGTACAGTATGCCATCTTGGGACTGTTCACCTTATTCCAAATGCAATCATACCAATCAACCTTGGTGACTTTATTTCTAATAGCATTCCAAGTGTTTTTAAATGAAAACTTCCCTTTATTGTCTGCTTTCCATAACCAGTAGTCATTGTCTGCACTACCATCTATGTGAATTTTACATATCTCATTTTTGTGTGGATTGGTTATTGGATGAATTTGAGGTTGCCATTGATTATTAATTATAATAGATGAAACAGTTGCATTAGCATCACCAAATATCACCAGATTATTCCAACCAATTTTATTGACAAATGAGTCACTATTGAACCACGGATCAAACCATAAGCTAGTTTCCTCACCTGATTTAAATTTTTTTTCCAAAAGAAACTTACCAGTATTTCTGCAATTTAAAATTTGTGTCCATGTGTTAGATTGATTACTGTTTGGAGTAATATTCCAAAAATTACCTCTCCTGAGATACTTAGCCTTCATCCACCTTGCCCAGAGCGAGTCTGCACTAAGAAATCTCCAGAGTAATTTTAAATGACAAGTTAGACTAAGGTCCTTCATATTTCTAATGTCAAACCCACCTTCATTCTTAGGTTTACACACATTATCCCAACTAACTTTGTGATATTTACCTCTCCATAGAAAATTCGCATATCTGTTTTCTAATTTTTTAATAGCAGCTGCAGGAATATGAAAAGTTTGGAGCCAGTATAATATTATTGCATAAACCACAGTTTTAATTAGTTCTATTCTACCACCAATAGATAAAAGTTTACTAGACCATGTTTCCATTCTTTCTTGTATTTTATCCAATAGTATAGAACAGTCTGAATCTTTTATTTGATTAACTGATAGAGGCAATCCCAAATACTTTATAGGGAGATTGCCTTCAGTAATTTTTAAAACATTTAGAACCTCACTTTTATAGCTGTTGTATTTACTAAAGTATGCTTTACTTTTGTCTAGATTAATTTGCAACCCTGCATAATTGTTCAAAGTGTCAAAAACATTTTTAATAGAAACTGCATTTTTTTTATTTGCCTTAATAAAGACCATAAGGTCATCAACATAAATAAGGTGGTTAATACAAGGTTGGACTCTATTTATAGGATTAATATTCCCTTTCAAAGCTTCTATTTCCATTAAAATAGAAAAATATTCCATTACCATTGTAAATAGATAAGGTGACAGAGGGTCACCTTGTCTAATACCCCTATTACTTTTGATAAAACCTTCAGATTTTCCTTGGATAAGTATAGAGAAGGTAGGAGTATTAATACATTCCATGATTAAGTCGCAGAATTTACTGGGAAAGCCCATACATTTCATAATGTGATTAATAAAATGCCTATTTACTTTATCATACGCTTTCTGAAGGTCAATTTTTAGGCCAACATTATCACCTTTTTTAGTATTGAATTTTCTCACCATTTCATGTGCTAGCATAGAATTTTCTGATATTAATCTACCAGGCACAAAAGCACTCTGGTTTTCAGAAATGATGAAAGGCAGAATTTTTTTAATTCTATTGCTTAAAATAGTAGATATGATTTTGTAAATAAAATTACAGCAAGAAATTGGTCTATAGTCTCCTATATTAGAAGGATTTTTCTTTTTAGGAATTAAAGTAATAAATGTGTGATTGATACTTTTCAGAATTTTACCTTTATCCATAAATTCATTTATGACTTCATAAATTTGATTCTTAATATTTTCCCATTGGTTCTTGTAAAACTTTGCATTAAAACCATCTGGGCCTGGGCTTTTATTATCACCAGCATTAAAAATAATATGTTTTACTTCCTCTAATGAAATAGGAGCAAGTAAAATATCAGAAGCATTCTCTTTCAAAATGTTTTTGCAAATAATATGAGGAAAATTTGTTTCAACATTATCATTAAAGTATAACTTCTCATAATATTCAACAGCTTCATTAATAATTTTGACATAAGCATTAGAAAGATTACCTGAATTATCTATGATGTTACCAATATTATTAATATGCTTTCTATTGCTCATTTTAGCATAAAAAAATTTTGTGCAGTCATCACCAAGAGTTAGCCAATCTACCTTTGCATTTTGCTTAGCATTAACTGCATTTTTGTAAATTTCAGTAGTTAAATCTTTCTGATTATTAAAAAAATTGTTGGCTATATCCTTATCTTCTGGATTATTGTCTACCAGATTTTGTAAGATTTTTCCTTCCTTTCTTAAATAATCCAGTCTATTGTCATTTAGATTATTATTCTTATTCCAATTCTTAATATTGAATTTAATATTTTTCAAGAGCATACTGAATTGAAATTGTTTAGTGCCAACACGAGAAAAATTTAAACTATTATCCATCAAAGTTTTAAAATCCTCTTCTAAGTCCCAACTGTTTTTGAATCTAAAAGGAGAAACTTTTCTACTTAAATTCTCAGTGGTAAAAAGATTTATAATTAAAGGAGTATGATCACTATAATTTTGTTCTAGTGTTGAACAAATAAAATCTGGGAAAATACTAGAGAATTCTTTGTTGATTAAAATTCTATCTAACTTACAATGGATATTCTTAGCCACACCAGACTTCCAAGTATATTTATTCCCACTAATAGTTGGTTCCATAAGACCAGTGTTTAGTAAAAAATTATCAACCCTATCAAATTTACTTTTAGAAATTTTACTTCCTCCAAATTTTTCTGAGACATGAAAAACATTATTAAAATCACCCAGTATAATCCAGGGAAAATTATACTTAGAATTCAAGTCTGTTAGATTATACCATAATTCATTTCTTTCATTTTCAAAATTACTGCCATACACACTAGTAACTTGAATGAGGAAACCACCAATATTTTTAAACTGACAATCTATAAATTGTTTGTTTTTATTAATTTTTAAATTTGTCCAAATATTAGAATCCCATAAAACAATGATTCTTCCTTTACAATCACAATCATTATTATTTGTAGATTTCCAGTTACTAGACAATTTAAGACAAAATTTGTCATAATTATCATTATTCATTTTATTTTCTAAGAGAGCTATAATAGTAGGTTTATAAATGTTAATCATATATAAGATATCAGACTGTTTAGCCGGGGAATTGATCCCCCTAACATTCCAAGCAAATATAGACATATATATAAAATAATAAAAGGAAATTTAAATGGTACCTGACATTGTAGTACCCTTACCTCTCCTCTTATTATCCACACTCTTAGCTTTTAACCTGGTTGACATTTCATCCCAATCTGGATTTATAGATATGTATTTTTGTTTAAAAGCTTTCTTCTCTTTATTTCCCTTATTCTTACCAATAGCCTTTGTTTTTGGTATATGCAGTTCAGAGATATCAAACTGATCAACAGCATCCACAATTTCCATTTCATTTCCAGAGTTATTAATACCTTCTGGAATTACAATAGTTGAGATATCAAATGGGACAGTAGGGCGAGGCATGGCTGAGGCAGAATTCTCAATCAGTGCAGCCTGCTCAGGTGGAGGGGCTGTTTCAGGAGGCTTGTCCAAACTCAAGATTGCAGATTGTAGAAACTCTTCATTGTCATTCTTGTTACTTGTATCATGCTTGTCTGTAATTATACAAGGATCTATAACTGGTGGGGTTACAGATTCTACGACCTTTGTATTCTTTTCACCCACCATTTTGTTACTCTGCAGATTTTCTTTTTTGCTTTCTGAGTTGGTCTGATGAGCTTCCTCTGCTATGACTTGATCATCTTGATCAGAGAGCATGATATCATTCTTTCTATGATCGGAGATGATATCTGTTTGATTGATCCGATCATTATCTTCAGATAGCATAACTTGTTTTTGTGACACTAAATTGTTTCTTGAATTTTGATTTTCTTTTTCTTGCATTTCTTGATTGTGACTCTTGGGTATCCATGCCTGTTTTGGGTTACACTGATCTCTGGTGTGCCCAAAACATTTGCATACATTACATTTCGGCGGGACCCATTCATATTCAACTTTCTGAGTAACTTTTTCACCATTATACAAAGAAAGATCTCATTAGGAAGCTCATCCTCTGCAGACACTTCGACAAGAAGACGAGCGTAATTCAATCTCGTCTTCAACGTTGTGGCTGCATCCATTTTTATGGGTTTACCAATGATACTTGCCATAACACTGAAAGTCTCTTTGTCCCATAGCTTCAGATTAACACAGGGTAACCTTACCCAGATCGGCATAGACGTTAATAAGTCTCTGTCCATCTTCAAAGAGTCAGACCACTTTCTCATTATGATGAGTTTGCCGTTATAGAAATATGGTCCATTTTTAATACTGAATTACAGTCTTGAGATTCCTTAAACTTTACTAGAAAGAACCCATTCTCTCTAGTAAAGATTTCAAATTCACCAATCGATTTCCATACTCTTTGTATGTAAGATTTAAAAAACAAGTAGTAAGGTTTGGTACCCACTACATAAACAAGAACAGAATGATTCCAAGATTCAGTGGCTCTTTTACATACCTCTTCCTTAACCAAACCATACTTCTTGTTGTTAATTCTGATCGGTGCAAAATGCTCAAGACTGCTTTCTTCAACATTGGGTTCTTGAGGTTGATCGGCAACAATGTCTGCCCAAGACTTCCATCCTTGATCTCTGTTCAGTGAGATGGCTACTGGTTTTCTCTGATTTGACAACATTACATTCCTCTTTTCGCCCTGGTAGGTTGCAATCTGACCAACTCTGCCTTTACGGTTGTCAAATTGAGGAATTGATGGTGACTCCTGAACTTTTTTGGTCTCCTTTCTTCTTTGTTGTTTCGATTGAACCAATTTGAACCCTTCATCATCTATGCTGATAACCCCTGATGGCTTTTTGATGTGAGAAACCTCAGGTGGTCTGATTAGAGAAGAAGATTGAGAGAGATTTGAGAGGATTTTGTGAGGAAATTGATTTTCCCCCATGGCTGAGAGGAAACCCTAGATTTCAATTTTTTTTGTAATTTTTATATTAAAGATAAGATAGATATACAATTACTCACACCTAAAAACAACTCATGGACACGAAAGATGAAGCAGGTATCCAAGCCCATAAACCCATGCATGCAAAAGAAAACAAGACAATTGTATATAATAAAGTGCAAAAATAGAGGAATGGATAAGGTATTGTGCACAAATATGTAAAAAAATAAAGGAGAGTGATTTTGTTCACACTTTTTTTCAAAGTGTGAACAAAACACTCTGGCTCCTATTGGAGAAATTCAGAGGGTCCCATATATAACCCCTCAAATTCCTCCAATAGACAGAAAATGTTTTGTTCACGCTCTAAAAAAAAAAAAATTGAATAAAATTGTATTCGAAATCAAGCACCAGTCATCACACATGCAACCCATTAACTAGTACATATAGAATATTCAAATAGAATAGTTATACAAACCCTTATATATATAACACATCAACTCAATTAAAACGCCTGAACACTAAATTTTTCATAGCCTAGGATACATGCAAGCACACATATCAACGCATGCATGCACACTTAACAACACACGCCCCATACATCCAACAGACACACCTGAACGCATGCATATATAAATAATATATATACCCACAAAAACAGGCACATGTAAATATATTTATTATATAGAGGATAAATAAATGTTTACATTATAAAAAACTTGTACGCAGAAGCTACAAAATCAAACACTTCACAGGTACACAAGAAATACACTAACTCACCCAGCCATACAACACACACACGTTAATAAACAATGCACGACAAAACGTAAACCACGTAAACATACACACATATATACTCGCGCGCATATATATATATATATATATATATATATATATATATATATATATATATATATATATATATATATATATATATATATAGACTCACGCACATAAGATACTGGACACATGTGCACATACAACAGTTGAAGGAAATACACACCCAAAACGCAAACAACAACACCCAGCATTTCCGCAAACAAAAAGCAACACTCGCTGTTTCATACACACACACATATGGATACTTGTACATACACGTGCACTGAAAGACACGCACATACCAAGACAAACACACACACAAAATGTATTATATAAAACGGCAAGCTGCATTTGGAGTCATATGTTTGGTTATTATACTGGGAGTTATATGTCTGGTTATACTGTCATTTATGTTAGCATTCAAAGCTGCGTTTGGAGCTTGTCTTACGTACGTCTGGCTAATGCTACTTTCTTAGAGAGGAAATACCAAATAGTGTTATTTATTTTCTTTGCTCATTGTAACCCTCTGATTAAATGCATACTACAAGATATACGTTAGATGATTAAAACGATTGAATATAGACCATACATCAAAGTAAAATTAATTGACGGTGATTGTTCCAAATTCTGAAGATACATATTAAAATGTTTGAGCTCTTGTGGAGTGAACTTATGTTCCAGCTCACATCACAAAAGATATTTGTTACTAGATTGTGGACTAACTATGAGTGAATAGATCTAATCCACAGTTTAGTCCATATAAAAGAGGTTATCATCAGCCCAATATGTTGCATTATAAGTCATCGCTCTTTGCTACTGTTATGCAGGCATCAGGAAATACACACACAATTTGGCACTAACACACACATAAACACTAACGCCTATATGTAAATATACACTTTATCAATAAATTTCCAAGGCTTGCCCAAACATAAAAACAGATTAAGTTCCAGCAAAATATAATACATTACAGGGTTTACAAAACAAAAGAAATAACTGTAAGGAAATTTGACCGTTTTGTAAGGAAATTAATGCGAAACGTTTCCTTCTTCATTATATGGTACATTAATGGACCGTTTTCATAATAATGCGAAACGTTTCCTTCTTCATTATGTGGTACATTAATGGACTGTTTCCGAAACGTTTCCTTCTTCATTATGTGGTACATTAATGGACCGTTTTCTTCCTCATTATGTGGTCAATAGAATCTAAAGGGTTTTCCTATTAATATGCTAATAAATAAAACGGTTATAATCTAGAGTATTAATTTCTCTCATCTTGATCTTGATGGACGATCAAGATTAAGTCTACAAATCTGGAAATTTGATCCTCTCCCTGCCTATAAATATTAATCTTTGCCCATCACAAAGGATATAAGAAAACACATAAAGAAAATATAGGAAAAGAGAGAGAAACTATTCTCCTTTATCCATTGATACAGCCTTCGACAACAACTATTGCTGATTCGTATACAAGATGTCTGGAGGTATGTTTTATTAATTCATTACATATGTGATAATCATGTAATTCTAGATCTTAGGGCTTATATTATTCGCAAGATATAAATTACATGTGGTATCAGAGCCTATTTTAGAATTCATGATTATCCATCAATATATAAAACGAAACTACCATAGATTTATGATATGATGTTTGTAATTTTACTATGATAATGATAATGATTATTAATATTAATATGATTCAAGTTTAATATTCATATTATTTAAGTTCCTACAGTAATCATGATTATCAATATTGTTCTATTTACTGTATTCTTAGATCTGGATCCGGAAAGTTCATATTTCCGCAAAAGTTAATTTTCTACTTTAATATTTGACCTACTGTATAATATGGAACAACTTATTGTATGCGAATACTTTTCAGAAAATATACATATTGAAAACAATTGTTTTCTAGTTTGACATTAAATTCATGACTTGGAACTTGCAAGATAATTGTCTATATATGATTTGCAAAATAATTATTTATACGTTAAATTCATATATGGAATTTACTTGGAGTTACTAGACATTTATTATCCTTGCTGTGGATTACTTGAAAGAATGACAAAAGTTTATGCCAAAAAAAACATTATTGTTTATCTCTTTTGTGGAAAATAACCACAAAGACAAATTTTTATAAAAAATTTGGCTGAAGGACAAGAAGTTTCACTTTTAGGCTGAAGGACAATGCTAATACAACTAGCATTTTGTACAATGTAAAATTGGATATAATGCTAGTTATAATTAGCATTTTGTATAATGTTTGCACTGTACAAAATGCTAACTATATTTAGCATTGTCCTTTAGCCTAATTTTCTTTCAATGTTTGTCCTTCAACTCAAAAATGAAACTTTGTGTCCTTCAGCCTATATTTTTTTCAAAGTTTGTCCTAATGCCTAATTCCCTCATCTCTTTTCTCTCTTATTTTAGTTTTCGCTTCCGCACTTAATTTTCTTGTTTCCTCTGGTCTGATGCATGCAGTCCCGTCCACAGGCGGCTGCTGCTTGCACAATAACGCATGAAACATTAATGTTTATTATTCTTTCATGAGTATGGTTCTACTGCCTACCCACAGGAGGCGCTAAACCTAACCTCTTATTATGACATGTTGTGTTTTATTCTAATAAAGAAGCCTACATTTCTTTTATATCTACAGTTGCAATGCCCTCAAACCTTAATTCGTACGCTACGTCTATCGTCAAACTCAATGGAACCAACTACTCAGAATGGAAAGAGCAAGTTGAGTTTTCTTTAGGCGTACTTGAACTGGACATGGCTCTCCTTAAGGAAAACCCAGCCCCACTTACTGACACAAGTACGCCTGAGGAAAACAAACTCCATGATGATTGGGAACGATCTAATAGGCTCAGCATGATGTTTATGCGAATGGTGATTGATACCAACATCAAAACCTCTCTACCGAAACTGAAAGCGCAAAAGAATATTTGCAATCCATTGAAAATCGATTCAAGACTACAGACAAATCCCTTGCTGGGAAACTTATGGCAGATCTTGTAACCATGAAGTTTGATGGTTCTCGCTCAATGAGCTCTCATTTCATTGAAATGATTAACCTTGCTGCAAAACTTAAGAACTTGGGATTGGTTATGGACGATGCTTTTCTCGTCCAATTCATTCTCACTAGCTTACCTCCTCAGTATGAACCATTCAAAATTCATTACAACACTATTACGAAAAAGTGGAGTCTAAATGAATTGACTAACAAACTGGTTCAAGAGGAGTCTAGGCAAGGCTCGCAAGGCATTAAAGTTGTTTATTTCACTCAAGGGGTTGGAAAACAAGCTGGCAAAAAGGATACAGCATAAAAGAGCACCACCCAAATCTGATGACGCCACTCAACCATCCAAGAAGAAAAAGAAGGATGACGTCTGCAAATTCTGCAAGAAACCTGGACACTTCCAGGCAGATTGCATTAAGCGCAAAGCATGGTTCGAAAAGAAAGGTAACCCAATGGGTTACGTAAGTCATTTCGAATCAAATCTTACTAATGTACCTTCTTCTACTTGGTGGATTGATACTGCTGCTAACGTTCATGTTTCGAATTCTATGCAGGGATTCATTACGATCCAAACCACAAACCCAAGTGAGAATTTCATTTTCATGGGGAATAAAGATAAAGCTCCAGTTGAAGCTATTGGAACTTTTCGTCTTATTTTAGATAGCGGTTATCAGTTAGATTTATGTCAAACTCTTTATGTTTCGTTTATTTCCCGTAATTTGATTTCTGTAAGTGTACTTGATAAATTTGGATATTCTTTTGAAGTTGGAAATGGAAATTTTAGTTTATTTAAAAATTCTAGTCTTATTGGTTCTGGAATATTAATTGATGGACTTTATAAACTTCATCTTAAACAAAATGCTGAAATCCAACTCACCCTGCATGGAAAAGAAACTAAAAGAAAGTCATCCAAGAATGACTCTTACTTCTTGAAATAATACATACAGATATTTGTAGACCTTTTGATGTTCCAACTTTTGGAGGAGAGAAATACTTCACCACTTTTATCGATGATTTTTCACGTTATTGCTATCTTTATCTGTTGCATGAAAAATCTCAGTCAGTGGATGCTGTACAAGTGTTCATTACTGAAGTCGAAAGGCAATTAGAATGAAAAGTGAAAATCATTAGGTCAGACAGGGGTGGTGAATTCTATGGAAGGTATGTTGAAACGGGACAACATCCTCGAATTTTTGCTAGACTTCTTAAAAAACTTGGAATTGTTGCACAATACACAACGCTTGGATCTCCATGGCAAAATGGTGTAGCTGAAAGGTGAAATCATACATACATGGAAATGGTTAGATCCATGATGAGTCATGCAAATTTATCTATATCATTATGGATGGATGCATTACGAACAGCTGTCTACATCTTAAATAGAGTTCCAAGTAAGATCGTTCCAAAGACTCCTTTTGAACTTTGGAAAGGATGGAAACCTAGTTTAAGACATCTCCAAATTTGGGGTTGCCCAGCTGAAGCTAGACTGTACAATCCAAATGAAAAGAAATTGGATTTTAAGACAGTCAGTGGTTACTTTATAGGTTACCCAAAAAAAATCTAAAGGATATAGATTTTATTGTCCTAACCATAGTACAAGAATTGTTGAAACCGGCAATGCCAAATTCTATGAGAATGGTGAAATCAGTGGGAGTACAAAACAACAAGAAGTGGTTATTCATGAAATAAGGGTACCCATTATCTTACCCTCTATTTCGAAAGATATTGGGAATCATCCCATTGTTGAACCTGTTCACAATGAGGAAAACCCAATAAATGATCAACAAATCCATAATGAAATTATCACCAATCATAATGTTGATGAAGTACCACAGGAACTAGCATTAAGAAAATCTCAAAGACAAAGAAGATCAGCTATTCCTGATGATTATATGCTTCATCTAATAGAATCTAAAGGAACTACGGACCCAATTTCTTATTCACAAGCCATTTAGGATGTTAATTCTATTAAATGGATTGATGCCATGAAAGATGAACTGAAATCTATGGATAATAATCAAGTTTGGGAAATCGTTCAATTGCCGCAAGGACATAAAGCAGTCGGTTGTAAGTGGGTCTTCAAGACCAAACGTGACTGCAATGGTAAAATTGAACGATATAAAGCTAGACTTGTTTTCAAAGGTTTTAATCAGAAAGAAGGCATTGACTATAATGAAACTTTTGCTCCTGTCTCCAGGAAAGATTCTCTTAGAATTATCATGGCATTAGTAGCTCATTATGATCTCGAGTTACATCAAATGGATGTGAAAACAGCCTTTCTAAACGGAAACTTGGAAGAAGAAGTCTACATGCGTCAACCTGAAGGCTTCATAATTGAAGGACAGGAAGACATGGTCTGCAAACTTAAGAAATCAATATATGGACTGAAACAAGCTTCCAGACAATGGTATCTAAAGTTTCATGAAATCATTACCGCTTTCGATTTCACAGAAAACATAGTTGACCCTTGTATATACCTCAAGTTCAGTGGGAGCAAGTTTATAATTTTGATTCTGTATGTTGATGACATATTATTAGCTAGCAGCGACCTTGGTTTATTACGTGAAACTAAGGATTATCTCTCAACGAACTTTGAAATGAAAGATATGGGTGAGGCTTCCTATGTGATAGGCGTAACGTATGGGAATTTTCGACTTTCGAAAATCGACATCGATACTGACTTAATCGAATGGCGCCCAGTCGAATGCCGTAAATCCCAACCGTTATGGTTTTAAGAAAGAAGGGGTAGAAGAAAAGATAGAAGAAAAAGAGAAGAAGAACAACAGAACAAACAGAAACAATATCAGAATCTCACATATCGCAGCGGAACAATATATAATAGATAATCACTAGTCTTTTAAAACAAAGAACTATATCAGTTTACACATACATCAATCGGAGTCAATATACAACAATGGACAGTTATATAAACTTGTCCTCATACAGAATACACAGCGGAATAAATACTATCAACTACAAATACTACGTCTCATCATCCAGCTTATCTCCAAAGCTCCAGAATATCCAGAATATCCTGATAATCTAACTCTAGACTGCCCGTGTGGAAATTGGTGGGCACCTAGAGTTTAGAAGGGAACAATAAACTCCGAGTCAGTCATGGTGACTGGTGTGAGATCTTAAAGCAGTTATTTTTCACAAAGAAAATAAAACAGATTCGCAATGCTTTTGGAAAATGAAACTACCATAAGACCTCCCACCACACACACAATGCAAACGCAGAATTGGAGGAGATTTCTTCTTATGATAGTCAAAGATGCTTACTACGCAAAATCAAATCATTTTTGATATTATTATTAGTGCATAGTGCAGAAACATTTCGAAAGTAGAATATAAATCTTAGCCAGCATAGGTACCATTATATTATGCCTGCTATAGCTGCCTCCTGAGGAGACAGGTTATACAATTTCAATCGTAAAGGGTTCGTATTGTTTCTTTGGATTTTCCAACAAATGGTCAGGCTAAGGAACTTCCTTTCCTCCTGCCGAATAGGATCGCCTCTGGCTGGACGTCCCGAGAGACAAACTGCTCTCTGCCAAACAAGGTCGGGTTACCCCTGTAACAGGTAACTCACGAATATGTCATCCCCCGGTCCTTTGGGATCTTTATCCGAGCGCTCGGTAACCAACATCACACATCATAAAGAAAGTGTATCCACATGAGTAAGTATCTGGGCTCCATACCATGATACCACCCCTTTCCAAAAGGAAATGACATACCCTAAAGGGCGCGACCCTCATAACCTTGCCGCAACATTCCTGTTTCGACCATTTCCGGGTTGTTGAGGCCCTGACGAAGTCTCGTCCACAAAGCTACGCTTTGTTACAAAGCCATGCTTTGGGTCAATAAATGATCAACCTATGATCACAAAGATAAATGATCAAACAAATGATCATATCACAAATGATCAAACACTGATCATCACACAGCAACACTCAGCATGCCACATTACCAAATTGGGAATATATCGCTGATAACTTCAACTACATAACCTCTGAGCTCGTACGTCTCAGAGAAGGGTGTTAAGCTAAGAGAATAAATTCTCCGCCACCAACAGATATGTATTTGAAAGAAATCAGCTTTATATCTCAAAGTGTAATGTCAAACACACAATCCATACAAGTCTGTTCCGGGGTCGAACAGAACCAAAGGCACTTCTCACGAAGCCCTTGCAAATCCGGATAATTTCCAATCACGTCCGGACTTCCCGTCACTAAGGGTGATAAAACCTCTAAATCGGAGATCAACCGATGTAGAGTAACTCGACGGTAATCCTCCCGTTTTCAAAAATATCCGGTCTTCAACACCGGTCATCAAATGCAATTCATAACGACGTATCACATATTCGGAATGGGTTATACGACCCCATGGTCCTTTCCCGGCTAACCCGAATAGTGAGCACTTATTCAAAAATAAGTGTGGCATTCAAATTCATCCAATTCACAACAAATACCCATTTAAAGGTAAATATTGATAGTCGGTTATTTAACTATCAATAAAGATACGCAACATCATCAGATTCCAAATAATTTTCCCAAACTATTTATTTTCCAAAATATCTTTACTAGATATAAAATTTCCACACTTTACCGTTTGAAAACAATTTTCAAATATTCACTTTTCAATCTATCTTTAAAAGATAAAATTTCAAACCCTTCGTTTCATATTGGGAAAGTAATTCCATACTTATTTAATAATAAGTAATTCACAAATCATTTATTTTCAACATTTTAAAATATTCGATATACTTAAATCAAAATTAAGTATAAATTCATTCTTTAAGGAAATCATTTATTATAACAACATCTATTTGAGTCAAAACGAATGTTACGTAAAACATCGTTACGACGACTCAAAATCACTAGTATAGGGATTCGAAATTAAAATAGATATGTAAATCCCAATACTATATAAAAAAAACATTTCCTTTCGGAAATCATTTACTATAACAATAGTGTTATATTCCACCATTTCCTTCTTCCTCAAAAACGTCTATTTCAACAATGAATGTTGAAATCTATGATTTCAATATTCAATATATTTTAAAACATCGTTAAGACAATTAACTTCATTTTTAATGTCACTTTCCCAAAACCATATCCATTTTACTAAAAAATATATTCACTGTCCAAAATCGTGAATATACTTCACTAACCAAATTTCAATAATCTCTACACATTTTATTTCAAGAATTATCCACTATCCAAAATCGTGGATAAAATTCCCTTAATATCCTTCTATATTAAATTCATCAAATTTGATTGATTTTCGAATTTATAAAACAACGTTTATAAATTCTATTTCTATTTTATAACAACTTCGATTTATAAATTTCTTTTATTTACAAATTCGATCAATATTCCATTTAAAGGCAAAAATCCAATTTATAAGTTAATTTCTTATAAATCTTTCATACTACAGTTTCATCCATTTTATAACTTCCCAATTTATAAATCTATAAATTTCATTCACTTACGGATTCCATAATATTTCATTTTTAACACTTATAAAAACTCATTTTATAATTTCAATATTTTCAATTTATAGATATCAATTTTATAAATCTTTTATACGAATCGTTTATAGTTATTCAAAAATCCCAACTTAAACCATTTTATAAATCAATCAACTATTTATTTCAAAAATGACACTTTGGTTATATTTCACAAAAATCATAATTTCTATAACTTTAAAAGTTGAACGTTTATAAATCAATTCAAAAATTAAATAAACGTATACTTTCAAAAATCACTTTAAAAATCTCTTTTAAAATCATCATCGTTATTTTTAACTTCAAAAATGAATCCGATGATGCAACGCACCAATTAGTCAATCACAACATTCAATATCATATATCAATATGATAACAGAATACATCACAATATCTGTAAATAAATAAATACTGGTGAGGAATCCAGTTGGATCCCTCCAACCTGTTTCCCTGCATCCACAGACGTTAGCACAATACCAATTCCACTTCGAGGTGGAATATCGCGGTATGTGGGTTTTATAAATATCATCCGCTTACTAACGGCGCAATAGGGTCTCATCCGCTATACAAGGCGGGAAATCAATCAATCCAATATATACATATGCCAATATGTATATATTGCTATATATATAGATATATCCTACTATATCTAATATCACATCCAATAGCAATCAAATCAAATCAATAACTGAAAAATCAAATTTTCCTTCGAGTGAGAAAAATCTCACCTTAGCTTTTTAATTTGCCATCCCATTTTCCATTTTCGGCTGTTTCTTGATTTTAAACCTTGTATAATTAATTATACAAATTCATTAATATTTGAATAGACGAACAAATATTTTTCTCATTTTAAACAGATTGAATTAACTAATTATTTTACTCAAACTAACTTCTCTTTTTTTTAACATCATATTTTAACACCCCATTAATTAAATAAGTTACTTAAATAAATTAACTTTCAAAATACAATATATATTTATTTTTGATTTATAGATTCAAAAATCTAATTTTTTATAAAGCTCTTTTCAGATTAACAATCGTATACCTCCTATTAATATTTGAGAAAGGAAATGAGAATCACAAATTTAATTAAAAGTTTTAAACCCAGGCAACATTCGATTAAGATGTTTTAATAAAATAGGTATGTGTATCCACAGATATATATATATATATGTATATATATTTTTTTCAAAAAAAATCAGTTTTTTTTATGTTCCTGTAACAACAGTAACTGTAAATTTTATATCATTGTTTACTTGAATGCCAAAATCCCTAATCTATATATATATACTTAGATTAGATTTACAGTTGAAAATAAGTTGTTAAAAGAAATACCTCACTGCCAAGACCATTTTTGATCACGACTTCGACCCAGCTACGCTCGCGAATCGACCCACGAACCATTGCCGATCCCCTCACGCATGCGACCCAAAATCGCGATCGACGTTGAACCCGAGTTCCAGCAAAAACCAATCTCCGCTCGCGTCTCGAAATCGCTGCCACCAACCACCACGCCCTCCTCCTGCTGCCTCGAAACGCATCACAACCCACGAACACACGCACGTCCCGACAGCCACTCGCGACCAACTGACAAGTGCCTTCCATCGAATAGACTCCCTCACCCACGAACTCGAACTGGAATCGAGTAGAAGAATCTCAGATTCGCATTTGATTTCAAACATATACGTGCGTTTGTTTTGAAAGGAAGAGGAACGAATTGATTTTTTTTTGTTTTAAAAAGAATTGGAGCTAAAAAATCCCAATGCTCGACCGTTCTTTTTATGTTGAACGAGATTTCTTTTCCTTCCCGAGTCTTTAATTTGATTAGAGAAAAAGAAATAAGTTCGGCCATTGATTCATTATTTTGAAACAAGAGGAATTATGAAATGAAATCGCGTGATGATTTTAAAAGAGAGGGAGGGAGACAGGAAATCGTGTTTGCACGATAAACTTCGTGGTCTTCGGCGTGATTTAAGGCGTAGTTGAAGGGAAGATAACGTGTGATGTCGACCAAATTTAAATTTAAACTAAAATTAAAAATGAATTTGGTTTAAATTTCAATGCGTTTACCCATCGTGTGCTCACATATCAACTCCGAAAAATACGAAATTTGAAATCCGGTAATAATTCAATATTACGGACCCAATGGAACTGGTTTCGTCGAATTCCGAGACTGTGCCTCGGACGGCTATTTTTAAATATCGGTTGAAACGATATAATTTCAAAACTAAACAAATCACTGAACAATTCAATTCTGAAGCTTCTATTATTTCCGGTATTGTCAATACGAATTTTAAAAGCTTTTGAAATATTTTTCTTCAGCTTAAAACTGAAGATTCAAATTTTTATTCAACATTCAACAGATTAAATTTTATAATTTAATCACCAAATTCAAAGTTATATTGAGGATTCAAATTAAATTACCGTTCAAATATTTAAAATTAATTAAATATTTTCAATTTAAATTGTCGAAAATTCAGGGTCGTTACAATAGGAATAGAAATATTCCGTGATAGATCACAAGGAATTCTAGGATTGTCTCAAAAAGCATATATTGATAAAATTCTTGAGAGATTTGGCATGACGAATTGTTCCTCTAGTCCTTTCCAACTGCAGAAAGGAGACAAACTTGTTCTTGAGCAGTGCCCAAAGACTTCTATGGAACGAGAAGAAATGACCAAATATCCTTATGCATCTCTTGTAGGGAGCCTGATGTATTCACAGGTCTGTACAAGACCTGATATCAGTCATGCAGTTGGTATGCTGGGTAGATTTCAAAGTAACCTAGGAATCGCTCATTGGAAAGCTGCAAAGAAGGTACTGAGATACCTAAAGGGAACAAGGAATTACATGCTCACCTATAGAAAATCAAGTTACCTACAGGTAACTGATTATTCTGATTCAGACCTTGCTGGATGTCCTGACACTAGGATTTGCACTCTTGGCTATGTGTACCTCTTATGTGGAGGTGCAATATCATGGAGAAGCCAGAAATCTGAGATGCTTTTCGGATCCACCATGATGGCTGAATACGTAGCATGTTATGAGGCTTCAATTCAGGGAACATGGCTGTGTAATTTTGTCTCATAATTTGGCACTTTAAGTTTTATCTCTAAGCCACTAACTGTCTACTGCGACAATGAAGCTGCAACCTTTTTCTCCAAGCATGATAGGATAACCAAAGGTTCCAAACACATGGACCTTAAATACCTACTACTGAAGCAAGATGTTAAACTAAAGAAAATTATTGTTGAATCGATAAGTATAGACTTACAAGTGGCAGACATATTCACGAAAGGACTACCTCTAAAGACCTTTCAGAGACATACTGATAGCATGGGTCTTGCAGATAGTTCCTAATTATCTTCTTATTATGCCATTTATTTTGTACTTATCTAGACATAACAATTATTGAGCTCTTAATAATTTAGACATCTTTTATTTCTGTTTTATAATGTGTACACATTTACATTTAGATAAATGATAACATAAACAGTCTTTTGCTTCAAGACATTATGTGACCATTAAGTTATGCTCATTTACGGTCTAGTTATGAAAGTTGTCAATGTCATAGTACATGGAAGTAAGTATGTTGCAAAATAACATGTACACGTCATGACTTCCATTGACCACTGGATTAGCCAAGACACTTATGATAACTGACTAATGAAAAGTTTAGCATATCATGCGTGCCTTATGACCTTAATACGAAAACATTAATGGATTTTACTATTGACCAAGTGGGAGACTGTAAGGATATTTGACCGTTTTGTAAGGAAATTAATGCGAAACGTTTCCTTCTTCATTATGTGGTAAATTAATGGACCGTTTCCATAATAATGCGAAACGTTTCCTTCTTCATTATGTGGTACATTAATGGACTGTTTCCATATTAATGCGAAATGTTTCCTTCTTCATTATGTGGTACATTAATGGACCGTTTCCTTCCTCAAACGTTTCCTTCCTCATTATGTGGTCAATAGAATCTAAAGGGTTTTCCTATTAATATGCTAATAAATAAAACGGTTATAATCTAGAGCATTAATTTCTCTCATCTTGATCTTGATGGACGATCAAGATTAAGTCTACAAATCTGGAAATTTGGTCCTCTCTCTGCCTATAAATATTAACCTTTGCCCATCACAAAGGATATAAGAAAACACATAAAGAAAATATAGGAAAAGAGAGAGAAACTATTCTCCTTTATCCATTGATACAGCCTTCGACAACAACCATTGCTGATTCATATACAAGATGTCTGGAGGTATGTTTTATTAATTCATTACATATGTGATAATCATGTAATTCTAGATCTTAGGGCTTATATTATTCGCAAGATATAAATTACAATAACTAGCAAACACCAAAATCAAGATACTGCACACAATTCCCAGAGTATGAACAAGAGCATAAACATGGAAAGAGAGATAAATACAGTATACCAAGAAAAGTATTCGAGGAAGTATGCTTGATTAGCTCAGCGAGTGAATGTACATTGCAAACAGAAAATAAACAGCAAGTATATAAATTCATCATACACACACACTCTGACTTAGTACACACAAATTAGCATTCAATTCGTATGTGTATTTGGAATTAAAAGATTAGACATAAGATTCGTGAGTGAAATACTCGCCTGACTACTACTTTACTCCCTCTTCCTCTTCACATGAGTGTACGTACATAACTCGCTCTCTCAACCACATAACCTGATGCACTTTATGCCTTAGATGCTCACAAGTACAAGGATGAAAATATTCAAGTTTGGTGAATTTAGACAATTTATTTAATTTGTTGTTAATTTTCAAAGAAGTGAGACTTTTTAATAATTGTCTTCCTAAAGGTGTTAAAAATGAAATTCTACTCCGAGACAGAGAAGAGAAGGGTCATGTGATACATATTTAGAAACATGAAGATTCTTGAATTAGAGAAGTCTAGAAAATGAACTTAGCTTTAGAACTTAGGTTTGGGCTTGGAATTCTTAGGCTTGGGCCTTGAAAATATAAAATAAGCAAATATATATTTTTGTTTACAATACTATATTCTAATTAATTTAAATAAATACAAATTACATGTCAAACACATCTTTGCCAAGTCGAAACTATATTTCAAACACATCGCTTTTAAAAAGTATTACTTTTTACATTTCTCAACTTATTTGAATTTAAATATTACATTTTCACAATTTTAAATCTTTTTATTAAATAACTTTGAAATACCTTTATGAAATTATCACCAAAGTCTGATTTAATTAATCAATTTACTATAATTGACTTAAATTAATCAATACTTAAAAACCGAGTTGTTATAGACTCCCTACTTAATGAAATTGCGTCATCGCAATTTCCCATAAGAAAAATCTCTATTATATCAATTATACAAAACTTTTAGAATCTTATCAACAAAATCCCCACTAAAACTCATTTTTCTGTTTTGTAAATCAATTTCCAATGTATTTCACAATTAGAAACATTCTATTCCAACCCAAAATTATTTTCAAGTACGATTTTACAACTCTTTTGATTAAACTAAACAAATATTTAACTTTCTTTTAAACTGATGTACAGAGAAAAGTTTAAATTTATTTCCGAAACTTAACATTTTAAAATTTGTTTTATGTTTCATACCAAAATAATTCCCTAATAATAATTTATTTCATTTCAAAATCTTTTATACTCCAAAAAATACTACATTGTCAAAAAAATTTCCATCCATCAAAAGTAAAATAACAAAACGCATACCTTACTAGATCTCAAAGTCAAAACCAAAATAATTTTTTATCTCTAAATTATTTAGTAATACACATAACCACAAGGAATTTGTTCATTTTACAGTTCAAATTATACCACAAGTTATCAAATATATTCACCTCTATTCACAAATTCTCAAATACTATAAAATAAAGTGATATAGCCTCACCATCTACTATAGTGATTGCTAATATCAATTGCCTGCAACTATCATCAAAATACATACTTTATATAAAATATCCTTACAATCCATCTGCCAAAATAATAAATATAAACTCTGGTTTCCAAATCCTTTACAAATTATTTACTATACTTATAATATATACTTTCTAAAAGATTTCAAAAGCATTCACTTGACTTCCAAAATCATTTAATAATAATAATCAATGTTTGATAATGTTATAAACCTTTTCTTCTATTAACACTCCAAAACTTTAAAACATAACCAAATTACCTTTAATTATAACTACATATCTATATATAATGAGAATACCTTCATTTGAAACTTTGAAAATTACGTTAATACTCTTGCTATACATTAATTAAAAATAAGACAACTAGGATGGTTTCGTCCTTACTAAAAATAAAACTAATGCATTTTTTCATTTACACATCCAATTGGACGTGTCATACGTACTGGTGTATATATATACAAGTATGCTACTAGATAAACCATTTAAAGAAATATTTTATATGATATTAGATAAACACTATTCTTATTCGTTTATAATTAATATTGAAATTTACTTCACAACGCGGAAAAATGCACACAAAATTCAAAATTAAATTCAGTATCGACAAATTCAAATTGTGAAACAAACATAAGTAACTAAAATAAGTGCACTTAGTGGAAATTAATAATTCCGCTACGCACTCTAATTAAACAAATCAAAACTTGACCACCATATCATAAACCAAACATTACAACACAATATCAAACCATCCAAAATCATACCATACAAGTACTACTGGTTGGACTAACTCCTTTCGTCCTTGCTACTCCAACCATAATATATGTCATGCTTAAAGAAAAAGAAATTAATTATATATTTAAATATATATACACACATGTATTTAAAATCACAATACGTCCCCTGATAATTACCGCTAGTAATCATCTTATTTATATATAATATACTATTTCTTACTCTAGAAAATTATCCAACACACCCAAGGGTCGGGGACTCTAAGTCCGGTCTAAGGTCTCGACTTATGTCTCGTATACTCTGTATTGTTCTAAACCTGCTCTGATACCATTTTGTAATATTGGTGTCTCCATTGTGACCACTGCCGGTACCTCAGACACACTGGTTTTACGACCCGCCTCTCGACTGCAACCAACCCATAAAGGGGACGTGTAGGGTAAGAGTCAATGCTTTGTCACTGATCACAAGGCGAGAACCTCCCATCACGTGTGCTCCAACAACAACCAGCTCTGATCAAATTGAAACACCTTACCTTTATACCCACACTGTCCAAGAGTATAGAGTAATACTGTCAGATAATATGGAGAATGAGACTATAAGGGGTAGACACGTGAATATTTCATTGGGCTAACATTGGTATGTATTCAAACAACAAATAGGTAACTTACCAAACGTACACAGTATCGGCACAAAGAAATAAACATGTGTCCTCCAGGGCAGAACAGTACATAATATACAGTAAACAATAGAGAACACAGAGTCAATCGCTGCGATAATATGTATAATATGTAATATAATAATGTTATAGAATACAATACAACTCAATGTCAATTATATATACATATAGTGAATCAGGTATCATATAACAACCTAATATTGTACTCCTCTAAGCCCAATAAAACGGATGCTAGTCATGTCGTCTTTGTACTTGAAATGTTTCGAACTAACCTGAGCATTATAAAATAATACATAGGTCAGACTATGTCTAATCAAGTAACTGTAATAAAGGTAACTCAATGCAACATGGAATGATAATATAATAGCTCTCTAATATAATCAAAGCATCAAATGATATGCCAAAAGATGCATATAAATATAGAAAATATGTAAAATGTCATAATAATCATCAAGGCCTCACGTCATTCAAATAACTCATAACACCACTCAAATAGATCATATCCGTATAAAACAATCAGACCCGATATCAAAAGATGTCTGGAATGATGGAAGGAAATAAAAAGAAAAGAGAGGGAAAGAAAATCGAAATGAAACAAAGAATAAAAAAATTAAGTAGAAAATAGAAGAGCCCAGATTCCAAATGAACAAATTCAAACTCGAAAAGGATCTTTCTGATTCTCGAAGAATGGGGGGCAAAGGGATTGATCGAGAAAGATCTCTTATTCTTATTAGATTAGAATAGAAGATCGTGATTTGATCCGCATATGTTTGGTAAAAAGAATAATCTTCTTCTTTGATCCTAACTGGAAAGTGTTCAATTGGAACATGAAAACGTGAATGAATTGGTCTTAGTTACTCTTCGGGGCAGAGTGGAAGAAGGGAAGAGATTCTCGAATGAAGAAAAGGATCCAATTACTTTGAAAGAATTGAATGAGGAGGACTTCTACTTATTCCTGCAGCAACAAAAAATATTCAATCAATGACATTGAGAGTGAAGTATTCGACATCCCTATCTCGACCACGAGCACCTGAACCAAGACTCTTCTTCAGACTTAGGTTCTCTAGCTTCCATTCTTGAGGACAGAAAAGGCCCTCGTTTTCCTATTCAGGAGTTTGTATAAACTAAGTCTCTGTCTACTTCCCACGAGTCTTTTTTTCAATTGAATCCAAACAATCCCAATCAGACCCTCTTACTGTGGAAGAACAGATAACACAGGGGATTCGACTTTCACTTGTTTGAGTTAATGAGTTCGCAATCAAATAGAGAAGTTTTTTCTCTATTTCTCACTCATAGCTACAGCTCTAACTCGATTATTTCCTAATAATTGTTGTACCTCACAAGTAACATTAATTTGCTGACCGGCAGTATCTCGACCTTTAACTACCAAAGCGTTATAAATATTAGGCATCTTGCCCCGAGTTAGGCCCCTGCTACGCACCTCCAGTCATGAGTTAAGTGGGGAGCCTGGACCCCCTTTACTAGTAAGGGGAAGAAAAGCACTTCGAATTGTTGATTCATCGCCAGAGATGGCTTAGAACCAATAGTTCATTATCTAATGGAGTTTCAGTGTCCGTAACAGTTTTTCCTCTTGCCATGGCGTTATAAATATTAGGCCCCGGGGGAAAACAACATCCAGTACTGGGCCAATAATTTGATCTTCAATCCCTAGCCCCCTTTCGTCACTACTGTCGATTCTAAAGTAACCGGTAGGTTACCTTTTTCACAGGAGCTGCTCTGAGATCACCATTATGAAACAAATGAATGGACGACAAGCATAGTTACGCTCCAGTGTGATCTACGCCTGTTAGACTGCCGGGTTGTAATGGATTGGACTATGAATACTTCTTTCTAGTGAAAGAAGGATATCGTATCGGCCGCTCTCTTCAGGTATTTGCAATTCCTGTGGGAACCGCACCACTTGAAGCCTTTGTATCCACATAATAAGAAGCCCTCTTTTAGTAAAGCTTCTCTTCATCAGCGACTTTCGCGAATGCCTTCTATCGACAAAGAATCCCCTGAGTTAGCCCTACTTATCTAGTCGGTTTTTACGACAACTACTTGAGATGTGGTTGGATAATATCCTTTTTCGATTGGGTATGGGACCATTCCCGGAGCCAGGCAATTGATTTTAGTAAAAGGTGCTTTAGATGCACGTGGTTCTAAATTAATGCCAGATAAAAAGGATTTCGGTTATAGTTTTCCTTGCGACGGCTCGAGCCGAGATCACTAACTAATACTAATATAATAGAAAAGAACTATCTTAAGGACGAGACCACCTTTCGTACATTTCTACTGGAAATATATGAGTTTTTATTATCCTCAAAATTTATATATTTATATGATAAAATATCATATCCGAAATGTTTTTTCAATTTGTCTTTTTGACTCATCAATGAATAATCGACCCATTTACCAAGCAGAGTCTCACGAAATCTTCCTTCTTTGCCTTCAATTACATCTGAAAATGCACTTAAAGAATCACTTACCAGACATATGACAAGGCTATACTTACTGAAAAAACTGCATTTTTAAAAAAATCATAAAAATCCGAAGGCTCATTTTGATGGAAAAATAACCAGAGCCTATTACTCACTACATCAAAGAATTTCCATTAATGAAACCATGGAAATCACGATTTATACAAGAAATGTGCTAAGTCAAATGAACAACTCGAGTGCCAAATTGATATAAAGAATTCCGAAGTTGATCACTCTCTCGAACGACCGAAGAGAGTCATTATCATGCATATAAAAAAGACATCAGAACATAAATCATAGAACCAACACAAATAGGTGAATCATACGTATCCAAAAATCAGCATTCAAATCCCGAAAACATCCATAATATCAATATAAGAAGACATCTAGATTCAAAGCGTAGTAATGGGAACATACGTCAATGAGGTATAAAAACAACACATGAAAATAAGTAATAGTTAGCGATACACGCCAAAGAAGGATAATAGGCAACACACACCAAATAAGGATACGAGGAATGATCATACTCAGGACACAATCTCTGGTATAATCACATAAGTACTTGTCTAAATCACATCACACCAAAACCAGATGGGAGACTGACGGACGGACCTGCTCCAGAAGGCTACACACGTAACTAGAAAACTCGACACACATGCCCAACCAGCATGGCTCCTACAGTCTTGGTTACCTCGATGGACATCGTGACTCTTATCCAATGTATGTCATAAACATGCTGCAGGACTACATTCTGCATTGGTCACGACCCTACACGTGACTCCTAAATAGTAACATACTACTGGTCTTAGTGACACAAGGGGCTAACCATTGCCGATACACGGCTCTACGATCATTGATACATAACTATAAATATTTCCGATACACGGCTATAACGATGCCGATACATGGTATTGAGTGTCACAAGTACATGCCAAAAAAGAATAATAAGTGACACATGTCAAAGAAGGATACGGGGATTGATCATACTCAAGATGCAGTCTCTAGTATAATGATATAAGTACTTGTATAAGTCACATCACACCAGAACCAGACGGGAGACTGATGGATGCACCTGCTCTAAGAGATTACACACGTAACTGGTGAACCCGACACATATGCCCAACCAACATGGCTCCTACAGTCTTTGTTACCTCGATGGACATTATGACTCTTATCCACCACATATCATAAACACGTTGCAGGAAAACACTCTACATTGGTCATGACCCGACACGCACCCCCTAAATGGTAATAGACCACTGGCCTTAGTGACATAAGGGGCTAACCATTGCCGACACATGGCTCTACGATCACTGATACATAACTATAAATATTGTCAATACACGGCTATAATGATGCAGATATATGGCATTGGGTGTCACAGATCCATGGTACGACCACCGCAATCAGGCCGGTAGGGTGGATACTGTCCAATCTAGTTCACTCTCGAAACATAAAGGGAGTTGGATGGTGATAGAAAAATACTGTAAATATATAATAGCTGACACACAACTATGTACACATACTGTGGCACGGTACTATACATAAGATAATATATAGCTAAATACATGTACCGACACATGACACTAAACATATGCCGACACACAGCTAAATACATATACTGACGCACGGCTCGATATAATCGCCGATGCACGACTTCATATAAGTCACATATTACTCTTCTATATTCACCGCAACAAATATCACACTTCATATCCCCGTATTAAGTGTCATCCACGAGCAAAGGATAACCGAATAAATAACAGAACGACATCCCATACCACCGCGTGTTACTAGTCCGTTTATTCAGTGCTCACACATTACACTCGCCCTTCAATATTCTATATAATGAGTCCAAAGAATAACCGGAAAAGTGTTACCGAAAGATGGTATCACTAAACGGTTTATTCAAATTTCTTGTCACACAGAATAAATCTTAATAAATCAAATAGAAATGATGCCATCATTGTATCATAGTAAAATCATCTAAATTTATATCAACGATGAATCATTCAAATAGTGCAATTCGATATACAAGGAAAGGATGCATAGAAAAGAAATATAAAATAAATTATTCAAATAAATACACAACAACAAATCAATAGTAATAATAATCCATTTGCAATAAATGTTCTTTTATAACAAAATAAACAATTAGAAATAGATAGCTAATAAAATATATTCTCTTTTCAATAAATTGCTATTTTTATATCCTTGTCTAAACTTTATTAATAATTTATATTCAACTATTCAAAATAACTTTGGAAACTCATTGTTTTCATTAATTACAATTACAATATGCTAAACATTATTTTATTTCTAGATTATGTTATTTGTATAAGTTATTAGTTAATTAATATACACTTTAAATATAAAAGATAAGATAAATATACAATTACTCACACCTAAAGACAACTTGCACACGAAAGATGAAGAAGCAGGTATCTAAGCACATAAACCCATGCACACAAAAAAATACAGGACAGATGTAAATAATCAAGTACATAAATAGAAGAATGGATAAGCCGATAAGGTATATTATATAAATATATGTAAAGAAATCAAGCACCAGCCATCACACACGCAACCCATTAACTAGTACATATACAATATTGAAATAGAATAGTTATACAAATACTTATACATATAACACATCAACTCAATTAAAACACCCGAACACTAAATTTTTCACAACACAATATACACGCAAGCAAACATATCAATGCAAGCATGCACACTTAGCAACACACGCCCACGCATCCAACAAACATACCTGAACCCATGCATATATAAAGAAATACACACACAAACAACCACACATGCATATATATATTTATTATATAGGGGATAAATAAATGTTTACACTAAAAAAATTTGTACGCAGATGCTACAAAATCAAACATTCAACACATACACAAGAAATACACTAACTCACCTAGCCATACAACACATGCACGTTAATAAACAATGCACAGCAAAATGTAAACCATATAAATACACACACACACTCACGCATATAAGATACTAGACACATGCGCACATACAACAGTTGAAGGAAACACACCCAAAACGCACGCAACAACACCCATCATTTCCCAAAATAGAAAGCAGCACTCACTCCTTTATATACACACACATATACATACATACATACATACATACATACATACATACACACACACATATGTTTGTACACACACGTGCATTGATAGGCATGCACCCACCAAGACAAACAAATGCTTAAAATGTATTATGTAAAACGACAAGCTGAATTTGGAGTCTTAAATCTGGTTATTATACTGTCCACCCAATAACTCATATCGTAAACAACTTCAAACCCTAGCCGCAACCATTACTCTTTTAAGAAAGAGAAAAAAATTAAAAACGGCTACCTACTTCAGCCATTCCAGCCACCACCACTCAAACTACAACTCACGGAGGCTTCCGGAGCTTCTCCATCTCATTATTAGCATCTTTATCTGTCCAATTTCGAAGCTTTTCTCTGGCATATTGAGAGTTGACGAAGTTATGTCTCTCCCTCTTCCAAAACTTGCTGGTGTTCTCCAGATCCGTTCTTTTTTCTTCATGATAGTGGTGATTAGTGAATTTAGATGTTTTTACCTTACTATCGTTGCTATTCTCCAGAACTTCTACTAAATAGTGACGATTTGGAGGGTTGTAACCAATTTGAGAGGAATCTTCTAAAATATTTCTACTTTCTCCCTTGCACCAGCAAGATAAGTGATAAACTCTGTTGTTCAGCAAGCTTTTGTAAAATATGCTCACCTTTTTATTGTCACTGACATTCAGATTGATGTAATCATCCATTGACAGCTTCACAATCTCCTTAGGAACGCAGCTGAACGCGCGGTAGCTCCTCCGAGCTGTAACAGGTAAACAACCAGTCTTATTATTCATAATATAACAAAAATTGACATTATTAATAATATCTTTATGTGCACTTCCCTTGCAAAGTTCAATTTTGTTAGCAGCTCTGAAATAGCCGCCTCCAGAAATATAGCTCAGGGAGTTGCTGTCTTGGCCAAGCGAAGTCATGGCCTTATCAGTAGTATGAACATTGCATTGACAGCATCCATGCCTCCTTTTGGAAAAATTAGTAGTGAATTTCCCCCTAAGTAAGAAATCTTCAACTCCAAATTCATATATGTCAAGCTTGTTGGAATTAAAATTAGCAGCTTCATTGCATTCATGTTGCTTGTTTGTTTTCCTGCTGAGAATTTGAAAGTCTGAATATATGTTATTCCAAAGTTGAATGCTGCTTTTCTCTATTTTGTGATGAAGCCTTTGGTTTTCTCTCTCCAAATGTGATATATGACAGTGGTTAACATAATCGATGCTTCTTTAAAATCCTTTGATTTAGGCTTGAAGTTGTTCTGAATATATTGAATACTTTCCCTTATGCTCTGAATGGATTGATGTTGATTAAATCTTAAAGCATTTTTAGCAATGTACCAAACATGTTTCGAAAATGTGCAATCAAAAAAAAAGATGGTCTGCAATTTCCACACCATTTTTGCACAACAGACAACTGTTTTCTGCATTTTTAGTTCATTTGGCACATCTTTCCTTTGTTGGAAGCCTATTGAGAATGGAAAAGTAGGAACAGTGAGACATTTTAGGACAATTTGATTTGCTTCAAATGACATTGTGCCAGCTGACTTCAGTATCTTCTCCCTTAACAAATTTCCACATTTTTTAAATGAGAAATTTTCTTTTGAGCTAAGTTTCCAAATCCAAGTATCTCTTTGTAGGTTGTGATCAATTGTGATATTTTCAATTGCTGTTCTGTATATATTTGCAGCTTCATGAATTCTTGTATTCCATTCTTGATTGTGAATAATATTTTACACCTTGTCATTAGTGTTAAAGAATAAACTCAAATTAATAATAAGGTGAAGAGTCGTGTCTATTAAGTGAAGAGTCGTGTCCATTGGAGTGAAAAGGTGTCTATCTAAAGAGTCGTGTCTATTGAGTGAAGAGTCATGTCCATTGGAGTGAAGATGTGTCTATCTAAAGGGTCGTGTCTATTTGTAAGGGTGTGTAAACCACTATAAATATGTGGTCATTTTGTGTTGTTTGCAAGCAAGAAAATTTATATGAAATATTTTATGAAATATAATTAGTTTCTTCTCTCCTCCTCGTTTCTAACAAATTGGTATCGGAGCTATGGAAAATTTCGGGAGTTTATCGTTGGGGCAAATACCGATTCCATGACTAACCAAGTTGAATTATGACAATTGGAGCATTCAGATGTGTGCGTTGCTAGGTGCACAAGATGCATGGGAAGTAGTCGAAAATGGCTACATTGAAACAAAAAATACTACGAACTTGACTACGATGCAGTTAAAGACATTGAAAGAAATGTGTATAAAAGACAAGGCCGCTCTCTACCTCTTGTTCCATGCAGTGGATGAGTCGGGATTTGAGAAAATTATCGATGCAGCAAATTCGAAGGAAGCATGTGACATTTTACAAAAGGTCTATAAGGGAGCTGACCGAGTTAAACAAGTGTGGCTTCAAACTCTTCGAGGTGAATTAGAAGCGATGAAAATGAAAGAATCGGAAGGAATATCCGACTACATCACACGTGTCCAAATAGTGGTTAATCAACTCAAACGCAATGGAGACACCCTAACTGATGCAAGGATTGTGGAGAAGATTTTGCGATCATTGACCGACGATTTCGAGAATATCGTATGCGTAATTAAGGAGTCGAAGAATTTGGCAGAAATGACCATCGATGATCTTGCAGGTTCACTTAAAGCACATGAACAACGAAGGATGAAAAAGAAACAAGAGCTACTCGAAGAGGCTTTACAAGCTATGGAAAATATGAAGGAAGACAAGGCGATATATGCACAACAAAATCGAAGAAGGGGACGCGGTCGTGGAGGTCGTGGTTTTGGCCGTAGTGGAGGCCATGGATTTGGAAACAATCTTGAAGAAAAAGGCCAGCTGATACAACAAAATTGGCGTGGTCGAGGACTTGGTCGTGGAAGAGGTGGCCGGTCAAATCGTCCAAATGTTGAGTACTACAACTGCGACAAATATGGGCATTATGCAAAAGACTGCTATTCCAAGAAAAAGGTGGAAGAAAACGCAAATCTGGTTGCGGAAGAAGAAACAAAAGAAGATGGTGTTCTCTTGATGGCCTACAAGGACAATGCTTCTGACAGCGATATAATGTGGTATCTCGACACCGGTGCTAGTAATCATATGTGCGAACAAAAACACCTTTTCGTGGAGATGCAAAAGGTAAAGGATGGACATGTGTCATTTGGAGATGCGTCAAAAGTTCAAGTCAAAGTCCAAGGCACAATATGTTTTTCTCAAAAGGATGGTAAAGAAGGGTTGATTGAAGATGTCTATTACGTGACTGAACTGAAGAGCAACATCCTTAGCATGGGGCAACTATTGGAGAAGGGGTATTCAGTTTTCATGAAAGATCGGATGTTACATTTGAAGGACAAAAATGGCTATTTACTTGCAAATGTAGAGATGGCCAAGAATCGAATGTTTAAACTCAATCTGGGAAAAGTGCGAGAAAGGTGTTTTCAAGTCAACGTGGAGGATAAAGCCTCACTGTGGCACTTACGGTTCGGACACTGACATTACGACGGTTTGAAATGGTTAGCAAAGAAGGATATGGTTTACGGTTTACCAGACATGGATTACACAAAGAAATTTTTCAAGGGATGTGTGCTCGGCAAGCAAACAAGAAATTCTTTTCAAAAGAAGACTGATTATCATGCAAGGAGGTCTCTAGAGTTGATACACACCGACATATGTGGCCCGATCACACCTAAGTCATTCAGCGAGAAGAGGTACTTTATCATTTTCATTGACGATTACACAAGAAAGACTTGGGTTTATTTTTTGAAAGAAAAATCTGAGGCACTTGGAATGTTCAAGAAATTCAAAGTATTAGTAGAGAAGACGACTGGTCTTTATATCAAGGCCTTACGATCAAATAGAGGTGGAGAGTACATGTCAACAGCATTCACAAGCTATTGCGAGGAACAAGGGATCAAAAGATTTTTAACTGCACCATACTCACCTCAACAAAATGGTGTGATTGAATGAAAAAACCGAACTATTCTTGACATGGTTCGATCAATGTTGAGAAGCAAAGGCATGCCGAAAGAATTCTAGGCAGAAGCAGTACAATGTGCAGTGTACGTGCAAAATTGGTGTCCACATGCGATATTGGTAGATCAAACACCACAGGAAGCTTGGAGCGGACAAAAACCAACTATATCATACTTAAAAGTATTCGGTAGTTTGGCATATGCGCGTATACCAGATCAAAGAAGAACCAAATTAGATGATAAGAGCAAGAAGTACGTATTCATTGGATATGATGAAAAGACAAAAGCTTTCAAGTTATTCAACCCAATTGAAAAAAAGGTGGTTGTGAGCCGAGATGTGCAGGTGAATGAAGAAAGCGCGTGAGATTGGAACAACCAAATGGAAGTGACGCAGAAGGAAGAAAAAGGAGAATCATTAACTACTACATCGATACGCACACCAATAACACCTCAAATATCTGATGATGAAGAAGAGCTAAGGCAACTAAAGATGCGAAGTTTGCAAGACCTATACGAGTCAACAGATAAAGTACACTTGATATGTCTCTTGGCAGATGCTGAGAATATTACTTTTGAAGAGGCAGTGAGAGATAAGAAATTGAAAGCTGCGATGGATGAAGAGATGAAGGCTATCGGTAGAAATGAAACTTGGGACTTGGTGGATTTGCCAAAAGGATATCAACCCATAGGAGTAAACTGGGTATATAAGAAAAAGATGAATGCCTATGGTGAGATAGAAAGGTATAAGGCACGCCTAGTTGCGAAGGGCTACAAATAAAAGGCAGGGATCGACTATGACGAAGACTTTGCCCCGGTGGCGAGAATGGAAACAATCAGGCTTCTCATATCACAAGCAGCACAATTCAAGTGGTCGATCTATCAAATGGATGTAAAATCAGCATTTTTAAATGGTGTGCCTGAAGAGGAAGTATACGTGGAGCAACCACCATGGTACATGAAAGCTGGGGAGGATAGTAAAGTATTGAAGTTAAGGAAGGTGCTATATGGGCTAAAGCAAGCGCCTCGTGCATGGAACACCCGAATTGACACCTATTTCAAGGACAACGGGTTCGTACAATGTCCCTACAAGCATGCACTATACGTGAAGAAAGAAAAATGCAACTTGATATTTGTTGCTCTTTATGTTGATTATCTAATATTCATGGGGAATAATGTGGAGATGATAAAAGATTTTAAAGAGGCCATGACTCGAGAGTTTGAAATGACAGATTTAGGGTTAATGAAATAATTTCTTGGTCTTGAAGTTAGACAAGGAAGAAATGGAATATTTGTGTCACAAGAGGCTTATGAAAAGACATTTTGAAGAAGAACAAGATGGAAGAGTGCAATCCAGTAGCAACGCCGATGGAACTTGGTATGAAACTCTCTAAATTTGATGAAGGAGATCGAGTGGATGCAAACAAATACCAAGTTTGATTGGAAATCTACGGTATCTCACATGCACAAGGCCAGACATTGCGTATAGTGTCGGCATAGTAAGTCGGTTCATGGAGGAGCCAAAATATTGACATCTGAAGGCTGTTAAGAGGATTCTTCGATATATACGAGGAACGGAGTCACTTGGGTTACTCTACTCTAAGACAAATGAATACAAGCTGGTGGGTTACTCTAATAGCGATTGGTGTGGAGATGTAGATGATCAAAAAAGCACATCGGATATGTCTTCTATATGGAAGATACTGCTTTCACGTGGCTCTCAAAGAAACAACCAATAGTGACATTGTCAACGTGTGAGGCAGAGTATGTGGCAGCATCCTTTTGTGTATGCCATGCAGTATGGTTGAGAAATTTGTTATGTGAGTTAAAATTCCAGCAGCATGAAGCAACTGAAATACGAATCGATAATAAATCTGCAATTGAGTTGGCAAAGAATCCAGTGCACCATGAAAGGAGAAAGCATATAGATGTTCGCTTTCGCTTTATTCGGGAACATGTGAAGGAAGGCAACGTGCGAATGAGTCATGTTGCAAGTCGTGATCAAGTGGCGAATATATTCGCAAAGCCGCTACCAAAAGTGCAGCTCGAAAATTGTAAGATGATGATTGGAATGAAGGATGGAAAATGTTTGAGTTTAAGGGAGGAATTTGTTAAAGAATAAACTCAAATTAATAATAAGGTGATGAGTCGTGTCTATTGAGTGAAGAGTCGTGTCCATTGGAGTGAAAAGGTGTATATCCAAAGAGTCGTGTCTATTGAGTGAAGAGTTGTGTCCATTGGAGTGAAGAGGTGTCTATCTAAAGGGTCGTGTCTATTTGTAAGGTTATGTAAACCACTATAAATATGTGGTCATTTTGTGTTATTTGCAAGCAAGAAAATTTATAAGAAATATTTTATGAAATATAATTAGTTTCTCCTCTCCTCCTCATTTCTAACAATTAGCACCTCCAAATAGATATATGTTGTTCCAACTAAGTAAATCAATAAGTGATTTTTCAAAAATCCATGGGTCAAACCATAAGCTGGTTAAACTGCCATCTTTAAACTTCCTTTCTAGAAGAATTTTACCATTCTCTCTGCAGTTAAGAATATTTTTCCAAGTATATGAATGATGATTTTTAACCTTAGCAGTCCAGAAATTTTTATTTTTGAGATATTTTTCTCTCATCCATCTAGCCCAAAGAGATTTTCCATTAATAAATTTCCAAAATAACTTGTATTTTGCTGCTTCTCTCAAGTCTCTGATATTTCTAAGTCCTAATCCACCAGCACTTTTAGGCATACATACTTTATCCCAAGCAATTTTGTGCTGTTTACCTTGCCAAATAAAGTTAGCACACATTTTTTCAATTTTGCAAATTGCTTTTGCTGGAATATTATGAGCTTGAACCCAGTATATAACAATTGCAGTGATGACAATATAGGTGAGTTCTAGTCTACCAGACAGTGATAATATTTTACTAGACCACCCTTCAAGTTTACTTTGAATTATGTCATACAGTCTTGAACAATCCCTATCATTAAGCTGATTTATACTTATGGGCAGGCTTAAGTACTTGACTGGCAGACTACCTTCATTAAATTTTAGAATGCTTAAAATTTCCTCTTTGTATTTGCATCCTTTGCTGAAATAAATTTTGCTTTTGTACCCATTGACTTTTAAACCAGAAAAGATTTCTAATTTTTTTTAAATACTGACTATAGACTTTTAGTATTTGCATTGATGAACAAAAGCAAATCATCAGCATATAAAAGATGAGTAATGGAGGGCTTGATTCTATTTATAGCTTTAATATTCCCTTTACTTTGTTCAGAATCAATTAAAAAGGTAAAATATTCCATAACAATTGTGAATAGATAAGGAGAGAGAGGATCTCCTTGTCTAATTCCTTTATTGATATGGATATAACCTTTAGGGGAGCCATTAATCATCACAGAATATGTAACATTGTTAATACACTCTTTTATAAGTGCACAGAATTTTTCATTGAAACCCATTTGAATCATCATGTGTATAATGAAGTGTCTATTAATTTTATCAAAAGCTTTGTGTAAGTCAATTTTAATACACATGACACTTTTATTTTTATTGTTAAATTTTCTAATCTGCTTATGAGCAAGCAAAGTGTTTTCAGTAATAATCCTTCCAGGTATGAAGGCACATTGGTTTTCAGAAATTAGAAATTTTAAAAACACTTTTATCCTATTGCATAAAATGGAAGATATGATTTTATAAATGAAGTTACAATAGGAAATAGGTCAATAATCTTCCAGCCTAATTGGATATTTGATTTTTGGGACAAGTGTTATAAAAGTACGATTGAACGATTTTAAAAGCTTTCCTGTCTTGAAAAATATAGAAATAACCTCAAAAATATTATTACTAGAATTAGACCAGTGAGTTTTATATAATTTAGCACCAAATCCATTTGGACCTGGGCTTTTATCATTATTAGCATTGAAAATAGTATTCTTAATATCCAATATACTAACAGGAGCTAAAAGAAGATCCTGACTACTCTCTTTTAATAAGAATTTAGCATTAATATAAGGAAAAGAAGTCATATATTTATATGTGTTAAACAACTCTTTGAAATAATTAATGGCTTCCCCCTCGATCTCATTCAAATTCTTTAAAGCATTCCCATTTGCATCAATAAGTTTGCCTATGACATTTCTATTTTTTCTATTAGTTATTCTGGCATAAAAAAATTTGCTAGCTTCATCCCCATTAGTTAACCAGTCAACTTTGGCCTTTTGCCTTAAATTAACTGAATGTATATGAAGAAAGGAGATAAGTTTATTTTGAGCCTGAAAAAAACTATTGGTAATATTACTATCTAAGCAGTTATTATCAAGAGCATTCTGTAATTTCTCACAGTGTACTCTTACTGGTTTGAGCTGATTTTTGTTTCTACTGTTATTCCAGCTTTTAAAATGCCCCTTAGCAATTTGTAGAAATTTGAAAATTTTGTATTGGGTAGAGCCTTGAATTTTAAATGACAAGCATTTATTGATGATATCTTTGTAGTTTTCCTCAAACACCCATCCATTCATAAATTTGAATGGAACATTCTTCTTGTATAAAACATTTCCTATGGGAAAAATTTGAATAGGGGTGTGATCACTTGTAGCTTGAGGTAGAGTAAAACATTTGTATTGAGGAAACATATTTAAAAACCTTTGGTTAACTAATATCCTATCAAGTTTGCAGTGTATATTTCTATACTTACCAGACTTCCAAGTGAATCTGTTACCTATAATATTAGCTTCAACAATGCCATTCCTAAGAAAGAAATTGTTGACAAATTCTAACTAACTAAAAGGGACTGGTATGCCACCTCTTTTATCAGATGCATGCATGATGGTGTTAAAGTCACCCATTAAAATCCAGGGATGAGAGATTTGCTTATTTAATTTCTCAAGATGATTCCATAAAACAAGTCTCTCATTTTCAAAGTTTGATGCATATATAAAAGTGACTTCCATATTTAGACCATCTTTATTAGCAAACAAACAGTGAATATATTGGAAGTTTAAAAGCGACTTACTAAATTCCAAATATTATCATCCCATGATATTAAAATTCTACCATTACCTCCCATTTGACTATTATTAATAATTTTCCAATTGGAGAGTTGTCTGGTATGATATTCAACAATTTTTGTATTATCTAATTTGTGCTCTAATAGACCTAATATGCTAGGCTTTTCAGCAACAATTAAATTAGAGACATCTAATTTTCTAATAGGAGAGTTAAGACCTCTAACATTCCAAGAAATAGTCGACATATATAAAATAATGAATAAAAAGAATAATAAAGGATACTCAAAGGATATGTTGATAGTTACAGTGAATCACTGTAACTATCCTTATCTTCCTGTACGTCAGCTTCTTCCCCTTCTTTTTGTATGCTGAATCATTTTTAACCTTTAGAAGCTTTTCCCATTTATCATTTTTAGAAATGTACTTTTCTCTAACTTCTTTATTTGCTGCATCCTCAACATGTTCTGCAGAAGAGATATCATTTAAGCTTTTGATTCTTGTTCTAGTTTTTTCTTCCTTTTCTTGTTCTTGTCTGGAGATGCTAGGGATGACATAGCATTAACTGCTGCTTGGATAGCTTTTCTAGATACAGACTTTTTATTTTGTGGAGTTAGTGTGCCTGGAAGAAATGCTATGCCAGTGCTCTCTGGAAGAGTATGTAAATCAGGAAGGTCCAGATTTTTTAGAGGACAGTGATCAACATTCTACTATCCTAGAAAATATTTGCCAAAGCAGGAGCCTTGAGAACTGTAGTCTCTTCCATGGAAGTAGTAGTTGCATTTGGGGGATCAGATTCAAAACCATTATCATTGTTTACCTGCAAAATCCGAGGGGAGTAACTCTTTTTAGTTTGCAAATTTTTCCGAATGTCTACACTTGTTAAATTGCCTGCATCCATAGTATTTGCATGAGCCTCTAATTCATTTAAAGAATTTTGATTAAAATTCCTTGACTATAGAACAGATCCAATTTGAAACCCATCATTTAAATTTTGTGCATTCATGTTATCCTCGACATTCGTCACCATTGTAACACCATTTTCTCTGCACTTTTCTTTCCATACTTTTTTAGCAGAACAATTTTCATTTGTATGACCAAAACATACACAAGATTTGCATCTTGGGAATCCACTCATATTCAATCTTTTGCACTATATTATCACCATCATACATTGTGATGTTTACTTCATCAAGAAAATCTGCATCAGCTTTAATTTCAACAAGTACTCTTGCATAACTCAGTCTTGTTTCTCTGGCTGTTGGTTCATCCAACTTCAGAGGTATACCCATCACACTTGCAGTAGCACTAAAAGCATCTTTATCCCATAGTCTTAAGCTTAATTCGGGCAGTCTAATCCATATTGGCATGGTGGTTAAAAGATCTCTGTCAAAATTCATTTTCTTGCTTCATTTTTTCAATATAATCAGTTTACCATTTATAAAATATGGCCCTCCTTTCAGGGTTTTTTTTACAGAATCTTGTTATAAAAAACCATTATTTCTAGTATAAATTTCAAAGCTACCTGTGGGGTTCCAAGTGCGGGAAATATAAGTCTTGAAATGATGATATGGTGGACGAGGACCGAAGACATAAGCAATAACTGAAAATCCCTATTTATTCTTTGTTCGTTTATCTATATCCTCTTTCACAGTAACGAATTTTTTATTCTTGATATTGATAGGAGCAACATAATGTAGATCAAAATCAGAGTCTAACCCTCCTTTCTTTAGAAGATCAGCCCAAGAAGAGGCTGTTTGCTGCTTTTATGCAGTATCTGCACTCACTGAAGTGTTGGAAACATGACTTCTTGGATTCATCGGAGGCTTAGATACATTTCTTGATTGTGCATTGTATTTCTTGGAACAGTTTTCCCTGTAATAAGAGGATTTTGATGTATATAGCCTGGTTTTCTCTGAATATTTCTTTGAAAATCAGAAGCCATATCTTTTCTGTTCGCTTTTTAATTGTAGATAACTTTCTGAAACCCATCCTCATCAATATCAACAATGTTCGGCTTAGGAGGGTTATTTCTGATTTTGATTTGTTGCAAAAGAGGATTAGAGGTAGACGAGGGAGGAGAAGTGGAAGGGGAAGAAGAGGAGTCCTCAATCTGATCAAGATTATTAACAAAGATTGGGTTATTGTGAATTTTTATAGAATCTTCCATTATTGCATGTAAAGCTTTGTTAACATACTGTGAGTTGTATGTCTGGTTATACCAACATTTATATTTGCATTCAAAGCTGCATTTGGAGCTTGTCTTATGTCTAGCCAATGCTGCTTTCTTATAGAGGAAATAATCAAACAACGTTATTTATTTTCTTTGCTCATTGTAACCTTCTGATTAAATACATACTACAAGATGTATGTTAGATGATTAAAACGATTAAATATAGACCATAGATCAAAGTAAAATGGAATGATGGTGATTGTTCCAAATTCTAAAGATACATATTAAAACGTTTGAGCTCTTGTAGAGTGAAATTATGTTCCAGCTCACATCATAAAAGATATTAGTTACTAGATTGTGGACTAACTATGAGTGAATAGATCTAATCCACAGTTTAGTCCATATAAAGAAGGTTATTATCAGCCCAATACGTTGCATTATAAGTCATTACTCTTTGCTACTGTTATGCAAGCATCAGGAAATACACACACACCATTTGGCACTAACACACACATAAACACTAACGCCTATATGTAAATATATACACTTTATCAATAAATTTCCAATGCTTGCCCAAACATAAAATCAAATTAAGTTCCAGCAAAATATAATACATTAAAGGGTTTACAAAACAAAAGAAATAACTAGTAAACACCAAAATAACCAGATTATAAACATGGAAAGACAGATAAATGCAGTATACCAAGGAAAGTACTCAAGGAAGAATGCTTGATTAGCTCAGCGAGTGAATGCACGTCGCAAACAGAAAATAAACAGCAAGTATATAAATTCATCATACACACACACTCTGACTTAGTGCACACAAATTAGCATTCAATTCGTATATGTATTTGGAATTAAAAGATTAGACATAAGATTTGTGAGTCAAATACTCACCTAACCGCTACTTTACTCCCTCTTTATTGGAATGATACAGAGAACGGCAGTGCTTATATGGATCTGTATTATCTCAAAAGTAATCTCAGCCCTTCACACTGATCTCAACAGTTACAAGTAATTTGCTCTTTACAAAAGAAGTTTTGGGTCTAGGCTTTTAGATACCGCAGCCCATTTACATATATTTCTGTTTAAATAGCAAAGCTCCTATTGTACAAATTGATGTATCATTTCTGTATCAAACTTCAGTTTACAAACTTGAATCAGATTTATCAATAAATCATTTTTTCATTTTCATAATCTCAGATTCAATCCCTTTATCATTTCATCGTAAATTCAAATATGGTATCGGAGCAAAAATTCGCCTAACGACATCAAGAGAAATCAACTCATCGGAAAAAAGGCAAGAAATCATCATTTGAGTTTATTTTCTTCTCACCAGATTTTGATATCATCATTTGAGAAGAAGATTCAACCAACAATTACTACTCCTCGCCAGTATTATCAATCTGGCTGCAATAGTATTTCTCAGTGAATCTGGGATTGAAGCAGCAACAAAATTTCAAAGAAAACAGAATTAAGAATTCAGAAATCATCAACACAAGTTCAAAGAAAGTGCCATTCCAAGAAAAACCCATCAGAAAACTTCATCACCTGAGTTCCTCTAGTTGCAACAAACCTGTTTGTGTTCAGATCATCATTCTTGACCCAGTTTCTTTTCAAGAAGTTTCTGTTCTTTGCTTTTCTCCATCTTTTCTATTCTGTTGGATTTATAAATCATCATGTCAGACGAAGCCCACTCTGAAATCCCAATCAGTAGCAGTTAGTCTCAGCACACCACATCAAATGCCAAAAAACTTGTGAAGACTGTAATCAGTCCTCAAAGCCAACTGGTTACAGTCCATCTTAATGAAGAGAATTATCTCCTCTAGAAGCTACAGGTTGAAACTGCCCTTCAAGGATATGGTCTTGAAGGCTTTATTCAAGGAACCATTCCTATTCCCTCAAAGTGTATCACTGATCAAGAAAACAAGATTATTAGTAATGAAGAATATGTGCAACATCATAAGCAAGGCAGACTTATATGCTCATGGTTGATATCATCAATAAATGCAGATTTACTGACATATGTAATAGTTTGCAAGACTGCAAGTAAGATTTGGACAACAGTAGAAAAGGTTTTTAACTCACAATCTGCTGCAAAAGTAATGTTTTATAAAAGACAACTTCACAACATCAAGAAAGACAGTCATAGCATGAGAGAGTATCTATTCAAGATCAAGTCAATATGTGATACTTTACAGGCAGCAAATTAGAAAGTCTCCGATTCAGAACAAATTATGACCATTCTAAATGGGCTAGGTGATGAATATGAAGCGGTGGTTGCAATTATAACATCTCAGAGAAATTTACCATCAATAGATGATGTGCATTCTATTCTACTGCCACATGAAGCAAGAATTGATATAAAGAAACCACAAGAATCTGAGTTCTTTGCTAATTTTGCTGCTAACTACAGGGGTAAAAGCCAAAATAATAACAGAGGAGACCAGTCCACTTAAAGAGGCAGATATGAAAATAGATCTAGAGGAAGAAGCAGATGGAATAACAACAACAGACCCAAATGCCAAATATATGAAAAACTTGGGCATACAGCAGCAAGATGCTATTTTAGACTGAACCTCAATTATCACTACAGGAAAACATGCTTTTCTTGGCAATACTGTACAACATTTTTAACCCGGATGCTATGATCCCTTTGGATTTTATACAAATATAAATCTAAAATGCCGTGTCAAGGTTGAATATCCCCAACTGCATAAATTTTAGGTGGCCTTGTTAATTTTAAGCGGCAAACAAACGAAAAGCTTTATTTTCACGCCCACCCTTCGTTCTCTCCCTATCTTTTTTCCTCGTTACAGGAAAAACGTAAAATCCAATTAAGTGCGAATACCACTAAATCAAACCCTAATTCAAAGTCATTGACTGAACCATAGAGTACTTAAAGGGTTATGATCTCCTCATCACTACCTTTTCTTCTGATGGTCATGTCTTCTAGATCAAGTTATCCGCTGAAAATTATTTATAATATCAGGTATTTCTTAATTGTTTCCCATATGTTTGCTTGCAAAATTGCTTATGTTTATATACAAACACGGAATTTGGATTGTCATGGGAATCAAATAAAAAATGGGACAGTTCTAAAGTTCTTTGATTTATTATTCTATATGTTTTTATGGAAGGATTTTTTGTTTTGGTTCTGTTGTTTTTGTATGGTTAGGCATGATACTTTTGTTGGTACTAGTTGGGTTATTATGAAAAATCCAAATTAAGAAGATCAGACTAAACTTCTAATGACAACAATTATTGTTTTATTTAGACTAATTTCACAGTTCTACATGTCTAAATTTTGCACATAAATTGTTAAAACACTCCAGTACCATGATAATGCAACAATGGGAGAACTTGAGTGAAGAGAATGGTATAAATGATCCATGCCCCAATGAATCCAGGCTGCAGCGTGAGCAGGCAGAAAGGGGGTTGCATTTCAGTGCAGTCCTAATCACGTTACTACATTTTTCTTCACTTCAGCTTAAGCCTGAAGCTATAAGAAAGACACTTCAGTGCATTTCTGTGCATTACAGCAAACATCTTAATTTACATACGCCATTGTGGGATGCACTCCGATATTGATCACTTAAGTCTTTTCGCATTTCTGGTCATTTCATATTTAGTAATTGTCCCGCCATTTTGAGAAGCAATGTATCGACGATAAGCTCTAAATCTTCTGGTTTCTCGCCTTCTCAACTACTTTTTCCTTCATGCTCCTTAACCGTGTAATATTACTGTATATGTGTTTTCTTCTTACATCTTGCACATCGAGAATTCATATAACTTCACAGGTTTTTTCTTCTTTGCAAACTCATATAAAGATTGTGTTTCATGGCTTTGAAAACTTTGTTAACTAGACAAATAAAAATAACTAAGCAAATAAACAATAATCAAGTTTATTTTAAAAAACTCTAAGTATATATAAAAATTAACTAATTTAACTAAATTCTATAAAAATTAACTATGTTTGCAAATTTTTTTACTAAATTGGCTATATTTTTTAAAATTTAACTAAAATTTAACAAAGTTAACCAAGTTTAAAGAAAATTGAGTATGTTTATAAAAATAACTAAGTGTATAAAAATTAAATAAACTTTTAGAAAATTATCCAAGTTTATAAAATTGATTAAGTTAACTAAGTTTCATAAAATTAAATAAATTAATAAAAATTAGATTATTAATAAAAATAGCCAAGTTAACAAACAATTTTTAAGGAATAAAAAATTGAATATTCATTTGGAGATTGCCTCTGTAACATTAGTATGTACAACGCAAACACAAGCCTTACAGACTAGTTATATGTGGAGTTACCACATCACTACTGCTAACTATTTTGTACTGAAAATTTAGTGTAAATACATAACCGTTTGGTTGTTAGTTCCAGTGAATTGATTGCTCTAACCCAAGAGCTCGACAGTTTTGCAAATTGTAATTTTGAAATCATGGAAGAGTACATGTGACAGCCTTAACATTTTCCAACTTCGAAAGCATGGTTCATAATTGCAATAGACTATAACTATATAAAGAAATAAAAATAGGGAACCAAAACAAAAGGAAAAGAATTTCTCTTTCAATCGTCCAGTATACAAGTAAATGAAAACAGTTGCAAATTTCCATTTGTTGGTTATGATAGGTGGATGAAATGTGCCTCTTGTGTACTTTTGGATGGTTTGGTCCTATGGCTACCGTGAAAATAATGCAAGGTTTTGAATCATATGGCATCCACATGTACTATTATATAGTTAGCTTGAGTGTTTCATTCAAGGAATGAAATAGGGGAACTATTTTTTATTGGTTATTTAGTGCTGTGGAGAAGCTAATAAACCAGTGACTTTTTTTAATTTACAGATCACAAGTAATTTGGACCTACTTATGAGTACTACTTAAAAAAATGTTGACAGTTAAAAACAATAATTGTGCAGCACATGGTTAAAAACCATTCCCCATTTTGTTGACAATTTCATTACAGTTCAGTATTTTCAGGTTATATAGTATATGAATATGAGTTGAAGATTAGGTGCGGTAAATCTGTATCGCTACCATCTCAGGCTTTGCCTGCTCTATCAACTAGACACAATGCTTCAGAAATAAAGAGGTATATTTTCATCTTTTCCTTTATTTGTTAATTTATTTAAAGCTTAGTCACTGCTGACCCCGTCCATTCCTTGGGATTAATGGCTATGGCGATGGTGCTAAAGTGTTAGGACCTGTATTGTGCACATTTTCTCATCTCAGGCAACTAACACACATGAGGCCCTTAATAGTTAGTAAGATGTGGTGTTTGAAATGAAATTCCATGACTATCCAAAACATGCATACTTCCCTCCAATATTTCATCCAGAAGGCGTTCCTCTTAAAGTTCAAGATGCTGGTGGTAATGAGTGTTCCAGTTCCGTTTTTGGACAAATAATAATAGCATGATGTATGTTTTAGTACTCCTTGTATTCAGTCCATGCAATAACAGGCTGGTGATACATGTATGTATAAGAGAATTCTTGTGTTCTGTTGAACTTTTGCCTAGCTGTGTTCCATCTTTTGTTATTTTGAGTTACCTGACATATCCTTTTTATGAATAAACTTGCAAAAGAAAAGTGTGCCTACTTTGGATTTTATCATTTTAGTATATGTCGAGATATTATGCTCTCCTTTCTTTTTTCCATGCACGTCTCTTTACTTTAATTGCTTGCCACTTATATCACTTTCTATTTTTTGGCTGCTTCTTTCATAATTGTTTTTTATTGGTTGTGTCCGCTGGCTGTTGTTATCATCTTTTAGATGCACATATGAGTTGGGATCAACTTTTATTTTTCCTTAATATTTGTTTTCTTGAACTCGGTCCACCTATATGCTTATCGACAAATGTATCATATAACTGTAGTATTGGTAAAAAAAATTTAATGAACTTATAAGACAACTTTAATATTATAATTGTCAGCTAGTTAAATATCTATTATTTTTATGGTAATTGTATACAATCATTTCAAACAAATCATTAGAATACCATTATCATATTGGTGGTATACAAAAACTAATATACTAATAAACTAGTAGTTGCATTGCATTTCATTTCATTTCAGTGTATGACTTAGGTAAAATCAACAGGATGAATGAAAAAAATATGATGGCATCATTTGAATTGAACTTCATTGCTTTTACTTGAGTGTGCCTTTATTCTTGTAAAATTTATTACTATTCTTCCAAAAATATCCTTCATTTTATTTTTCTTTCAAAAACCCAACTGTTCGTTTCTAGTGGAGCCCATTTCCTACTAAGCACACACATAGAACCACTACTTGACAGTCGTAACACTTCTTTAGCTATCTAGCTTACCTAGAACCACTACTCGACACACCCCTCATCCAATATTTCATATGAATAAACTTGCATAAGAGTATGAGGTTTAATTCGCTCTAGCTTTAGGTATACATTGGCCGCTATTTTATATGTAATTATTAACTTTCAGTTAACCTCTATTTTTTTTGTAACGATCCACATTTTTGACCGTTCAAGTCGACAAAACAGACACACATGCCGACTCAAACAATCCAAAATACAAATAGTTATTGGGGTTAAATAAGAAAAGAAAAGAAAGAACAGAAACAACTCAGAATCTCGCAGCGGAAGGAACAAGATATAATAATAAAATAACAGTTCATGAAGCTGTTAAATAAATAAATTTGATTATTATTATACATCATAAATCAGAGTTACATACATATCAGAGATAATACAACAATGCAGCGGAAAAATAATACAGTAGTAGAATACAAATGATGTAATACCAAACTCCGTCTTCGTCCTCCAGAATAGATCTTCAACCTTATCTGAAATGCTCAGGCTGACCCGAGCGTAATGAAAAGACAAAACACTCGAGTCGGGACTAAAATATCTCATGTAAGTTAAATCGAATAAGTAAAAACGAGTGTGACGACGTCGGAGATGTTTACGGGTTTTAGACACCTCCTATCCAGTGTTTAACGTGCGTGCATTAACTTAAGAGATGTTCGGGATTTCCAACTCCTAAGGATCCGTTAAACTATCTACTATATAATAGAATACGCTATATACAATAATGTCTATCATAAAGTAAAATATCATTCCTAGCATTAAGCCATGGCCCATTCCACCCTTAACACAGTTTATAAATGTCATAGTCTATACAGCACCATAAGCCCCACCGTAAACTAGTGGTTATCAGAGAGTACCCCATAGGTATAACACAAAACAAATCGTAGTTGTCGCGATAGGATAAACAGTATGACAAGGTACATGAGGCGATACCAACTAGGATACTAGTAGTTGCGTGATCCGGACTGATGTTGAGCATAGCAGCTACTACCTCAACACCGCGAAACAACACTCCCAAATCAAGGGGTGTACCCAAATCGAATCACAACAGTAATAGATATGGTATCGAAGAAGTGTGTCCGCTAGAGGTGGCGAACCTCAATGGCCCGGCGCGGCTCCCATTTTAGTCATGTCAGGGGTCATCCAATATCGTTCTCTTTCTTCAGTCAACGCGTTCATCAAACCATCCACTTCATTCTGGATCAACACTCCGCGTATATTAGTTATTAAAGTGGTGTTCGGTATCGACAGAGAGTATGTCCATATCCGATCCCGGTCTCTTTAATAACTACGTATTATTACACCGGTGGCTCTTTTACATTTTCAAAATCAATTCATAATTGATTATCAAAAATATCATATTCGCTTCAAAAAAATCAAATCCATTTCAAAATCATCATATCTACTCAAAATATACAATTTCATTTCAAAAATCATTTTCGCCTCAAATTCCACAAAACGATTCACATAAACTCGAATTCCAAAATTTAAAATTTAATCAAATCTCAAATCATCAATTTCAACTCGATTCAGCTTCTCAATAAACCATTTCAAATTATCAATTTAAAATACATATTTAAACCATAAAATAAGCCATTCCAATTTCCATATATCTCAAAGCTTTAAATATTCACATTTCAAAACTAAATTTGATAATTCCATTTATATCTCAATTTAATTTCATTACATTTTGTTTCTGATATATTTCTTTAATCATTTCAATACATCTAAATACGACTTCAATTTAAAAAAATTTAATAAACAAAATATCCCATTTAAATTTATATAAGTTTGAAATATTCATTTAAGTCACTTTTAATCAAATTCAAGTTATAAAACACATCTTTCAATTTTCAAATTTAATAATTTCAAATCAACCTTGTTTAAGAAAAATTCTTAAATAAATATAATTTCAAATCAATTTATCTTCAAATTTAATTCAATAGTTTCAATTTAGTTCAATTCACAAATTTATTTAAATTTCAATTCAATTCCAAATTAATTAAATCTCAATTTCAAATAAATTTTCAATTCCAAACTCAAACTTGAAATATCGTTTCATATAAATTTTCTTAGAAATATTCAGAGTTCGATTAAAAGTCCAATCTTTTAAAACAAATCAACTTTCGAAAATTTACGCCGTATTTCAATTTTTTTTTTCTTAAAAATCTAAACTTCGAATAATTAAACAATTTCATTTACCAAGTTTAAATTCCAACATCTCGAGCTTTAATTCAAAATAATTCAATTTCCATAAATTGGATTTTATTCTTAAAATCAATTCATTTAAATAATTTCAAGACAACTTTTAAAATCATTTAATTTAACCAACCCGGTGTCCGTATATAATTTTCTAACTATGGCCAAGTGGATAATTATTTCAATTTTAATTTCAAGGATGGATATATATCATGTTAATCCAAATAGATGTCATAGGTATATCATTTCAACCTATTCCTTAATTTATTCGAAATGATTCAGTTTACAGTTTTATATGCAATAAACAATATACATGATGATAGCATGATATATCAAAATAAATAAACAACCAATATCGACCAATAGCATCCATCACAAACAATCAACCATAAAGCCAATAACATTCACAATAATTTTATAATTATCAATATCGAGTAATATACTGCCAATTTAAATTTAAATTTATTTTAACGGTCAATTTAAATTCTATCAATTAATTCATATATCAAGACAAATGATAATTAAACCTACCAAACAACAGCCAATAAATTTCATATCACTTCAGAATATAAATTTAACTAACAAAAAATTATTTTAGTCAATTGTGAGCGTATAAACACTCACCTTTGATTTATCGACGATTTAAAATCCAAATAAAGGCCTAAATTTGAACAGTTTCAGAATCCAACCAAACCAGCTCCATGTTGTCCGGAATTTCGATACGAACGCAACGGAGAAAACCGCACGTCGATCCGAGCTCGTATGCAAAAGTTATATACGTTGGAACGATTGAACATTTAAAATTTTAAATGATTAATTAATAATAATAATTAAAAAAAGAACGTATACCATTTCTTCCATTCACGCACAGCACACCCGAGACCCAACTTCACGCCGTTCATCCTCATCCACGCCCGAGGCAAACGACGACCGGACGTCGATCAACACCAGCTACCACGTGCGCCCCATCCTCCTCCACCAACGCGCCAAGATTGCCACCCCATTCGCCACCGTTTGCGCAAAATCTGAGAAAATACATCCATGCTTCCAAGCCAGATTCTGGCGAATCTGTGGCGTAATAGCATAGATCAACCGTATGGATTTGAAGAGCTCGCCGAGATCTACAACTTTGCTTTTGGAATTTTTCGATTTCGTTGAACGGATTAAGAGATAAAGAGGAAAGAAGATCGGCAATTTCTGGCCATGGAATAGGTGGCGGCCATGGTTTGAAATTAGGGTTTCTGAAATGAAATAATAATAAAACTGTCTCGGTTTGCAAGCGTATTTATATAGGTAGGTCCAAAATCGTCCGAACTCCAATCGAGACGTGCCGCCAGGCGTTTATAAGGTTTTACCCATATTCCGAACGCAATGGAACTAGTCCTAAGGCCTAATTCAATCGTATATGGAAGATAGCTTTTGAAGTCGATTATTTTAATTAAATTCGAAATTAAATTTCTACGCGTTTCAAGCTCGCACGGCCAAACGACAAGTCCGATTGCTACGAAAATTGAAACCTTACAATAATTCACTGTTATGGATCCGATGAAACTGGTTTCATTGAAATCTGAGACAGTTGTAAAAATGGCTATTTCTACTGTTTAATTTCAATATAAAATTCCCAATTTTAAATTATTAACTTTTAAATCAAATTTCAATTGTTCACAAATTTCATTTTTAATTTCACAGTAATTAGCAATCTTTTACAATGCAGTTTTCCATTATAAATCCAGTATAAAAGATTACATTAGATTCAGCGTTTAATTTTAATTCAAATTCAAGTTATTTAATTCCAATTTAATTCTTTTATTTCGATTTACACTTTCATTATTGAATCAACCATTTACTCATACATTATTATCAATAGTTTATAATTCATTTACTTTCATTTTCTTCAGCTATCATCTTATTTAAATTCACAGTAATATTAAATTACATTCATTTACGTTGATTTCAATATTATAACTTCAATATTAAATTTAACATTTTATTTATTTCGCTGTTTACAATCAAATTCAATTTGTTTCAATTACTTGTTACACTCAAATTTAAATCTTTACTTACGTTCAATGTGACGACCCGGCTTTTTCTCCACAAAAAGTCGTATCATCTTGAAGAAAGAAAGAGATAGAAAAGAGAAAAGATAGAGAAGAAAGAAAGAAACACATCAGAATCTAAACAGCGGAACGAATAAATTACATTAATCAAATAAGATATTACATTGTATCATATACATCAGAGATACACAGCTTATACAACACATACTAGACAGTTATAAACACCTGTCTAGTTATTACAACTCAAATACAACTCAACAAATGACTCAGAGAAACTAACACAACGGAACACTATATCTACGAACGCTGAAGCCTCCTGCTCCATTGCTCCTCCAGATAACTCGTCAAAGCTAACCTGAATCCCTTGGCTACTCGTAAAAATTTGAGTACCCAAGAGTTTATAAAACAGAAATAAACACTTGGGTCAGACATGGGTCTGGTGTGAGTAAACGGGTTAAAGTTGTTTAACTTCAAAGCCTTTTGAAAACAAAGGTATCACGTAAGACTTCCCACACATAAACATGGAAAAGTTTTTACCTTACGCTAACCAAAACTTGATAGGAAATCGAGTTATATTATAATAGGGTCTAGGGTTTTCAAGTAAAATACAGAAATAGCTGGAATGCTTACATCTCACATTCCAACATAGTTGGGCACAACTAAATCGTACGGCACTTATTGGATTTTGGATTCCATACAATGGCAGGGCTACCGGGGTACCGCCCGTCACAGTACGTGGCCTAGATCAACGTACCGAGGATCACTCCCAATCCCCTGCAACACAAGGCCGGAACATCCCTTACTGGATAATTCCCGCATAAGAAACCCCAGCGGTTGTAGCTATTCAACCGCCCACATAGCCGAATAAAAAGAAGGGACCTCTAGACAGAGGAATCTCATACTACTTGGGTGCTACCCACTAACCTTGCTGCACCTCCCCTGTTTTAGCCATTCCCGGTTTGATGAGGCTTGAGGCTACGATTACCTTTAATCAAAACACATCACTTAGAATGCTCATCGTCCACCTGACGATGTGCTGAAAGCATTCAATCCATACAAGTTCGTTCCGGGTTCGAACGAAACCGAAGGCATTATCTCGTTACACTCATTTTGGAATCACCCTCAGAGTTAACGACAATAACCCTTGCACTCTGAATCTTCATCTTCACTTGAGATTCACGACCTATCGTTAATTTGGATCGATGTGGTATTCGGGTCTCCAGACCTGGAATACCGGTATACGGAAACCCGATCCCGGTCTCATCGAAATCCAAAACGTATCTTTTAAGGCCAAGTTGTTTAAAGGTTTAAACAATTTAACTTATCTATATTCAATACTTGAATTCACACAGCTTTAACATAGATAAATATTACACATTTATCACAGATATATCTAATATCATATCACAGAATATCATAGTATATCATCCAATAGATATCAACCAAATCAGACATTCTACTCAACCATCATTCATAAGCAACCATTTATTAATCTCTATTATAATTAATTTAATCAACTTAAATTAAATTAATTACTTAAGAATTAATTCCTATTCTTTGCTTAATCAACATTAATTAATTACAATCCATTTAATTAATTAATCATTAAATATTAATCACTCTTGATTAATTATTTATTACATAAAGTAATTATCCTTAATTAATTTCACAAATTAATTATTCTTAACCATTAACAGTAATTAACCATTAATTACTTTTATTAATTGTATTGATTAATTATCCTTAATTAATTATTTCCATTAATTAATTAATTATCCTTAATTAATTACTTTAATTTATTAAACTTTAATTAATCCTTTCTATTAATCCACCTTAATTAATCATATACAGTAATTATCATCCTATGATTACTTACCTTAATTAATTAACTTCTTAATTAATTTCTTTAATCCTTTAATTAATTACCAAATAATTAATCCTTAATTACTTTTTGTAAAGTAATTATACTTCCATTACTTCCCATTAAGTAATTTCCTTTAATTAATTACATCCTGTAATTATACATTAATTACCTACACTATGTAATTATACTTATCAATCTTATTAAGTATTCATACTTAATGTCTTTATCAAGTGATTATCTTTAATTAATTTACAAATTAATTAACTTAAATCAATCACATTCATATCATTAATTATACTTGAGTAATTCATCCTTAATTACTCTTTAAACCAATTAATTAATCTTTAATTATAGATTAATTATCCTTTTAATTATTAATTAATAAACCTTAATTATCAATTAATAAAACTTAATAACAAATTAATCAATCCTTAATTTTAGTTAATTAAACCTGAATTATCATTTGATTAATCCTTAATTAATCTTTAATTACAAATTAATCACCCCTTAATTAATAATTAATAAAACTTAATTATTCATTTATAAAACTTAATTACAAATTAAGTACTTCTTAATTACCATTGAGTTTACCTCTAATTACTTAATTTATTAATTACAAATTAATTATCCTTTAGTCATTAATTAAATCAACCTTCATTATTGAGTTAATTAAGTTAATTAATTACTCTTAATTAATTTCTTAACTAATCCTTGATCATTACTAATTAAATTAATTAATTATATCTAATTTCCTTAATTAACTTAATTAATAACAAAACATTAAAACTTTAATTATCTTAAGATAAAAACATTATCTTATTAATGCCTTTATTAACATTAACCTATTTAAACCAATTTATCTTCATAATTAACATTCCTTAATTAAATCATTAATTAAGTTTTCAAAAATAAAAATAATCATTAACTTGATAAATTAAAGTTAATAAGACTTCCTTTAAATACTTAAAACATTATCACGTAGTAATTTAAAACTAATTCCAACTTAAATTTTAAAATTACTTTTATAAAAATCTTAAAATTTCATTTTTAACTTAAGTTTAAAATCATTTTAAAACTATACTTAACCAACTTTAAAAATTAACAAATTTGTAAACCTCTTAACTAAATTGTTTAAAGGAAATAATTATATATATAAAGTAATTTATATAAGAAAAGTTTAAACTAGATTTGTTTTTTTTTAAATTTCAAAAAGAACATTGATTTTAAACTTTTAAAATCTGCTAAATACTGTACTTCGGGTCAAACCCGAAGACTACTCGTGTCTACTCCGAGTTTCTTTTCATTTCAAATTTAGTTTTAGTTTTAAATTCAAATGTAAGTTTTGAAAAAAAAACTGGAAACAACTCCCTCTGGAACTACTCGAGTTCCCACACGAGTCATCCCCTTCAAAACTCGATCTTCCCTTCGAGTCACTCACGTGAAAACTCAAGCAACTATCCGAGCTTCCTCTTCTTCTCCAACATGTCCAAACGTGCACGTGCACGTGTACATCAGGACGAAACGACTTCGACCATCGACACCACCTCCAGCACATCGCCGTCGACCCCCACAGTCCCTCTGACAACCCAGATCGACGATATCACCCAAAAATCAAAATCGAGCTCATCGACCCATCCTGGAAACACACATTGATCGGAAAACCGATCGCCACCCACGATCCAGACCTCGCGGCTCCATGCTATCCTCACCGTAGCTCCGCCCCACCTTCCAGCATTCATCACTCACCATGCGATCACCTCCGATCACCTAGAGACACGGCATTGATTCTGTTTCCAGACTTCGACCAAAAACCCATTTAAACCCTAGCTTGATGATCTGCCGCCGCCACGGTGGACTAAAAAGCCACCTACCATTTTTCCCACGACCATCGACCTCCCAGTCACCTCCAGTTCTAACCCCGAGCCTCATATCATCCTAGATCGTCCACAATCGCCGATAAGCCCAAAATCGAACAACCCAGGATATCTCAACAATATCTTAACTAAAAATTATGATATTCCCATCATAATTCATCACTTTGCTTCAAGAATCAAATTATATGATCAAAGATTGAATTTAGCTCGAACAAATTAACCCATATTTTAATATTCACTGTAATTTATAAATTTTTGGTTATAAAAACTTAATATAAATTCCTGAGTTCATTTTTATAATTAATATTACATTGTTATACACATTTTTTTCTTTAGGAATCAAAGTCTAAAATCGAATACATGAGAAGGTAAAATTTTTTAAAGGTTTATTTCAAACCTGTATAAATAACAAAGGCCAGTCTTCATATATACACAGACACTTCATATATACATACATGCATTCACATTCATATACATATTCAAAACATATTTCCACAAAAATTCTATCACAAACATCTAATTATAATCACAGGTTAAACTGTTTTTAGATAAAAGTTTACTCACTAAAAAAAAAACAGAGACCAGGTTTTGTATATACAGACCTGCTCATACTATATATATATATGTCAACACAATTTATATTCAACTGAAAACATCATGCAAAAAAATGTTATCCACAGATTTATCACATGCAGTAAAGTTTAGTTCCAGATTTAAACTGTTTTAAAAAGAAAAAGGCTTACTCACCATTTAAAAATGCAGAGAGCTTTATGAAACTGAAATTGAAAATTTGCATTGCCTTGTTGATTCCAGAAACTTGAATGCTTGAAACTTTTGTATTGCTGCCTTGATTAATCATACTGGAAAACTTTATGTTGCTGGCATGCTTGAAAATGTTTTCCAGGTTGAAGATAAATCATTACAGGTTTGCATATTGGTTTGAGAAATGAATTTCAGGCTTTTGATTTGGAAAATGAATTACAGGAATTATATTTTGATCTGAGTTTTGAGGGATGGTTTCAGGTTCTTGATCTCGGATTTGAAATTGAAGCTTGCTAGAAAATTTGATTGCAAGTTTGATGATATTCTCTCTGGTATGCATTTGGTTTAGAGGAATGTATTACAGGGTTTTCAGTTTTGGTTTTGAGGAGTGTTTGCAATGCATTTGAAAATTTTGGCTTTCATTTCATTTCGAATTGTAAAAATGAACAAAGAAGGTGGAAGTTTTTATATGTTGTAATTATGGTTTATTAAAATTTAAAGAAAATAAAAAAATTAGAGAAAGACACTTGTCTCTTACCTTGATTAATATGTTAACACATGTTATCTTAAAGGTTTTAAAATTTAACACTTGTCTAATTAATGCTTAAGAATGTAACACTTGTCTCTTTAAATAATTAGTACTTAATTTACAAATTAATGTGTGTATTAAGCCTAAATTTTAATTTGTTAGTTCATATTTAAATATGTGTATAAATTTATAAATAAAAACAAACCATGTTAATAAATAAAACTTATACATATTAAAATTAAAATAATGCTAATCTATTTAAAATATAAACCATATATTTATATTATAAATAGAAATCAATTTATTATTTTTAAAAGATAAAATAACCAATTAAATAATTATTGAAGAAGATTATTAAATCAATTTGAATTGTTATTAACAAAATTATCAATATCAATTTAATTCTTAAATATAGATTACTAAATTGATATTGTTAAAAATTCCAGGATATTACAATCCTTCCCCCTTAAAAGAATTTCGTCCCCGAAATTTAAAACAAAGGAAATTTAATAATCTCATTAAAGATTTAATTTTAAAACACAAGCATATATCAAACATATGCTAACAACCATAGCAGCCAATTCAACCAATCAAACAAATCTAATTATGCAGACAAATTCTGGATAGAATTTCTTCGAGTTTCCCCAGGTGTATATATATCGGGATACTCGCTCTAGAGAATCCAAACAATCAATACTATGAAGCTACAAAGCTTTTATTCAACTACATCTATACACTAGACAAGATGTCAGACTACAGACGAGTCTGACTCAACAACCAAAACTCGACAACTGCTGGTTCCGAAACCAGACATAGATCATACACGTATTCCCTCAGAGATACGTGATACTCATGGAATCCCAGTTATCCAAACTGGCAATCCAATCCTGTAGATCAAACACTTATTCTCCAAGATCACAGAAAAGACCCAAAACTCTTCAGAGCTAGCTTCTCAGCCTTACCCAAACTTACAGCTCATTTATGATCGGAGAAAACTTATCCAAAATCAAATCTCCGACTTTAGAATCCAAATTCCTCTGTCTCAAATCCACAAAACTCTCCAGACGATCCTGGGCTGCTTATTTCCTTACTGATCAGCTCATCCCTTGATGATGCTTCTAGAAACAGACTAGACCAATCAACTCAGCAAAATGATCTCCTCAAGATCAACTAGAATCAAGAAACACAAACTCTACTCCTCAATATCAGAAGACTACAACTTACTTCTCCTATCCGGAAAAGACAAAACAGATGCACTGCCAATTCTGGCCTCAAATCCGGAAAAATTTCCTGTAGAAACTTTCTAATACTGCAACTTCCAGTTGCCTTCACTTTAGAACAGCTGCCACCTTGCTTCCGTTGCACAACTCTGATCTGGAGCAGATAAAAATGCCGTCGATGAACTCAAGCACAGACTAGACAACACATTCTAGAGATAAGGTTCAACAGATCCATAAAAATAAAACTCAGAAGTTCTAAGAAATACTGAGCTGCTTCACCAAATCCTTTCTCTAGGAATCAACCTTCGACCTAGCTGAACTTCCGGTAGCAATCCTGAAATCAAGTCGATACAGAACTCAATCTCAAATGCAGACAAACTTCTGACTTCGCTGAGGACATCCAGAAAAACTCTGATAACTCAAGAGAATACTCAGCAATCGCAAGTCACTTTTGCGATCAACCCAGCCCAATTCCAAATAAACTACTCTCTCTTAACCAATCAGAATAACTTATGCTTATCTAGCCAGTCCATCGAAGAAATGGATCCACTCTGCTGCTTCAGAATTCCACCTCTTAGAAAACTGCAAAGCCAAAAGATCTTCTTGCTGGAACACAAAAACACTCCGAGCTGCACTGCTGACACAGATGCCAAGACTTCCTAATCCAAAGCTCTTCGAGAAACTCGGACTTCAAACCAAACAGAATCACCATGCTGAACTCAGCCACAACACCGAAGCAGACACACTTCCTTAGACTTGCTCCAAAAGAAAACATCCAGTCACTGCGTCTCTTCACACAACTACTCCTTCCTGAGTTACTCAGATACCATCACTTGCTTCTGCTCATTCGACAGATCCAAACTCGACTCATCCCACTTCAAAGATGGACTCCGAACCTTAACAGTTCCTTCAGAGATCAATGAAATCTTTACACCATAACAAAGTTCACTCGAGACGGTATTGGGTCTACAGTCTCGACATATACATTTCCAACTTCAACATTCAAACTCCAACCATTGGTAGTCGTGTTACACACACCACTACCATATCTACCTTTATATCTTATATTGGAAAACCCGAACAGGTAACCCAATAGATAGTTAGAAATATGTATTTATAGTTATATAAAAATTACAAATACGCTCTCTCAGGATAGACACCACTCCAGAGCCTAGGTATTCACTCAACCTAATGCTCTGATATTCACTTAACCAATAGCTTAGGTATTCGCTCAACCTATGCTCTGATACCAACTGTGACGACCCGGCTTTTTCTCCACAAAAAGTCGTATCATCTTGAAGAAAGAAAGAGATAGAAAAGAGAAAAGATAGAGAAGAAAGAAAGAAACACATCAGAATCTAAACAGCGGAACGAATAAATTACATTAATCAAATAAGATATTACATTGTATCATATACATCAGAGATACACAGCTTATACAACACATACTAGACAGTTATAAACACCTGTCTAGTTATTACAACTCAAATACAACTCAACAAATGACTCAGAGAAACTAACACAGCGGAACACTATATCTACGAACGCTGAAGCCTCCTGCTCCATTGCTCCTCCAGATAACTCGTCAAAGCTAACCTGAATCCCTTGGCTACTCGTAAAAATTTGAGTACCCAAGAGTTTATAAAACAGAAATAAACACTTGGGTCAGACATGGGTCTGGTGTGAGTAAACGGGTTAAAGTTGTTTAACTTCAAAGCCTTTTGAAAACAAAGGTATCACGTAAGACTTCCCACACATAAACATGGAAAAGTTTTTACCTTACGCTAACCAAAACTTGATAGGAAATCGAGTTATATTATAATAGGGTCTAGGGTTTTCAAGTAAAATACAGAAATAGCTGGAATGCTTACATCTCACATTCCAACATAGTTGGGCACAACTAAATCGTACGGCACTTATTGGATTTTGGATTCCATACAATGGCAGGGCTACCGGGGTACCGCCCGTCACAGTACGTGGCCTAGATCAACGTATCGAGGATCACTCCCAATCCCCTGCAACACAAGGCCGGAACATCCCTTACTGGATAATTCCCGCATAAGAAACCCCAGCGGTTGTAGCTATTCAACCGCCCACATAGCCGAATAAAAAGAAGGGACCTCTAGACAGAGGAATCTCATACTACTTGGGTGCTACCCACTAACCTTGCTGCACCTCCCCTGTTTTAGCCATTCCCGGTTTGATGAGGCTTGAGGCTACGATTACCTTTAATCAAAACACATCACTTAGAATGCTCATCGTCCACCTGACGATGTGCTGAAAGCATTCAATCCATACAAGTTCGTTCCGGGTTCGAACGAAACCGAAGGCATTATCTCGTTACACTCATTTTGGAATCACCCTCAGAGTTAACGACAATAACCCTTGCACTCTGAATCTTCATCTTCACTTGAGATTCACGACCTATCGTTAATTTGGATCGATGTGGTATTCGGGTCTCCAGACCTGGAATACCGGTATACGGAAACCCGATCCCGGTCTCATCGAAATCCAAAACGTATCTTTTAAGGCCAAGTTGTTTAAAGGTTTAAACAATTTAACTTATCTATATTCAATACTTGAATTCACACAGCTTTAACATAGATAAATATTACACATTTATCACAGATATATCTAATATCATATCACAGAATATCATAGTATATCATCCAATAGATATCAACCAAATCAGACATTCTACTCAACCATCATTCATAAGCAACCATTTATTAATCTCTATTATAATTAATTTAATCAACTTAAATTAAATTAATTACTTAAGAATTAATTCCTATTCTTTGCTTAATCAACATTAATTAATTACAATCCATTTAATTAATTAATCATTAAATATTAATCACTCTTGATTAATTATTTATTACATAAAGTAATTATCCTTAATTAATTTCACAAATTAATTATTCTTAACCATTAACAGTAATTAACCATTAATTACTTTTATTAATTGTATTGATTAATTATCCTTAATTAATTATTTCCATTAATTAATTAATTATCCTTAATTAATTACTTTAATTTATTAAACTTTAATTAATCCTTTCTATTAATCCACCTTAATTAATCATATACAGTAATTATCATCCTATGATTACTTACCTTAATTAATTAACTTCTTAATTAATTTCTTTAATCCTTTAATTAATTACCAAATAATTAATCCTTAATTACTTTTTGTAAAGTAATTATACTTCCATTACTTCCCATTAAGTAATTTCCTTTAATTAATTACATCCTGTAATTATACATTAATTACCTACACTATGTAATTATACTTATCAATCTTATTAAGTATTCATACTTAATGTCTTTATCAAGTGATTATCTTTAATTAATTTACAAATTAATTAACTTAAATCAATCACATTCATATCATTAATTATACTTGAGTAATTCATCCTTAATTACTCTTTAAACCAATTAATTAATCTTTAATTATAGATTAATTATCCTTTTAATTATTAATTAATAAACCTTAATTATCAATTAATAAAACTTAATAACAAATTAATCAATCCTTAATTTTAGTTAATTAAACCTGAATTATCATTTGATTAATCCTTAATTAATCTTTAATTACAAATTAATCACCCCTTAATTAATAATTAATAAAACTTAATTATTCATTTATAAAACTTAATTACAAATTAAGTACTTCTTAATTACCATTGAGTTTACCTCTAATTACTTAATTTATTAATTACAAATTAATTATCCTTTAGTCATTAATTAAATCAACCTTCATTATTGAGTTAATTAAGTTAATTAATTACTCTTAATTAATTTCTTAACTAATCCTTGATCATTACTAATTAAATTAATTAATTATATCTAATTTCCTTAATTAACTTAATTAATAACAAAACATTAAAACTTTAATTATCTTAAGATAAAAACATTATCTTATTAATGCCTTTATTAACATTAACCTATTTAAACCAATTTATCTTCATAATTAACATTCCTTAATTAAATCATTAATTAAGTTTTCAAAAATAAAAATAATCATTAACTTGATAAATTAAAGTTAATAAGACTTCCTTTAAATACTTAAAACATTATCACGTAGTAATTTAAAACTAATTCCAACTTAAATTTTAAAATTACTTTTATAAAAATCTTAAAATTTCATTTTTAACTTAAGTTTAAAATCATTTTAAAACTATACTTAACCAACTTTAAAAATTAACAAATTTGTAAACCTCTTAACTAAATTGTTTAAAGGAAATAATTATATATATAAAGTAATTTATATAAGAAAATTTTAAACTAGATTTGTTTTTTTTTTAAATTTCAAAAAGAACATTGATTTTAAACTTTTAAAATCTGCTAAATACTGTACTTCGGGTCAAACCCGAAGACTACTCGTGTCTACTCCGAGTTTCTTTTCATTTCAAATTTAGTTTTAGTTTTAAATTCAAATGTAAGTTTTGAAAAAAAAACTGGAAACAACTCCCTCTGGAACTACTCGAGTTCCCACACGAGTCATCCCCTTCAAAACTCGATCTTCCCTTCGAGTCACTCACGTGAAAACTCAAGCAACTATCCGAGCTTCCTCTTCTTCTCCAACATGTCCAAACGTGCACGTGCACGTGTACATCAGGACGAAACGACTTCGACCATCGACACCACCTCCAGCACATCGCCGTCGACCCCCACAGTCCCTCTGACAACCCAGATCGACGATATCACCCAAAAATCAAAATCGAGCTCATCGACCCATCCTGGAAACACACATTGATCGGAAAACCGATCGCCACCCACGATCCAGACCTCGCGGCTCCATGCTATCCTCACCGTAGCTCCGCCCCACCTTCCAGCATTCATCACTCACCATGCGATCACCTCCGATCACCTAGAGACACGGCATTGATTCTGTTTCCAGACTTCGACCAAAAACCCATTTAAACCCTAGCTTGATGATCTGCCGCCGCCACGGTGGACTAAAAAGCCACCTACCATTTTTCCCACGACCATCGACCTCCCAGTCACCTCCAGTTCTAACCCCGAGCCTCATATCATCCTAGATCGTCCACAATCGCCGATAAGCCCAAAATCGAACAACCCAGGATATCTCAACAATATCTTAACTAAAAATTATGATATTCCCATCATAATTCATCACTTTGCTTCAAGAATCAAATTATATGATCAAAGATTGAATTTAGCTCGAACAAATTAACCCATATTTTAATATTCACTGTAATTTATAAATTTTTGGTTATAAAAACTTAATATAAATTCCTGAGTTCATTTTTATAATTAATATTACATTGTTATACACATTTTTTTCTTTAGGAATCAAAGTCTAAAATCGAATACATGAGAAGGTAAAATTTTTTAAAGGTTTATTTCAAACCTGTATAAATAACAGAGGCCAGTCTTCATATATACACAGACACTTCATATATACATACATGCATTCACATTCATATACATATTCAAAACATATTTCCACAAAAATTCTATCACAAACATCTAATTATAATCACAGGTTAAACTGTTTTTAGATAAAAGTTTACTCACTAAAGAAAAAAAACAGAGACCAGGTTTTGTATATACAGACCTGCTCATACTATATATATATATGTCAACACAATTTATATTCAACTGAAAACATCATGCAAAAAAATGTTATCCACAGATTTATCACATGCAGTAAAGTTTAGTTCCAGATTTAAACTGTTTTAAAAAGAAAAAGGCTTACTCACCATTTAAAAATGCAGAGAGCTTTATGAAACTGAAATTGAAAATTTGCATTGCCTTGTTGATTCCAGAAACTTGAATGCTTGAAACTTTTGTATTGCTGCCTTGATTAATCATACTGGAAAACTTTATGTTGCTGGCATGCTTGAAAATGTTTTCCAGGTTGAAGATAAATCATTACAGGTTTGCATATTGGTTTGAGAAATGAATTTCAGGCTTTTGATTTGGAAAATGAATTACAGGAATTATATTTTGATCTGAGTTTTGAGGGATGGTTTCAGGTTCTTGATCTCGGATTTGAAATTGAAGCTTGCTAGAAAATTTGATTGCAAGTTTGATGATATTCTCTCTGGTATGCATTTGGTTTAGAGGAATGTATTACAGGGTTTTCAGTTTTGGTTTTGAGGAGTGTTTGCAATGCATTTGAAAATTTTGGCTTTCATTTCATTTCGAATTGTAAAAATGAACAAAGAAGGTGGAAGTTTTTATATGTTGTAATTATGGTTTATTAAAATTTAAAGAAAAGAAAAAAATTAGAGAAAGACACTTGTCTCTTACCTTGATTAATATGTTAACACATGTTATCTTAAAGGTTTTAAAATTTAACACTTGTCTAATTAATGCTTAAGAATGTAACACTTGTCTCTTTAAATAATTAGTACTTAATTTACAAATTAATGTGTGTATTAAGCCTAAATTTTAATTTGTTAGTTCATATTTAAATATGTGTATAAATTTATAAATAAAAACAAACCATGTTAATAAATAAAACTTATACATATTAAAATTAAAATAATGCTAATCTATTTAAAATATAAACCATATATTTATATTATAAATAGAAATCAATTTATTATTTTTAAAAGATAAAATAACCAATTAAATAATTATTGAAGAAGATTATTAAATCAATTTGAATTGTTATTAACAAAATTATCAATATCAATTTAATTCTTAAATATAGATTACTAAATTGATATTGTTAAAAATTCCGGGATATTACATTCAATTACAAGTTAACATCTTTATCAAATTACAGTTTCAGTTATTATCTGATTTCAATCAACTGTAATATTAATTTACATTTATTTATATTAGTTTCAATAACATAAACTTCCACTATTAAATCTACCATTTTATTTATTCTTTGTTTACAATCATAACCAATTTGGTTTACAATCAAATTCAATTCATTATTTACATTCAATACAAGTTAACATCCATATTTAATTTACAAATAAGTTATTTCAGAATTCAGTTTTGTATTTTAACTTGTAATTCACATTTAACAACACAAAATTTTATTTCCTTCGGATTTTTATCCAAATTTTTTATTTTAATTCGTATTTTTAAAGTGTTAAAAATACGGGTCGTTACATTCTCCCCCACTTAAAACTTTTCGTCCTCGAAAAGGAACGGAGAAGGGGAAACCATCATTTAGATATAATTCATTCAAAATATTCGACTCATTTGCAAAATTTAGTTATAGGATTTTTAAAATCTCAAAATTTTCTCCCGGATTTTTGAAAAATTTCGGCAGCGCCTCCTTTGCGCGGCTAGGACCGAAAAATTTCACAGTGGTAATAATTGCATGATATACATCTCATTACAAGAATGAGGCATCCCAAAACATGGGGAACACAATAATATACCACAACATAAACCGTAATCCGAGAACGTACCTTTTATTAAGCGTTTATTAGCATTTTAACTTACATTTTGCATTTAGCGCAAAAGCGAGCTCCACAAGCGAAGCGCAAACCTTTGCTACCTACTAAAATACTCAACAACCAAGTGAGAATCATGCATATGAAAATAGATCGATATGCTTAGCATATACAACATATATATATATATAACGTATTTAACTTCAGAACTGAAATTTTTTTAAATTCAGGACAGCGAACAAATCCCAGTTTTTGGTCACCTAAACCACAAAATTTTAAAATGGAATCTAAATAAAAGTTGTTGCATTCGTTTCAGTCTTTCCAGAATGTCCAAAATCATTGAATTCGGACCATCCATTCAAAAGTTACAGCCGTTTTACTAAAAGAATACGTCTCAGTCTGGGCAATGAGTAGAGCAAGTCAGCGACGTTCACTCCCCTTTTCGATCATCTAAATGACAGAAAAATACAAAACACTTAAAGCAAAAGCTTTAACTTAAGTTCTTAGCTTTCCAGAAAGTGCAAGATCGTCGAAATCCGATACACCAGTAAAAAGCTATGGTGAAAATACTAAGGGTATATGCTACTGATTTTGCTTCCTTTTTTCACAGGCCAGCGAGAAGATTCAAAATTTTTAACTAAGTAAATGAAGGAATTTCTGAAGACACTCTAAACAAAAGTCGTGCTACAGTTTCTAAGCTTTCCGAAAAGTCTAAGATCGTCGAATTTCGTCCAGCCATTTAAAAGTCATGGTTGTTTTCGTTTCAGCGTATATTGGACAATTTTGGATTTTTCAAAATTTGCTTTTATTATTTCAAAGTACTAACCATCAAACTTCAAATTTTCTAAAGAAACAATCACAAACACAAAGTCGTTTATTTTCTTATTTATCCATGAAATAAGTTTACATTCGATTTGTTTCCGATTTATTCAAGTTTGTTTCATTCATAATTTAAATTCAAGTCAATTTGCTTCAATTTAATTTCACTTTTCTTCAAATTTGAATTTAATTATTTAAAAAAATTTATTCCGTTTATTCAATTCCATTTAAACTAATGAATTCTATTTAATCAATTACCATCCATCTAACAACCAATGCATATCAAACATTAACATCCATCCAAAATCTACACTAAATCAATTATACATTTCCAAGTCAAAATTTTAATTTCATTTACTTCCAAGTTTATTGACATTTAGTTTTATTCAAATTTTATTAGTTTTCATTTACTAATTTTATATTTAATTAATTTTAAGTTTAATTCATTTTACAACTTAAATTTCCTTTATATTTACAACTATCAATAGATCTTCACATTTTATTATTCGCAATCACACTTGTATATTATTCATTTACTTATCCTTATTAGCATTTTAAACTTTTTAAGTATTTGGTAAGTTATAGCTATGCAAATAGAATGTAGTTAAACAATATACAACTTCTTTTCATTCAATTTGAGTGTTATACCTATTAAATAAATTTCCAATTTATTATTTTCCAAATAAAGGGTTACTACTACAATTTTAATAAAAAAAAATTCACTTAAATTCAATTTCACCTTTTCAATTTATAAGTTTCTGACAATTCAAGATTTACTTTAGTTTAATAATTAAAATCATTCCTTATTAGAGAACTTAAGAATTTCAACTCCAGATTCGATTTAAACCATTTTTTTTCTATACACACACACACACACACACACACACACACACACACACACACACTAATATCTTTATATCTCAAATCATATTTTTTAGAAGAATTTTAATCAGCATTTAAATATATATATATATATATATATACTTATTTTCATTTCATACTTTAGAAAATTTCAATTCAATTTCTATTTAATCCAAAAGAGTACAGAAAACTTTTAAGTGGTCTTCCCCATTCAGACCCTTGAAAAATAAACGTCGATAATACGTGCACTCATTACCGAAATTATTTCCCAATGATAAGAGGGGAATACACCACTTATTTCCTTTCAAATCATTTGTAAAGCATTTCTATTCAAATTACTTTCACATAAGGATATATTATTTTCAAACCATTTACAAAAATTTCAAAGCACCGGAAATTTAATTCTCAAATCCAAAATTATATTCATTTAATTTCATTATCAACTATATTCATAGAGTTTCATTTTCTTTTTCATTCAATAGTCAATAGTTTAGAAATATTGACTAATCAACCAATGGACGATGATAATCTAATATTATCATCTCCTAACAACCAATAAAGTCAATATATATATATTCATAATTATATTTATATATAAAATATAATTCAAAACAATATTATGTCAGTTTGTTCTATTCGAGTGTTTAGAAATCCCTATCGATGCCTTGGCGTCCCAAGTACCGACCAGAATTCATAAATACTCAACGGAACAAATTAACACAATACAAAACCATTTTATATCAAAATTACAAATACGCTCTCTCATATACACTCAAACTCATTCATAAGGTTTAACCCTATTTCAATGAGTTATTCCCCACTAGAGCCAAGGTAATCTAAACCAAAGCTCTGATACCAACTGTAACGACCCACATTTTTAACCGTTCAAGTCGACAAAACAGACACACATGCCGACTCAAACAATCCAAAATACAGATAGTTATTGGGGTTAAATAAGAAAAGAAAAGAAAGAACAGAAACAACTCAGAATCTCGCAGTGAAAGGAACAAGATATAATAATAAAATGACAGTTCATGAAGCTGTTAAATAAATAAATTTGATTATTATTATACATCATAAATCAGAGTTACATACATATCAGAGATAATACAACAATGCAGCGGAAAAATAATACAGTAGTAGAATACAAATGATGTAATACCAAACTCCGTCTTCGTCCTCCAGAATAGATCTTCAACCTTATCTGAAATGCTCAGGCTGACCCAAGCGTAATGAAAAGACAAAACACTCGAGTCAGGACTAAAATATCTCATGTAAGTTAAATCGAATAAGTAAAAATGAGTGTGACGGCGTCGGAGATGTTTACGGGTTTTAGACACCTCCTATCCAGTGTTTAACGTGCGTGCATTAACTTAAGAGATGTTCGGGATTTCCAACTCCTAAGGATCCGTTAAACTATATACTATATAATAGAATACGCTATATACAATAATGTCTATCATAAAGTAAAATATCATTCCTAGCGTTAAGCCATGGCCCATTCCACCCTTAACACAGTTTATAAATGTCATAGTCTATACAGCACCGTAAGCCCCACCGTAAACTAGTGGTTATCAGAGGGTACCCCATAGGTATAACACAAAACAAATCATAGTTGTCGCGATAGGATAAACAGTATGACAAGGTACATGAGGCGATACCAACTAGGATACTAGTAGTTGCGTGATCCGGACTGATGTTGAGCATAGCAGCTACTACCTCAACACCGCGAAACAACACTCCCAAATCAAGGGGTGCACCCAAATCGAATCACAACAGTAATAGATATGGTATCGAAGAAGTGTGTCCGCTAGAGGTGGCGAACCTCAATGGCCCGGCGCGGCTCCTGTTTTAGTCATGTCAGGGGTCATCCAATATCGTTCTCTTTCTTCAGTCAACGCGTTCATCAAACCATCCACTTCATTCTGGATCAACACTCCGCGTATATTAGTTATTAAAGTGGTTTTCGGTATCGACAGAGAGTATGTCCATATCCGATCCCGGTCTCTTTAATAACTACGTATTATTACACCGGTGGCTCTTTTACATTTTCAAAATCAATTCATAATTGATTATCAAAAATATCATATTCGCTTCAAAAAAATCAAATCCATTTCAAAATCATCATATCTACTCAAAATATACAATTTCATTTCAAAAATCATTTTTGCCTCAAATTCCACAAAACGATTCACATAAACTCGAATTCCAAAATTTAAAATTTAATCAAATCTCAAATCATCAATTTCAACTCGATTCAGCTTCTCAATAAACCATTTCAAATTATCAATTTAAAATACATATTTGAACCACAAAATAAGCCATTCCAATTTCCATATATCTCAAAGCTTTAAATATTCACATTTCAAAACTAAATTTGATAATTCCATTTATATCTCAATTTAATTTCATTACATTTTGTTTCTGATATATTTCTTTAATCATTTCAATACATCTAAATACGACTTCAATTTAAAAATTTAAATAAACAAAATATCCCATTTAAATTTATATAAGTTTGAAATATTCATTTAAGTCACTTTTAATCAAATTCAAGTTATAAAACACATCTTTCAATTTTCAAATTTAATAATTTCAAATCAACCTTGTGTAAGAAAAGTTCTTAAATAAATATAATTTCAAATCAATTTATCTTCAAATTTAATTCAATAGTTTCAATTTAGTTCAATTCAAAAATTTATTTAAATTTCAATTCAATTCCAAATTAATTAAATCTCAATTTCAAATAAATTTTCAATTCCAAACTCAAACTTGAAATATCGTTTCATATAAATTTTCTTACAAATATTCAGAGTTCAATTAAAAGTCCAATCTTTTAAAACAAATCAACTTTCGAAAATTTACGCCGTATTTCAATTTTTTTCTTCTTAAAAATCTAAACTTCGAATAATTAAACAATTTCATTTACCAAGTTTAAATTCCGACATCTCGAGCTTCAATTCAAAATAATTCAATTTCCATAAATTGGATATTATTTTTAAAATCAATTCATTTAAATAATTTCAAGACAACTTTTAAAATCATTTAATTTAACCAACCCGGTGTCCGTATATAATTTTCTAACCTATGGCCAAGTGGATAATTATTTCAATTTTAATTTCAAGGATGGATATATATCATTTCAATCCAAATAGATGTCATAGGTATATCATTTCAACCTATTCCTTAATTTATTTGAAATGATTCAGTTTACAGTTTTATATGCAATAAACAATATACATGATGATAGCATGATATATCAAAATAAATAAACAACCAATCAACCATAAAGCCAATAACATTCACAACAACTTTATAATTATCAATATCGAGTAATATACTGCCAATTTAAATTTAAATTTATTTTAACGGTCAATTTAAATTCTATCAATTAATTCATATATCAAGACAAATGATAATTAAACCTACCAAACAACAGCCAATAAATTTCATATCACTTCAGAATAAAAATTTAACTAACAAAAAATTATTTTAGTCAATTGTGAGCGTATAAACACTCACCTTTGATTTATCGACGATTTAAAATCCAAATAAAGGCCTAAATTTGAACAGTTTCGGAATCCAACCAAACCAACTCCATTTTGTCCGGAATTTCGATACGAACGCAACGGAGAAAACCTCACGTCGATCCGAGCTCGTATGCAAAAGTTATATACATTAGAAAGATTGAACATTTAAAATTTTAAATGATTAATTAATAATAATAATTAAAAAAAGAACGTATACCATTTCTTCCATTCACGCATAGCACACCCGAGACCCAACTTCACGCCGTTCATCCTCATCCACGCCCGAGGCAAACGACGACCGGACGTCGATCAACACCAGCAACCACGTGCGCCCCATCCTCCTCCACCAACGCGCCAAGATTGCCACCCCATTCGCCACCGTTTGCGCAAAATCTGAGAAAATACATCCATGCTTCCAAGCCAGATTCTGGCGAATCTGTGGCGTAATAGCATAGATCAACCGTATGGATTTGAAGAGCTCGCCGAGATCTACAACTTTGCTTTTGGAATTTTTCGATTTCGTTGAACGGATTGAGAGATAAAGAGGAAAGAAGATCGGCAATTTCTGGCCATGGAATAGGTGGCGGCCATGGTTTGAAATTAGGGTTTCTGAAATGAAATAATAATAAAACTGTCTCGGTTTGCAAGCGTATTTATATAGGTAGGTCCCAAATCGTCTGAACTCCAATCGAGACGTGCCACCAGGCATTTATAAGGTTTTAGCCATATTCCGAACGCAATGGAACTAGTCCCAAGGCCTAATTCAATCGTATGTGGAAGATAGCATTTGAAGTCGATTATTTTAATTAAATTCGAAATTAAATTTCTACGCGTTTCAAGCTCGCACGACCAAACAACAAGTCCGATTGCTACGAAAATTGAAACCTTACAATAATTCACTGTTATGGATCCGATGAAACTGGTTTCGTCGAAATCCGAGACAGTTGTAAAAATGGCTATTTCTACTGTTTAATTTCAATATAAAATTCCCAATTTTAAATTATTAACTTTTAAATCAAATTTCAATTGTTCACAAATTTCATCTTTAATTTCACAGTAATTAACAATCTTTTACAATGCAGTTTTCCATTATAAATCCAGTATAAAAGATTACATTAGATTCAACGTTTAATTTTATTGTAATTCAAATTCAAGTTATTTAATTCCAATTGAATTCTTTTATTTCGATTTACACTTTCATTATTGAATCAACCATTTACTCATACATTATTATCAATAGTTTATAATTCATTTACTTTCATTTTCTTCAGCTATCATCTTATTTAAATTCACAGTAATATTAAATTACATTCATTTACATTGATTTCAATATTATAACTTCAATATTAAATTTAACATTTTATTTATTTCGCTGTTTACAATCAAATTCAATTCGTTTCAATTACTTGTTACACTCAAATTTAAATCTTTACTTACGTTCAATTACAAGTTAACATCTTTATCAAATTACAGTTTCAGTTATTATCTGATTTCAATCAACTGTAATATTAAGTTACATTTATTTATATTAGTTTCAATAACATAAACTTCCACTATTAAATCTACCATTTTATTTATTCTTTGTTTACAATCATAACCAATTTGGTTTACAATCAAATTCAATTCATTATTTACATTCAATACAAGTTAACATCCATATTTAATTTACAAATAAGTTATTTCAGAATTCAGTTTTGTATTTTAACTTGTAATTCACATTTAACAACACAAAATTTTATTTCCTTTGGATTTTTATCCAAATTTTTTATTTTAATTCGTATTTTTAAACTGTTAAAAATACGGGTCGTTACATTTTTACTAGTTGCAAAATGAACAAGTTCATAAATATTTTTTACTTTATATTTAGAGTAACCAACAAGGATCATGACAACATGAAGCTTACTTTTTATTCCCTATTCATGTGGATGGAACCTTGTCGGACAATGCAAAAATAATGCAAGCAAAGAAAGAATTTTATCCTACTCTCACTGTTCTTCAAATATTCAGACAGGTATCACAAAATATTACTTTCTTATTTATACTATCCTAGTTTTATTCTCATACACACAAAAGTAATTGAAGTTCATGCATCTTTATTGATGTATCATTTTAAATGAGAATCAATTGAATTTTTATTTATTCCTACTAGCAGTCAATACCAGTCAATAACTGCTTGTCTTGGAAGAGATGAGAACTTCTTTTGTAACACATCTTATTTTCAAACATTGTTGTCTAATACTTCTTATTTTCATTTGGCAGCCAGGGCCTTGTGATGGTATGATTCAGTGTTTCATTAAGTGGGATAAATCGAAGTTAACTTATCAATTATATCTATGCCTTACTCCTAGTAAGATTTCTTTAGCTTATTCTTTTACATTACATCTTCAAGTATTTAAAATATAGTCTCCTCATAATTTTAGTAACATTTAGTTATTTTTATTATTTGTCAACTTACATCTCAATGGCTGCATTTGTTTGATTCATTTCAAATTGTCCAGGAGTTGGTATAAAATCTTGAAATATTCTAAAGTAAATGAATTAAAAATCTCTAAATGTAAACCAACTACACAATAACTACATTATCAACACATAAACTTGATGCAACAAAATAGACTAACATTGCATGAGAGATCTCTCATGTATTGTTTTGTTATATTCAACAAATTTGTGGAGGGGACATCAGCCATTATGATACAATTGGTGTAATCAAAATTACACCAGCATTTGAAAATTATTAAACTTTTTTCCTTTTTAATTCTTAACATGTCGTTCGATTATGCAGCCGTGCTTTTGGAAAATGGAAAATTCCTCCTTTCTGCTAACCGAGTATATAATCTCTATGAACGCTGACAATATATCTCGATCGAACAAGACTTATGTTGGGAAATTGAGGTAACTCTGTTTATTATAAGCTTTCATCATTTTTTTACATGTGCACTTTAATTTTTTATCTTAGTTTGATGTTACTTAATAGCAAGTAAACATTTACGACCAAACTACTCCATCATATTATTATATGTATTGAAAGTGTGAAATGAAGTTAGTTCATCTGTTTTGGTTGAAATCAAAATAGATGTTCATTGCATGGCCTGTTGTAAATCAAAATAAATAGTGTGAAATGAAGGAGGTATACTTATAAATAGTTGAGCTGCAGTAGGAGTTGAGGGACTATTGTAAATGATGCAGATTTAGGTTGGAAAGCCAGTGCGCGATGTTGCAATTTTAGGTGGGAAGTGATGCGGACCTTGCATGAGATGGTGTCACTGAATAGAAGTGGCTGCAATTAATAAATGCCCACGCGAGCATAGGTAATCCTTGCAGGCTGGCTCAACTGTTTATATGTATATTTGTGTGTGTAGACTAGCAAATCTGGAATGTTGAGCAGGTGACAGTGAGTGGCAGAACTGTCATATATGGAGTAACTGCACATGAATGAGTGAGGCTGTGATGTTGAGTATGCAATGGAAGTCTAGATAAAAGTATGTTGAGCAAGTGATGTAATCCTTGCAGGCTGTAGCATATGAACGGGTGACATTGTGATGTATAGAATTATGACTGTATGACCTGATACCAGTGTTCAAGTGAGTGCGCTGTAGAGACACCATATGTAGTGCGATACCGCCATATAATGCGATAGGATGCAGATGGGGAGAATGCTGATTCAACGGCCATGACCAGTGTACAGGTATTCAATAGAGTCTAAGGAAAATTATTTGGGTTACTTACCAGTATGGGAAGATAGGCTTGTTTTTACAAAGTGTGCTATTTCCAAATCTGCAGTTCACGCCCAGGGATGACCTTGACTATGCATTATCCTTTTAGTGGCAACAAATAGCTATAATATACAATTAAGCTTTAACTTTGTTAACTTGATAACAATGTTAAATATTCAACTGTAATTTTTTATAAACTTTACATGGATATTATATTTACAAACTCACCTACTTGCCAGCCATACATGGGTAGTATATTTACAAACTTTACTTTTGATTAGTGGTTTTGAATGCTATTTTATAATATTCAACTGTACTTTTTTTTCTTCTAATTACACCTTTTGACTGTTTTAGTTTGAAGTCTTTTCTTGATAATTAAAGTATAAATTGTAATGTGGTTTTAATATTAAAAGAAAAAAAATACTATTGTCATGAATATTTTCTCCTAAATTAAAAAGAATAAAGTATAAAGTAAATCGCAGTGAAAGTAATTTAGAATACAATTGGACATGATAGATTAATGGTATTTGTATAAATTTATTTGGTATTAAAGGATTAAGAAACTAATTTTAAGTTGATCATATTTGGTATTAAAGGAAATAATCACTTTATGTTTGCAATGCAACATTTCTCTCATCAAATTAAATTAGTGACCCAACAAATGTCTATGACAGTTATGTTTTTCCCTTCTCCAAATAGAAAATTTCTTATTATATTTTGTTTTTACTATACGTTTTCTTTTTTTTAGATCAAATGACAGTATAGGAATAGCTTTCTCTCTTTTTTTTCCTCTTGCATTGCTTCTGTTTTACCTGCTCTAAATTCAAATATAGGACATGGACATTGCTATAGATGCATGAACTTTAGATGCTTAAATAAATTTTGGTTTACTTGAACATATATTCCAGTTTTAGGACTTAACGTATATATACTGGATTAGTTTATTGAAAATAGTCGAGTCAAGTTGCCATGTTCTATAGGTTAGCATAGACTTAGACCTAAATTATATTAAATGTTAGATTATTTGAAGCAAAACTATGTCTACTTCCAAAATCAAAATTAAATTAAAAGTGCATTTAACAATATAGAAAAAGCATTAAAATGCAAGATAATTGATCTTTGTTAGTATTTGATCAGTTAAAGGAGGACAGTAAGGAAAAAAACCAGTGATACGCATCGTTAAACAAAATGACTTGTTCAGTTTCTTGTTGAAATTGTTTGACAATTAGCATAAGATAGTCATAAGCAGCCATAGTAATAGTTAGCACATGAGCAAAGCATGTGAAATTCGGTTGTGATATCTTCTTCATATGGTATAAGTTGTTTGGTTTCAGCACTTTTGTACCTGACAGTCATTTGGCTTCCGCACTTTTCATTTATTCCTGACTGCATTTCATGTTACTACTGCCTACATCAACTATATTACATACTGTATTTATTGTTTTTTGATTTATTTTGCTAGTTTTTGAACTTTTACTTTACAGCTAGATAGATACCTTTGATGCAAAAATGTGTCGCAACAAGTTATGGATTCAAAGATATTTTTTATACCAGAATTACATTTTGGTTTGTATGCTTGTATGTATTACTATTTTTTGTCACTGGCTGCTACTTATTCTACATTTTTATATAATATTATGGACATATTATATATGTTTTGATGTAAGAATATTGCATATTTTGATTATGTAATGTTATATGTTGATTATGAGAGTGCGGTTAATATAATATGTTGATTATGAAATATGCATGTTGATTTTAACTGTGCTGGTATATAAATTGTGATTGATGGATATGGAAATGGTACTTGAAAAAAGGGAAATGTAGAAATAGTAAACAAGAAGGTTTGTAAAATGCCATGTAAAATTTTAACAGCATTTTAGAAATGCTATGGTAGACTTCAACGGCGTTTTGAAAATGCTGTGGTAGACTTTAACAGCGTTTCAGAACCGTCATAATAGGGTTCTTAACAATGGAAAAAGCATTACAAAGAATACTCACAGCAACATATAAAACACTGTAAATAATATTATGGCAAGAGATAACCGCCATTAATTACATTAGACAGCAAAATTTGAACGCTAAGGAAAGTTTTTGGTTCATCAAAAGAAACCCTATGAAATGTATTAATAACATCCATAAAACGCTATTATAAACGACTTTTCACAGCGTTTACTTTATTGCTATAGTATGTTCCTAACCTATAATGGCATGTCGTTACACAACGTAGTTAAAAACGCTGTTAAAGCCTTTTACAACATTTTTAAACGCTGTTAAAGGTCCTGTTTGTTGTAGTGTATGTTCCAGGGCAGGGGTCAAACATTCAAAGGAATTCAAATTACAGTGCTAACATGGCACATATTCAGCAAGAGGCAAGCAATCTGTCAGATGTAAAAAATTATCATAGTGCAATAGCAAAAACAGATCATATTTAGGATGAAGATTGGTACCCTGATTCAGGAGCAACCAAGCATATCACCAACAATTTGAGCAATCTAAATCTTGGAAACAAGGAGTATAAAGGTATGAATACAATACATATGGGTAATGGTAAATTTGTTGCAATTACACACACTAGTAAGTCATATATTATGGGTAACAAACAATTGTATTTAAATAATCTATTGAGAGTACCACTCATTAGAAAGAACTTACTAATTATGTCACAATTTGCAAGAGATAATAATGTTTACTTTGAGTTTTACCTACAATATTGCTTAGTTAAGGACATCCTAACTAAGGAAATACTTTTGTGGGGTAAACAGTGTAGGGGGATGTACAAGTTCAGTATGGATAACTCAAGAAACTCATATTTTAAAAGAAATTGGTGTAATAATTCTGAATTCAAATAGCAAGAAACCAGTGAAATATTTGATAAGTGGCATTGTAAACTTGGGCATCCAAATACCATAATTGTTAATCATGTATTGAATAAAAACAATATTTTTTTTCAATGATATTTCTTTACCATACATATGCACATATTGTCAGATGGGTAAGAGTCATAAGCTACCTTTCATAGATTCTAAAACTCAATATAATAAACCTCTTGAATTAGTAGCTACTGACTTATGCGGACTTGCCCCTATATATATTGACTATGGATATAAATATTATATTTCTTTTGTTGATGCTTATTCTAGATATGTGTGGATATATTTTTTAAGGTCAAAATTTGAAACTCACAATGCAGTTTTACAATTCATAGCACATGCAGAAAATCAAACAAATTGCAAGGTCAAAGCTATCCAAAAAGATGGTGGAACAGAGCATTTACCACTAAAAGAGTATTTTTCAAAAAAGGGGAATTAATCATAGAACAACATGTCCTTACACCTTAGAGCAGAATGGCCTTATTGAAAGAAGACACAGGTGGATTGTTGAAACTAGGCTTTGTAAGGACCCGTAATTTTCCGGTAATTAAATAATTGAATTTAATAAGATTTTGTAATTTAGTATTGGAAGAAATAAAAATTTGTGATTTATTAATAAGAAAAATAACTAGAATATAATGTTAATAATGTTAATTTAAGGCAATTAATAACTATTTTAATGCAATCTCAATTAATTGGAATGATTGGAAAGTTATAATTGATCATAAAGTGTAAATGGTAAATAAACCAAATGTTGTATTAAACGGTGAAATTGTATGCAATTAATTGGAATTGACTAAAATAGAATAATTAATCCGTATGTGAATTTATTAGTTTTTTTGTTAACAATAAACATAGAAATGTGTTTGAAATCATAAGTTGTAACAATTGTTTAATTATCGTTTCACTATTTAATCCGTTGAAATTTAATTGGAAATCAATTGCAATTAATCTATTTAAATACTGCAGTTAATGTGAATTAAGATGGTAACCGTAGAATATTAATGTAATAAATGGTAAACCAATGTTAACTATGTCCATAAAGTAATGATTGATTGAATAAAAAGATTGAAATCAAAATGAATCAATTTATTGGGTTTTAAATTATAATTAATGAATTTATTGCAATTGGAATTGGAACGCTGTAATTAGCGCAATATTAATAGTTGAATTTGACATGGAAATTTGTTGTAAAAGATTTTAAATTACTTAGTAATCAAAAATGATAAAAATTGCTAGTTATTAAATTTGAAATTAAAAAGTGATTTAATCAATTTAATAATAATTTATTTAATTAACGTGAAAATAGCCATTTTGGCTACTATCTTGGATTTCGACGAAACTAGTTTCATCGGATCCATAACAGTGAATTACTGTAGGATTTCAAGTTTCGTAGCGATCAGAATTTTCGTTTGATCGTGCGGGCTCGAAACGCGTAGAATTCAATTTAATGAAATCAATTTAAATAAGCTAATTTTAAAAGCTAACTTCTGTATACAATGGAATTAGGACTTGAAACTTGTTCCATTAAGTTTAAAAATATCAAAAATCTATATTTCGATATATTGGATTACCCATTTTCGTTTCGGGAACGAAATGGGCTTTTCGGGTCGTTGTTATCATTTCGATCCAACCCTGCCTATATATAGGCTGTTATAAACCTTAGTTGTTTCTCATTATATTATTTCTGTTCATACAACTTCTTCCTCCTTCGCAAACGACAGAACATCAAACCTAATTACCAAATTTCAAAACCTAATTTCAAAAAAAAAATTGCTCCAGGTTTACTTCGAGTCAGGAAGAGGTTCACTTCGAGTTCCAGAGGCGAAAACCCTGCAGTGACTTCGGGTCAGAGAGAGTTCCATGCCAAACAAGGCAGATCTGGTCGCGCTTCGAGTTCTAGAGGCAAAAACCCTATAGTGACTTCGGGTCAAGAGCCAAATGACTCGGTTCTCGGGTCATTTTGGCAAAAACTCAGAGCGAACAGCGGGTAATTGAGGCGGCGGACCGAAGCAAGACTCGAAGTCGAAATTTTCCAATCTTCTAACGTTAATAACTTTTGCATACGAGCTCGGATTCACGCGCGGTTTTCTCCATTGCGATCGTATCGAAATTCTAGACATTTCAGAACTTGTTTGGCTGCATTCTAAGACAGTTAAATTTTTGGGCTAATTTTGGATTTTAAATCGACGACAAATCGAAGGTGAGTGTTTTAACCCACTCACAACTACTAAATTATCTTATATTAGTTAAACTGAATTTATGATGCGATTAGGAATTGATTGGTTGATGTTTGGTATATTTAAATTGTCATTCCAGTTAAATCTAACTTTTATTGAATATTATCGCCATTAATTTAATATTAAATTTCTAAATTGCCAGTTAATACCCGTTATTGATAATCAGTCACTTGTTATTGTTTATTGATTAGTTTGAATGGGATTGTGATGGATGTTGAATGTTGATATTGGATGACTAGATGTTATATTTATATTGTTATAACACTACAAGTTCCCTTAGTTTATTGTTAGAAAACCCCTATGGGTTGAAATGATACATACCTGAACGATCTATAGATTAGGGAAAAATCGTTATGGGTTGAAATGATAAACCCGAGCGATTTTATGGATTTTGAATTTTATATGGGACTGTGGGTTGAAATGATATATATCCATAAATATAAAATATTTGCGGATTGAAATGATAAATATCCGTATCACATGACCATAGGGTAGAAAATTATATACAGACACTAGATTGGTTAAATTAAATGATTTTAAATCCTTAAATTTTGAATTTAGTTAAATGATATTTTGAAGAAAATATGATTTATATAAACTGAATTATTTTTGAAAATCCGAGTTTTAAATGTGAAATTGGAATCAGTTTAAATTGAAATTTTAAAGTTAGATTTGAAGTATAAATGAAATTTATCGAAATTGAGTTATTGAAAACATTTGAAAATGTAACTTTGAAATCTACTAAATTTGAAATAGTTTGGATTTATTGTTCGAACTTGGATTTGAAATCGATATTGATTAAATGGTTTAAATGAGAATTTGAATTGAAGGACAAAATTTAGTTTGTTGATTTGAAAGCTAGACATGGTCCAGATGTGTTGAAATGAAAGAAATAGTTTAATTTGATATTAATTTCAAATTTACCATTTTAATATAAACCGTTTAAGAATATATTTTTTAAATCCTGATTATTAAGATTTTCAAACTATTAAACTAATTTAATCTATTTTAAACTATTTCAAATTATTTTAATCAATTTAAACTATCTTAATTTATTTTAATCTATTTAATCCAATTTAATCTATTTTAACCTATTTTAAACTAATTAATCCATTTTAATCTATTTTAAATCTATTCAATCTATTTTAAATCAATTTAATCTTTTTTAAATCCTTTTAAACTATCTTAAATCCGTTTAAACTATTTTTAATCTATTTTTTTTACTATTTTAGAGTATTTTAACTATTTAAAAATTTATTTTAACTGTGTTAAACTATTTATAACCATCTAAACTATTTTCTAAATTTCAGAGTAAGTAAAGTGGAAGTGTTTATATTCAAATCCTTTATTTAAAAGCGAATACAGTTAAATGATGTTATAACCTAAGTTGGGATTTAAATGACATATTTGATTGAATATGATGATTTTGAAATGAGGGTTTAACCTATTTTGGAAGTATGATTTTGAAAGAAAATATGATTTCGGAAGTGATATGATTTCAAATGTGATATGATTTCGAAGGTGCATATGATTTCGAAAGTGAATACGATTTCGGAAAGTGATATGGTTTGAATTGAATATGATATTTTGATATCTGTTATGAATCGGTTTTGAAAATGAAAAGAACCGTCCAGTGTGAAATAAGCGTTTAGTTGTTAAAGAGACCGGGATCGGATATTGTCATACTCTCTGCCAATACCGAAAACCGCTTTAACAACTGTGTACATGGTGGATATTCCAGAATGAAGTAGGATGGTTTGACGAACGATTCTGTATGAGGTATTAACGTAGCCTTGACTCCCATGAGTCATCTTGATGTGGCTAAAAAAAGGAGCCATGCCGGGCCAAGTGAGGTCGCACCTCCAACCGGACACATTTCTTCGATACCATATTATGACTTTGTGATTGATTTGGTGGCCACCCCTCGAATTTGATTATGGGAGTGTGTTCCAAGGTGGGCGGTAGTAGCTGCTATGCGTTACCACCAGTCCGGATCCGCAAAACGGTAGTATCCTACCCTGGGCAATGCTTCGCGTGCCTTGTCACATGCCTTATCGCGCCTTCTACGAGTTTGTTTTGTACCATACCTATGGAGTGCCCTCTGGGTAAACCATCGGTTTGGTGGAGCTTAAGGTACTGTATAGACTACAGGAATATATAAAATGTGTTAAGGGGGATATGGGTAACGCCTTAATGCTATTTTAATACTTTACTTTACTGTAGACTATTATAATAGTGTATTGTACTATGTATGTAGATAGTTTAATAGATCCTTAGGAGATGGAAATCCCGAACGTCTCTTAAGTTATTGCACTCATGTTGACACTGGATAGGAGATGTCATACCACGTAAACATCTCTGATGCCGTTACACTCATATTTATTTACTGTTAATCTAACTTACAAAAGATCTTTTAGTTCTGACTCGAGTGTTCTATCTTTTCAATTCGCTCGGGCCAGTCTAAGCTTTTCAGTGTATCGAGGACTGCTTTGGAGGACGAAGATGGAGATTTGTATACTATTATTATTTATTTTATTTATTCCACTGCATCATGTTGTTCCGCTGCATTATTTATTACTGTTGTATGTACTTTGATCTGTATTGTAAAAGTGTAATCAAATGTTATTTGTAAAACAGCTTCATGAAATGTTTATTTGATTATTATATTTTTTCATTCCGCTGTGAGATTCTATGTTTGTTTTCTTTCTTTCTCTGTTTTTCTTATTTACCCCAGAACAATCCTCCTTTTTGAATGGTTTGAGTCTGACGTGTGTGGTTTATCGTCGATTTAAACCGTCCAAAAGGGTGGGTCGTTACATTTGTTTACTGGCTCAAGCCTCTATGCCACTAAAATTTTGGCCAGATGCTTTTGCTACAGTAGTCTACTTAGTAAATAGACTGCCATCAAAAGTTTTAAACTTAAAATGTCCTATTGAAATGCTATTTGATATCAGTCTAGATTAACTCAGTCTTAAGATGTTTGGGTGTTTATGTTTTCTATATATTAGACATTATAATGCTCATAAATTGAATTTCAGATCATCTCTGTGTACATTATTAGGCTATGCTGCCAATAAAAAGGGATACAAATGCTTAGACAAAAATGGAAAAATATTCATTTCAAGACATGTGGTTTTCAATGAATTTTTTTTCCTTTTAAAGAAGAAAATATCAAAACCACTAATAAAGTGTATAACACAAAAGAATCCTTACCACCAATACCTAGTCCACCATTTGAAATGATACAGCCTCAGGAGAATCTGTTCAAGGCAGTATCAATCATCAAGCAACCCATCCTGACTCTCAGTGTGCTGAATTCAGACATGAACCAGTTGATGATCAAGCTGGGTCATCCACTGTACCCGATCAATCATATCAACAAAGAGCAAGTGTACAACTTACTCCTCATCAAACACAAGACAACTCACAAGCATTGATACATATACTCAATCAGAAATAGAGAGAACCAGTCAACAACAGACTACAAACAGAACCAGACATCACATGGTGACCAGATCAAAAAGTGGCATATTCAAACCAAAGATTTTTAATGTAGTTCTAGATGCAGAAGAACCAAACACACATGATCAGGCTATGCAAAACAAAAATTGGAAAGCAGCCATGATTGAAGAATATGAGGCCCTGATGAGTAACAAGACATGGAATCTTGTTCCCAAGCCAAGAAACAAAAATATTATTGGCTGCAAGTGGACTTACAAGTTAAAAGGAAATGCTGATGGTTCAATTTCTAAGTATAAGGCAGGATTAGCAGCTAAAGGCTATTCACAACAGAGTGGCTTTGATTTTAATGAAACTTTTTCACCTGTTGTGAAACCTACTACTATTATAATTGTTATTACAATTGCCTTATACAGAAATTGGAGCATCAAGTAATTAGATGTTAACAATGCCTTTTTAAATGGCGTTTTACATGAAGAAGTTTACATGGAGCAGCCACATGGCTTCAGACAAAAAGAGAAAGAGGATCATGTGTGAAAATTACATAAAGCAATTTATGATTTGAAGCAAGCACTAAGAGCGTGGTTTAAAAAGCTAAAGGAAACAATGATTAGATTGAGATACTACCCAATAAAATCTGACAACTCTCTATTTACAAAATTCAGTAACCATATAATAATGTATGTGCTAATACATGTTAAGGATTTTGTTATTACAGGTAACAGTGAGCAGGAAATCAATAATTTGATAAAGCATTTAAATCAGGAATTCACAATCAAGGATCTTGGCAATCTAAATTATTTCTTGGGCATAGAAGTAAAAAGGATATCCAACACATCTATTCAACTGAATCAAAGGAAGTATATATCAGAAATATTGCACAAAGCCAAAATGAATCAAGCCAATCCAATTTCTACTCCAATGATCAGTAATATACATCTATCTAAATATAAAGGATAAGTTATTCAAAATGATAGTCAGTACATAAGCATAGTTGGTGCACTTCAATATGAAACTATCACTAGGCCAGATATCAGTTACAGTACAAATAAGGCAAGTCAATATATGCAAAATCCAACAGATGCTCACTGGAAAGCATAGAAAAGAATTTTAAGATATCTCAATGGAACTCAGAATTATGGTCTAACTTCTTGAAGCAAGCAAAACTATCAATATTAATGGCTATGCTGATGTTGACTGGGCCATAGACCCAGATGACAGGAGGTCTACAACAGGGTACTGTATATACTTAGGACAAAATCCTATATCTTGGTATTAAAAAAAAAGCTTACAGTCTCAAGGTCAAGCACAAAGGCTGAATTCAGAAGCGTAGCAAATGCTACAGCCGAGATTATGTGCATAGAATCACTACTAGGTGAACTACAAATCAAAATAAAGAGCAAAACATCTGGCGTGACAACTTAAGCAAAACACATCTTACAGCTAACCCCATATTACATGCAAGGACAAAGCATATCGAATTGGATCTATATTTTGTCCGCGAGCAAGTAAGCAGAGGAAAATTAAACGTAAACCACATAACTTCTACTTACCAGACTGCAGATATTCTGACCAAACTACTATCAAAGGCAACTTCATTTGGTTTAGGAAAAGACTAAAAGTTGAAAACTTTGACAACTGTTCTCAAACTACAAAGCAAAAGATCAACAAAGATGACGACTTTCAAGAAGATCCTAAAGCTATCAAGCATGAATAACTAAGGAGGAAAGTTGCAGTTGAAATCTCTGCTCAAGAGCTCCAAGCCGAAACCTTTCTGTGCTAATGCATCTGAGATCTCATGCTTAAAGCATTTCTCTCTCTGATTCGCACTTATTTCTCTTATCATTTGGTCAGATTTCTAAGAATTTATGCTTGAATTAATATATCGAGAATTCGGGGGTGAATCGCCACAAACCCTAGCCGAAGTAGGGTTTGAGGGGGAGTATTGGAATGATACAGAGAACGGCAGTGCTTATATGGATCTGTATTATCTTAAAAGTAATCTGAGCCCCTCACACTGATCTCAACGGTACAAGCAATCTTCTCTTTATAAAAGAAGTTTCGGGTATGGGCTTTTAGATACCACAACCTATTTACATATATTTCTATTTAAATAGCAAAGCTCCTGTTGTACAAATTGATGTATCATTTCTGTATCAAACTTTAGTTTACAAACTTGAATCAGATTTATCAATAAATCAGTTTTTCATTTTCATAATCTCATATTCAATCCCTATATCATTTCATCGTAAATTCAAATACTCTTCCTCTTCACATGAGCATACATACATAACTCGCGTTCTCAGCTACGTAACATGATGCGCTTTATGCCTTAGATGCTAAAAAGTATAAGGATGAACATATTCAAGCTTGGTGAATTTAGACAATTTATTTAATTTGTTGTTAATTTCCAAAGAAATTAGGCTTTTTTATAATCGTCTTCAGTGATAAAAATGAAATTCAAGTCCTAGACAGAGAAGGGCCACGTGATATATATTTAAAAATATGAAGATTCTCGAATCAGAGAAGTCTAGATAACAAACTTGACTTTAAAACTTAGGTTTGGGCTTGGAATTCTTGGGCTTGGCCTTGAAAATATAAAATAAGCAAAATTTGTTTACTTTTTTTACAATACTATATTGTAATTAGTTTAAAATCACATTTCAAAATCACTTCTTTACCAAGTCGATATTATATTTACAAAATCACATCACTTTTTATAAAATATTACTTTTCACATTTCTCAACTTATTTAAATTTATATATTACATTTTCATAATTTTAAATCTTTTTATTAAATAACTTCGAAATCCCTTTATGAAATGATCATAAAAGTCTGATTTAATTAATCAACTTACTATAATTAACTTAAATTAATTACTACTTAAAAATTGGGTTGTTACACCTGTAATCCATCAAGAAAGAAGAGGCGGGGCCCCCTCCATGCATTGATATCAGGAGTAACCAAATAACCCAAAGAGGAGTATGAGCCCAATGGTCAGGAGTTGGCAGAAACATGTCATCCCTCGGTAGTCCATGAGAAGTAGCTTTGGTTTTCCAATTGCTTGGGTGAAAAAGTAGAAGCACTAACTCAATGGGGTCCAATAGCAGCTGTGAAGGACCATACCCATGAATTAAGGAACGAGCAGAGCTATGATAGCTAATCATGTGTGTTGGCTTGGAAGGAGTACAAGAGCAAGGAGCCTGAGCTCTTGAAGCGCTCGATGTGCGAGTCTGGCAACGATCTAACATGTGTTTCTAGTATATATACCTATCTCACTTGCTATCATTGAATGTGTGTGTGTGTGTAGTAACATATGCAATAAAATGTTAAGAATGATATATGATGATAATAAAGGTTTGGTTATATGGTTGTGAGTGATCTATGACCTCATAATTTGTCTAAGTACTATGTTCGATAAATTTAGGCAACAAACTAGACCACCGAACCCATTCCCCCTTTTTACATCAAACTACATTTAAGCCCTAAATAAGATCCAAAACGACAAGATAGGCTGTCAGCCCTACAACCTAGTATAGATTTGTACCCATTCCAATTGTTGTTCAACTTATACGTGTTCAGCAATTAAGAGCCCCTAACTGCATATAGGATTAGTACCCCAAAGGACATAAATATTTCTAGAAATAGCCGAAATCCTTATGTCCAGAAGATCCAGGAATACGTGTGGAATGAGCTCTAAGCGTCTATGAATAGAAAGAAATCCTACCCAAACTGCCACCTCACAAGATAATGGGAAAGAAAGGGAAATTGGTGATAAAGTTGATACTATAAAAATTAAATTATAAAACATAGACCCATACCTACATAGATTGCAAGACAATTGATGGAATATTGAAGTTGTATATGTTTAAGAGAATTCTAGACTGTTAGCCCGCTGGGGAGATGAACAGGAGAAAGAAATGGAGGAAACAAGAAAATGAAGAAGCTTGTTCCGCTGTGGAAGAGCATGAGTTTATATAGACAACCCACGCTGTCCGATGATGGATAGACGAAATCGAACGTAATATTCTATTTGGTAAGCCTTCAATGGATAAGAATATACCGAAATAAAGTGAATGCTGAACTAAGACATATGTCAAACCAAGGTGAATGATGGGCCATAGCATATGTGTTTGACAGTTATGGTCTTAAAAAGATGATGCGTACGGAGTGGAGAAGTGAGAGGAAACATAAAAGAAGACGTAAAGATAAAGTCAAACCCGAGAGAGAATGATGAACAAAGCACACTCCGTATTCTATGCATACTTTAGACGACAGGTGTTGCAGGTGTTTTCACCTAGGGAGTAAAAGATATAGATTAGTTAACCCAAAATAAGAATAGTTGAGATGTGCATGTCATAATGGGTATAACTCATCCGAACAACCCTAATTGAAGAGACAAGAAGCTTTGGAAGTAATATAAGTAGAGACATGAGAAAAGGCAAGGAAAACCATCACTTGCATGTCTGTCCAGTAAGCAAGCTACCAGACAGGAATTCTTGTTCGATAGTCACATTATCAAATAGGAATTCCTGTTCAATAGCAGGAACCCCGAACAATATTTCTTGTCCGGTAAGGAAACCAGTGGACAAGAGTTCATGTTCAGTGTATGGGGAGCTACCAAACCAAAGAGGCGTCGAGGTCCGAACATGGCTAGAAAAATGTCTTGGTCCACCCATCGAGCTGAATATTACCAAACCAACTAGTTACCATCGAATCGAATGACACATTTAAGGAAAGGCAATCTTGAATTTATCGAAGTTCTGAGTTATATCTTTTACATATGGAAATAGCCGAACTGAGCATGTTATACAGGGAAACTACCTATTTTATCAGCCCGACCTCCCTATATCTTCACTCCTACAAATACCCAAGCTTCTAGCAGTAATAGAGGGAACTTTTGGGAATTGCTAACTACCGCCAAACAGGAACCACCAAACAGATTATCGAGGGGTAATATTTTATTTCAAATCATTCTACTTTGCATTCAAATCATTGTAAAACCTGTCTGTAAGGAAAGAAATAAGAATGAATAGTGGATGTAGGCATATTCAGGCCAAACCACTATAAATCCATGTGTATATTACTTTACTACTTTCTTACTTCTCTGTTGCTATAAATTGATTGGAGTTGTTTGTCCATTTTGTGTGTGATACGCAGTTATAATAATGGCGGAAATAATGGGAGCATGCCATATAATGCTTAGTAGTGGATGCATCAAGATACAAATAAATGTTTTTATACATGTCCAAATATTATTTATGAAATAGTAATTGTTTTCAGTATTGATTGAAAATAGATATGTTTTATTTTTTTATGGATATTATGAATATTCATTATAAAATAAATCTATTATAATAATAGTATTTGTTTCATAACTGAAAGAGTTAGGGGTATATGACCTAGGGGCAATATGTAACATGTTACATATATCTAAATATAATCGGTCTTGTTTGAAATAAAGGTATCTAATTTCTATTATATACTTTATTATATAGTGATATAATTAATTAAATTAATTAATTTTAAGTATATTAAAATATTAAATCATTAAAATTTATGTTATGTGATAATTGTTATGAAGAGTTATAACCATGAGGAATTTACCACAAAATAATATAACATATTATTATAAATATTCATGGTCAAGATGTTTAGAGAAAGGATTTCGATACATCCGTTGACACCAAAGTATGTAACACTCTCCAAAATTTGAATAATGCATTATTCATGGCTGCTGGAGGCGCCAAGGGGTTACGTACAGATAGTTATTGGACAATTGTGGAATGATTCATTCGAGAGTTTTCGTTGGTTAATAAAAACTAAGGTTAAACAGGAAATCTTGAAGTGACGATATTACACAATTCTCCCGACTTGGGAATACCACTGAACTTCAATGTGGATACTCTAATTTGATTATAGTTGAATTATGGGATGTCTTCTATCGAACGACTATTGTTGGGTCCAGGTTGAAGTATTGGAAGTGAAACACTCAACTGCACGATTTTGGTATCACGGTCAACTGTAGTCAATTCAATGTCAAAGTTTCTACCCAGAGCAGTACAGTTAATATTGAATGTTATTATTGAACCAAGGAATTTATTTAAGGACTAATCGAGTTGAATGTGGATAATTTGGAATTTTGAATAGAAACCAAATTCCATAAATTATAATGTGATATAGTGTTGACGAATAGAATTGGTGTAAACAATCATTAGTAAAAGAACTGCTTAAATTGGTAAAATTAGATTTACCGAAGAGATTCATAAGTGATGAATTAAGTCAAACTATCACACCACTAGCTAAGATGACGTATAAACATTAATATTTGAACTGGCCGAATATTAATTACCGGCTAAATTCATACACGTGAGTCGCACAACCAAATCTATTTGATCTTTGAAACACAATTGATTTATAACAGTTATAAATTAATTAAATTAATTAATATTTTTGAAATATTAATTAATATTTTTTCGGTTATATGGGTATATTTAGTAAAATAGAGTTTCCTCTAGAATTGTTTGGTACTATTGTTAATTTATATACGTATATTAAAGTTATATATGTGCATACCGACATATGATATCAATAAGAATTTAAATTGGATTTAAACGAGATAATTTACTAATGGGTTTGTAAGTAGTTTCGGTCCATTAAGGACCTTAGATATGGCCATCCAAAATAGGAGGAGAGGGAGCCTAAGTTTGACTTGGTAAGAGAGAGATTGGTGCTAGATCTTTGTTCAGCTCTCCTTATAAAAAGGAACTTAAAACACTATGTATGAAAAGAACTTATTTGCCTCCTTCCTTCATGATTTATGGCCAAAAATATTTCCTCTTCTACTCCTTCATTTCTAACTATATTCACATCTAATTGATTAAAACAAGCTAAATAAGCCATTGGCGCATCGTCTTTTTGTAGCAGCGAGTGTGGATCTAAGAGATCAAAGAGGCCAATTAGATCAACCTGTGAAACAATGGCAAAGCTTCTTAGGTAAATTCTTATTAATATTTAATATGATGATTATCCAGTGTTTGCATTTTTATATCACTACTTATATATATATGCCATTGCCTTAACTTATTCATACATACATACATACATAGTATAGTAGTCGAATATAATTTATATATATATATATATATATTATAATTTTTTTATACATTAGATCTAGTGGTCACAATAAGTATCAAATGGATCAATACATACATACACATACACACAAATATAATTTTATTATTATATATATATATGTATATATATATATTTAAAACACTGTTTTTGTGTTATTGATTTATATATATAAACTAGTAATTTCGAATGTTACATATATATAATATTTACATAAAATACTTTTGGAATATTTAGGAAAAAAACAATTTTTTAGGCGAAACTATAGTTATAATATTTTTAAATATTTTTACATTATAATAAAATCATCTCCAATTTAAGCATTTGTGTTTATATAATTAATTTTTACATATTTAAAATTAAATATTTTTATTTAATTTTTTTATCGAATACATATTATATATATATATGTATGTATGTATGTAAATTTATGATAATTAACAATACATAATGCTTAAATGATTTAATATATAAATGTGTGTATCAATTTATCAAAAAAAATTTGACTTGTTTATAGATATTTGGTTTTAATTACATGTATATGTGTGTGTGTGTCTATATGTACGTGTGTGTATGTGTGTGTATAAAATTTTAAATGAATAAAGTCAAGTTCAACATATTTAGTAGCCATTAAATTTGAATCTTAGATCTTGTTTAAACTTAATTTTGTTTACTAATTCAAATTAGATACTTATATAAATTTCAAATTTTGAAATATATACTTAGTCAAAATTTATATGATGTTTTCAAATTGATTATATATATATATATATATTTACATATACGTTATTTTACATTTAAAACATTAACTAGGGCAAATGATATATATATATATATCCGTGTATGTGTGTCTTTATATAATGTGTGAACTATATACACATAGTAGATACAAATCCCATTATCTACTTATGTATAAACTTGACCATGCACACCATATGCTATGTTGCATATGCATGTCATACGTGTATGAGTATATAATGATATACTCATAAACTATATTAAATCATTTAATTAAATAAATATGAAAAATTAAATAAAATTGGATTTTATTTAATAATAGATTGGATCTAGTACAATCTATTAGACTTTATAGGCCCACTACGATCCAAAATAAGAAATTTTTTGAAATCTATCTATTTCATGCACTTCTGACCAACCCGATTCCTATAATGGTACTAGAGCCCTAATGGTCTATGAAGTCTAAATTATCAATTTTACGGCCAAATAATATAGATTAAGGATCATTTGGGTGTCTAGAAAAGTAGTGTCTAAGCTTTGGGTAGGATAATTAAGTATTTTCCCTTCCCTAGTTACTGACTTGGCTCAATGATGAAGTAAGTCCGAAAGGTTGGTCCAATTGAAAGGCCCACATTGATTTGGGTCTTGGACTGATTTTCAAAATATAGTTTGAATATATATATATATATTGATTTTAAAATTTAAATTTAAAACATACAATAACTTTTACATAGGTTATAATATACTTTTCAAAACTATTTCTGAAAAAATTAATATTTTGGAAATTATTTAATAATTTAATTAATTAGATTAAATAATTTTATAATTTGTTAAATGTTAATTAATTAAAATAATATATATATATATATATATTTGTGTGTGTGTATCTATTAATGTTATTGTTGAATATACATATTTATCTTAAATTGTTTATGGTAAATTATAAGTAAATATTTTCAAATTTATTAAACTATTTAATTAAAATTATTATTAAATACAAATTAATTAAATATTAGTAAATAAAAGATACACACACACATATAATGATTTATGTGTACAAAATTATAAATGTTGTGGTTAATATTCATATTAAATTGTTTACGATGAATAAAATAAAATTATGAGGTTTAAAAAAGTTTAATTAATTTTTTAGTTAAATAAATAAATTAAATTAATTAAATATGATTTAATTAATAATATACACAAGAATGATGTATAAGTGTATTAAAACATAAATAGTTATAAATGAATTAAACTTATATATTATGAATGTCTAAAACTTAAGTGGAATGGTAAGAAAACCATCTTTGGTTTAAGGAACGAGTACATGCATATTGTACGTATACCATGATTTCAGATGTGTTTGACACTTGAATCATGAGGGTATTTCATATAAAATACATCATTCTCTAAATTGATATCACTCAATATATATATATATATATATACATAACAAAGATTGTGAATCCTTAATATATATGTTATCCTCTACCATTTATTTATTAATAAACTACTTGCATACTCTTTAGTTGCTAAGCTTCCTCAAGATAGGTATATTGTGTGTAGTACTATTAATATATTGACTAAACGAGGTAAGATACATGTACGTATTTGTTGAGCTTCCCCAAAGTACGTGCATTATACTTAGACGTCTCAAAATGGTGGGTACGAGTGAAATATCTCTTTTAATTTGTTGAGCATCCCCGAGGTCGAGTTAGGATAAAGCCCACGGGTTAGAAGTTATATATGATACAATTGATAAGGTTTTATCCATCGCCTGTGGGCTTTTGATTTGTTAAGTTTCCTCAAGGTCAAATTCCTAAGGCAAGCCTGTCCTAACACCCACTAGAGAAATCAAAAAATTTCTATGTTTTCTCTTAAGGTTTAAAGATACATAAAAATCAAGTGGGAACCTTATTAGAAAAATGATGCGAATACATTTAAACATTTCTATTATTATAAGAATATATGTTACATAATATTAAAATAATCTTTAGATAAATTTATCCATTGATAAAATGTTTATTAGTTAAAATATACAAAGAACTAAACTAAAATGACATAGAGATATAAAATATACTTATCAATAAATCTTTTGGCATGTTGTCAATTCAAGACCAATTCAAGAGCCAAATTATACAACTACTAAATGCATTCACATCTTGGCAAATAAAGGTTTTATTTGCTTGAGACTGTGTGTTTTTTTCTATGTATTTTGAACTCTTAAGAAATAAAAGAATTTAGATATTTGATCCATATGCAGTCACATATATATGTTATATGGTGAATAATCGCAATTCGTAATGTATGAAACCTCAATAAAATTAGTTTAATTGAAATGATCGGCAAGTAAAACATAATGTGAGCTCATGCATTCGATATGATTGATTGCAATAAGAACTTTGTTGTGTTAGATGTAGCATTGACCAAGAACTGTGAGATGGACCTAGGAACTCAATCGTTGAAGTATTAGTTTGACCAGTTTACATAAAGTGCAACTTATTCCATATCCTTAAATGTAAAGGATGACTAAATACACTTTTGTAAAGAGTTAGTTACGGTCTTGAAGTAAGGGTTTCCTTTTTGAGTGGTTTGATCATTTGGAAAGGAAATCGAATGTATGAGAGTGGATATAATTTAGGCACGGTTGGGATGTAGAGAGTGAATGGTCACCTCTACTTCATGAAGAGACATTAGAAACAAGAATTGTGTAAAATACCAAAAGATACTTAATATGGAATAAGAAATGTGATTTCTATTCTAAATGTATTTTCATATAGGAAATTGTGTTCTTTGAAAATTATTTGTTCGAGTTCAAGATATTTGATCTAAAACTCTCAACTATAATTTAGTTACAATGTATGAAATAATAATCCATAATAAATGGTTGAATAGAGCTTCATATTTCGTATGCTAATTATAGTAAGAGTGGAATAGTAGGAACATAACATATGAAACTTATTAGTGGACGCATCAAGTTACAAAAGATTGCCTTCATATATATACCAAATATTGTTGCTGAAACAATAACTATTTTCAGTATTGAATGAAAATAAATATAGTTATATTTATTATGAATATTTAAAATATGATAGAGCTATTATAATAAGGGTAACTTGTTTACATAATAAAAGCGATGCATTAGTTACAAAAAATACAAAGGTATCTAAAATTTTAACAATTATTTTGGAATTTTGGACTAAGCCATATCTTTTATAAATAATCCTTTAATCATATGATTATGAATCATATGGTACTAGCTAATTGTATCTCAAACAATTAAGGACAAAGTACCCATTCAGTAGGAGCAACAAAAGAGTTAGTGAACTCATCGGATTGATACATATAGATGTATGCAGCACAAGGTCTAATATTACCAAAATATAACCATTTCATTAAATTCACAAAAGAACTATCATAGAAATAAAATATGCGTATTTGATACACAAATAGTATATTTATGATAAGTTCATTGAACATAAAATGAAAGTAGAAAACATAACACGCAAATGAAATAAAAATATTCAATATGATCAAATAAGTGAGTGTATTTGGAAAGGTTCAAAGTACGTAAAAATGAATAAGACAAGCTCTAGAGTCACTCCTCCTTATGATACATAATGATATATCAATAATGAGTATTGGTACTTTGTTGGACAAAAGAATGATTGATGATAGGTGAAGTTAAGTCAACTACTTTCTGTGAGGTTATGTATTTAAGAATAAGTACATAAGTTAGATTTAATTTCATCCAAAACATAGTTTATGAGATCATACAAGATATTAGTCGATAAGAAAACTTTACATATCCTAGGTCAATGAGCCGACAGATTGTGTGAGTCAAGTGGCTATACGTAATATTTACTAACAAGGGATCTTGTGTAAACCAACCCAAAGGAGTTTAGGACCGATCAATACTAATTGACAAATTTATGCTATGAACATAAGTTTCATAAACTAAAATCAAATTAGCTATATATATAATGGTAGTTTATAAAATGTTTATAACACCTTTCTAGCGCATTGAGAAACAATTTTTGTTTCAAGAAATGCCAACTTTGCGAGGAAAGAATTCCTTTTATAAATTATTGGTAATTAAATGGATTTAGGTACGGTCAAAGGTTAAAACTGATACGTAGGATGAAATGAAATTATCTAATAACTAACTAGAACGTCTAATAAGGATTCACGCACATTAAAGAGAAACTATGAGTTTTTTATCGATATCGAGAAGAGAAATTTCTAGATTGTCAATAAGCCATGAAGAGTATTGACTCTGCCATATGACACGATGCAAAAATCTAAAGTGGATTCCAAGTACATTATCAAAATATGATTTTAATAGTTGTACCTGAAGGGATATGATCCACCAGCTGCAAAATATAGAGTAAGCATGAGTTGTTAACAAATAACATTAAAGGTACTAAAATAGTTTGAAAACTATAAGTAAACAACAAACTTATGATTGTTGATGACTTTGTTTAAGGACTAACCGAGTTGAATGCGGAAAATATTGTAATTTTGACAAAAAACCAAATTTCATAAGTCCTAATATGATGTAGTGTTGATGAAAAGAATTGGTGTAAATAATCGTTACTAAAAGGTACCACTTAACTCAGTAAAATTAGATTTTACCACAGAGTTTTATAAGCAATGACTTAAGTCAAATTGTCACACAACTAGCTAAGATGACATGTGAGTATTAGTATTTGGATTATTTGGATGTTAATCTTTGGCAAAATTCACACCCATGAGTCGCACAACCGAATCTATTTGGTTCCAAAACACCGTTGATTTATAATGATTATAAATTAATTAAATTAATCAATATTTTTGAAATATATGTTTTTTTATTATATGGGATGTATTTAGCAAAATGGAGTTGCCTCTAGGATTATTTATGGTATAGTTCATAATTTATTATATGCATATATAAAAGTTATATATATGCATATCGGTATATGATATCAATAAGAATTGAAATTAGATTTAAATGAGATAATTTACTAATTGGTTTGGAAGTGAATTTTGGTCCATTATGGACCATATATATGTCTTGCCAAGATAAGAGGGGATAAAGTCCAAATTTTGACTTGGTAAGGGAGAGATTATGCTAGATATTTTGGTTAATTAGCTCTGCCTAAAAAAGGAACTTAAAACACTTTGTTTTGAAAAATAACCCTTTTTCCTCCTCCCTTCACGATTTCTATTTGAAAATACCTCCTCTCCTCCTTTATTTCTAACTACATTCACCTCTAATTGATTAAAACAAGCTAGATCCAGTGTTGGCATGTCATCTGTTTGTAGCAGTGACTGTGGATATGAGAGATCAAGGAGGCAAATTAGATCGACAAGTGAATCAAAGGAAAAGCTTCTTAGGTAAATTCTTATTCACATTTAATATGATTATTACCTGGTGTTTGCATATCTATATCACCACTTATACATATATGTCATTGCTTTAACTTATTCACATATATATTAAACTGTTATTTGATAATTATTGTGATTGCTAGATCTAATATATAAAAAAGATAACTTATATATATAATTATATACAGCCACTAATATATATTTATATTTATATAAATATATACAACCACTAATATATATTTATATTTATATTTATATTTATATTCACACAAATATAAATTTATTACAATACATATATTTAATTAAAACATTACTTTGATTTATTGATTTTTATATGTTATTAATTTTGAATGTAATATATATATATATATATATATAATATTTACATAGAATGCTTTCGACATATTTGAAAAAGTTAAATTTTCTTTTTAGCCTTAACAATAATTGTAGTATCTTTATATATTTTTACATCATAATAAAACTATTTGAATTTGAGCATTTGTGTTTATATAATTAATTTAACACATTTATAACAAAATGTTTTCGGTTTAAAAAAAATTTGGCCGAACACATATTATATATGCATGTGAATTTATGATATTTAACAATATATAATGTTAACTGATTTAATACATAAATATTTGTGTGACATCCTAAAAATTTAACGAAAATTTAATGAAAATTTAACAGAAATTTAATAAGAAAATTAAATTAAAATAAGATAAGGACTAAAAAGAAAATTTTCATAAACGTTCAAATTTGGCTAAAAACTTGCACCATTGCGTTCGAAGTGATTTTTTGGACGATTTCCATATATAACTCTTCGAAATTGGAGTTAATATGGAATAGTTACGGACATTGCAAGAATTGAAAATAGAATAAAACTTAAAATTAAAAATTCACAAATTTAAAAATGGACCGGTCGACTTATGAAACTCGAAGGTCAATCGGTAGCGGTCAACCCAGGGGTCAAGGCGGTTGACCATGGCCGTGTAAAATTAGGAGATTTCCGATGTGTATGAATGTTGGTGATGCATTGGATAGTTGTGAAATATTAAATGAGCATGCATGATCACCCTGAATATTCACCAGCCTAAATCCAGTGGCCTAAACTATTTGCTAACCCCAATAAATTCAAACCTAATCTAATCTTAAAATTCACACAACAGTTTACTGTACCAAAACTCTGCTCAGTTCTAACCTCTCCTCTAACCCTAAAAATTCTTAAAAATCAAAATAAACCAAAACTGAAAGAATATAATCAAAATCTAAAAGGAGTAAGCGAAGCAAGCGTACAGAGAGGCGATTCTCATGTAAATCAAGTAGGACGAGCTTAGGCTTGAGGTAAGTGGGATTTTTGATTAGATGATTATTACAGTTAGGTTTAGTCTATTCTAATTGATTTAGGGTGTTAGTAAATTGAAATTGAAACTGTAAAACCCTAATTTGAAACCTATAATCTAGGGTAGAATTTAAATCACTGTAAATTGTTAAATCTGACACATATACTAGTACACCCTTTAGTTATTTAACTGTAAACCCTAAAATCATTAAACCCTAAATCTGTAAACCTTAGAATAAACAAATTGATATTAAAATTGAGAATATGGACTGGTCAAATTAGTAATTAAGGTTCACTGTAAACTGCAATTGACACGATGAAGAAATTAACAATTGACATTAAAAATTAACGAACCCCAAAATTTAGCTTACGATCGGTCGACCATTGGACCATAACGGTCAACTGGTAGCGGTCGACTGGTAAGGGTTTGCGGTTGATCGATAAACACAAAAAATGCAGAATCTGATCCAGGCCTAAGGTTCAGGTTGGTAATAAAAATTATATAATTTGAATAAAAATTATATAAGTGTATATTGTTGTTTGAGCATATGTTGAGGCTAGGTGTGTATGCTAGAAATAGCAGGGAAGCTAGTTCCCTATCAAAAGACGCTAGGTCGTTTCGGGGTTGGGTAAATATTGTTTACCCAATTGAGGGTTGAGTAATCGACAAAAGGGAAAATAATTAGAAAAACAACCCTAACCAACAGGGGATTTTATTACAGTAAGACATAATCAGGCCCGGCATGGTACAATAAGAGGCAATAATTAGAAAAGCAATCCAGTACCAGTGAGGGATTCTATTAGAACAAGGCATAGTCCAACCCAGCTTGGTACGATAGAGGCAATAATTAGAAAAGCGACCCGGTTCCAAAGGGCAATTCTATTATAGTAAGACATAGTCAGGCCCAGCGCGGTACGATAAGAGGCAGTAGTCAAAGAAGTGGACATGTACTAACAGGTGATTCTATTCAAACATGGTTTGGCCCGACGCTTACGATAAGTTGCAATATAGGAAGAAGCGGCCTGGTACAATGAGAGTTCATGTATGCACGGTTTTGACGCGATGTGATATAGCTGGACACCGGCGCATGCAATAAAGGCAAACACAATGATCGAGAGATGGACATGGGTGCAGACGATGAGACACACCGACAAGTCAGTATTTCAGGTTCTCCCACGCTAGGTGTAGTTGGGTTATAGAAAGTTGTATTAATGGGAGAGTTGTTCCCACAATAGCATTATGAGGGGATGTTAGTGGAAGTAGAATTCCACAGTAGCCTACGGACAGTGTTTCCTTATTAGGTAGCTCTAGGAGCATTGGCTGATCGTTATTGTGAGGTTTGATCCACAGTTTGGTCTTTGTATTAGATATGAAACCTTAGGTAATGGACCCTAGGAATTCACGGACACTTATAGCACACCCCATGTCACCTGGAGTAGTATTAAAGTTAACTGTACATGATCACCATATATTAAACTTGGACTCATTCACTAGACTTTATCTGACCCACCCTCTTCCTTCCATTTCCCTCACCACAGGATGACATGTTAGCAGTTGATTTTGTATAGTACATGGAAAAAGGAGCTTCACGTTGGAGTTCTTATATTATTTATTATTCATCATATAGTTACTTATTGTATTAAAAGTCTGTAAACTTATATTATATTTTGGAAATAGTTTATATGATAGTGTATATAGCAATTAAGTATTTTGAGACTATTTTCTAAAATGCCTATTTTTCAGTACTTATATTTTAATTCCTTCCTCTATGAGATCTAAAAGTGTAGATTGTCTTAGGATTTACCCTTATAATCATGCCCTGTAATGTTTTAAAAACCCAACGGCACGTATTTCTTGGCATGATGCGAGTTCGAAAATCACCCTAGGCTTTGGATTGATGTTTAGGGAGGTGCAGGTTGTTGCATTTGGTATCAGAGCTTAGGTTTAAGATCCTTTAGGATTTGGGCACATATTTAGATAAACTTGAGAAGTTTTTTCTTGAAAAAAAGTTGATTTTTGAAAGATTTTCCAAAATGTTTTTAGAAATGGATTTTGAAATATATATAAGTTTCTAAAAAGCTTTCCACAGATTTTATCTATATATCAAAATTTCTCTTATTCGTGCCTATACTATCTTTGAGCTAATTGAAAATAATTTCCAATCACAGATAGTGAGAATGAGTACAAGTTTTATAGGAATGGCTCTAGAAAGGCAGCGAAGATTCCAAGCGGGAACATCCTTATATGGTTCCATCAGTTACTAAAGCGAGGAGATAGGATGAACCTAACCTGACTAAGGAAGTGTAATTATAATTTTCTGATATGTGTATTAATACACAACAACCTACATATCTTGATTCATAGGGTAATTTTTGGCTTATCTCTTATAAAAGCGGATAATTATGGATCTGAATAAATGTTAAAGTTATAATGGTTGAGGTGAAAAACAAACTTTACATGTTTATTGGAGTTTACCTCCATAAAGATAGGCTAGCATAGGAATTATATACCAACGAGCAATAGTAAGTAAATTATCGATTTGAGGTAAGTGAAGTCGATAAGTACCATGAGACCTATATAAGTGGAATATGATATTGAGAGCATAAAGGAGGACTTTACAAATTAAAGGCAGATTTCCCAGTTAAAGCTGAAGTCATATTCTCATATTTATATGCAAGGACTCCTATTCACCTAAAGGTAGGGCTAGAGTACTTTCATAATGAAATTGGACACTATATTGGAAAATAAACTTGAGTTTACCATCTTTGAAAAGAAGGACAGAATCCTTATGCACAAAGCATTGTTTGTTATAAGTGGGCTTAGGTAGTTAGTTTGTTATTATCTACTCCAATTTAAGTGATAAACCAGTGAAAATGTTCTCTAAAAGTTAGAAACTGTAGGTGTCTAATATTTTAAATAGAAAAAGAAAGTTGGTTTATAATTTTATATAAAATAATCAGACAAACTTTATGGAAACTGTTTAAAAAGTAAAAGTAGATATTTTGATAAAAGCTATCTTTCAATAACTGTTTTAAAGCTTTTGTTTCGTCTGTTAGGCACATTGTTACACTTACCCTCAATGTGCACTTTGGTTTTAATAATAGAGCTTTTGAGAAAAAAAATTGAGAAGTATGCAAGACCCAATTTTTGAACTCTTTTATGAATAAGAAATGGTTATTATTTGAAAATATCTTTTATCGATGTTTCTGTCCAACTCTAAAATAATAAGTTAAAAATACGACGTTTTCCTTAAAAATACACTTTTGTGAATATTTATTATTTTTCAAAGAAGATTTTAAAATTGTGTGTTTTATGTACATTTTGCTAAGTTAAGCTCAACCGTTTTTGATAATTTAATTAAAGAAGAATAACATGATCTTAGTAAGAAGGAGGTACTTGTTAAAAATGAAAAGAGAGTTTTACAATTTTAAAACTTACTAGTTTTGTGGAAATAAGTTAAAATCAAAAGTTTTGTTTTAAGAAAGGTAAAGTGAAAATATTATGACTATCACTTGAACTTAAAAAGGAAAGAAATAGATCAGAGTTTGAAAAATAGGATTACATAGCCCACTACGATAGAATTGACTATGGAATTTGAAAACTTTGAAAGGGTTAGGACTGGTATAAATAGTAACATGGAAGTTTAGTGACCTTTTCAATGAACACTTGAATTGGAAGGACATGGCACTAGGTGGAACTTTCTGTAGTAGTGAAGGGTGGGCACCAACTTGTGTCTCTCTATCCAAATATGGACTAAATTACAAGGAAGGTTGAAAAGTATGGTTTGGGGTAAAACATATTCCAAAATAAGGAAATAGTAAGCCAAGATGGTTATTATTAAGAGATGTTATATATGCAAAGAGTTTTATTTGGTTTGAAGTGTAAAATGGACAAAGTAGGGTCTACTTTAATTCTTATATAGTGTTTAAGTGACCAAGGGGAAATTCCTTGATTAAATTAAGAAAGGTAAGTGTAGGCTCGACACTATGTCAATAAGGTCGGTACCATATAGGTGAGGATAAGATACTTGTAGGTTACGGGTGGTCCGTGTATTGTTTTGTTCCCCTGAAGGCTACGGGCGGACCAAGTGGACATGAATGGGAAATTATATGTTATTAGATTTATATCATAGTAGTCGTGTTCCATGTATGCCTATGTAAATCTTGGAATTGTGGGGTTAAGTATAGCACACGCTAGAATATGGAAAATAAGAGGGAAGTAGTCCATAAATTAATAAGAAACTTCATCAAGGAAATTGTATGGTAATTTCAGGTTTTGCTGGGTAATTGATATAGGTTAGTAAACATAATAGGAAATTGTTTTATATTAGAATGTGATTTAAGTAGTATTTTAATTTATTGGAATATAGAGGGTTGCAATATAAATTCCTATGGATTATCAAGTTCAGATTTATAAATAAAAGTGTAACATTTGAAATGACAAGGAATTCGCCCAAAAAGAAAGCGACTTATGATATATGGATATTTACTATATTTTGTACTGTCTATTTCAATAATTATGAAAAAGATAATTCTTTGTAATTCCAAACGTAACACAAATTCTCCATTTGGGATAAGACATAGAAATTTATACTGCCAACCTTTCTTTTGGGAGAGTGGTAGTTTCAATGCATTAAAATACATAAATCCCTAATTATAAAACAAAGCATTGGTCATTATACCTATAGGATTAAAATTGAAAGGCACCATTCCATATTGGGTTGCCTCAACCATGAAATAATTGGAATAAGGCGATAAAAGGTTATGTTTGGCAAAAATGTCTCATTTATGAGAGGACATTAAGAAATGGTAAAAGTTTTGGAATTCAAACCATAAAAAGTATCCTAGATAAAGCCAAGACTGTGCAAGGGATTGTTAATTCAAGGATTTGAGTCTCCGTCAGGAAAACGATATTGTTAATTCCACACATTGAGAACGTGAATGCGATTCTCATAGAAAATAAGATCAGGAAATTTTGATAAGATTTAGAGGAAGGGATAAAAAGGATTATTCTCAATCATCTCTTGGATTGGAGGAAGACTATTACTTAAGGAAATTTATGGAAGACTAACTTAGAATACATAGTCGTGTGCATAGTAATCGCATGTGAACAAAGTACCACTTAGGTGATTATCACCAATGCTAGAGTGACTCTAAGTTATGACCTCGATTAATTTTAGATATTTTAGTACTTACTTGTAGAACTTAGGATGGATTCCTATAGACTCTATACATGATACCTAGGTACCATGATTCTTGAAAGACTGAAGAAACGATTCAAAAGTAAAGTGAGATGACTTAAGTTAAATCGAACTGGAAAAGGAGTTATACTATTTTCAGTAGTTAAGAAATCACCAAGTTTGGATATCCTTGGGTGTAAATGGAGAAGTAGAATAAAGGTCTAAGTGGAAATTGCTGAGGAGAGGACACCATTCATTTGGTGTCTTACTTTAGCATCAAAAGGTGAAGAGATTAGATATACCATTGGATGATTTAAGGTAGTATGAATGTGCATTGAGGATTGCATAAGGTTATAGTTTTATGAGAGCATACTTATGTTCAAGTTATTTAGCATGATGCAAGTTGACATCATTTGAGTTGGTAGCAAGGATTTTTTGAGGGTTTCCAATGCACATACATTTGGATTGAAGATTTACATCAGTGGTAAAAATTGATAAGGACAGTCGGAATTTGATTCATAAAATGACAAGGACTGCACAAGCTAGGCAGAAAAGCATGTACCAATGGGAGATATGGTGTAACAGCTCGCCTTTTTGACCCTCGAAAGTCGACAATAATATATTCACGATATTCACGTGCCGAGCATCCAAGTGTCGAAAAGATAGATCGTTTGGGTGTGAAAGAAAGAAAACACAGAACAGAATCTCACAACGTGACGAATAATGTATAATATACCAATGATCTTTACAAAAAGAAACTGTGATATAAATAAAATAATCAGAGTAACTAACCTATCATTAGCCTAGACATTTATAATAGCTTGTCCTCATAAATGTTGATAAATACAACACAACAACTGCAGCGGAAATAAAGATACGTAAATACATCTTGGAGGCATCTAGCTCATCCGTCGAAGCTCCAAAGTGTCCAGCTAAATCTAGAAATATGCTCCGGCTGACCTAAGCATTATAAGGAAATAACACCCGGATTAGTCTGATAAACCAGTGTGAGGAACACACATCATATGGATTTTAATGTTATAAAACCTTTCAAAAATAAATGTATCTCGTAAGACCACGCCGTCCATAAACATTGATGAGTTTTTATCTTACGATAACCAAACCTGTTTTTCATTAGAAAACCCATTAATATTATCTTAACGTCAAGGGTGCGAGATATAAATAATCAAATAGCTATGATGCATGTGAGTGTTCATCACAACAATAATAGGTGTACAATCAAAACCGCTAAGGTGCATTCGCTAATTGTGTAGGATTTTATGGAGGTGCCCCATAGAACATCCGGGAATGGTCCCCTTACACAAGGATCTAGATATCCTTTCGAAGCATCGTACCTGCCTAGCTGAGGTACATAGGAAATACACAGCCTGCCACCCCGGACTGAGTGCATCGCTCCCTACATGCATAAACTATAGGTATCGCTAGAAAAGAGATTCGACTGCCCCTTATGGGTTAGCTAAAGCCTGGCTATGCATCCAATCTCTAGTTTTATTCATTACCACTGGTGAGGCTATGTCCGGCCTTCTAGCACACGAGTCTCCACTCGAACAGTTCTCGGAACCACACATGGATCCCCATATCTTAACCAATCTTGGAATCACACATGGATTCCCACGTCTCAAAAGATCTCAGAATCACATATGGATTCCCATAGCTCAATAAGTCTCAGAATCAAACATGGATTCCCACATCTCAAAATAGATCATGAACTTCTTCAATCGCATAGAATTTATATATGGTTTTGGAGTGGTTATGGTTTCACTTCATCTCATATAAGTACACTCCCCCGCTTACCGGATGCTCCAAAACCAATCGATAGTTTTCGGTAATCTCAACCCCAGTTCTTTAGGAAATAAACAGATAATATATAAGAGTGGAGATCACTTCCTAACCGTTTAAGCGGACGGATTTTCTTATCATTTGTCCTAAAAGAGCAAAACGAGTTTATACGTACAGTATAGCATCATGAAAGATAATTATACCACATAATTCACTTGTTTCTTCTAGATATTTCTAGAGTATATTTAGGCCAAGATTTGATAGTCGGTTATTTAACTATCAAATAAACAAACAATCAAATTATAGATTAACTTTACACGGAAACAAAGCATAGTTAAGCACATAAGCAACCACTAAGCCTCTTTAATTAATCCTTTCATTATTCAACCACTTTGTAAATACTTGTATCAGATTACTTTTATAATATATGTATGTATGTATATATATTCATTTAAATTCTTTTAATGCTTGGAAAATATCCATATACATATCTCTCCAGTATAAGTATATTCATAAAACTCTTCCATTTTCAATACGTAGAAAATATATCTGTATACTTATCTCAATGGTATAAGTATATTTACAAAACTTTTATTTTCAGTACTTAGAAAATATATCCTTCATATCAAAACCATTTTTTTAATCAAAAACATCAAATAATAGTATTTCAAAATATTATAACGAGGCCAAGAGGTACCAGAGCACTTAACCTGTGCTATTATTATCTTTATTACTAAAACAATTGAACTTTAATTATATATCAATGTCACACCCAATACGGCCAGGCTACCAAGCTTCTGGAACTCAACAATTTACAAGCAATGGTTAATTCCTCCTTTATCCAATATTAATTAATCCACATATCAATTGACTTCAAAAGTAATCATTTTACATTGCAAGCGCAGAGCGAGGATTTATTCTTCCCAATAGATGTCCAAAATAATCTATTCGGTTGAATTATAACATAACAGTGCTTTATTCTGCCAAATAGATGTCACAAACGAAGTATAATTAATTTAACTACGTTATTATTCAAATCAACGTAATTATATTCAATCACTATTATTTTATCAATATTTTATACTTTATTAAAAATGTCAACTATTTATACCATAGTGTTGTATTCATCAATACGAGTCTAATGCAAAAATCTACCGGTTAAACGGACATCGTATGAAGGAGTTATTCATTTTCAAAGTTCATAACATTTAAACTTACTAATTTAATAAACCAAATTATAAAATATTACCAAAACAACCAAACAAAGCCTAGGCTCCAAGGCCTCATACCCCATACCCACAATGCACTGTACTTCCTCCTAAAATCAAATATTACGTGCCTGCTTCAAACAAATCCACCACCTTCCCATGCATGGCCCAACTAGCAAAAGCCTAACTCAAACTTATCAAAACCTGCACTCCCCTTGTCCATTGAAATGCCTACGCACATGCTGCTCTCTTCTTCACATGATAATTCCCATGCACCACACTTTCTCTTTGCCTTCCTCATTGCTGCATGCTACTACCCATGCACAGCCAAATACCCATGTACGTCCGCTACTCCCTTTCTCCTTCTTCCATCTTCTTGCTACCTGCAGTACTTCATTCCCACGTATTTACACTACCCACTCCTCTCCATTTTCTTGCCGCATACGTCCCCTCCCCTTCATGTTTCATGCCTGGAACTCACGGCCTCCTCCTGTACACATCATTTCCCTTGCCTGCACTTGTTTTCCTCATGGCTATGCACAACACTTGAACACTGACAGTTACATAGCCATGCACACACGCATACACCCATTTACACTCATGTACACTTACAACACATTGGAGAGGAAAAGAATGGAAAAAGAAAGAGAAAGAAAAAGGAAAGAGAAGAAGAAGAGAAAATGTGGCTCTTCGTATATCTATTTGCATAGAAAGGAAATGTACATATTTGTGTGTCCAGAGAAATCTGTCCCCCATATAATTTTTCGTATTGTGACCAACAGTGCATATCCTTCTTGTGTGTGTATATTTCACACACACACACACACACACACATATATAAAAGAGAAATACTTCAAAGTTAAGAAAAGTAAGAAAAAAGCAAGTACAAAGGGAAAGAAGTGAAAAGAAGGTTGCATGGGAATATTATGTTGCATGTAATTAAACATTTTTGAATTGAAAAGTTTCGTGGCACAGTGCTACACAATAACGCGTTCGTGTATGAGCCACGGACGACAAAAATAAAAATACGATCGTGCACAACACTATATGAGAATCATAAAACAATAATAAAATACACTGGTTATCTAATTTTCTGCAGCTTCAAAAATACCGACGTTTGCCGCAAAATGCATCAAACGAAAATTTTATTATTTTCCAAATTAAAAATTATGGAAAAATCCTTTAAATTAAACTAGAAATACATCACCAAAAATTGGGGCAGTTATTTGAAATGCATATTTTATTATATTTTAAATTCAAATTCAATATTTTAAATAAATTAAATATTCAAATTCGAAGACTAAAAAATTACAGGTTGTTACATTCTTCCCCCTTAAAAGAATTACATCCTCGAAATTCCTCCACTATCCAACCAAGAAAGAAATAAGCCCACCTAAATACTTAACATTTTTCATAAGCCCATACGATGTATATAGATCATATGTACGTAATATCTGATTCGTTCACTTATTCGAATACATAAATTCTCTTTCGACCTAGTATCGCTCACCCGATTTCTCTAATGCAGATTCCGATTAGGCTTCTTGATTAGAAACCTCCGTTCTCCTTACATAACCGTATACTATGACAGAAAACCTTAGTCCATATCAAGAACCCTTACCAAGTGTTCATCATCAAGAATCGAGTGATAAATCCTTAACCGGGTCAGTGTAAATCACCTTAAAATTACGTACTCGAATCTTAGATAAAGAACCGTGCGAAGAACTACGTACAATTTACACACTTATTCTTATTAGCTCTTACTTACCCTATTTCTTTTTTACTTCCAAGATAATTTATGAAAACATTTCATTAAAACATGCCTCAAGTTTTAAACTCGTATAATATCTTTACTGCATCTTGAGAGTGTATACAATTATCTGATCAATTTCTTTATCAAAATACCTTTCATTTTGATTTTACTTTTTTTTAAGGAAACTCAAGTACTAAATACTTAATTTTTATTTCATGGCTTTTTTGAAATAATACTATATGTTTTAAATCCACAGAAAACATACTTATAGACCGAGTAATCACAAAAATGATACCAAGGAACTAAGTGCTACCAAATAGTATCATATATCCCTTTACTAAGGAGGGTTATACTAAGAGAAACGTTTACCATCCGAACACGTCTCTTGTCCAATTTTTAGTCATTTTTGAGCCACTCGAGCTAGTTAACAATAAAAGTACTTCTTCTCTTTCGAATCTCATTTGAAACAATACTGTATATATTTCTAGATGAATAGCTTTAACCAAATATCTATTACCCACTTGCTTTAGGTTCATTCAGATCTGAATTCGTTTCGATCGTACAATGACAAAGGGAATAATTTACTAAGTGCCCTTACAATGTTCGCCATTATCAGTTAGAAGATTATTCAAATCATCACAAAACAAATTGTGACTCATTCCCCGAACTATACACAGAAAATGCATCGCACTTAAAATTTTCTTTGAAAACATTTATACTTATAAATACTTCCTAGTAATATTATTATTACCTTTCCAAAATCATTTAAAACCTTTTCCAAAGATACCGAGATTTAAATTCTCAAAAATCCTCTTATTTTCAAAACATGTTTCATAATCCATATTTATAAAATCTTCTTTATAAAGAACCATTCTTTCTAGTATCAAATAGACTTTTATAACAACATTACCACCGAAGACCTTATAGTCAAATTGTGAAACTTAATTCACAAGGTGTTCGTAAACTTAATTCATAAAATGTTCGTACTTACTTTAACCAAATAATAAATGATCACAAACTGGTTGAGCGTGAATAAATCAATTAATAATGATAATAACCAAATGTCATCATTTCCTAACAACCAAACACACAAAAATTACTACATCAAATTTTTGAAAAGTATTCTTTTTATATATAAAAATATAATCTTGGGTAAAATTATTTCATTTACCTTTTTCCAAAATTTATGTATCGATTTTTTTGTTCAAGTGTTTAGGAATCCTTATCGATACGAAGATTAAGCGCATTGATCAAAAGCCAAAATCCAAACTTAACAGACCAATTAACACAAACATTTTTATATACCACTAACGAATACGCTCTTATATATAATACACTCGAACTCATTCTAGCCTGTCACATACCTTATCGCAAATGAGTATACCCCACCAAGGCCAAGGATCTCGCTTAACCTTCGGCACTGATACCAAATGTAACAACCTGCCTCTTCGACCCTCAAAAGTCTACACTAATAAACCAACGGTATTCACATGTCGAGCATCGAAGTGCCGAAAAGACGGATCATTTAAGGTGAAAGAAAGAAAAGATAGAATACAATCTCACAACGTGATGAATAATTTATAATATACCAATGATCTTTACAAAAAAAATTGTGATATACATAAAACTATCAAATTTACTAACCTATTATTAGCCAGGACAGTTATAACAGCCTATCCTCACAAATGCTGATAAATACAATACAACAACTGCAACGGAATAAAGATATGTAAATATGTCTTGGAGGCATCCAACTCATCTATTGAATCTCCAAAGTATCCAGCTAAATCTAGAAATATGCTCAGACTGACCCAAGCATTATAAGGAAATAATGCCCGGATCAGTCTGATAAACCAGCGTGAGAAACACACATCATATGGATTTTAATGTAATAAAACCTTTCAAAAATATAAGTATATCGTAAGACCACACCGTCCATAAACATGGATGAGTTTTTACCTTATGATAACCAAACCATTTTTATCATTGGAAAACTCATTGATATTTGTTAACCCACCTTTTTCCAAGGCATTAGACGGGCGGATTTAACCCAACGGACTTCACGATTATCGAGGCCAGTAGCTTGAGCAATGATTGTGAGGTCCAAAAATCAAGTGCAGCAATGATATGAAGCGATGATCAACCGATACCAAGAGATAAAATCTACGAAATATTCTAAGTACGGATTAGTACCTCCCCCAACAGGGGATCGGTGCCTATCCCTTCCACTAGGCGATCGATACATATCCTCAATTTTTATCCCAAATTTGGTGAGATCGGTATAAAGTGAGGAAGGCCCCACGATGCTACATTTCAAATATCAAGTCATTTGGACTTTGAATGCTCAAATTATGGGCAAATTACTTCACCTAAGAAAGGGATAGGTATAAAAGGGATCGTGTAGAAGGGATCGGCATATTTCAGCCAAAGAAGTGCAACTCAATGGAAAACTATCAATATCTCAAAATCCATAAGTCCAATGCATATGAAATTCTGTGAGCAAGATGTAGGGACCATAGGGAGCCTACCATAGGGATCGCGGCTCAAAAGGATGAAGAAGGAGGGATTGGCCCTCTTCCCTCAACAGGGATCAGCTAAAAATAGAGGACAACTCATATTGAAGCAAAGATCGGTCGATAACTCGAGTTCTACTAATCCAATTGGCATGAAACTTGGAGGCTAAACATAATACAACATGGAGAAGCTCCCCTAGGGATCGCACAGTACTTGGAGGATTTTGGAGGGATCGGCCCCTATCCCTATATAGGGATCAACCCCAATCCCTATTTAGGATTGGCTTAGTTGGATTCGTAGCAATGATTAGTCAATATCTCAACATCTACACATCCAATTGACATGAAACTTGGAGCATAAGCTTATTACAACATGTTGAAGACCCCATAGAGATCACACATCAAATAGGATAATTTGGAGAGATCGACCCCTATCCCTCCAAAGGGATCAGCTGAAATCAGAATATATGCAACACCACTTCATGAAAAGCGCGATATCTCACAAACCGTAAGTCGGAATGGCATGAAATTTGGAGGGCAAGTAGCTACATCATGGAGAACCCACTAGAGGGATCACACCCTATTTGGATACAAAAATAAGGATCAGTACCGATCCCAATTGTGGGCCCCAATAGGCCTGAAAATTCTTGGATGGCCTCGTCATGGCTTGGAGGTTCTTTTGATAATATTTTAGCCCGATCTGTGCATGTCTTCCCTTATAAATACAACAGGCTTGGCGTTAGAAAAATGATCTTCTTTTCGCTTCTCTTTATCTTCAACCTAGGCTATACTCTGCCAATTTTATTCTTGGATTTCAGATTATAACTGTAAATAAACTACATTATAATAAAAAGGATTATTCTAAAGTGGACGTAGGCCGGAGTTTGCCGAACCACTATAAATCTTGTCTGTAACGACCCGATATTTTGGACCATTCGCATCCATTATAAGTGTATAGGTAGACACTCATGCCGGAATTGAATTGCTCAAAATACCGCGTTGTTAATTTAAATTTTGCAAAATTGAACATATACAGTAAATAAAATAATCACAGATCACAGACACAGAGTAATAAATGCAGCGGAAATAAAAGAGATAGTAGTTCATGAAGCTACTATATAAATGTATAAGTTACATCAGAGTTAAACCAGATACAACGGAAGAGTAACACGATACATCAGATACAAATCAGAATACATCATTGGAATCATCGAATACTGAATGCAGAATAGATGGCTGGATCTTCAAGCAAAGCTCCAACTTCAAAGGTGAGTCTCGAATACTGGTACACTCAGTCTGACCCGAGCGTAAAGCAAAAACAAGACACTCGAGTCAGGATTAACATTCTTATATTAATAAATCCAACTCAAGTGAAATAGCAATTGAAATACAAATAACTCAAAGGATGTTTGGAATAACCATCCTTTAAGGATCCGTTAAACTATCTACTAGGTAGTAGTGTACGAAAAGTAGGTAATGTCTATCAGTAATATAAAGATATCAAAATAGTGTTAAGTCATGGCCCATTCCACCCTTAACACATTTTTATTCCCAAAAGCATATACAAGACCGTAGTTTCCCCAAAACAGGAAGTCACCAGAGGGCAATCCATATACTAAAGGTACAAACCAAAATCGTAGTGGTCGCGAATAAAGGGATAGAAGTATGACAAGGCACATGAGGCAATACCCAAGGTAGTGATACTACCGTTTGCCTGATCCGGACTGGTGAGAACGCAACGCCTGCAACACCGTGAAACAACACTCCCAAAATCAAGGGTGCACCAATCGACAACAAGTAATGAGTAGTTCGAAGAAGTGTGTCCACTTGAGATAGCTAATCCTCCATTGGCCCGGCACGGCTCCTGTTTTAGTCATTTCCAATTTGACACAAGTGTCAAGGCTATCCATTATCGTTCTCTTTCTTCAGTCATCACGTACATCATTCCAACCACTTCATTCTGGATCATCACTCTGCGTATAGTTATTAAAGTGGTTTTCAGTTTAGATAGAGAGTATATCCATAACCGATTCCGATCTCTTTAATAACTTTCGTGATTATTACACCGATTGGTCATTTATATATTTCAAAACCAAATCAATTACAATTTCGATTAGAATTTGTAAACCAACATTTCATTTCTCTTCCGAAATCAATTTCCAAAATTTACGTTTCAAAACTTCCAAATTATCATTTCAAAATCTTATAATTCAATTTCAAATTTTATTTAAAACAATTCGAATATTGATTCAAGTTCAAATATAAGTTTCATTTCAAAATCATTTAAATTAATTTAATTTCACATTCAAATCAATTCCAAATTCATTTATCGATTTCATTCAATATTCATTAAGTAAATTTGCCATTCAAAACAATTTCTATTAAATTTCCAATTCATTAAATCCATTATTTAAATTCAACTTCATTATATCAAAACTTACAATTTGAATTAAATTAAATTCATCAAATCAAATCCTTAAATTTCAAGTCTTACATTAATTTCAATAAATCACATTTTATTTCTTGTTAAAGAAATTCAATTTCACTTATTTACTTACTTAAATAATTTTCCAAAACTTAATTAATAAAGAAACTCAATTTCAATTATTTACGAAGTAAAAATTTACTTATTCAAAAGTTCAATTTTACTTATTAAAGAATTCAATTCAATTTAATCATTAAATAATTGAATCTTATTTAATTATTAAATAATTCAAAACTTAATTATTAAAATTTCAAAGTTTAATAATTTCAAACTTAATTCGATCATTTCTCAAATTAAACAACATTCTTTCATCAATTACATTTTTAATATTTTGTTTCATATTTTTTTTATTAACATTTTCCTTTCATTAAAAATTCAAATTTCAACTTCATTTCAAAACCATATTATTTATTCAAATAAAATCTATATTTTATCTTTAAATCAAATTATTGACCAATCGGGTTTTATTTAATTTCCTATCCTAGGTCAAAGTTAAATTTGGGTATTTATCATTTCAACCCGATTCCAATTCAATTCAAAATCAAAACATAGCAAAGGGAACTTGCAGTGTGATAACTAGGATGGTGTCAAAGTAAATAAACAAGCAATAACAACGAACAATAACAATCCAATAATCAATTCAAATAATCCCGAAATAACCGTATTAATTCGCATTGTTATTTGTACGAATTAATATAATTATTTCTAGAATCTACACTATCATTTCATGTAGATTAAAGATTTATTACATTACGGTTTTCACTTGTCATCTATTACAATTTCATCCATCATCAATTTAACAATATACATTCAGTGGTTCAAGATGTGATTAAACAAATCCTACATGTCAATAAATTTTGACAGTTAAATGGGTCATATTATACAAATGTCATTTAATCAAATTTAACATTTAACTATCCTATATCAATTTCAATTGCATACTATTTATCATTTTAACATTAACAATTTAACGTCCAATATAAAGATCAACAATCAATCAATTATCAGCCAAACTGTATTGTCATCGCATAAATAATTAACATATAATGGTGTCAAATGTCACAGGTGAACTGATATAGGCAATAACATATATATAACAGTGTAATTAACTAACAGCAGCATATTTCAATTGTCGTTTCAATCGAAATCAAATTTAATAAATAAAAGAACGTTAATCGTGAGTGAGTGCTCACCTTTCGAGGCTAGAGAGGTTTGACAATGAAATGGGTTATGAATCCAAGCACGAATTTCGAAGCAAGCATGATGGACACGGAATCAACGGTTAAAGCAAAGCTGAGCTGGTAATTATGAATCACGATAATTAATAAAAGTCATCCCTTGATATAAATTGAAACAAATATGTATATATAACATTTTTTCTCAAAATTAATACTAAATTTTTAAAACTCATATATAAAACATTAAATGTATTTCAAACAAATATTTAATTTATATAGAATAATATATTTTCCTCAATTATTATATCATAAATGCATATTTGACTTTGAAAAACCAGACTCTTCTATTATCTCTGTAAATCGAAACCCAAGATAAATAATCTCTAATTGTTTTGTTTTAGAGAGAACAACATACGTGCAGACTTAACAAATATGCAACTACACTTAAACAATATATGCATGCCATCAGACAATGATCTACTATACAGACTACTAAGATATGCTACCCACTATTTTATTACATTAATTTTTTTTAAACTCTATGTAAATCTGAATGCCACTAGAAATAGACACGTCTTTATTATAACCTAGACTAGACTCAACTGTATTGAAAAGCAAGCCTACATCCCTGTACCAAACGAAAATGAAAAATAGATGGGTACGGCCTTCGTTATAAAGAGTTATATATAAACGACAGATAATTTTTTTAAACTTGTATAATATTATATTTTTATAACTAACAGTTTTTTTTTGAAAAGCAACCTATATATTATAACTAACATATTATAACTTACATTTTAAAACCCATACTCTGAATGAACACGTATAACTCACGTATATATTATATAACAAATTAAAGCCAGTGTTTAATAAATATTATGTTACCCTCCCATAATATATATATAATACTTATTAAAATATAATGTAGCCCAGGTTACAACTTATATTCCAATACTATTAGAAACTAATACAACTATGTAGCCCTCACGTCTTTATAAAACGAACATATATCGGCTAAATTCTCTTCTGACAAATTTCCAAAAGCAAGTCAACCTTTATGCTTTTATATGAAATCACTAACATGCTATAAACATGAACTTACTTTGTGAACATATATATGTATACTACTACTATCATACTGTGACATAACTGCCTTCACTATATAATATATTGTTTGTATATCAATTATAACTAACGTATAGAATTATATGCATGAACTATAACTATATACTATATATATAAACTATAACTATATACACTATATATATAGACTAACATAAACTAACGTATAGAATTATATGCATGAACTAACAGATTTGATGACTTGTATATAAACTATACATATAAATAACCTTATCATATAAGCTATATACTTAACTATAATAAATAGTTACAATACACTTAGAATATAATCAAACTAACCTATATAGAGAAGAAGAAGGCGACACCGCTGTCAAGAGGCGGCTGCTGCTTCATGCTCGGCCATACCGGGCGGAGATTGATGAGAGGCGGGCTTCAAGCGGAAAGATGGTGACAGCGACGTGCGGTGGTGGGTCGGCAGTAATGAAGTTGGAAAGTTTTGGCTGTGGAGATGTTGGAGGTTGTGGTCGCGGAGGGTTTGGATTGGTGAGGGTGTTTGGCTGCAGAGGGGTGGCGACCTTGCTCGGTGAAGGTGGGAAGGAAGGCGAGGTGATGGTTGCTGATTTCGGTGCTCTAGGTGGTCGCAGGCTGAAGGTGGAGGCGAACAGCAGGAGGAGCATGGGTCGGGTTTGTTAGGCTCGTGGTGTGGAGATGGCGGAGCGTGAGGGGAGACGAGGTGATCGAAGGTGGGAGGGTTTTCATGGCGAGGCGGAGGATCAAATGTTCTTCTGTAAACAACAAAATATAAGAAAAGGAAAGAGGGGAGAGAATGAACAGGCAGCTAATCAAAATTATATAAAACTTAGGTATAATGTATATGTTCAAACGAAAGGACACAAAGGATTTTTGAACGAACCAAAAAAAATATCAAAGTTAGGAAAAAGTAATGTCGTCAATCATCCAGACTTCAGAAATTAATAAGCTCATCAATTCACGTGGGTAATTGAAAAGAAAACGAAACTAAAAGATTATAAAACCGGTACCGATACGAAATCGTTTTCCGCAGATTTCGCTACGTACTAGACTTCAAAACACAGAATTGAATATACCGCAGAGATCAGCACGATGAGACGATCAAAACAGCATACAGATATCAGTGGTATGATTGAATTATAAAATTCGAATTTTCTACTACGGAAAATGCAAGAAAAACGCTGAAAAATAAGATCGACGGAGCCAAAGATGTCCGAATTTGGAAAAACGACAGACTGACATCTTGCTCAGAAGATGGTTTAGAATTTTTCTATGTAAAAATATTTAGGTTTCGGGAATATTTTATTTTCATCGCTTTTTAACTGATTAAATTGAAGTAAATTTACGCGCGAAATAAACTTTCATATTTTCGGACGAAAATTTACCAGTTGCTATGTTTAACTAGACGCATTTCAAATATCAAATTTTTATTTCAAAATTTTATCGTTTAAAATTTTACAAAATTTCAACTAATTACGTTATAAAAACAGTTGAAATTTACGGGTCGTTACACTCTCCCCCACTCAAAACTTTTCGTCCCCGAAAAGGAACGAGGTAGGAGAATAGAAACAACCAGAAAGAAAAACAGATTTGAAATACAAAATAACAATTAATTTAAACCATATAAATTTAAATTAATTGATATTCAATAATTGATTTAATCCATTTGATTTCACTAAAATCAATCTCAACTATTTCTAAATTCATTATCTTGTTATCTCATTTTCTTCAATTTACGATTTCTAAAACCATAAATTTGAATAGTCTTTTATTATAATCATATTTTCTTCAACAATTTTTTTTTTATTCTTCTTTATTCCAAATTACTGTTAAATTTATTCTACTTAATATATCTACTCACATATATTTAACCCATATAAACTTATTTAAAACATAAAGGTTTCGATTTAAATTAATTTACATCTATTAATTTCTTTTAAATTCAAGGTATTTTCATATGTTGATCAAATTTCAATTTATTAATTCTTTCAAAACAAATTTATTTTATTATTAACTGAGTTTACTTATTATCCTATCTAACTCTATTAACATCTTTATAATCAAAATTTAGTGTATGACATTTATTATAAACACTCAAATTTTATTTATAAATTCAATTTATCTTATATATTATCCAATTACATATTCAACTTCTGAATGATTTAGGTAAGTTGTATTAGAATGCAGTTGAACAATATACAAATAAAATTTTCCCAATTCAATTATTCAAGTTTAAATATTTATTCCAGATTTTGGTTTATTTATAATTAAAATCATCCTTTAACAAAATTTAAGAATTAGATTTCCGATTAACTCTAAACAATTTAGAGATATATATATAATATATTTATATCAAATCAAATTAAATTTTAAAATAAGATACCTATATATATGTGAATCAAAATATACAGAAGAAATTCAAATAAAAATATATTTTTTTTCCTCAAAACAAAACCGTAGCAAAACTACAGAATAGTGTCTCCACTTCGAAACTCGAAAATGAATGTCGATGATGCGGCCGCCATCACCGAAATTATTTTCCAGCGACAAAGAGAAGAGCACTGATTTTAACATTTTAAAATTCTTTGGAAACGGTTCCTATTTGAAAATACTTTCAATATATATACTTTTTTTAAAAAAAAAAATTTAAAACCAAAGTTCGAAATCACCGGAAACTAAATTCTCAAATTTCTGAATTAAATTCATTTCAAATTCCAAATCAATTTATAAACCGTATTTATAAATTTTTTAGAACAATAAATGATAATCAAATATTATCATTTCAAACAAACAATTTAATTAACCTATTAAATTCCAAAAAAATTTTACTTATATTTTCACAATATAATCAAACAAATTTATTTCATTTTCCAAATTTTGAAAATAATATTATGTCAGTTTGCTCTGTTCAAGTGTTTTGGAAATCCTATCGATAGCGTTGATCAGACGAATCGATCGGAAACCCAAATCAACATCAACAACTCAAACAACACAGCATATATTAAAACATTTATGTTAGTTTACAAAGACATTTCTTTGCTCGACGATACAGGAATGAATTTTCAAAATAAGGATAGGGATTCAAATTTTTGTTGACTTAAATCAAAGAGAATTTTGATTCGAAAATAAGTTTGAAACAGAAGATAAGATAATTCAATTACCACAATCGGGAGATGAATGAGTTTATTTAATTCACGGGCAACCTTAACCGGGTCGTCCGTAACTTCAAGAATAAGATCGATGCTGAATTCCGAGGTAAATCAACACTCGATCTCAAGAGATGGAATTCAGGTATAGCAGGTAATAGATAGCATCGTAAACCGAGGATACAGAAATCTCCGGTAAATCAATGCCAATTGTAAAGGAGTTTACACCTTTACGAATCATTCTAAGATTGGCGAGACCGCCGATCTATTATAGATAACCTTCAGAATGGAGTTATGGGGTGCTCCATGATTGAAAGAAGACGAATAGTGAAGGACACGAATAAATTTCGGAACCGAGGGGAACGTTCCAAAATTCAAAGGAATCGAGTCAAAAGGAAGAGATTGAAACTCGAATGAGAGTGATTCCGTAAATACATTTACCCTATATGTTAAGTTTTGCCTAGAGCTACCAAAGCTCTGATACCAACTGTAACGACCCGATATTTTGGACCATTCGCATCCATTATAAGTGTATAGGTAGACACTCATGCCAGAATTGAATTGCTCAAAATACCGCGTTGTTAATTTAAATTTTGCAAAACTGAACATATACAGTAAATAAAATAATCACAGATCACAGACACAGAGTAATAAATGCAGCGGAAATAAAAGAGATAGTAGTTCATGAAGCTACTATATAAATGTATAAGTTACATCAGAGTTAACCCAGATACAACGGAAGAGTAACACGATACATCAGATACAAATCAGAATACATCATTGGAATCATCGAATACTGAAAGCAGAATAGATGGCTGGATCTTCAAGCAAAGCTCCAACTTCAAAGGTGAGTCTCGAATACTGGTACACTCAGTCTGACCCGAGCGTAAAGCAAAAACAAGACACTCGAGTCAGGATTAACATTCTTATATTAATAAATCCAACTCAAGTGAAATAGCAATTGAAATACAAATAACTCAAAGGATGTTTGGAATAACCATCCTTTAAGGATCCGTTAAACTATCTACTAGGTAGTAGTGTACGATAAGTAGGTAATGTCTATCAGTAATATAAAGATATCAAAATAGTGTTAAGTCATGGCCCATTCCACCCTTAACACATTTTTATTCCCAAAAGCATATACAAGACCGTAGTTTCCCCAAAACCAGAAGTCACCAGAGGGCAATCTGTTGAAACCTGCCTTCTTCGATTTTAATGCGACAACTATATATTTCAATCTATATACTATTATGTCAAATATTCTTGCATGAATCGTCAAAAGAAGCTATTATCATCAACAAGATTAAAGTTCTTAAAAATCTATTTAGATATATATGTACAATCTCTGATATGGTGATGAAACACACACACACACAAATATACTTTTGAAAATCATGCTTTAAAATAAATATAAAAAGGTATTTTCAAAATTATATATTTTCTCAAGTTCAAAAATACTAAAATGGACAAAGGAACAGAATAGTACAGAAATAGACGTCTGTATATTAATTCAGACGTCTGACATCAATATCAGACGTCTAAATTAAGATAACAGACGTTTGAACACTATGTTGTTAATGCCTCTATTTCTATATGAAATAGACGTCTGTCATTTAATAACAGACGTCTGTCACCCTAGACAGACGTCTGAATTAAAAGACAGACGTCTAAATTAACTGTTTTTGTTTTCTTTTTATTTTTTCGAAATTCAAAATTATTCAGACATCTGTCACTTTTATCTCAGACATCTGAACTTGACGAACTGAAGCATCTCTTCATAAAATAGCAAAATCTGAAGAGTTGTCTTCTTCACCAAGAGTTGCACTTCTTCAAAGAGTTGCAACTATTGAATTAAAACTATTCAACACTATAAATAGAGATGAAAATTCACTATTTCAATAACCAATTCTTTCTATCTATTCTGATCTTATATTGTTATAATATCAAGTGATTTTCAATCTATACTTCCTATCTTTGCACATTCAAATCATCATATCAAGAAGATTATAGGAAGGGTGTACTACATTGACTATATTCGTGTTATTCAAAGAACACACAAGTCAAGAAACAATTTACCAAATTGTAATTGAAGTCTTATTCGGTTGCTTAGGCAGAAAAGTCCTATTCGGTTGCTTAGGTGTAAAAGTCCTGTTCGGTTGCTCAGGCGGTGTAATACCTGTTCCTCCGGGTTAAGTGAGGGTTATTCAAGAAATTCCAGAAGCAGTCTGGAACTGGACGTAGAACGAGAAGTTCGAACCAGTATAAAAATCCCTGGTGTCATTTTTATTACTGCCATTTACTATTATTTATAATTCCGCACTTGCTAGTCGTAGTTTAACTATATTATCGATTCATATAGACTTTCATTTGGTATCAGAGCAAGGTCATCACATAACTATAACATAGTTATCTGATATAATTTTTTAAAATATGGACAATAACACTAGCAACAGTTTTACTGAGGGACAAGCCACTACACGACCACCATTGTTTAACGGATTAAATTATAGTTATTGGTCAACTAGAATGAGAATTTTTATGCAAGCAAGTGGATTTGAAACTTGGAATATCATTCAAACTGAATATCATATTCCTACTACAGGATATGCTGCTTGGTCTAATACACAAAAACTAGATGCTACTGCAAACGCAAAAGCAATGAACATGTTATTTTGCGCATTAGACAAAAATGAATTTAATCGAGTTAGTATTTGTAAAACTGGATATGAAATTTGGAATACTCTTAAGGTTACACACGAAGGAACAAATAAAGTAAAACAAAGCAAGATCTCTATGCTTAAAAACCAATTTCAAAATTTTAGGATGAAACAAGGAGAAAGTATTAGTGAAATGTATTCTAGATTCCAGGATATTTATCACTCTCTTTTAGCTTTAGAAGTCACTTTTACTGAATCTGATGTTGTATCAAAAATCCTCAACTCTTTAACTGATGAATGGGAACGAAAAGTCTTAGCTATCGAGGAAGCTAATGATATTTCAACCATAAAAACAGAAGAGTTAATAGGAAATCTAATGTCCTATGAAGTAAATTTGCAGGCAAGACGAGCACAAGCATAGGACAAGAAAACTATCGCTTTTCAAGCAGAAAAAGAAGACTCTGAATCAGAAGATGATATGGCATTTATAGCTAAGAATTTCAAAAAGTTTTTAAAATTCAAAAAGGGTAATAAATTTGGAAATAACAAGGGTTTTAATAAGCCATCAAGTTCATCTCTTGAATGCTACGAATGTCACAAGAAGGGCCACATAAAGAAAGATTGTCCTGATCGGAAGAAAGAAAATAATCTCAAAAAGGACAAATATAAAAAGAAACAAGCCTTCTCAGTTACATGGGATGATACAGAATCTTCTTCATCAGACAGTGATAATGACAGTGATTCAGAACAAGCCAACGTTTGTTTTATGGCAACAAATGATGATGTAAGTGATCTAACTTTTGACGATTTAATAGAAATAAACTCTGAATTGTTAGATAAACTTAGAATTCTAAAGAGTAAATATAAAGATGCTTTAGGAAAATTAAATAGAACTGAAATAGAAACTGACATGTTAAAAGATGAAAAGAAAATATTAGAGGAAGAGTTAGTAAAATCTCAAGAATCTTATGTTAACATAACATCTCAATTCACTGATTTAAGCAGTGAAATAGAAAGACAGAAATATGAGAATGTTAAATTAGCAAAAGAAAATTATGATTTAAACTCTAATATTAAAACACTTGATATAGAAGTATCAAATCTTAAAACAAAACTGGAAAATATTTCTAAAAATGTTTCTAAATTTAACAGTGGAAGAGAGAGTCTCTCTAAAATAATTGAGAACTCTCAAACCTGTTCAAATAAAAAGGGGTTAGGATATAAAAAACCAATACAAAAGTATTCTAAACATAATGATTCTTTATATACTAATTTCAAGAAAAAGGAATCTATATCTATTCAAAAAGCTCCTTCAAAAGTTATTCATCCAAAATCAATTATGATTTGGGTTCCAAAAACTAATAATAATTTGATTAGAAAAAATTACATTAAATCTTTCATTATGTCTGTACATAAGAATGAAAATTTTATTTTTAAAGGGAACTCTAAACCCAACTGGGTTTGGCTTCCTAAGATTTAACCCTTTGGACCCTAACGGAGGAAGTGGGTACCAACAGAATTTAAATATTTTTTGCAGGTACCGATTAAGAAAAGAGGAAAATAGATTCTAGACAGTGGTTGCTCAAAACACATGACAGGCGACAAAAATATGTTAACAAACATTATCTACTCAGATGGAGGATCTGTCACTTTTGGAGATAACTCCAAAGGTTACATCATCGACAAAGGCGATATAAGCAATGACGGTACATCTAATTTACCTCTTATTACAATTGTTTTATTGTTAAAAATCTAAAACACAACTTACTAAGTATTAGTCAATTATGTGATAAAGGTTTTAACATAGTATTTTCTGAAAATAAATGCAATATTTTTTATCATAACAAAAATATCATTTTCGAAGGAGTAAGAGATCATAATATTTATATTTTAAATATGAAAATAAATCATAATACAAATATGTGCTTATTAGTCAAAGAAAATGATCCTTGGCTATGTCATAAGAGATTTTGTCACATTAATTTCAAAAACTATTAATAAATTATCCAAAAATTGATTTAGTAAAAGGTTTGCCTAAAATAAATTTTAAGATAAATAGCATTTGTGATTTTGCCTACTAGGAATCAAAGGTTGATTAAACACTTGATTATACACTAAAATTTATGGTCAAATACATTTTTATTTAAAAAATTAACCACATTGATTTTTTTTAAAAACAAAAAATAACATGTGGTTTACATTAAATATACTTCCTATTCCTCTGGTTTCCCTAAAAACATTCTAAGATTATTCATGGCTTACATTTTCTAATTACTTTCAACCATCCATTCTTTCATATATTATGGTAAAGTATCAAATATATATAGTCTTTCGACTTTTGGCTTTCAAAGACATCTTACATTTTCAATCCCTTTCAAATCTTAAACAATGGAATTCCTTCTTGCTATATTTCTTGTCATCATGGCTGGGTCACATTCTGGAGACTATTCAAATTCAGAGTATTCTCCACCAACTACATCTTCCTCCGAATTTGACACTCCTACTCCATCAAATGAACCCCGTCATAATAATGGAAAAGAACTTTCTGGACATACACCTAACCGGAAGAAAGCCAAGAAATGTCTTGACCTCTCACCACGAACTAAGGAAAAGATTTATAATATTCATCACGATCAACAAAATATTATCAATCTACAAAGGGATATGTACTATGAGCAACGGATTAACTCTAGAAAACTTAGCTTACTAGAGTCCATTGCAATAAAATTCTGTGGAAAAGATATCCCAAGAGATATTGTTGCTGAACCTATTTTATACTCTCAACCAACATCATCGGGTTGGAATTCTTGGCAACAAAGCTCTCAACAACCACCTATTTCCCCAAATTCGTGGGATCGTCAACCTCAATGGTCTCCTATTTATCAGTCTGCTGAACAAAATCAACACGAATCATCCAAAGGGAAGTCTCCGAAGTCTCCAAAAACTCCAAAGACTCCTAAATAGATAATATATATGTCTGTATGTTTGATTTGTTGATTTATACTTGTTTTATGTTCTTATCAATATAAATAAATAAACTATTAATTTTTTTTTAAAGCCTAAGAATAAAGATAATCTTTTATGAGACAGACAGACGTCTATATTTTTCAAACAGACGTCTGTAAAAACAACTATTTTTATTATTTTCAGCCACACAGACGTCTGAATCATTTTTCACAGACGTCTAAATCTGACTATACTTTTGCAGCCAACAATTAGCCGTCTGTTTAAAGATAACAGACGTTTGTTATTCATAATAGACGTCTAAACATAAAACTATCAGACGTCTGAATTTAGTGCAAAATGTTTTTTACTCTCTGTTTCATTTTAAACCTTCTGAGCCGTCTGTCAATTATTTTTAGACGTCTGTCATACGTCTTAGACGTCTGTCATAAGTATTTAGACGTCTGTTCTTCTAGTCTTTGATTTTATTCTACAGAATCTCAGACGTCTGTTTATTATTCAGACGTCCGAAACCCTGTTAAGAAGAAATCTATAAAAATTATTCCAACGGTTTATTTTCTTCCTCTCGTTCTTTTTGTCTCTCAAACGCAAAACCCTAGCTTTTTCCAATTAATCATATGGCGCCCAAATCTAAGAAACAAAAAGGAGATTCATCTCATCAACCTCCTCACATTCTTCCTTCGGAAGATCAAATTGAAGCGTGGTTATACCACGAACCTCGAAGCATGGCTCGTTACAAGCATTTATGTTCTCTTCAATCATTTCATGGTATTTTTCATAATCTTGATCATTTTCCTTTCTACAAACTTAGGCTCTATACTGATAGATCTCAGATTACAAGCCTTATTGATTTCAAAGATAATCAAGTCAACATTTATAGACTTAGTGTTTTATTATTTCTTGCAAATGTTAACAATCCAAAAATTAGACTTCATTGAGAAAAAGGAACGCTTTGGACAAGCGTTTTTGGAAACATTCTGCAAATAACTCCTTCTGACATTGGACGTATTTTAAAATGTAGTTCGGAAGGAGTCGACATAGATGACTTTAAGTTAGAAGGAGAGGAACTTAAACAAATAGAATATTATCTTTTTGAACCTGAAAAATCCACAGATAGATCAAATCATCTTCGTCCTCGACCTCGACTATTGCTTAGAATGCTAATAAAAACAATTTTTCCCCGACAAGGAAGCCATGAGGTCATTTACGATGATGAAGATAAGGCACTTCAATCAATTCTATCCAATACTCAAATCAATTGGGCTCAATACTTTTATGATGCTTTTCGCACTTATCATGACTCCAAGAAACGCTCAATTATCTATGCTCCCTATATTACTCGAATTCTAACTGCCTTCTCTATTCAAAGTCCATCAATTGAATTTGAAAAAATCAAGGTATCCAACATTCGCTTCTTCAGTTTAATGGGATTACCAGAATCTCCTCCGACATTTCCAACATTTAATGATTATAAAGCGGAACAACTTGCTTTACAAAAAGAAAAAGGAAAAGCAAAAGTAAGTAGTTCCGGACATAATGGAGATGAAGGCGATACTGAAAAAGAAAAGGATGATGAAGAAAGGGAAGATGAAGAAGAAGATGAAGATGAAGCTTTTGAGCAAGCTTTTATCCAAAGCCCAAATTCGGAAAATTTCGAGATAGAACTAATTTCTGGTACTTCTCGCTCGTATACTAAAAATGAAAAGCTCAAATCCGACATCATTATTTCTAAAAATCAAAAGAAAATTTCTCAACAAATAGCACAAGGCTTTTCTTCCATTAATTCTAGATTCGATTACTTAGATGCCAAAGTCGAAGAGAATGCACGAGAATTTAAAAATATCAAGAAAATTCTTCGTCAATTATGGAAAAAGTCTCATGGATCCTCTCCTCCTTCTTCTCCAACTTGGGGAGAATGGTGAATGAAGATGGTTTTTCTTTTGGTTTCTCTTTTGGTTCAATCAATGTCTTCTCTCATAAATTTTTTTTTTTGGTTCAAACAATGGTGAATGATAAGTGTAACGACCCCAGAATTTTTGATAATTAAAATTCGAATATTTAATTTATTTTATATATAAATAAATGGAATTTAGAAGTCGAATGATTTATTTTTCGAATATTGGATCTAATTTGAATTTTAAATCGATAATTTAATAGTTGTAATTCCAGAAATAATTGAAATCTGGATTAAATATGATTGAAAACGATTTGGAAAATTTTATTTGATCATACTGGAGTTATAGAAAGGTTATAGAACTCTTAAAACTGAATTTGGAGTAAATTTGTGAAAATCGAATATTTTAATATTTAATTATCGACTGTAAAAATAGCCAATTTTCGAACAGTCTCAGAATTGAACGAAACCAGTTCCATTGGATCCCTAATAGTTAGTTATTATCGGATTTCAATTTTCGGAGCAATCGAAGTTATCGTTTGACCGTGGCAACTCGAAACGCATCGATATCGTTTTAATTTTAAATCGTCGAGTTAAAATAGTCATTTTTCAAACAGTGTCGGATTTCGACGAAACCAGTTTCATCGGATCCGTAATGTGAAATTATTGCATGGTTTCAAATTTCATAATTTTTGGATTTATCGTTTGTCCGGGGCAAGCCAAAACGCCTCGAAATCGATTTAAATCGGTTTAATTTAAATTGATCGTTTATTGCCATATCTCACACATACGATCGAATTAGCTTCCAAAACCTATTCCATTGTGTCCGGAATGCGGGGTAAACCCCAGAAACGCCAGTCACTGCGTGTAAATCGGAGTTCGGAAATTCCAGAATGAATAGTGTTCGTCGTTTTTCTATAAATAGACCATTTAATTCACTTTTTTTCACTAAAATCAAAACCCTAGGGTTTAAAACGTTCAGCCGCCACTTGATATCATCAATGGCCGAAAAGCACCGATATTCCACTCAATTTTTCTCCTTATCCATGAAGTTTTAGCCAAAACTTCCAACTAGCAATTTAAAGAGCATAGTGTGATCTTCGAATCCATACGGTGGAGTAGCACAGAACTCGACGAGGTGGCCAGAAATCGAGCTGGAAGAGGTTGCGTTCGTACACGAGTTGCAAGGCGTATGAGCCACCGAGCTTGACCGGTTTTGGGCCGGAGGTGGAGCGCGCGTCGGGGGTTGAACTGGTGGTGGTTGATCATCATGTAGGCGAGCGGAGGGGAGGCGATATGGAACCCTAGTAGCGGCATATATGGGTTCTTCGGCGCGTTTTTATCTGGAGGATGGAAGAAGAGATCACGCGGCCCAGGTTTCACCTTGCAAAAGTAACGGCCACGATTTAGCAAATGGAAGCAACGGTCTAGATCTGCCTAGGGTTAGAAATTAAAATAAAATATGTAAATCGAATTATAATTTAAATTGTGTAATCTTTGTAATAGCATATCTTTTTGCTGCGTGATCAGAATTTGACGAAACAAAATGCGTTGGAATCGTATCGTCGAATACTACGCGATGCAACTGGATTGGAGTCGTTTGGAGCTAGTTTGAATTTCGGGTAAAATTAAACGCGCGTTTAATTTTATTCGAAATAAACGCTGTAATCAGAATTAAAATCACGGTGAGATCTTCTCACTCAAATTGAATGTGGAATTTTTACAGTTATTGATTTGATGATTGCTATTCGATGTGATATTAGATATGATAGGATATATCTATATATAATAGCAATATATACATATTGGCATATGTATATATTGGATTGATTGATTTCCCACCTCGTATAGCGGATGAGACCCTATTGCGCAGTTAGTAAGCGGATTTTTATAAAACCCATATACCGCGATAATTCCGTACTGGAGCGGAATTGGTATTGTGCTAACGTCTGTGGATGCAGGGAAACAGGTTGGAGGGATCCAACTGGATTCCTCAACTATATTTATTTATTTACAGATGTTGATATATATTCTGTTATCATATGATGATATATGATATTGACTGTTGTGATGGACTAATTGATGCTGTTGCATCATCGGATTCAGTTTTGAAATGTAAAAATAACGACTTTTACTTTAAAAGGGTTTTTAAAGTTATTTTTTGAAAATATACGTTTTATGGAATTTTTGAATCGATTTAAAAACGTAAAATTTTAAAGTTATAAAAGTTATAATCTTTAGTGAAATATAACCGAAGTGTCGTTTTTGAAATAAAAGTCGATTTATTTATAAAATGGTTTAAGTTGGGATTTTGAATAACTATAAACGATTTGTATAGAAAAATTTATAAAATTGATATGTTGTAAATAAAAATATTGGACTTATAAAACGAATTTTTATAAGTGTTAAAAAGAAGTATAAAAGGATTTCATAAGTGAATGAAATTAATAGATTTATAACGTGAAGTTATAAAGTGAATAGATGTTGTAGAATAAACGATTTATAAGTAATTTACTTATAAATTAGGTTTTTGCACTTAATTGGGATATAAATAGAAATTGCTAAATGAAATGATTTCATAAGTTGAAATTGTTATGAAGTATAAATGTGATTTATAAACGTTGTTTATAAATCTGAAATCACTTATTTTGATAAGTAATTTTAGAAGTTAATAAAAGGAGAATTTTATAAATCGAAGTTGTTAGAAAATATAAAGGTGAATTTATAAACGTTGTTTTATGAATTTGAAATCAATCAAATTTGATGAATGTAATATAGAAGTTATTAAGGGAATTTTATCCACGATTTTGGATAGTGGATAATTCTTGGAATAAAACGTGTAGAAAAGATTGAAATGTAATTATTGAAGTATATTCACGATTTTGGACAGTGAATATATTATTAAATAAAATGGATATGTTTCGGGAAAGCGATATTTGAAATGAAGTGATTGTTTTAAAAGATGTTTTAAAACGTGTGAATTACTGAAATCATAGATTTCAACATTTATTGTTGAAATAGACGTTTCGAGAAATAAGGAAATGATGGACTATAACACTGTTGTCATAGTAAATGATTTTCGAAAGAAAATGTTTTATGTAGTATTGGGATTTATATACCTATCTTAATTTCGAATCCCTATACTAGTGATTTTGAGTTGTCGTAACGATGTTTTACGTAACATTCGTTTTGACTCAAATAAATGTGTTTAAAGAGAATGATTTCCTTAAAGAATGAATATATACTTAATATTGATTTAAGTATAACGAATATTTTCAAATGTTGAAAATAATAGATTTGTGAAACACTTATTTTTAAATAAGTATGGAAATGCTTTTCCAATATGAAATGAACTGTTTTGAGATTTTATCTTTTAAAGATAAATTGAAATGTGGAAATTGATTTGAAGTTGTTTTCAAATGGAAGTGTGGAAATTTTATATCTAGTAAAAGATATTTTGGAAGATAAAATAATTTGGGAAAATTATTTGGAATCTGATGATGTTGCGCATCTTTATTGATAGTTAAATAACCGACTATCAATAATTACCTTGAATATGGTATTTGTTATGAATTGGATGAATTTGAATGCCACACTTATTTTTAAATAATCGCTCACTATTCGGGTTAACCGGGAAAGGACCATGGGGTCGTATAACCCATTCCGAATATGTGATACGTCGTTATGAATTGCATTCGAAGACCGGTGTTGAAGACCGGATATTTTTGAAAACGGAAGGATTACCGTCGAGTTACTCTACATCGGCTGATCTCCGATTTAGAGGTTTTATCACCCTTAGTGACGGGAAGTCCGGACGTGATTAGAAATTTATCCGGATATGCAAGGGCTTCGTGAGAAGTGCCTTCGGTTCTGTTCGATCCCGGAACAGACTTGTATGGATTGTATGTCTGACGTTACAATTTGAGATATAAAGCTGATTTCTTTCAAATACATTTCTGTTGGTGGCGGAGAATTTATTCTCTTAGCTTAACACCCTTCTCTGAGACGTACGAGCTCAGAGGTTATGTAGTTGAAATTTATCAGCGATATACTCCCAATTTGGTAACGTGGCATACTGAGTGTTGCTGTGAAATGATCAGTGTTTGATCATTTGTGATATGATCATTTGTTTGATCTTATATCTTTGTGATCATAGGTTGATCATTTTTGTTTGACCCGAAGCAGGGCTTTGTAGAAAGCGTAGCTTTATGGACGAGACTTCATCGAGCCTCACACCTCGGAAATGGTCGAAACAGGAAGGATGCGGCAAGGTTCTAGGGAGTAGCGCCCCTTAGTGTATGTCATTCCTTCTGGATAGAGGTGGTATCATGGTATGGAGCCCAGATACTTAACCTATGTGGTTGCTGCATTATTATCTATGTGGTTTGTTGGAAATCGGGGATCCTCGGGAAGATCGGTTACGATCGGGGGATGACATACGCGTGTCAGTAGTTACCTACTTTTGCAGAGGTAACCCGGCCTTGTGTTGGCAGAGATCTAACCGTAATGTTAGGTTATTTCTCAGGTCGTCTATTCCAGGGACGTACCCATCGTGGAAAAGGAAGTTCCTTAGCCTGACCATTTGTTGGAAATCCAAAGAAACAATACGTGACTTGTACGGTTTTAGTTGTAGAACCTGCCATTTAATATGGTAGCTATAACAAGCATACTATAATGGTACCTATGCTGGCTAAGATTTATATTCTACTTTCGAAATGTTTTCTACACTATGCACTAATAATAATATAAAAAAGAATTTGATTTTTGCGTAGTAAGCATCTTTGACTATCATAAGAAGAAATCTCCTCCAAGTCTGCGTTTGCATTGTGTGTGTGGCGGGAGGTCTTATGGTAGTTTCATTTTCCAAAAGCATTGCGAATTGACATTAAAGTTTCCTTGTTGTTTTAAAGATAACTGTTTTACGATCTCACACCAGTCACCATGACTGACTCGGAGTTTATTGTTCCCTTCTAAACTCTGGGTGCCCACCAATTTCCACACGGGCAGCCTAGAGTTATATTACCAGGATATTCTGGATATTCTGGAGCTTTGGAGATAAGCTGGATGGCGAGACGTAGTACTTGTATCTGATATATTTATTCCACTGTGTATTCTGTATGAGGACAAGTTTATAAAACTGTCCATTGTTGTATATTGACTCTGATGATTGATGTATGTATAAACTGATATAGCTCTTTGTTTAAAAAGACTAGTGTTTATTTATTATATATTGTTCCGCTGCGATATGTGAGATTCTGATATTGTTTTCTGTTTCTGCTCTTGTTCTGTTGTTGTTCTTCTCTATTTTCTTCTTCTCTTTCTTCTTTTTCTTCTTCTTCTTCTACTTTTTCTTTCTTTCTAAAACCCTCACTATTGGAGTTTCCGGCACTCGATTGCTCGGCAGTCGATAAAGTGAGTATCGATGTCGAATTTTCGAAAGTCGAAAATTTCGATACGTGACAATAAGATTGTATAATTTTATCTGTCTTTCTTAAATCAACTATGTTAGGTAAACAAATGATGTATCCTAAACATTTATTTGTTATTATCTTCCTTGGTCTGTTTACATCTCTTAATTAGTGTGTTATTCACAGTTTTGTTACTTCTTTTTATCCAAAACAACCCCAACAATTCTTTTTGTTAATGACAAAGGGGGAGAAATAATTATATTTCTGCTATATAATATGGTCATATTGACAGGGGGAGCAAAAGGTATGATTATACTAATCGATGAATTATATAGTTGTCATCATCAAAAAGGGGGAGAATGTTGAAACCTGCCTTCTTCGATTTTAATGCGACAACTATATATTTCAATCTATATACTATTATGTCAAATATTCTTGCAGGAATCGTCAAAAGAAGCTATTATCATCAACAAGATTAAAGTTCTTAAAAATCTATTTAGATATATATGTACAATCTCTGATATGGTGATGAAACACACACACACACAAATATACTTTTGAAAATCATGTTTTAAAATAAATATAAAAAGGTATTTTCAAAATTATATATTTTCTCAAGTTCAAAAATACAAAAATGGACAAAAGAACAGAACAGTACAGAAATAGACGTCTGTATATTAATTCAGACGTCTGACATCAATATCAGACGTCTAAATTAAGATAATAGACGTCTGAACACTATGTTGTTAATGCCTCTATTTCTATATGAAATAGACATCTGTCATTTAATAACAGACGTCTGTCACCCTAGACAGACGTCTGAATTAAAAGACAGACGTCGAAATTAACTGTTTTTGTTTTCCTTTTATTTTTTCGAAATTCAAAATTATTCAGATATCTGTCACTTTTATCTCAGACATCTGAACTTGACGAACTGAAGCATCTCTTCATAAAATAGCAAAATCTGAAGAGTTGTCTTCTTCACCAAGAGTTGCACTTCTTCAAAGAGTTGCAACTATTGAATTAAAACTATTCAACACTATAAATAGAGATGAAAATTCACTATTTCAATAACCAATTCTTTCTATCTATTCTGATCTTATATTGTTATAATATCAAGTGATTTTCAATCTATACTTCCTATCTTTGCACATTCAAATCATCATATCAAGAAGATTATAGGAAGGGTGTACTACATTGACTATATTCGTGTTATTCAAAGAACACACAAGTCAAGAAACAATTTACCAAATTGTAATTGAAGTCCTATTCAGTTGCTTAGGCGGAAAAGTCCTATTCGGTTGCTTAGGTGTAAAAGTCCTGTTCGGTTGCTCAGGCGGTGTAATACCTGTTCCTCCGGGTTAAGTGAGGGTTATTCGAGAAATTCCAAAAGCAGTCTGGGACTGGATGTAGAACGAGAAGTTCGAACCAGTATAAAAATCCCTGGTGTCATTTTTATTACTGCCATTTACTATTATTTATAATTCCGCACTTGCTAGTCGTAGTTTAACTATATTATCGATCCATATAGACTTTCACAATCCATATAATAAAGGTACAAACCAAAATCGTAGTGGTCGCGAATAAAGGGATACAAGTATGACAAGGCACATGAGGCAATACCCAAGGTAGTGATACTACCGTTTGCCTCATCCGGACTGGTGAGAACGCAACGCCGCAGCGCCCGCAACACCGTGAAACAACACTCCCAAAATCAAGGGTGCACCAATCGACAACAAGTAATGAGTAGTTCGAAGAAGTGTGTCCACTTGAGGTAGCTAATCCTCCATTGGCCCGGCACGGCTCCTGTTTTAGTCATTTCCAATTTGACACAAGTGTCAAGGCTATCCATTATCGTTCTCTTTCTTCAGTCATCACGTACATCATTCCAACCACTTCATTCTGGATCATCACTCCGCGTATAGTTATTAAAGTGGTTTTCAGTTTAGATAGAGAGTATATCCATAACCGATTCCGGTCTCTTTAATAACTTTCGTGATTATTACACCGATTGGTCATTTATATATTTCAAAACCAAATCAATTACAATTTCGATTAGAATTTGTAAACCAACATTTCATTTCTCTTCCGAAATCAATTTCCAAAATTTACGTTTCAAAACTTCCAAATTATCATTTCAAAATCTTATAATTCAATTTCAAATTTTATTTAAAACAATTCGAATATTGATTCAAGTTCAAATATAAGTTTCATTTCGAAATCATTTAAATTAATTTAATTTCACATTCAAATCAATTCCAAATTCATTTATTGATTTCATTCAATATTCATTAAGTAAATTTGCCATTCAAAACAATTTCTATTAAATTTCCAATTCATTAAATCCATTATTTAAATTCAACTTCATTATATCAAAACTTACAATTTGAATTAAATTAAATTCATCAAATCAAATCCTTAAATTTCAAGTCTTACATTAATTTCAATAAATCACATTTTATTTATTGTTAAAGAAATTCAATTTCACTTATTTACTTACTTAAATAATTTTCCAAAACTTAATTAATAAAGAAACTCAATTTCAATTATTTACGAAGTAAAAATTTACTTATTCAAAAGTTCAATTTTACTTATTAAAGAATTCAATTCAATTTAATCATTAAATAATTCAATCTTATTTAATTATTAAATAATTCAAAACTTAATTATTAAAATTTCAAAGTTTAATAATTTCAAACTTAATTATAATTTCAAACTTAATTCGATCATTTCTCAAATTAAACAACATTCTTTCATCAATTACATTTTTAATATTTTGTTTCAGATTTTTTTTATTAACATTTTCCTTTCATTAAAAATTCAAATTTCAACTTCATTTCAAAACCATATTATTTATTCAAATAAAATCTATATTTTATCTTTAAATCAAATTATTGACCAATCGGGTTTTATTTAATTTCCTATCCTAGGTCAAGTTAAATTTGGGTATTTATCATTTCAACCCGATTCCAATTCAATTCAAAATCAAAACATAGCAAAGGGAACTTGCAGTGTGATAACTAGGATGGTGTCAAAGTAAATAAACAAGCAATAACAACGAACAATAACAATCCAATAATCAATTCAAATAATCCCGAAATAACCGTATTAATTCGCATTGTTATTTATACGAATTAATATAATTATTTCTAGAATCTACACTATCATTTCATGTAGATTAAAGATTTATTACATTACGGTTTTCACTTGTCATCTATTACAATTTCATCCATCATCAATTTAACAATATACATTCAGTGGTTCAAGATGTGATTAAACAAATCCTACGTGTCAATAAATTTTGACAGTTAAATGGGTCATATTATACAAATGTCATTTAATCAAATTTAACATTTAACTATCATATATCAATTTCAATTGCATACTATTTATCATTTTAACATTAACAATTTAACGTCCAATATAAACATCAACAATCAATCAATTATCAGCCAACTGTATTGTCATCGCATAAATAATTAACAGATAATGGTGTCAAATGTCACAGGTGAACTAATATAGGCAATAACATATATATAACAGTGTAATTAACTAACAGCAGCATATTTCAATTGTCGTTTCAATCGAAATCAAATTTAATAAATAAAAGAACGTTAATCGTGAGTGAGTGCTCACCTTTCGAGGCTAGAGAGGTTTGACAATGAAATGGGTTATGAATCCAAGCACGAATTTCGAAGCAAGCATGATGGACACGGAATCAACGGTTAAAGCAAAGCTGAGCTGGTAATTATGAATCACGATAATTAATAAAAGTCATCCCTTGATATAAATTGAAACAAATATGTATATATAACATTTTTTTCTCAAAATTAATACTAAATTTTTAAAACTCATATATAAAACATTAAATGTATTTCAAACAAATATTTAATTTATATAGAATAATATATTTTCCTCAATTATTATATCATAAATGCATATTTGACTTTGAAAAACCAGACTCTTCTATTATCTCTGTAAATCGAAACCCAAGATAAATAATCTCTAATTGTTTTGTTTTAGAGAGAACAACATACGTGCAGACTTAACAAATATGCAACTACACTTAAACAATATATGCATGCCATCAGACAATGATCTACTATACAGACTACTAAGATATGCTACCCACTATTTTATTACATTAAATTTTTTTTTTAAACTCTATGTAAATCTGAATGCCACTAGAAATAGACACGTCTTTATTATAACCTAGACTAGACTCAACTGTATTGAAAAGCAAGCCTACATCCCTGTACTAAACGAAAATGAAAAATAGATGGGTACGGCCTTCGTTATAACGAGTTATATATAAACGACAGATAATTTTTTTAAACTTGTATAATATTATATTTTTATAACTAACAGTTTTTTTTTTGAAAAGCAACCTATATATTATAACTAACATATTATAACTTACATTTTAAAACCCATACTCTGAATGAACACGTATAACTCACGTATATATTATATAACAAATTAAAGCCAGTGTTTAATAAATATTATGTTACCCTCCCATAATATATATATAATACTTATTAAAATATAATGTAGCCCAGGTTACAACTTATATTCCAATACTATTAGAAACTAATACAACTATGTAGCCCTCACGTCTTTATAAAACGAACATATATCGGCTAAATTCTCTTCTGACAAATTTCCAAAAGCAAGTCAACCTTTATGCTTTTATATGAAATCACTAACATGCTATAAACATGAACTTACTCTGTGAACATATATATGTATACTACTACTATCATACTGTGACATAACTGCCTTCACTATATAATATATTGTTTGTATATAAACTATAACTAACGTATAGAATTATATGCATGAACTATAACTATATACTATATATATAAACTATAACTATATACACTATATATATAGACTAACATAAACTAACGTATAGAATTATATGCATGAACTAACAGATTTGATGACTTGTATATAAACTATACATATAAATAACCTTATCATATAAGCTATATACTTAACTATAATAAATAGTTACAATACACTTAGAATATAATCAAACTAACCTATATAGAGAAGAAGAAGGCGACACCGCTGTCAAGAGGCGGCTCCTGCTTCATGCTCGGCCATAGCCGGGCGGAGATTGATGAGAGGCGGGCTTCAAGCAGAAAGATGGTGACAGCGACGTGCGGTGGTGGGTCGGCAGTAATGAAGGCGGAAAGTCTTGGCTGTGGAGATGTTGGAGGTTGTGGTCGCGGAGGGCTTGGATTGGTGAGGGTGTTTGGCTGCAGAGGGGTGGCGACCTTGCTCGGTGAAGGTGGGAAGGAAGGCGAGGTGATGGCTGCTGATTTTGGTGCTCTGGGTGGTCGCAGGCTGAAGGTGGAAGGCGAACGGCAGGAGGAGCATGGGTCGGGTTTGTTAGGCTCGTGGTGTGGAGATGGCGGAGCGTGAGGGGAGACGAGGTGATCGAAGGTGGGAGGGTTTTCATGGCGAGGCGGAGGATCAAATGTTCTTATGTAAACAACAAAATAAAAGAAAAGGAAAGAGGGGAGAGAATGAACAGGCAGCTAATCAAAATTATATAAAACTTAGGTATAACGTATATGTTCAAACGAAAGGACACAAAGGATTTTTGAACGAACCAAAAAAAAATATCAAACTTAGGAAAAAGTAATGTCGTCAATCATCCAGACTTCAGAAATTAATAAGCTCATCAATTCACGTGGGTAACTGAAAAGAAAACGAAACCAAAAGATTATAAAACCGGTACCGATACGAAATCGTTTTCCGCAGATTTCGCTACGTACTAGACTTCAAAACACAGAATTGAATATACCGTAGAGATCAGCACGATGAGACGATCAAAACGGCATACAGATATCAGTGGTATGATTGAATTATAAAATTCGAATTTTCTACTACGGAAAATGCAAGAAAAACGCTGAAAAATAAGATCGACGGAGCCAAAGATGTCCGAATTTGGAAAAACGACAGACTGACATCTTGCTCAGAAGATGGTTTAGAATTTTTCTATGTAAAAATATTTAGGTTTCGGGAACATTTTATTTTCATCGCTTTTTAACTGATTAAATTGAAGTAAATTTACGCGCGAAATAAACTTTCATATTTTCGGACGAAAATTTACCAGTTGCTATGTTTAACTAGACGCATTTCAAATATCAAATTTTTATTTCAAAATTTTATCGTTTAAAATTTTATAAAATTTCAACTAATTACGTTATTAAAACAGTTGAAATTTACGGGTCGTTACATTGTCTCTTTTTACTTGCTTTCATTTTTAGTTTGTTTGTTCTTCATATTATATTCTTTACATTAGATACTATCTGAGATATGTGACTAGATATTGGTGCTTTCATACAACTGTGTATTGGTGGCCAATATTGACACCAACATTTTGGTGCTTTCACTAAGAATACTTGCACCCACAGATTTGAAAGCTAGGATCTTAGATTTGGAAGCTTGGATGCTTGGATCTAGGAAGCAATGACTAAGCAATCAACAAAGGGAGTGCTACCGGTAAGGACCCACCATAGAGGGAGTTAGGAGGCTTCCTCAGGAGTTGGAGCTAATCAAGCATCTATCTACATCACCAGGGATAAATGGAAACGATGATGGATGTTATGTAGAAGAGGATGCTGAAATGACAGTTGGAGATGATGCAGAATTTACTCTAGGAGATCGGACAAGCTGGAGAATAGAATCAAGATAATAGAGCAGCATGAGCTAATGACAACTTAGATCAAGGAGTTAAAGCGGTAGGAATCATTGGAAATCAGAACCGGGAACATGGAAATGGAGCCAATGGCCAAAGGAATGGAATAAAGCAGTCGGGGAAGTCCTCAGCCATCTAGAGGGATCGACATCGATCCCTCCAGAGGGATCGGCACCGATCCCCAAAGGCTAGGGGGCATGCCCCCGGGTCTGGTTGATCGCGATGTTGTAGAACCTGCGATCAATCCCATGGAGCTTGGTGCGAATCGGAATTTGGATGCTCGTCTGAAGGAATACGTCCAGAATTCCCTCATAGACTCGGGGGCAGCTTGGACATGATGATAGGAGACTACCACTGGAAGACAATGATAGGTTTGCAGAGATGATCAGGCAAGCTATACGTAGAGTATTGGTGAACATGGATCTGGACGATGTAAGTAGAAGTCCATTCGTTCCTAATATCAGGAATGCTAGGAATCCACCAGAATTTAAACTACCAACACTAGAAGTTTATGATGGAAAGTTGGATCCGATTATGCATATGATGAGGTCTATACGGCACATAGAAGTACTGGGGGCATCAGAAGTAGTTTTGGCACAATGCTTCCCTCTATACTTAACGGATGTAGCTGCGCTATGGTTCAGACAGTTGGAAAGTGGTTTTATTAGCACATGGACGGAATTGGTCGAAAGATTTATGAAGCAGTTTCAGTTTCACATTATGAGACCCAAGAATGTAATGACATTGACATCAGTAAAGAAGTGAGTAGGAGAATCACTCAAGAATTTATTAACCAGGTTCGATGTGGCAGTTGTTTTAGTGGATCGACCAGATCCATCGATGGTTTTGATGGCGGCAGTGTCAGGAGTTCCAGATAATTCAGATTTTAAGATATCACTGATACAGGACCCACCGATGGATCTTGGGGAATTCTACCATGAAGCAAAAAGGTTTATGTGGCAAGAAGATGCAAAAGCTAATAGAGAGGCAACGAAAGTTAATACGATACGGGGTGGAAAATTGCCTGATGAATGCTCAGGAAAGGACAAGGGAAAATGGAACATGGACCATAGCTTTGATGGATCGAAGTGGCAAAAGAGGGAACCCAAATTCTCTTCTTATTCAGAATTTAATGAAACCCTAGAACGAATATATTTGGATACTCGAGGACCCTTTCCATATCGAAGGTCGGCAAGGAGGGAACCCTTCGAACGCGAACGAACATCAGGAAAGCGCTGCCTATTTCATGAGATAGATGGGCACGATACAAATAACTCCAAGCATTTGAAGGATATCATTGAGGAACAAGTGAGGAATGGTCAGTTACAACAACACGTAAGGACTCAGGCTACAACGGTGGAATAGGAGCAGCTACTGTCCAGCTCGAATTAAAATGGCACTGGATCAGGGCATCATTATCAACTTGTCATCAATTGATCGGGATGGCATGGAATAAGCAACAAACTCAGCAGTAGGACAGATAAGTCACTTACACATGTACAGGATCGAGGATGGTCCCTGGGCATGCTCTGAGATGATGATAAACCGTAGTGCTAGGGTTTGTGAAATTTGTTTTTTTCTTCTTGTTTGCTTCAAACTCTTATTTTTCTAGTTTTATTTGAACTCTAGTTTATTGATTGTAAGGAATCTTATTCTATATTTTAGAAAATGGAGCTAGGAATGCTTATATGGATCAATGTAATAGATAACATAGGTCGGTTGTGGTCCTGTCCGAAAAGACGGGATACCAATCGCAAGGTACTGGTCTTTTCGTCGGGCGAACACGACGAAACGGACTCGTGTATCATGGACTAAGTCCTTAACTGGGTATCAAGGCCGAATAAAACCTAATAGGTCGTCAGGTATGGAATATGCCTGGAAAGGGGTTGGTCGCTTCGCTCGAACGTGATGGATCGACCTACTCAAGTCGTCGAGTATGGATTGTGCTCGGCAAAGATCTGGAGAGATCAAAGTCGTTAGGTATGGACTATATCCGGCAAGGGGTAGGTTACTTCGCTCGAATGCGACGGATCATCCTACTCAGGTCGTCGAGTATGGATTGTGCTCTACAAGGATCCGGTGAGATCGAGGATTTGGATTAGGATAATAACCTAGAGAGATCATGGATTTGGATATCAGTTTCGAACAACAATGGATTTGGCTTTGGATGGATGTAGATCCGGATAAAATGATCCGGAGAGACCTTGTATTTGGATTGGATTCTAGATTGGAAAATATGGCTATCAATGGATTATGGATTTAGGATTTATGGCAAGTCAAAACACACCTTCCTATCGCAAGGCATGTTTTGGTAGACAAAGTGTTAGCTCACCATTTTCCAAGGCAGTAGACATACAGATTTAACCCAACAGGCTTCACGATTATCAAGGCTAATAGCCCAGAGTGATGATTGTGAGGTCCAGAAATCAAGTGCGGGCAATGATATGAAGCGATGATCAACCGAGATCAAGAAATAGAATCTCTAGAATATTGTAGGTACGGATTAGTACCTCCCCCAGGCAAGGGATCGGTGCCTATCCTTTCCCCTAGGGGATCGATATATATCCTCAATTTTTGTTACAAACTGGTTGAGATCGGTATAAAGTGACAAGGAAGGCCCCACGAGAATACATTTCAAATCTCAAATCGTTTGGAGTTTGTATGCTCAAATTATGGGCAAATCACTTCACCTAAGAAATGGATCGGTATAAAAGGGATCGTATAAAAGAGATCATGTAGAAGGGATCAACATATTTTAGCTAAACAAGTGCAATTCAATGGAAAATAATCAATATCTCAAAATCCATAAGTCCAATGTATATGAAATTTTGTGAGTAAGATGTGGGGATCCTAGGGAGCCTACCTTAGGGATCGTAGCTCAAAAGGATGAAGAAGGAGGGATCAGCCCTCTTCCCTTAATAAGGATCGACTAAAAACAGAGGACAACTCATATTGAAGCAAAGATCGATTGATAACTCGAGTTCTACTAATCCAACTGACATTAAACATGGAGTCTAAACATAAACAACATGGAGAAGCTCCCCTAGGGATCGCATATCGTTTGAAGGAGTTTGGAGAGATCAGCCCCTACCCCTGTTCAGGATTGGTTTAGTTGGATTTGCAGCAATGATCAATCCATATCTCAACATCTACACATCCAATTGACATGAAACTTGGAGCATAAGCTTACTACAACAAGTGGAACACCCCATAGGGATCACACATCAATTGGGATAATTTAGAGGGATTGGCCCCTATCCCTCCAAAGGGATCGGTTGAAATTAGAATATATGCAATACCATTTCATGAAAAATGCGATATCTCACAAACCATAAGTCGGAATGGCACAAAATTTGGAGGGAAAATAGCTAACATCATGAAGAAGCCCCTAGAGGGATCGAACCACATTTCGACACAAAATAGGGATCGGTATCGATTCCTATTGTGGGCCAAAATGGGATTGAAATTTTTTGGATGGCCATGTTATCGCCTGGAGTTTCTTCTACCGAAATTTCAGCTCGATTTGTGTAGGTCTTCCCTTATAAATACAACAGGCATGGCATCAGAAAAAGGATCTTCATTTTACTTCTCTTTATCTTCAACTTAGGCTACACTCTACCAATTTTATTCTTGGATTTTGGATTGTAACTGTAAAAAAACTAAAGTATAATAAAAAAGGATTATTCTGGAGTGGATGTAGGCCAGAGTTAGCTTAATCACTATAAATCTTGTCTCTTTTTACTTGCTTTCAATTTTAATTTGTTTGTTCTTCATATTATATTATCTACATTAGATACTATCTAAGATTTGTGACTAGATATTGGTGCTTTCATACAAGTGGGTGTTGGTGGCTAATGGCCAATAATATTATAATAATGTTTAGGGTGTGAAATACAAATAATCAAATAGCTGTGATGCATGTGAGTGTTCATCACAACAATAATAGGCGTACAATCAAAACTGCTAAGGAGCATTCACTAATTGTGTAGAATTCCATGGATGTACCCTACAGAATACCTGGGAAATGTCCTCCTGCACAAGGATTAGAGATATCCATCTGAAGCATCATACTTGCCTAGTTGATAAACATAGGAAATACATAGCTAGCCACCCCAGACCGAGTGCATCACTCCTTCATGCATAAACTATAGGTATCATCTGAAAAGAGAGTTGACCGTCCCTTATGGGTTAGCCAAACCTCTGGTTATGCATCCTATCTTTGCCTTTAGTCATTACCGCTAGTGAGGCTACGTTCGGCATTCCAGCATAGGAGTCTCCACTCGAATGGATCTCGAAATCACACATGGATTCCCATATCTCAATAGATCTTAGAATCACACATGGATTCACACATCTCATAAGATCTCAAAATAACATATGGGTTCCCATACCTTAACAGGTCTTGGAATCACACACGGATTCCCACATCTCAAAATAGATCAAGAACCTATTCCAAAGCATAGAACACGTATATGATTTTGGAGTCGTTACAATTTCGAGTCATCTCATATAAATACACTCCTATGCTTACCGGGCGCTCCAAAACCAATCGATAGTTTCCGTAATCTCAACTCTGATTTTGTATGAAATAAAAAGACAATACATAAGAGTGGAGATCACCTCTTAACTGTTTAATAAGACGAATTTCCTTATCATTTGTCCTAGACTTAGATTAGCGGTATAAGTATATTCACAAAAACTTCTATTTTCAGGATTTAGAAAATATATCCATATATTTATCTCAACAGTATAAGTATATTCACAAACACTTTTATTTTCAATACTTAGAAAATATATCCTTTAAATCATAAACCAAAAACAACAAATGATAGCATTTCAAAATACTATAACGGGGCCCAAAGCTAGCATAGCACTTAACCCATGCTATTATTACCTTTATTACTAAAAAGGTTCAACTTTTAATATATATCAATGTCACATCCAAAGCGACTAGGCTACCAAGCTTATGGCACTCAACAATTTACAATCAATAGTTAATTCATCATTTATCCAATATTAGTTAATCCACATATTATATAACTTAAAAAATAATCATTTTACTTTGCAAGCACTGAACAGTGATTTATTCTTCTCAATATATGTCCAAAATAATCTATTCAATTTAATTATAGTAGAACAGTGTTTTATTCTACTAAATAGATGTCACAAACAAAGTATAATAAATTTAACTACGTTTTTATTCAAATCAATGTAATTATATTCAATCACTATTATCTTATCAGTATTTTATACCATGTTAAAACTATCAACTATTTCTACCATAGTGTTGTATGAGTCTAACGCAAAAATCTGCAGGTTAAATGGACTTCGTACGAAGGAGTTATTCTTTTTCAAAGTTTAAAACATTTAAACTTACTAATTTAATGAACCAAAATATAAAATCTCACAAAACAGCCAAACAAAGCCCAGGCGCCAAGGCCCAATACCCTATGCCCGCAATGCATAGTACTTCCTCCCAAAATCAAATATTTTGCCTCTGCTTCACAAATGAACCCACCACCTTCCCATGCACGGTCCAACTAGCAGAAGCCCAACTCAAAATTATCAAAACCCGCACTCTGCTTCTCCATTGAAAAAGCCTGCACACATGCTCTTCTCTTGCTACTTCCCATGCACCACACTTCCTCTTGCCTTCCTTCATTGCTGCATGATACTGCCCATGCATGACCAAATACCCATGCACACCTGCTACTCCCTTTCTCCTTCTTCCATTTTCTTGCTGCCTGTAGTACTTCATTCCTGCATATGTACACTATCCTCTCCTCTCCATTTTCTTACATGCACACGTCCCCTCCCCTTCATGTTTCATGCCTGGAACTCACGGCCTCCTCATGTATATGTCATTTCTTACGCCTGCACTTGTTTTCCTCATGGCTATGCACACACTTGAATACATACACTTACACAACCATGCACACATGCACACACCCACTTACACTCACGTACACATGCAACACATTGTAGAGGAAAAGATTGGAAATGGAAAGAGAAAGAAAAAGGAAAGAGAAGAAGAGGAGAAAATATGGCTCTCTGTATATCTATTTACATAGAAAGGAAATGTATATGTTTGTGTATCTAGAGAAATTTGTCCCCCATATAATTTTTATGCTATGACCAACAGTGCATAGCACTGTTGGTGTATATTTCACATATATATATAAAAGAGAAATACATCAAGGTTAAAGAAGGTAAGTAAAAAGCAAGTACAAAGGGAAGGAAGTGAAAAGAAGGTTGTGTGGGAATATTATGTTGCATGTATATTGTTTTAAATTGAAAAGTTTTATGGTACACCGCTACACAATAACGCTTTCGCGTACGAGCCGCGAATGGTAGAAATAAAAATACGATCGTGCACAACGCTGTGAGATAATCATAAAACAATAATAAAATATATTAGTTATCTAATTCTGTGCAGTTTTACAAATACCGACGTATGTTGCAAAATGCGTCAAACGACAATTTAATTATTTTCCAAATTAAAAATTATGAAAAAATCCTGTAAATTAAATTAAAAACGCATCATCAAAAATAGGGCAGTTATTTGAAATATATATTTTATTATATTTTAAATTCTAACTTAATTATTTAAATAAATTAAATATTCAAATTCAATGACTCAAAAATTACGGGTCGTTACACATGGGGTAGTTCGAGGAGCTGAGTCTTTTATAGTCCATGAGGCTGAGTCTATATACATATATATAGTCCATGGAGTTAAGTGGACCATTAGGATGCAGACAAGTAGAAAATCCCCAAGGCAAGATAAAACATGGATATATATTGGGAACCCATTATTAGTTACTTGCGGAAGTGTCTATATGATGCAGTTACCATGGTAAAGTTGTGTCAGCTAGGGAAAGTTAAAAAGGATAGGTGAGTCTCTTATTCGCCATGCACCTACCTATATTTTTGGGCATGGGACAAATTGACTATGTAATGAAATAATTAAATTTTTAGAGTCCACTAGGGAGACGATCTAGTTGGGAGTACATAGGAACTTAAGGAGAAAGTCCGAGCTACCCATCCCAAACTCTTTTCTAGTACATTTTTATTTTACTTAGAAAGTATATATATTACTTTTATACTTAGGTTCTAGCTTAGGTAGAGACCATTGGATGGTAGGAATGGTTGTAAACATGCCAATAAGACATGTTATGGATGCTAGATGCTAGTGGATGTATTGTTTGGATTGTGTCTTATACACATTTAGGTCAGTATATCCTCTAGGTAGTACACACACATTCACATTATCTCATACTTATTGTTTAGGTTGCTAGATATTGTGCACATGGACACTTGGTTGCTATTATTCTATTTGAGCACTATGCATATAGATGTTGCGTATGGATGGAATGGTTAAACATACATGTAGAATTGTAGGTATACTTACTTAGAATGTTGTGAACATTTGGATGCATGTCATGGGCATTTGCATGACAGGAGGTTGACTAGATCAGGAGACCACCTACTTCTGCATTAGTATAGTTTCACGTGCATTTCATGTTGCATACATATGTAATTATTGCATTAGAAAATTTCTAAGGACAATGATTTCTAGTGGATGATGATTGAGTAGATGGATGTAGCTATTAGTTGCTGTGTGTGTAAGTTACATTTTTTGTCCTTAGAGATTTCAGGGACAAAACCCTTTTAAGAAGGAAAATATAACACCCCGAAAATCTAATGAAAATTTAACAAATATTTAATAACAAAATTAAATAAAAATAAAATAAAGACTAAAAAAATTTCACAAACGTCCGAATTTAGCTACGAGACTTGCACCGTTACGTTCGTAGCGAATTTATGGCGATTTTTATATATAACTCTTTGAAATCGGAGTTAATACGGAGTAGTTATGGGCATTGTAAGAATTAAAAATACAATAAAACTTAAAAATTAAAATTAACAAATTTAAAAAGGGATTGGTCGACCAAGAAGGTCGAAGGTCAACTGGTAGCGGACGATCCAAGGGTCAAGGCAGTCGACCGTGGCTGTGTAAAATTAGGAGATTTCTGACATGTTTGAATAATGGTGATGGATTGCTTGGTTGCGAAGTATTAGATGAGCGTGCACGATTACTCTAAACATTCACCAGCCTAAATCCAATGACCTAAACTATGTGCCAACCCCTATAAATTCAAGCCTAATCTAACCCTAAAATTCATATAAGAATTTACCATATCGAAACTCTGGTCAATTCTAACCTCTCCTCTAACCCTAAAAATTCTTAAAAATCAAAATAAATCAAAACTTGAAGAAGACAATCAAGTGGATCTATAAGGGGCAAGCAAAGCAAGCATACAGAGGGGCAATTCTCAAGTAAAGCAAGTAGGAAGAGCTTAGGCTTGAGGTGAGTTGGAGCAGTTTTGATTAGATGATTATTATAGTTAGGTTTAGTCTACTCTAATTGATTTAGGGTGTTAATAAATTGAAATTGAAGCTATAAAACCGTAATTTGAAACCTATAATCTATGGTAGAATTAAAATCACTATATATTGTTAAATCTAACACTGATGCTAGTACACACTTTTAGTTATTTAACTGTAAACCCTAAACTTAGTAAACCCTAAATCTATAAATCTTAGACTAAAAAAATTGATATTAAAATTGAGAACATGGACTGGTCAAATTAGTGCTTAGGTTTCACTGTAAACTCAATTGACACGATTAAGAAATTAACAATTGACGTTAAAAATTAATGAACCCAAAATTTAGCCAGTAGTCGGTCGACCATTGAACCCTAGTGGTCGACCGGTAAGGGTTGGCGGTCAACCGGTGACTGCGAAACAAAGTAGACTCTGAACCTCGCCCTAAGACCCGGGTTGGTAATAAAAATTATATAATTTGAAATAAAATTTATATAAGTGTACATTGTTGTTTGAGCCTATTTTAAGGCTAGGTGTGTATGCTAGAAATAGTAGGAAAGTTAGTTCCCTATCAGAGGACACTAGGTCGTTCCGGGGTTGGGTAAATGTTGTTTACCCAATTGAGGGTCGAGTAATCGATAAAATGGAAAAGAATTAAAAAAGATCCCCAGTACCAATGTGGGACTCTACTATGGTAAGACCTAGTCAGGCCTGGCATGGTATGATAAAAGGCAATAATTTGAAAAGAGGCCCGGTAACAATGGGGGATTCCATTACAGTAAGACATAGTCAGGCCTGACGCAGTACAATAAGAGGCAATAATTAGAAAAATGGCTAGGTACCAACGAGGGATTCTATTACAATAAGACATAATTAGGTCCGGCACTGTACGATAAGAGGTAATATTCAAAGAAATGGCCAGGTACTAATGGGGAATTCTATTTAGACATAGTCAGGCCTAGCGCTGTACAATATGTGGCAATATAGGAAGGCCTGACACAACAGGAGTATATGTATGCACGGTTATGAAGCGATGTAATACAAGTGGACACTGACGCGTGCAATAAGAGGCAAATACTATGATTAAGAGGCGACATAGGTGTAGACGATGAGACACATCGACGAGTCAGTATTTCGGATTCTCCCTCTCCAGACATGGTTAGGTTATGGGAAGTTGTACTATGGGAGAGCAGTTCCCACAGTAGCATTATGCGGGTATGTTAGTGGAAGTAGATTTCCACAGTAGCCTACGGGCGGTGTTTCCTTATTAGGTAGCTCTAAGAGCGTTGGCCGATTGTTGGTTGTGAGGTTCGATCCATAATTCGATCCTTGTATTAGAAAAGAACCCTTAGGTAATGGACCCTAGCAATTCATGGACACCTACAACAAGCCCCATGTCACCTATAGTATTAAAGTTAACTGCACATGATCACCAAATATTAAACTTATACTCATTCACTAGACTTTTGTCTAATCCACCCCCTTCTTTACATTTTCCCTCCACAGATGACAAGTTAGTAGTTGATTAGGTATAATACGTGGAGAAAGGAGCTTCACGTTGGAGTTCTCATATTATTTATTGTTCATCATGTAGTTACTTATTGTATTAAAAGTATGTAAAATTTATATTGTATTTTGAAAATAGTATATATGACAGTGTATATGGCAATTAAGAATTTTGCAGACTATTTTCTGAAATGTCTATTTTTCAGTACTTATATTTTAATTTCTTTCACCGTGAGATCTAAAAGTGTAGATCGTCTTAGAATTTACCCTAATAATCATGCCCTGTAATGTTTTAAAAACTCAACAGCCTGTATTTCTTGGCATGATGCGAGTTTGAAAGTCACTCTAGGTTTTGGATCGATGTGTCGGGAGGTTCGAGTTATTACAGTTTGTGTATGTGTGCATATATATCAATTTACTAAAGAAAATTCGACTTGTGTGTGTATATATTTTGTTTTAGTTACACACGCACACACATAAGTTTAGACCATTAAAGTCAAATACAAGATATTTAGTAGCCTTTAAATTTGAATCTTATTTCTAGTTAAATTTAAAATTTGTTTGCTAATTCAAGTTAGATATTTATACAAATTTCAAAATTTGAAATATACACTTAGTCAAAATTTAGATGATATTTTCAAATTGATTATATATATATATGTATATATATATATATATTAATTGTATCTCAAATAATTAGGGACAAAGCACTCATTCAGTGGGGTTAACAAAAAAGTAATGAACTGTTCAGATTGATATGTATCGAGGTATGCAGTCGAAGGTCTTATGATACAAAAACAAATCCACTTCACTAAAATTCACCGACGAATTGCCTTAGAAAAGAACATGTGTATTTGGTATGCGAATAATTTCATATAAAAAGGAAGTAGAAAACATAACATGCAATGGAAATAAAAAAATTCGATTTGGTCGAATAGGTGAGTGTACTAAAATAAGTTTCGAAAGTACCTAAAATGAATAAGATTCAATCTCAAAAGCCACTCCTCTCTATGATACATAATGATGTATTGATATGGTGTAAAATCAAACTTTGTTGGACAAAATATAATTGATGATAACTGAAGTTGAGCCAACTTCTTTATGTAGGAATGTGTACTTAAGTGTAAGTATATATGTTAAATTTAATTTCATCTAAAGCAGTTTATGAGATCATACATGATAAGAGTTAATAAGAAATCCATGCATATCCTAGGTCAAAGAGTTGAAAGGTTGTGTGAGTTGAGAGACTCGCTTAATATTTACTTATGAGGGACCTTGTATGCACCACCCTAAAGGAGTTTGAGAACAACCAATATTGGTTGACTAATTTATGTTATAAACATAAGTTCTATGAACTCGAAATTAAATCAATTTTGTACATACATATATAAAGCTAGTCCATAAAATGTTTTTGAATGTTTGTTCCACTCTACTGGGAAACAATTTTTGTTTCAAGAAACACTAACTTCATGACGAAAGAATATCTTTTAGAAATTATTGGTTGTAAAATGGATTTGGATATAATACAAAGATAAAAATGATTACGTAAGATGAAATGAAACTAAATAAGCCAAAACAAACAAGACATATTAGTACTATTAAGAATTCTTGCGTATTAAAAAGGAATTATGAGTTTCCTATTATTGTCGAAAAAAGAATTTCCTCAGTTGCCAGTAAGCCGTGAAGAGTATTAAATCTGCCATACGGTACGATGCGCAAATCCGAAATGGATTCTAAGTATATTATAAAAATATGATTTTGATGGTTGTAGCCGAAGGAATATGATACATCAACTGCAACGTTCAAGAGGGAGACCATTGCAATTATATTGTTGTAAACTACATTGATGAGAATAACATTGTAAATTTCAACTGTTGAATTAGCGTCATAGAGTCGTTATTCAACGTGACTGAGTTAATTTGGATTTTACTCACAAAATTATCACCCGGCATGATTTTTTTGGGTACATATATGTTGAAATAGAAATTCTAAATAATGATTTAGAATTGACTTTTTGCGTATAATAACCAAAATGTCTTAAACAATAGGAGCCATAACATAATTTGTATATTTTTGGATATGATCCAAAAGCGTATACAAAATACCATTTGATAAGCATTAATGTTGAACAAGTATTTTGATAGAAATATCAAATATTTTGATTATAGTCAAGATGCGAAGGAAGCGTGTGTTTATAAGAAATAATTTTAAAAGGTACTTAGATAATTCTATAATTATAAGTGAACAATAAACTACTGATTGTTAACGATGTACTCATGTTAAAATTAGTCTTGGTTTGGTTGTTTAATTCTCAATATTAGATATAAAAATAACATCTTTTATAATTAGTATAAAAGGATGTTGGGATTATCCCAAACAATATACATATACCCCAAATAATTTTTTTTATTATAAGCATATAAGATGGATTCCATATGCATCGGCAATAGGAATTATCATATATTCTATGATATCTATTATGTTGTAATTCACATATGTAATTGGTACATTAACAGAGTATCAAATCCGAATTAAGATAACTAAATGATAATTAAGAGTATTCTTGAGTATTTATGAAATACTACAAGACCGTTTATGGAACAATGAACTCCTTATGAAAGAGTATTCAGACTCAAACTTCATAAGTGATATTGGGTGTAGTGTATAGCATAGTGGTCCATAATGTTGCTTTCTAGGACAATAGCGGTTTGAATCATAGGGTCATTACTCAGGTACCAGAGCTAGTGCCCAGTCGGGATTGTGTGTTGTAATACTGTGGATGTCAGTCGGTGTTGTACTGATGCAGGTTACAAGCATAACTCCTAGGTGGTGTGTAATGATGAGTCAACGTGGACGTTGAGGTCTTTAAGGGATAGTTTGTAACATCCCTTTTCAAAGTCAATACAAAGATCTTTTAACATAATGATTAGTGCATGGTGTTGATTTCCTAGATGGCAGGGATTCGAATCCCACAGTCGTCACATATAGTATGTTAATACTAAAATGATGTTTAACCTTAGTTAAGGAGTTTTAAGTTGAAATATTTGAATGAAATGTTGTGGATGAATCAAACCAAAAGGCTAAGCACATCACCTTAAATAATGCCACAACAAAAGCTATATACATGTACATATGCATACATATATACATATACATATACATACATACATACATACATACATATATATAATGCAAAAATTTACAATTAAGCTAGGGATAATACCAAATATTAAGAATATCATGACATTGTTATATGATAGCAATGTTGTGATAGAAATTGTGAAATAACATAAGGCTCACAAGTAGTTAAGACACATACTCTAAAAGTTCCATATGATAAAGTTAGTTTATCAACGATGGAGGGGTGTTGATTAAAAAAGTAGATAACTAAAACAATGTAACATATCCCTTCACTAAGGGACTAGCTTGATCGGCTTTGAGAAAAATGATCGAAGGAATAAGATTAAGATTTCATAATTGACCCCAAGTGCAAGTGGGAGATTGAAAGAGTTTCGGATATGCCCTAGGGGCAACTAGGTAACTTTTACCTATATCTAACTCTATATCTAGTCTTGTTCATAATAAAGCTATCTGATTTCTATTATATACTATTTTATGTAGTGATATAATTAAATAATTAAATTTAATGTATACTCAAATAGAAAATCTTTGAATGATATGCTATGTGATAATTGTTGCAAAGACTTGTATCCATGAGAACATTATTATTAAGCTAATTTTTGACCTTAAAAGGTAAAATTTTACTAAAATTTCAAATATAGTCATGATCAAAATAATATAAATCAAAAATACCCAAAATATTTAAAGTTCAAGTCATTCATTTTTCACAGTTGAAATGAAAGTCGTGAACATATGCAATATTCATTGTTCAATGGTCAATATGCAAGAAATGTAAGTCATCCCCTTTTCTTCTAGTCCAAAGATCATGGATAGGGTCAACATGCAAATTCTTATTTTTAAAGGTTATTATGTTCAAAAGCTCAAGTCTCTTCTTCTTCGTTGGCTATTAAAGGAGGTCTCAAGCTCTCAAGGGAGCTTAGAAATGTCAAGCCCTAAATTATGATTTGTGCTAAGAAAGAGAAGGAAGATTGAAACCCCTTCTTAAGTGAGGTTGGATCTCTATTTATACAGGTTGGAGAGTGGCATAGCTTGCTTGGATTGATCGATTAAAGTTGACATGGATTGATGACATGGCAAGATAGATGGTCTTGATGGTTTCATTTGTCATCATCTAAGTACTATAGTAGTTTATGCAGATCACTATCTTGGCCATTTTATCAATAAAAGTGGCATGGTTGTATAGGAGTGCTTTGAACATTTATTATATAGATTTCCCTTTACATCAACATACTACTTCTTAACATACGCTATTGCTAGAATTTTACCATTATGTGATGGCTTGTAATTTTTTCAACATGTGATCGCTCTACTTACGATAGCTTTATTTCCCAATTTGTGACGACTTGCTCTTAACATCTATTTTCTTTAACTTTCAATAGCTTCATTTATCAGCCTTTGGATGGCTTCATTTATAACACCAACCTTCGAAAACTTTAACTAATCAACACATGATGGCTTTAATCAACACTTGTAGCTTTAATCAATGCTCGATAGCGCTTTAGGTCAACACTCGATAGCCCTTTAAGTCAAAACTCGATAACTTTAATAAACATACAATGACTTTAATCAACAGTCGATGGCACTTTAGGTCGACACTCGATGGATTTAATCAACACTCGATAACCTTTAGGTTAACACTCGATAGCTTTAATCAACACACGGTGGCCCTTTAGGTCAACACTCGATAGCTTTGATCAACGCATAATGGCTTTAATCCACACTCGATGGATTTAATCAATGCTCGATGGATTTAATCAACACTTGATAGCCCTTTAAGTCAACACTTGATAACTTTAATCAACACACGATGGCCCATTTGGCCAACACTCGATAGCTTTAATCAAAACTCAATGGCTTTAATCCACGCTCGATGACTTTAATCAACGCTCGATGTCTTTAATTAACAGGCAATAGCCCTTTAGGTCAACACTCGATAACCTTTTCTTTTGTCAATCTGTCCTTGGAATTTTGGATTTCACACTTACCCCACCCCTAGACATAAGAAGTTTTCTTATTCTTTAGCTTAAGTAAAATTCTGCTCTTCCTTTGATTCTTCTCCTCTCAAGTTGTCATTCTTCGTTGCTGTATTTCTCATCATTGATTATTTTTGCTTTCTTGTCTTATGATAGCGTTTGATCTTAAAAACTATGACCTCCCTATGAAAACGTTTTCCAAAACATTTTGGTTTTTTCAATCTTTTGAATATATTTTATTTATGACGATTGTTTTCATTAAAAATGTTCTTTTTTCGATGAAGATTTTCCATAAATTACTTGAAGATACCCTTTTGAATTATGAAAGATTTTCATGACTTCCTTTGGAGATCTTTTGATGCAAAAACTGAATATATATATACCTATTAAAAGAAATATTTTTGAAATTTAGGAAATCCTATTGAAACCATTTTAAAAAATAGTTTTTATTAGAATTAATCGACGTACAACTAGGTGGGAATTATCCCATAGTCTTAAGGGAACATTAATTATTCTTGCATGTTCTGAGTTTGATTGTTGATCGAATCAAGAGTTCAGTCAATCATCCTTCTTTAGATGGTTGTTTTCATAGACCTTATTTGATCATCAGAGTTTCCAGTAACCGTCTTCCTTCGATGGGTGCTTTCACCAGTTCCAGTGGTGGGATCGAAGTCTTAATTAACCATTAGTCTTTGGATGGCCGCTTTGGCCAGGAATTGCGGTGAGACCAAAGGCTTCTCATCCATCTCCCTTATATATATGTTTTAACTTGCCCAACAACGGGATAAAAGGCTTAATTGGACATCACTCTTTGGTGGATGCTTTGGCTAGGCCTTGTGAAGGGACTAAAGGCTTCTCGACCATCTCCCTTGGACAGGTGCTTTGACTAGACCCAACAGCGGGATTAAAGACTCAATTGACCATCACTTTTTGGATGGTTGCTTTGGCTAGGCCTTGTGACATGACAAAAGGCTTCCCGTCCATCTTCCTTGGATAGGTGCTTTGACCAGGCCCAACAGAGAGATCAAAGGCTTAATTGACCATCACTCTTTGGATGGTTGCTTTGGCCAGACCTTGCGGTGAGACTAAGGCTTCTCGTTAATCTCCCTTGGATGGGTGCTTTGACTAGGCTCGAGGGTGGAACCTAAGGCTTAATTGACCTCTTATGGATATGAGGTGTACCATTTCTTAACCAATCTTACTAACCTCATCAGGCTAAGAGATAAGTCAAACATATCGTATCTTATTCCGAGGGATTATTTATTAGAATGAGTCTTTCGAAATCCATTATCTCTTTACTTAAATTGGAATTCCATATCCTTGATATTGCATCTCTATTAAGTTTGCTTGACCAATAGGAGTCTAGTAGTAGAGATTCTTTTCGATGTTGATTTTGGAAAATACTTTCCTTGCTTTTAACTCTTGTCCTTACCTTCTGAATACTAAACCATTCTCCTTGTAAGTTTTATTGGACTTAGATACTTAGATTTTTCATGTTGATATTCCACAGCTCATATTATGATTTTGGCTAAATCTAAGGTCTTCCTTGTAGGTTCTTAGTTTGGTTTTAAAGCATATGTGATTCCTTGGCATGGTGGAACCTTTACATTATTTAGTAACATTACTTCAAATTCTTATGTTGGCGAAAGATTGGTATGTCTAATGGCTACTTTTGTTTGGACTTTACAGAATCATAAGTCAAGAATAGTTGCTTTACTTAATTTTTTGATCGAATTATTCTTTTGGGGTATCCTTTATCATCCTATTTATACCTTTTATTGTCTATAAATTGCAAAACTTTTCCATAGATAATTTCTTGCCTTCTTCCCATTTGATAAAATAGCTAATCGCTTTCGTTTGCAAGTTTGATATCTAGGTTGAGATTGAAAAGGTTAATCCCTTCTTATAGTGCTTTATCGATTATAGTGTTAGAAGGCATAACATCTTCAAATTCTTTGATTTAGTCCCACTTTATAACAACATTTCCTTTATCAATACTTATCCAATTATATGTATGCCGATATTGGCTGCCACTTATTTCTGAAGGTGTATATGAAGTAGGGGTTTGAAATTCTATCTCATCTTCATATTTGAGCTGGTGGCAGGAGTTTATTACAAATAATATCAGTAATCCATGTTTTATGATTGGGGGTTAGGACTTTATTGTTAGAAAAAGGTCCATATTTGGTAAAGAAATTCAAACACTGATAGGTCAATTCCTCTAATTGATGAAATATAGGGTATCAAATAACACATGATACTTGTTTACTTGGACATTTGTTTATAGGAGAGAAAACCAAGGTAATAAATTTTTGCAAACCTTATTGATCATTAAGCTGGAATGGTATGCCTTTATAAATTTGTTTCCCATTTAAAAATCCATTATAATGGACAACTCGACTCTAGCTTTCAAAATAGAAGATCAGATCACTTATCAGACTTAACAAAAAAAAAATATTTTTGAACCTCGTTGTTATATAGGGATCTATGTTTGGTAAGAAAATTTTGTCATCACATGAAGTTTAATTATTCCTTTTTCGATGAGTTCCATCACAATTAGAAGGAGTTATGCTTTGAATTTCATCGTTAGGTAAAAATTTATTTCCGATAAAAGAATCTAAAAATCTATAGAGTCCTCTTTAATGAAGTAAGCATTCTACGTAGATAACTCCTATGGTATTCACTTATCTCAAAAACTTCAATACCTATTTATACGAAATAAATACCCATACTCTGATGATGGGATTTGTAAGTTCAGATAAATACCAATTTGTGTTTTTTCACACTCTTGAGAGTTTGATTGAAACAAGAAGTCATATCGACCTTCTATAAATTACGTTGTCCAATGCTTGGTTTCATGCATTTTGATAATAAAGATTTTTCATCCTAGGAATAATAAATAAGACTATAAACATCCAATAATAAGGTTTACCACTTCTTAGTGGGGAACTTAAGCTTTTGCTCTAAGATCGTAATTCGTGACCTTATTCGACTTGACAACTCGAAGGATGATATCCCAAACTCTATAATAAACAACAATTAGCACTTGATAAGGTAATCTGGAACTTCCTAGGTACCCCATTTTTGATGATAAGGAATACGGCTTTAGATAATGGGTATTCTTTCCTTCACCTTTTTTTTTGGAAATTTCATCAGTAGGTGTTTTATTAACTAAATAATAAGAACAAGGAAACAAGAAGTCCAATAAGAAACCTATTATTTCTTGGAAAGGAACCCAAATACATATTCGTGAATTTAAGATATCTGAAATAAGAGGTTATGATATGATCTTATCCCAAAAATCCCGTTGATCATGATGAAATAAACATATTCCTATAATAAATAATAATGATAAAAAACCAGATTTTCATATGGTAAATAAATTCATTGTCACATTGAAGAGAGCTTGGACTCTAGCTATCTAAAAATTCCTCTAATGTAGAAGACCATAATATTTTATATTGGGAATCCTATCAACCATGAATGAAGGAATTCTTCAATAAATAGAGTTTGTTCATCCGAATAATAACAAGAAATCTAGAAGCCTATAAAGACTTACATCGTCATCCAAAAGAGAATTTGAATCCATGCTTAATTAACTAAAGATTCTCGTTTGGTGATGAGAATATGAATATTGTGATTTCACTTTGATAATAAGATTGGTTGTCCAGGGCAACATATAGTCTTTAACTTTTCTCTTTCTATGGATTTTCTTCGAAAAATAAAGGTCTACCCGATTATAATAAGGATGGTCAGGAAATAAAGAAATCCATCATTGGTTAGCAAGAAACCCGAATTCATTCTCAGAAATAATACGTGGAGATTCTCTAGTTTCATTATTTAATTCAATTATTCAGAAGATGATATTCCAAACCTCGTTGTCTGTGTTTGATAAGTAAAACAGAATCTCGTAGCTTCACATCCTTGTTTTTACCTCAAAGAACCTTGAATTCTTGATTAATGGATCAACGAAATTCTAAATACAAACGGTCAACATATATTCTTAGTTCATAATACAAGAGAGATTGTAATTTGATAATAAGCATTTACTTGAATGTTTGTGATGGATATAAGTAGTTCATGATTTCTCAATTTCGTTATTGTAACCCCAATAACAGCCCGAAAATTTAAGCGTAAATTTAGTAAAATAATTAAATTTAAAAATAATAAGAGAGAAAATAGAATTTTCATAAACATCCGAATTTGGCTACGAAACTTACACCGTTGTGATTATAGCGATTTTTCGGATAATTTTCTTACATATTGTTTTGAAATGGGAGCTAATACGAGGAAGTCATTAAGATTTTAAGATTTTAGAATCAAAATTAATTAAATAAGTAAATTTGGAAAGAAATAAAATGTTAAAAAAATTAATTAACTAAAATTAAACAGCGGTCGTCACCCTAGTGCAACCAGTCAACATGAAGCGGTCGACCGTCCAAGACCCAATGATCGACTGGTAGGCATTCTACAGCTATGGTTTGCCTAATCCAAATAGCTCGGATTTGATTGTATCTTTTTCAACATTCAGGATTTGACAGTATCTTTTTGGATAGACGATAGGGAATCCTATGCCTATAAATAATACAGTAAACCTAATCCTAATTCAAAAAATTCAGAATAGTACATTAGGATTCTGCTAAATTTCTAGCTCTTTTAAACCTAATTTCTCAAATCAAAAAATTAAAAACAAATTGGAAGAGAAATCAAGCGAAGGAAGGGAATTAACATTGAAGAGAGGGACAATTCTGCATAAATAAAGTGGATAGCTTTTAAAGGTGAGTAGGTCCATCATTAGTAAGTTTATTATATGTAATTAATCTTATTGTATCCTATTTTGATCTAGAAATGTTATAAATTGAATGGAAACATTGTTTAATTGAATTGGGAATTTAATAGTGATTATATGAATATGATTCTTTTCTTCTAATCCAGGTCCGACTAATGAAAATCTATAAATTAGGAAATTGATAATTTTGAATATACCTTTTTTGTCAAATTTGATAAGAATTGATATAACCTATTGATGTTAAACCTAGGTTAAACTGATTTACTGCAAATTGAAACACCCTGTATGAAATTGAATAAGAAGTTTTGGCGATTACAAATTATAGATTTACAAGTTTGGTTAACTTTAATTAAAATTACTGCATGACAAACTATAATTCAAGTTTATTGTAATGGGATTTTGGAATGATAGTAATTAAAAAACAAAATGAGTGATAACCGTTAATGAAAAATAGTAAACAACGACGATTGATCGACAGGTTCACTGGAACTGGTCGACTGCTTTAGTGAACAGCGGTCGACCGGTTATCGAAAATTGGGCATGGCCTGAACCTCAGCCTAAGGCCAAGTTATAAATTTAATTATAAGTGTATATATATTTTATGTGTATTTTTATATATATGGATTATAGTATAAGTAGGGAAACTAGTTCCCTATGTTGGCGATACTAGGACGTTGCGGGACTAGGTAAATGCTATTTATCCAACAGGGTCGATATTTGACTAGGGAGATTCTATTGCAAATTGCACTCACAAGAGGTTCTACAGTGGATGAGCAACACTGATGATGATGCCTGGAGAGTTGTGTGGCCTGACACTAACTGGAGTGCCTTGATATTCACGGTGACACGATGTGACATTGTGTTGCTGATGGATCCCATCATGGTGTGTAAGAGGCATTACGTTACCATTGTGAGATGGACATGGATGCGGCAGACCTTGACGTCTTCAGCACGAGTCGGCATTGTGGGTTCCCCCTTAATGCGTAAATATTATACATGTAGTCATAATATGGGATATGTAGATCCATGGTGGATTTATAGGGAAACCTATGTTAAAGTAGTTACATGTAGTCGTAGTGTGGGAAATGTAGTCCTGTTGTGGAAATTTTAGGACAATCCTATGTTGGAATGGTTCTAGTAGCTATTAGCCGATTAATAACTTGTTTTGAAGTTTGATTAGTTGTTCGACCCTAAGAAAGTGCCTTCATAAGTTGTTAATGTAGTGTAACGACCCGCTATTTTGGACCATTCAAATTGACAATAAAACCACACATGTATGACTTGAATAATTCAAAATATCGAATTGTTAATTTATATTTGGCAAACTCATCATATACAGTAAATAAATAATCACAGATCACAGACATAGAGTAATATAATAATGCAGCGGAAACAAAGAAATAGTAGTTCATGAAGCTACTATATAAATACATCAGAGTTAAGTAAGATACAATAGGAATACAAAGATACAAAAGGAGAAACAGTATGATAATCAGGAACAACTCAGAATACAACTAGAACCAACTGGATAACTAAATGAATAAATATCTGGATCTTCAAAGCAAAACTCCAGCTCCAAAGGTGAGTCTCAAATGTTGTATCACTCAGTCTGACCCGAGCGTAAAGCAAAACACAAAACACTCGAGTCAGGACATACATAATTATACAATGTAAACCATCTCAAGTGAACTGTAATAAAGGTACAAGTAACTCAAAGAATGCTTGGGATCGCCCTTTCTATAAGGATCCGTTAAACTATATACTATGCAGTAATATTCGCTATTATAATAATGTCTAATCATAAAATAAACATACTTTTAAATAGCATTAAGGCTTTACATTTTCCACCTTAACACCTAATAGTCCTAGTAGTCTATCCAGTATTAGCATACTCCAAAAAATGGGGGCTACCCTCGATACTCCACAGGCTACGGGAGAAATCAAAACTCGTAGTAAAGCTCGATATGGTAGGTGACACGGCACACAAGGCAATGCCAGGGTAGATATACCAATTACACACACGGGCTGGTGGAAACGCATAGCAGCCACTACCGCTCCACCTCGAACAACACTCCCAAATCAAGGGGTGCACCCAATCAAACACAAAGTAATAGAATGGTATCGAAGAAGTGCGTCCGAACAGAGGTGCTACCTCATTGGCCGGAGATCGCTCCTGTTTTAGCCACCTTATGCCAACTCATGGGAGTTGGGTCCATGCATATACCTTAGGATCATTGCCACCATCCTGCTTCATTCTGGAAACTCCACCGCGTACACAGTTGTCAAAGTGGTTTTCGGTGTCGACAGAGAGTATGTCCATATCCGATCCCGGTCTCTTTAACAACCAATCGTTATTATAACCCGTGGTTATAAATTAAAAAAAAAACAGTTTATATTTCAAATCAAAATACTTCATTCAAACCATTTCAAAATCATATCATTTATTTCAAAATAATACATACTTTCAAACCCAAAACATATCCATTTTAAAACCAATTCAACAATATATCATTTCCGTTTCAAAACTAATTCAATAATATATCATTTAAATTCCAAACTAAATTACTATATTTCTTTCAATTTATTTAACTTGAAATATTCTTTTAAATCATATTAAACCAAACCACCTTATAAAGTCATATCCTTGAATCTTCAATTTCAACAAGTTTTAAATTAATATATATTTAAGGACAGTTCTAAATTAAATACAATTCCAATTAATTTCATTTCCAAACCATAGTACTTTCAAAGTCATAACAATTCTAAAACCAAACTTTTTGAAACCAAAATACTGTAAATCATAACACTAGAAATATTATCATTAGGACCTCATAATACTTAGAAAAATCATAATACTTCTAAATTAATATTCATTACCAAAGTTATAACATTTTAAGTTCACTCATTCAATTATACCAATTTCAAACATTGTATTAACTCATAAATTTCAAAGTGGTTTATATTCAAATCAAAATAATTCATTTACACCATTTAAATATGAAGTCATTATACTTACAAATCAAATATTCAATTCCCAAAAATTTAGCCTTTTCTTAGCTCATTTATTCACTTAAATACTTTAAACAATTTAAATTTCAGCTTTCACAGCACTTGGAAAATGCTACGGTAAGTTACATTTGAAACAATTCAATTCAGCAAAGACAGCGTTTAAAAACTGTTGTGATAGTTCAGTTTTAGTTGAAAAATATTTTAATTCAGCAAAGACAGCATTTACAAAACTGCTGTAATAGTTCAGGGTTTAAATTAAAAGGTTTAATTCAATTCAGCAAAGACAACGTTTAAAAAAAACTGCTGTAATAGTTCAATTATATTTAATAATCACATTTCAGCCAATTGCAGCACTTAACAAGTGCTACCATAGCCCTTAGTTAAATTTTAGTCTTAAAGTTTACTTCTGCAACTACAACACTTACAAAGTGCTGCATATTCTATTTAGTTCAGTTTTTCGTTCATTTTCAGAAACGATAGCATTTCTGAAGTGCTACTAAAAGAATTTCCATATTTACAATAGAATTTCAGCAACAATTTAACTTCAATTTAAATCATTTTAACTTATAAAATTTCATATTTTCCACTTTTAAAATGGTCATTTAATTACCCTTTAATTTAGAATTTTATAAAGGAAAATTCTACAATAATTATCAACTTTTCAACAATTCATTTATTTAATTCAAGTGTAAAATTTTCCTATTCTTTACATTTTTCCTTTACACTTAAATTTAATTTACCATTTCATAAATTAAACTTAATTTCCATTTTTATTTTCTTAACTTAACTTTTATTTTTAAACCAAATTTCACATTTCCAAGTCAAGTTATATTTCCAATTTTTCTTTTAAGTATTCATTTATTTAACATTTTTAATACATAGAAAATCATTTTTAACTTTATTAAATCATTTTAAAAACCAAATTTAAATCAAAATATCAAAAATTTACATTTTCAAAATACTTAAAACTTCTAGAAAAATATATAAAATAACCACGGGTCTGTATAATATTTTCTAACCTAGGTCAAGTGATACGGATAATATATCATTTCAATCCGTAATTTACAAAGAAAAATCTGGGTTCTATCATTTCAAACCCGCAATCCCAAGTTAATAAAAATCGCTCAGGCTTATCATTTCAACCCATAATGATTTTCCCTATTCTAAAGTCCGTTCGGGTATGTATCATTTCAACCCATAGTGATTCTATTCTATAGGAAACTTATAGTGTGAGAACGGAATATAAAATAAACAATAAAATAAAATAAAATATAACAGATGATGTGACAAGTGAATAACAGGGTTTAACATCATATAATTTACATCACAGGCAGGTATAACATGATATAATAATTTCTACACTTTCACTTGCTATGAATTCAAAGTTATATAAGTATGAATGTCAGGTGTGATTACTCACCTTTTTAAGCTGAAGTTTGCAAATTAAAACACATAAACGGATTCCAGAAAGCACGATATAGAACGACTAGATTTGGATGGAGAGAGATCCAAGATGTTAAATCTTGTATTCACAAAATAAACAAAGCAAAATATAAATATAAATACAATACAAAAAATTATATTGAAACAAAGGAAATAGAATTAGACAAAAGAACATCACCAAGCTTTTAAACAATTTTTGCTTGATCTCCACTCAACTTTGCTCAACCATAAGGCTTTATTAGTTCAGCCACAACATGGTTTAAGGTGCAAAGAGTCTAGTTTGGGTTCACAAATGCATGGTTACAAGGAGAATTTGAAGGGGTAGGGGTTACAAAGTAGAGAAGGCAAATAGACAAAGCAAACAAAGTGGTTTGGTTGCATCTAGGCTCGACCAAAGGGGTCTATAGGCTCGGTCAAAGGCTTCTATAAGTCTGGACAGAGGGGAAAGAGGTGTAAAGGTGGTGCACTTTCTGGTGGTGGTGTCTATGGTGGCGGCCGTGGTCAACAATGAAGGTGGAAGTTGGACTAGGCTCGGCTATGTGCATTTTTTGGAGTTTTGGACATTGTTTTGTGATGTTTGGATCAAGGGAAGGTCACGGCCTGAAATGGACAGAGGTGATGGAGGGTTAGGTCGTGGATGATTTGGGAAGAGGAGGAGTGGTGGTTGGTGGTGATGGTGGAGTCTAAGGCCGAGCAAAGCTTAGAGGAAATCAAGGCAAAACATGGAAAAACAATAGGAAAAAAGAAGAAGAAAAGTGAAAAGGAGAAGAGGCCATTACCTATTTTTTTCAGATCTGTAAATGGCCGAAACTTTGTGATAAAGTGAGAAGTTTTTCATGTAAAAATCAATATAAACTCACGGCTAATCAGTGGATAAGGAACGACCAAAACAATGGAGTTATGGTAGGAAATCAAAGGGGTGGAAAGATATAAAGGCAAGAAATCAAACGTAACGTATGCCTTTAATTAAAACAGGTAACGTATCTTAATTGATACGTTTCCTATATAATAAAGAAAGATGTATACAAGAAGCCTTCTAAACCAAATAAATACAAGAAATGTTTAAATAAATACATTTAAAAGATATGCCTTTTAAAGCAATGACATATATATATATATATATATATATTGAAACTTCTTTCCAAGAAATAAATAAGGGATCTAGATGTTTATAAAATGTTTTAAAATCAAATATACATATATAACATGTCATGTTGCACAGGTAAACATAAATTAGATCATTACATGACAAACAAAAATATTATTTATATAATTTAAAATAAACAATTTTGTTAAATAAAACAATTTACATACAATAGTGTAAACAGCATAACTTCCATAATATTAATCAGATTTCAACGAAATGAAAAGCAGTATACTTGAAATTTTATTTACGTTCATAGTAAAAGATAAAATTCAAAAATTTAAACTTTTAAAATTTTAAATTAAAAGTCAAAGTTTGACCATATTGACCAAAATTCACATTTCTGGAAAATACTCTATTTATTCATGTTTGGAATTATAATTCACATAAAAATCAAAATTTATATTTAAAATAACAAATTTATCCATTTTAATAAATAAAATAAAGTTTTTAAATTAGGAAATTCAATTTAAAATAATTACAAAATACAGGGTTGTTACACTCTCCCCCACTCAAAACTTTTCGTCCCCGAAAAGGAATGAGGTACGGGAAAACACAGAAAAAGATAGAATGAAATAGGATTAAGACAAGATGACAAGAAGATTGAAATTATACTTGATAATTGTTGTTATAGGTAAGTTTTCAAGGTGGAGATGATCTTCCCAAGATCATCCAGAATCAAAAACACAAGCACGAATAAGATCCTCGAGAATCTGATTCACCCTTCCCGTTTGACCGTCGGTCTGTGGATGGTAAGTAGTGCTCAGATTCAGATGAGTACCCAAAGATTCCTGAAAAGCTTTCCCAAAACTGACTAGTAAAGATAGGATCACATTCACAAACAATACTGAGAGGAACACCATGAAGACGAACAATTCTTTCATGAAGATCTCAGAGAATCAGAAGCAGAGCGGGTAGACTTGACCGGAATGAAATGAGCGGACTTGGTCAGTCTATCTACAATAACCCGGATAAATTTGGCATTCTTACGAGTAAAAGCAGTGAGAGGTGTAGCAATCCGAGCAAAATTCTCAATGAATTTCCGATAATAACCAGCAAGGCCCAGAAAACTACGAATATCAGAAGGGGTCTTAGGAGTTTCCCAATCCTGTAACAGAATAGGGAGAAATAAGAACCATGGAAGAGATAGAATAATTAAATGATGAAAGAAAAAAGAGAAAGAAAGAAAAACTAGAACAACTTATTAAGCACAATACGAAAAACATGATTCATCAAATCAACAAAGAGAGCAGGAGCATTAGTCAAACCAAAAGGCACGACTAACTATTCATAGAAAATCCATTCTCAATATGGAAAGCAGTCTTGGGAATACATTCCTCAACAATACTGAGTTGGTGAAAATCAGAGGCAAGATCAAGCTGAAAGAGAATAGTAGCTCCAAGGCTAACCAATTCGAATTTGATTTCCTACTTAGAAAGTAGGGGAATGGAAACAACCGGAAAGAAAATAGATTGGAAAACAGAATAAGATAATAAATTTAAAACCATGAAAATTTCAACTTCCATTAATAATTAATTTCATCCATTTGATTTCACTTAAGTTAAATAAATCTTAATTATTTTTAAATCTCACTATCTCATCATCAAATCAACAATTTATAAAGTCATGAATTTGAACAATCATTTATTATATTCATCTTTATTCGTTAAATTCCATTCTTCTTTATTCCAATTTATTCTTAAATTTATTCCACTTAATATATCAATCCTATATATATTAAGTTTATTTCACTTATTATAACTATTTCAATTTATTTATAATTTCTTTTAACTATCATTATATTGTAAATTATTCAATTAACCCTTTTTCTCTATCTACCTCTATTGATCCTTTATAACTAAAATTTAAGTGTATAACATTTATTATAACCACTCAAATTTTATTTATAAAATCCCATTTATATTGTATGTTCTCCGATTACATATTTAACTTTTAATAATTTAGGTAAGTTATATTGAAATGTAATTTAGTATTATACAAATAATCTTTCAAATTCAATTATACAAGCTTAAATATTTATTCAGAATTTTGGCTTCATTTATAATTGAAATCATCCTTTAAGATAAAATTTAAGAATTAAATTCCCGATTAACTTCAAACTATTTTAGAAATAAATAAATATATATACTTAATATATATCAAATCAAATTTAAAGCATATATCTATATAATATAAGTCAAGTCATATTTAGAAATTCAAATCAATTAAATTCTCCAAAGAAAACTGTAGCAAAACTACATAATGGTCTCTTCGCTTCGAAACTCGAAAATGAATGTCGATGATGTTGCAGTCATCACCGAAATTATTTTCCAGCGATAAAGAAAAGAGCACTGATTTACAAATTAAAAATCCTTTGAAACAATTTCTACTAGAAATACCTTTAAATAATATATCCTTTTAAAACTTTCAAAACAAAGTTCGAAATCATCGGAAATAAAATTCTCACATTCTTGATTTAAATCCATTTAAATTAAATTAATTTATAACCATGTTTAATTATTTAGATATGAAACTAAAGCCAATGATTATAAAATACATGCAAAGTTAAATATTATTTCCTAACACCCAATTCCATTAATTATCAAAAATTTAGAAAATTTAACCTTATACATATTATAATTATAAAAAAATTATCCATCTACTAAATTTAAAACCATATTGTGTCGGTTTGCTCTGTTCAAGTGTTTTGGAGATCCTATCGATAGCGTTGATCAGACGAACCGATCGGAAACCCAAATCAACATCAACAACTCAAACAACACAATATATAAAACATCTTTAAAATATAAAATTTTCAAATACAAGATTAATTTTCAAAATAAGGATAGGGATTCAGATTTGATGGACTCAAATTAAAGAAAATTCTGATTTGAAGATAAATTGGAGACAAAGATAAGACGATTAAATAACAGAATAGGAAGATGGATAAGCTTATATATATCGCGGGCAACCTTAACCAGGTCAACCGTGACTTAATGAATAAGATCGATGTGGATTTTCTGGGGTAAATCTACATTCGATCTCAAGAGATAGCATTCAGAATAATAAGAGATACTAGCATCTAAACCGAGGATATAGAAATCTTCGGTGAATCAATGTTTTTTGTAAAGGAGTTTCACCCCTTTACAAGTCATTCAGAGGTTGGCGAGACTGCCGATTTATTACAGAGATCATTCGAAGTGGAGTTATGGGGTACTCCAGAATCAAGAAGACACGAATAGGGGAGGATAGGAATGGACTTGGAACCGAAGGGAACGTTTCAAAATTCAAAGGAACCGAGTCAAAGAATAAGGAATTCAAGCTCGAACGAAAGTGATTAAGTAATTAAATTTTACTCTATATGCTGAGTTTTGCCTAAAACCGGAGCTCTGATACCAATTGTAACGACCTGCTATTTTGGACCATTCAAATCGACAATAAAACCACACATGTCTGACTTGAATAATTCAAAATACTGAATTGTTAATTTATATTTGGCAAACTCATCATATACAGTAAATAAATAATCACAGATCACAGACATAGAGTAATATAATAATGCAGCGGAAACAAAGAAATAGTAGTTCATGAAGCTACTATATAAATAAATCAGAGTTAAGTAAGATACAATAGGAATACCAAGATACAACAGGAGAAACAGTATGATAATCAGGAACAACTCAGAATACAACTGGAACCAACTAGATAACTAAATGAATAAATATTTGGATCTTCAAAGCAAAACTCTAGCTCCAAAGGTGAGTCTCAAATGCTGTATCACTCAGTCTGACCCGAGCGTAAAACAAAACACAAAACACTCGAGTCAGAACATACATAATTATACAATGTAAACCAACTCAAGTGAACTGTAATAAAGGTACAAGTAACTCAAAGAATGCTTGGGATCGCCCATTCTTTAAGGATCCGTTAAACTATCTACTATGTAGTAATATTCGCTATTATAATAATGTTTAATCATAAAATAAACATACTTTTAAATAGCATTAAGGCTTTACATTTTCCACCTTAACACGTAATAGTCCCAGTATTTTATCCAGTATTAGCATACTCCCAAAAATGGGGGCTACCCTCAATACTCCATAGGCTATGGGAGAAATCACAACTCGTAGTAAAGCTCGATATGGTATGTGACACGGCACACAAGGCAATGCCAGGGTAGATATACCAATTACGAACACGGGCTGGTGGAAACGCATAGCAGCCACTACTGCTCCACCTCGAACAACACTCCCAAATCAAGGGGTGCACCCAAACAATCACAAAGTAATAGAATGGTATCGAAGATGTGCGTCCGATCAGAGGTGCTACCTCATTAGCCCGAGATCGCTCCTGTTTTAGCCACCTTATGCCAACTCACGAGAGTTGGGTCCACGCATATACCTTAGGATCGTCGCCACCATCCTACTTTATTCTGGAAACTCCACCACGTACACAGTTGTCAAAGTGGTTTTCGATATCGATAGAGAGTATGTCCATATCAAATCCCGGTCTCTTTAACAACCAATCGTTATTATAACCCGTGGTTATAAAATTTAAAAACAGTTTATATTTCAAATCAAAATACTTCATTCAAACCATATTGAAATCATTTCATTTATTTCAAAATAATACATACTTTCAAACCCAAAACATATCCATTTCAAAACCAATTCAACAATATCATTTCCATTTCAAAACTAATTCAATAATATATCATTTAAATTCCAAAATAAATCAATATATTTCTTTCAATTTATTTAACTTGAAATATTCTTTTAAATCATATTAAACCAAACCACCTTATAAAGTCATATCCTTGAATCTTCAATTTCAACAAGTTTCGAATTAATATATATTTAAGGACAGTTCTAAATTAAATACAATTCCAATTAATTTCATTTCCAAACCATAGTACTTTCAAAGTCATAACAATTCTGAAACCAAAATACTTGGAAGTCATAACACTGGAACTATTGTCATTAGGACCTCATAATACTTAGAAAAATCATAATACTTCTAAATTAATATTCATTACCAAAGTTATAACATTTTAAGTTCACTCATTCAATTATACCAATTTCAAACATTGTATTAACTCATAAATTTCAAAGTGGTTTATATTCAAATCAAAATAATTCATTTACACCATTTAAATATGAAGTCATTATACTTACAAATCAAATATTCAATTCCCAAATATTTAGCCTTTTCTTAGCTCATTTATTCACTTAAATACTTTAAACAATTTAAATTTCAGCTTTCGCAGTACTTGGAAAATGCCACGGTAAGTTACATTTGAAACAATTCAATTCAGCAAAGACAGCGTTTAAAAACTATTGTGATAGTTCAGTTTTAGTTGAAAAATAGTTTAATTCAGCAAATACAAAACTGTTGTAATAGTTCAGGGTTTAAATTAAAAGGTTTAATTCAATTCAGCAAAGACAGTGTTAAAAAAACTGCTGTAATAGTTCAATTATATTCAAAAATCACATTTCAGCCAATTGCAGCACTTAACAAGTGCTACCATAGCCCTTAGTTAAATTTTAGCCTTAAAGTTTACTTCTGCAACTACAGCACTTACAAAGTGCTGCAGATTCTATTTAGTTCAGTTTTTCATTCATTTTCAGAAACGATAGCACTTACAAAGAATTTCCAGATTTACAATAGAATTTCAGTAACAATTTAACTTCAATTTAAATCATTTTAACTTATAATATTTCATATTTTCCACTTTTAAAATGGTCATTTAATTACCCTTTAATTTAGAATTTTAAAAAGGAAAATTCTACAATAATTATCAACTTTTCAACAATTCATTTATTTAATTCAAGTGTCAAATTTTCCTATTCTTTACATTTTTCCTTTAAATTTAATTTACCATTTCATAAATTAAACTTAATTTCCATTTTTATTTTCTTAACTTAACTTTTATTTTTAAACCAAATTTTACATTTCCAAGTCAAGTTATATTTCCAATTTTTCTTTTAAGTATTCATTTATTTAACATTTTTAATACATAGAAAATCATTTTTCACTTTATTAAATCATTTTAAACCAAATTTAAATCAAAATATCAAAAATTTACATTTTCAAAATACTTAAAACTTCCAGAAAAATATATAAAATAACCACGGGTATGTATAATATTTTCTAACCTAGGTCAAGTGATACAGATAATATATCATTTCAATCCGTAATTTACAAAGAAAAATCCGGGTTCTATCATTTCAAACCCGCAATCCCAAGTTAATAAAAATCGCTCAGGCTTATCATTTCAACCCATAACGATTTTTCCCTATTCTAAAGTCCGTTCGGGTATGTATCATTTCAACCCATAGTGATTATATTCTACAGGGAACTTGTAGTGTGAGAACAAAAAATAAAATAAACAGTAAAATAAAATAAAATATAACAGATGATGTGACAAGTAAATAACAGGGTTTAACATCATATAATTACATCACAGGCAGGTATAACATGATATAATAATTTCTACACTTTCACTTGCTATCAATTCATAGTTATATAAGTATGAATGTCAGGTGTGATTACTCACCTTTTTAAGCTGAAGTTTGCAAATTAAAACACATAAACGGATTCAAGAAAGCACGATATAGAACGACTAGATTTGGATGGAGAGAGATCCAAGATGTTAAATCTTGTATTAACAAAATAAACAAAGCAAAATATAAATATAAATACAACACAAAAGATTATATTGAAACAAAGGAAATAGAATTAGACAAAAGAACATCACCAAGCTTTTAAATAATTTTTGCTTGATCTCCACTCAACTTTGCTCAACCATAAGGCTTTATTAGTTCAGCCACAACATGGTTTAAGGTGCAAAGGGTCTAGTTTGGGTTCACAAATGCATGGTTACAAGGAGAATTTGAAGGGGTAGGGGTTACAAAGTAGAGAAGGCAAATAGACAAAGCAAACAAAGTGGTTTGGTTGCATCTAGGCTCGACCAAAGGGGTCTATAGGCTCGGTCAAAGGCTGCTATAGGTCTGGACAGAGGTGAAAGAGATGTCTAAAGGTGGAGCACTTGCTGGTGGTGGTGTCTATGGTGGTGGTCGTGGTCAACAATGAAGGTGGAAGTTGGACTAGGCTCGGCTATGTGCATTTTTTGGAGTTTTGGACATTGTTTTGTGATGTTTGGATCAAGGGAAGGTCACGGCTTGAAATGGACAGAGGTGATGGAGGGTTAGGTCTGGATGATGTGGGAAGAGAAGGAGTGGTGGTTGGTGGTGATGGCAGAGTCTAAGGCCGAGCAAAGTTAGAGGAAATCAAGGCAAAACATGGAAAAACAATAGGAAAAAAGAAGAAGAAAAGTGAAAAGGAGAAGAGGCCATTACCTATTTTTTTCAGATCTGAAAATGGCCGAAACTTTGTGATAAAGTGAGAAGTTTTTCACGTAAAAATCAATAAAAACTCACGGCTAATCAATGGATAAGGAACGGCCAAAACAATGGAGTTATGGTAGGAAATCAAAGGGGTGGAAAGATATAAAGGCAAGAAATCAAACGTAACGTATGCCTTTAATTAAAACAGGTAACGTATCTTAATTGATACATTTCCTATATAATAAAGAAAGATGTATACAAGAAGCCTTCTAAACGAAATAAATACAAGAAATGTTTAAATAAATACATTTAAAAGATATGCCTTTTAAAGCAATGACATATATATATATATATATATATATATATATATATATATATATTGAAACTTCTTTCCAAGAAATAAATAAGGGATCTAGATGTTTATAAAATGTTTTAAAATCAAATATACATATATAACATGTCATGTTGCATAGGTAAACATAAATTAGATCGTTACATGACAAACAAAAATATTATTTATATAATTTAAAATAAACAATTTTGTTAAATAAAACAATTTACATACAATAGTGTAAATAACATAACTTCCACAATATTAATCAGATTTCAACGAAACGAAAAGAAGTATACTTGAAATTTTATTTACTTTCATAATAAAAGATAAAATTCAAAAATTCTAACTATTAAAATTTTAAATTAAAAGTCAAAGTTTGACCATATTGACCAAAATTCACATTTCTGGAAAATACTCTATTTATTCATGTTTGGAATTATAATTCACAAAAGTCAAAATTTATATTTAAAATAACAAAATTTATCCATTTTAATAAATAAAATAAAGTTTTTAAATTAGGAAATTCAATTTAAAATAATTATAAAATACAGGGTTGTTACATGTAGTGTTTAAGGCTATACCTCTTAGAAAAAACGAAATAAGTAGTTCACGAACATTTGTAGAACATCCTAGGTCACATAGAGTATTACTAAAGTCAAATGCATGATCACCATATATTAATGATGTAACCAATTCCCCAGACTTTTGTCTGACCCACCCTTCTCCTTTCTTTTTCCCCCATAATAGGAGGACAGGGCAGCAGGTGTTAGGCTGAGATCAGTATGTGGAGATGCTATCTTAGCATTGGAGTTGCTTATAATTTTACATTACTTTCCATGTAACTATATATCATATTCAGTACTTGTCAGACTATATACTTTATTTTCATGTACTTTGGATTTTAACTACATACTATTTTTGAGAATATGTTTCAGAGATAGTTATTTTTTGTATTATATTTTGTTGCCTTCCGTTGTGAGATATGAAAATGTAGAATGTCTTAGATTATATCTACATATTCTTTGTGTCTGTAGTGTTTAAAAACTCGATAGCTCATACTTCTTAGCACCGACGGGAGTCCAAAAGTCACCCTAGATTTTGGATTGGTGTGTCGAGAATTGTGGGTTGTCACAACCCCACCTTTTTCGAAGTTATTTTATTGCAATATCTTCTATGTTATTTCTCGGAGCGATTAATTAGTTTGATCATTCATTTCTTTAAAATTCATTTGTTTTCCTTGCTTTATTTTAAGTTTTGATTCACAATTGATTATTTTAAAAAAAATAAAACATTCAAATTTTTTAGTTTCAGAATAGATCGTTATTTGATTTTTCGAACTTCAGTTAGCATTTTCTCTCACATAAGGATAGATATGAGCGAACGGTCTTCGTCATTGCTCATATTTTCCTAAGGTCTTTCCAACAATAGTGGTTTCCTCAAAAGCTACCCCTATTAGGATTTTTGCGAATAGATATGGCCAATTATAGTCGTCCGGTTGTAATCTTTTAACCCACAGATCCATTCGTCAAATTGATTACATGGCGTCATGCATCTCGGCGAGTAGGATAAATCTATTGGGGGCCGATTACAATAACTCATCATCAGTACACCAAAAAATGGCTCGAAAGATGAAAAAACTGCGTCCGTTGCTGGATTTGTTCTAGCATCACCATGAGGATTCTGACTATAGCGCCACCTGTGCTCGATGAAGGGTAGTTAGGGATGTTTTATGATGGGGTTCATTGAATTTCTAAGGCAATAGACGAGGAGGATCCGGACTCCGACTAAAGCTATTTTTGCTGATGTAAACTCTATTTGTTCTCAAATTTCCATGGTTGTTTTAACCTCTTATAACAAGACAGAGGTGGTGGAGCAACTTGTTAGAGTGTAATATTTACGCTAGTCGATTTTTTAGTGCATAATCTGGTTTGTATCATCGAGGTTAGGGATGATCGAAAAATTTATCGTCGATAAACTTCACACTTTTCATTTTTTTCCTTTTCTGAAGCTTTACTTTGCCTTGAATCTACTATCATGAATCACAAACGTCATATGTAGGCTACCTTTGGCCTTCCAAACCATCATCCCTAATTTTCAAGATGAAGACCTTCCTGCTATCGAACGGTGCTTGATTATCGCATATTGAAGATCTATGACGCCTAAGCCATTGTGTGTTAATGATTGATTCTTTCATGGGTTGATGCTTTTAATTCATCCATTCAACTTACCCATCGTGGGTTGAGGGGCCGTCGTGGCTTGAAGAGCTGTAATCTGTCGAAGGTTAAGGAGCTATCTGGGTTGAAGAGAGCTGTCGTGGTCTGAAGGAGTTATCGTGAGTTGATGACGGAGCTATTGTGAGTTGAAGGAGCTTTCGTGAGGTGATGAAGCCTTCGTGAGGAGATGGAGCTATCATGAGTTGATGAAGCCCATCGTGGTTTGATGAAATTTGTTGTGAGATGAGATGGAGAAGAAGTAGTTATATTGGGAGAGTCAACTTGGGACAACACATTTCTGCATTTAAAATTTCAAAAATCTTTAGATATTCATATCGTTTTCAAATATACTCGGATTTGAAAAATTCTCAAACAAAGTATTCATAAAAATGTATACCATTATTCAAAATTATTTAAAAATTAAAACTTTTCCAAAATTAAGGGCATTTTGGTCATTTTTTGAAAATCAAGGCCCTGAGTTCAATTCTTAGTGAAAGCACCAAAATGTTCAATTTTTGACCTAAAAGGGTAAAATTCAAATAAAATTTCAAATATAATCATGATCAAAATAATATAAATCTAAAATGCCCAAAATGTCTAAAGTTCAAGTCATTCTTTTTCCACATCCAATCGAAGTGAAATTCGTGAAAATATGCAATATTCGTTGTTCAACTGTCAATATGTAGAAAATATAAGTCATCCCCTTTTGTTATAGTCCAAAGATCATGTATGAGGTCAATATGCACATACTTATTTCTAAAGGTCCTTATGTTTAAAAATTCAAGTCATCTTCTTCTTCCTCGGTCATTAAAGGAGGTTTCAACCTCTCAAGGGCGCATAGAAATGTCAAGCCCTAAATTATTATTTGTGCTAGGAAACACAAAGAAGAGAGGAGCCCCTTCTTAGGTGTAGGGTGTGTTTGTATTTATATATGTTGGAGAGTGGCATGGCTTGCTTGTACTGGTTGGTCGAAATTGATGTGAATTGGTGGCTTGGCAAGACGGATGGTCTTGATAGTGCCATTTGTCATTATCACAATACTATAGTAGTTTACACGGATCACTATCTTGGTTATGGTATCAACAAAGGTGGCATGGTTTTATAGGAGTGTTGTAACGACCCACCTTTTCGACCCTCGAATGTCGACACTAATACATTTATGGTATTCATGTGCCAAGCACCCAAGTGTCGAAAAGGCAGATTGTTTAGGTAAATAAAAATAAAAATAAAAGAAATACGGAAGAAAGAACACAATATCATAATCCCACAGAGGAACGATAACAAATAATATCAAAAAACAGTACAAACTATCACTCTAAGATACATATCATTTTAGAGTTACAATCCAAAGTGCTATCATTAGTCTGGACAGTTATTATGACCTCCGTACCTCTCGATACGCCCAATAACCGTTGCATCGAGAAATAAGGATCGTCTGGTCTAAATAAACTAGCATCATAGAGATTAAGATAACAATATGAAGAATAAACTATCTAATCCAAACGTATCTTAATGGAAGCAATATAGCAGATATATATAAAATCTTAGAAAAATATAAGCAGTCTCAGAAATATCATATCAAATTGTAGTCTCAGAAAATATCAGTTCATAAGTTAAAATCAAAGTACATTATAAAATATCCCTCAAAGATAGAAACATGGAGATAACTGTAATAATAAGTAATACATGATAAAGGATAAGAGTAGTAAGCTAAACTCCAAGCTAACCATGACCGTCTGAAAGCAAGAATGTGCCAGTCACCTGCTGCCCTATCCACCAGAGGTGGGTAAAAAAGACAAATGGAATGGGTCAGACAAAAGTCTGATGAATGAGAACAAGATTAATAAGATGATTAAGTGCAGTTAAATCTTAATCTACTCTAAGTGATATAGAGGGCATAAACAGTGTCTGTGCAATCCTAAGGTCATATGCCTAAGGATACTTGTCTAACACACTAGGTCAATCTACAAATCGAATCTCACGCAAATGACCAGCCAAATCAGGATCTGCTCCCCTTTCTACTCACACTATGCTAGGTATGGGAGAACACCATAATGCAAACTTGCAAAGTGATTCATCGTATGCACTTGTGTTCATCTCTTGATCGTAGTAGCAAAATTGTACCGCTCCAATGTCACCATGTGTGAACTCCCGTTAGCACCGGGCCCCATCTAATAATTTATTTCCTATAGCGACTTATTGCCCAGCATTGGTGCCCACCGTGTGTGACCCCCGTTAGGACCAGACTCTTCGTCTAACAATTATCTTCCTATTACCACTTATTATCCAGTGCATATGTCCACCCATACCATGTTGTGTAAGAACACTTGCCGTACTTGGATCTTCTGTTAGGATTGGGATCCTCAGATAGTGTTCCCGTCAGTGCTGCGCCCACCTGATCGTAACACCTCTGAGTCTAACATGAAATATATCTCCCCCATTGCTTCATAGCTATCCACGTCCATCCTTGATATCCACCTAATGGTTCATCTTACTGTTTCCGGCACTTCTGGATCGTCCCTGTCCTATAATCGTCACAAACAAAATCCGCCCAACCATTCTAATAGGGAACTAACTTCCCTATTTTCTCATGCATACAATAAGACCCAAAATAGTTCAATTTTTAGTTCATTAACTATCCAACTTGCATTCATTTAATTAGGCCTAAGGCCGAGGTTCAAACCGCCAATTTTCAATACGTACAGTCGACCCAGAGCTTCCCCAGGTCAATTGCTATTAGTCGACCTATGTTATTCCAGGGTCGATCGTTCACTTTAAAAATTCAGTGTTTGGATGATTTTTCTTTGCATGATTGATTGTTTATTTGCGTTGTTAATTCACATCGATTACTCTAAGCAGTTAACCCTAAAATCTAGTTTAACTAATTTTTCATTTTTATCCAAATTTCTGGTTTAATTAATTATCCAACTTTTAGCAATTCTAGGGCTTGTGGATTAGAAATAACAGGTGTCAGTTTAATAGTTACATGATCTAATTCAAGTGTAGATTATAGGGTTTATAGTTTGCCAATTCAATTTCAATTTAATGGATTATTAGGGTTTTTAGGTAATCTAATCAATTAAAATAGATGTAAACTTAATTCAAACAATCAAATCATTAGATTTATGCCCACTCACATTATAGCCATAGCTCTAGATCTACAAAAGTGGCCTCCAAACAATAGCCCTCCTCTAGATCTCCTAATTGCTTGCCTCTCCACTATATCTCGCTCTTGATTTGATTTACTTTTGGGGTTTAATTTGGAGTTTAATTTTGATTTGAGAACTAGGGAAGAAATTAAGGTTTCAATAGAGGTTTTGGCAACATCTAGTTTATGTCGTCTCAAACTTGAGATTAGGCTTTAGATTAACGTCTAATTTATAAAGGTAATCAGCTAGTTAAGTCTATTAGATTAACTTAGCAATTATATCAACTGGTCATCGTTTACTTCGCTCCTATGTAATCGATATCGGCCACAGATCTCCAGTCCAACGAAGCAAACAACGCCTGCACAATTCACTACACGGGTCAACTGCTACCAGTCGACCTGGGACCCCCTGGGTCAACCGAATCTATTTATTTATTTTTGATGTATTTATTTAATTTTATTCAATTATTTTGACACTCGTAACTCTCTCATACTAACTCAAATTACGACAAGTAATGTACGAAAATTGTCCGAAAAATCGCTACGGACACAATGGTGCAAGTCCCGTAGTCAAATTCAGACGTTTTTAAAATTTTATGTTTAAGTCCTTATTTTAATTTAATTCACTTTCCTTATTAATTTTTGGTTTAAATCCCTATTATATTCCTTTTAAATTTCTTGTAAATTCTAGGGTGTTACATTCTCCCCCTTAAAAGGATTTTGTCCCCGAAATATCCAAGGATAAAAAAATGCAACTCACACATAACAATCAAAATCTACATCCATCTACTCATCCATCATCCATTGCAACCATAGTCCTTATATTTCTAATGCAATTACATATTTATGCAACGTGGAATACACATGAATCTAAGCTAATGCAAAAGAGTAATCGATTTACCGATTCAGTCGACCTCCTGTTTATGCAAGAATGGTCATTTTTTGCGTCCAGATGTATGCAAAATCCTAATGATATACTGATAATTCTATATGTATGCACACCCATACATCCACATGCAACATCCATATGCATAACATCCATAGATAACAATCAAGAGGCAATATGCACTTGATATGAGTGTGTTCCTCTATAGGATCAACTATCCGAATGTACAGAAATATAAATGCAACCAATCCATCCATAAGCATCCATATACATCCATTAGCATCCATCACTCATAACATGTCCTATTGAAACGTTTGCAAACATCCCTATCATCCAAAGGTCTCTACCTAAGATGGTATACCCTCCAAAGTCCTATCATAATGGTTGTAACTAAAGAGGGATTGAAACTTAAGATGTACCAGAAAAGGGTTGTGGGTGGGAAGCTCGGATCTTCTCCTCGGTCTCCCATATTCCTTCTACTAGATCGTCTCTTCACTGAGTGTTGGCTACCCTAATTTCCTTACTTTGGAGTCTCTTTGTGCCATTCTCTATGATGTGGGTAGGTGCACGGCGAATGAGTGACTCACGCTCAGCCTCTACCTCCTCCAACTGACTAGGCTCAATAACAGTAGTAGAATTATGTAAGCACTTTCGCAAGTGTGAAACATGGAAAACATCATGCACCCCAGCCAACTTTTCCAAAAACTCAACTCTATCCGCTAACTTCCCAATCCTAGCTACAATTGGGAAAGGTCCAATAAATCTTGGTGCTAACTTCCCCGACATACCGAACCTTATCACATGCCTCAGGGGTGAAACCTTCACGAATACCATGTCTCCCACCGTGAACTCCAACTCTGAGCGCCTCCAATTTGCATAAGAGTTCTACCTATCTTGGATAGTCTTCAACCTTTTTCGAATCAAATCTACTTTCTCTGATGTCTCCCTAACCATCTCCGGCCCAAGAATGATCCCATCCATCGTATCCCATCAACACGATGGTGATCTGCATGGTCTGCTGTATAAAGCCTCAAATGTTGCCATACTAATGGTAGCATGGTAACTATTATTATAGGTGAACTCTACTAATGGAAAATGATCCTCGCATGAACCTCCAAAGTCAATGATTCACATTAGTAGCAAATCCTCCAAAACCTAGTTTACCCTCTCAGTCTATCTGTCTATCTATAGATGGTGTGCTGTACTCAAGCTCAGTGCAGTCCCTAATGCCTTCTATAGATTCCTCCGGAACTCGCTAGTGAAAAGTGGATCTCGATCGCTAACTATACTAGTAGGAACTCCATGAAGCATAACGAGCTCTCTCACGTACAAAGTTGCCAATGGTGTCATCGTCCCAGTATTCCTCACTGGTATAAAATGAACGCACTTGGTCAATCTGTCTATTATGACCCAAATTCTCTCATTTTCTTAGTTCTCTATAATCCATCAATAAATTCCATAGAAATGTTCTCTCATTTTCACTAAGGAATATCTCGTGGTTGCGACAATCCTCCAACTTTCTTCTGTTCCGCCTTCACCATCTGGCAAGTCATACATCTAGCTACATACTCAGCTAATTTCCTCTTCATACTAGGCTAAAAGAAAACTCACTTCATGTCCCTATACATCTTATCACCAACATGATTAATGGTCATCCTAGAGTGGTGAGACTCAGCCAACACCTCATCCATCAAATCTGCACTTTGAGGAACACAAATCTTACCATCCCTCCACAACCATCATCTAGGGTCTATGGCATAATGCCTTTAGTGACATGATGTCTCTCCTCTATCAATCCTATCCAAAGTACCCATTAACTTCCCGTCCTCACTCAGTCGAGGTCCAATACGCTCCAACAAAGTAGGTTGAACCTCCAAAACTGCCATTAATCTAGGGTAATATCCAATAATGTGTGAAGTCAAAGGTAGAAATATACTCCAAATGTCTTCATTCCAAGAATAGAGGACTCAATACTACACTCTGTCTACTCAAAGCATCTGCTAACACATTGCCCTTGCTTGGGATATAAGAAATCTCAAAGTCATAAGATTCCAAGAGCTCCATCTACCTCTGTTGTCTCAAGTTTAGGACCTTTAGAGAGAACAGATATCTCAAGGACTTGTGATCAGTGAAAAGCTCAAACCTCTCCCATAGAAGATAATGCCTCCATGACTTGCACGCAAAAACTATAGCTGCAAACTAAAGATCATGTGTCGGCTAGTTCCTCTCATGGGTCTTCAGTTGCCTACTCGCATAACACACAACCCTTCCCTCCTGTACAAAACTGCACCTAACCCTATAACATAGGTGTCTATATAAACTGTAAAGGGCTTATTCCTATAAAAACCCACCTCGAAATAGATCTAAATTATGACCTAGAAAATGCCCAACGAAATTTAGACCTATTCCAAAGCAGGCTGTTGGTTGGTAAAAGTAATAACAACACAGAGCGGTAACTATTCTTTCAGAACTCACAGCGGAAGGAAAGAAATATAAAAGCAAATTGTACCTATTCATTTCAAAATAAATTCAAATGTCATAATACAGAACAAAACATAGTCTTCACAATAACTGTTACATCATTTGTTCAAAAGTATTCTTTCATAGGTATAATAAAAAGCATCATAAATAAATAACAAAAAGTGCCACAAACTTTGCTCAAGCTGTCTTTAATCATCATCAATGTCATCACTCATTCCTTAACCTGTGTTGTAATGAGGAGGGAGCTAGAACAACAAGTGTCTGGTGAATAAAAACCTTGATCATTATTATTTCATTAGTTCGGCAGTATATGTCAAAATAGGAATATGTCTACGTGTTCTAAAACCATTTAATACTTCATATAAGGAAAGAAGGCAGACCCTAAAATAACCACTTAATACCTTCCATTCCCAAAGTAGGTTTCCCAATCCCATAACCCATAACCAACATTATAAATGTCTAACAATGTGAGAGACAGAACCCAAGCCACTTAATACCTTTTAATGGAAAATAGGCAGATTCTGACCATTTAAGATCTCAATTGTGGTAGGCCCCCATCATTTAATATCTATTCCCAAGGCAGACTCCATATATGCATCAATCTAGCTGACATTGCATGGAAATCTCTTTGGACGCTTAATACTTCCTATTGAAGCAGACCTTTCTGAGATATAATTAACTGTGCCTAAACCCGATCCCGACCATTTAATACTTCATTTGGGGAGAAATGCAGGCCCTCAAACAACCACTTAATACCTTCCAAACCCCGAAGTGGGTCCTTCATCTTATAACCTGTACCTATGGATGTCTCATATTAGCCCGACTATTCGTATGTACTGGTAGTCAGATTAACTGGGTAGATTTACCCTACAAAATTAAGACTAACCTCACGTCATCATAGTTATTTATCATAGGTGATTTCTCACATCAGCCCCAAATTCGATATGCTGGTAGCCAGATTAGCTGGACAGACTTTCATGTGTCTTTTGACTGACCTCGCACCACTTATGACAAAGTCATATTATCACAACACTCTTAATATATTATCGCACTCCTCACAATGTCCATTAATTAAGCTATATAGGAATTCCCTCTTATTTTGCATTAACAAATCAATTACCTTCCTAAGGGGAATTTAATGACAATTATTACCTAATTAACTATACAATTATATGTTATAATTGTATGCTATTTACGGTAATTAGTATAAAAATAAATATGCATCTACTATTTTCTATGTGTGTGGAGATTTCACGCTAACTAACGCTTAAATGTCAATTCCATTTTAATAACAATAATACAAGTCCTTTTTCCAAATTATCAACGGTGCCAAATTTCCAATATCCATAACAAGGGATTTCAATATCCTTAACAAAGGATTCGACATTCATGTCCAAAAATTGTATTAAACAGACTTGTATATAGTAAAATTATCAACTTAATATATCACGTCAAAGCAGGGAATAATCTTAAAAATAGAAATTGCAATTCTAGTTTTCAATCTCTATTCAACTCCTCTTTACAAAAAATTTAAGTAGTGGGATTTCTCTTTTATATTCGTATGGAATAAATGGTGTAAACTACGAATAAATTCATTCTTTTACACCCTATCCCTTAATTGAAACTTCATAATCAAATTGGAATTCAAAGAGGAGTGGAATAGAAATTTAAATGACTAAAAACCGCAAAAACTACATATCCCAACAATTTATTGTGAACAATTAAGAATTCTAACAAGAATTGACATTTCGAATATAGGAGTTTCGAGGGTTTCATTTTGTTTTATTTTCGTAAACCCAAAACCCTTTAGGCATATTCAAATCCATAATATACTAAACAGTTACTGGAATAAAAATACTTAGGTTTACACTCACTATTATCCTTTGCCTTTCTTATATGGATTTGCAACGCTAAAGCACTCTTTTACATATCTCTTCTTTTGATATATACACAGCACAAGATTGATATATATAATTTTGTCAGATTCAGAGAGGTTGGCAGAGAAGAGAATAGATTAAAAGAATATTTAGAAACGAAATAGAATCCTTACCTGAATTCCAAATTGAATTTCTCAATTTAACCGAAGAGAGAGTGGCAGAGTTTTGATGAATTCCTAAATATTTTTATGAATAAAAATGGAGAGGGTAGGGTCCTACTTATAAAGGTTGAAACATTCCAGAACCATAGGATGAAAATAGGTTAAATACGGATAAATCTGGAACGTTCATTGATAGGAAAACCTTAGCCACTATAAACAGGGTGCGATCGACCGCCGTATATGCATCAGTCGACTGCTAGCGGTCGACCCCTCCGCCTATTATGGGAACATATTAATTTTTGTACCATTTTTTATTTAATTCCTTTATTATTTTTTAACATTAACTGTTAATGTTAATGATTCCTTAACCCTAAGTCAAATCTCAGTGAATTTTCAAATTTTATTATTTATTTGAATTTGAGTTTGAACTAAATTATTTTAAACCTAAAAACTTCAAATGCCAATAACTTCTTCATTTGAGCTCCATTTTCGGCATATTATATATGGAAACAGATCAAAAAATTTCCACAAATGCAACGGTACAAATTCCATAGCCAAATTCCAACTTTTACAAAATTTCCATTTTTATCCCTACTTAATTTAGTTTACTTATTTAATTCTTAATGATTTTATGGGGCATTACATTCTCCCCCTTAAAAGGATTTCGTTCCCGAAATCTCTTCAAGGGTGAATAGCGTAATGCGTAATAACATCCATGTTATACAACCAAGTTATCTGCACTTCCATCTACTCAACCAAAGTGCAATGTGATTATATACTGCAGACATACTAAAGTGAGCTCAAATCTAGCCTGAGTGCGTAGTCGTGCTTTGCAAGTATGTACGCATATACCCTAAACATGCATAAAAATTTCTACATGAGTGTAAAATGATAGTGAAAAGGTGTAGCAACCATCTCATACCATCCAATCTAGCAACCATGATGCAACCAAAACCCTAATTTTTAGAGAGAAAATTTACCAGTGAAAAGCTCTAGATGAGAGATCTTCATCTTCTCTTCAGTTTTCCATGTGGTTTCTGCCGGGTTATCTCCTCATTGCACTCGGACCAATCTAGTTTCTTTATTGCTAAGCCTCTTAGTTCCATGCTCCACAATGTGTGTAGTGGCACGAGATGCTATTGGCTCCATTTCTATATCCATAAACTGATCAGGCTCTACTACAATGGCAGTTTCATGTAGGCATTTCCTAAGGTGAGAAACATGAAAAACATCGTGGACTCCTACTAACCAGTTTGGAAGCTCCACATGGTAAGAAAGTCTTCTTATCCTTTCTAAAACTCAAAATGTCCCAACAAATCTAGGCGCCAATTTCCTGACATGCAAAACCTAACAAATTTTCTAAGATGGGAGACTTTGACAAATACCATATCTCCAACCTCGAATTCTATCTCTTTCCTTCTTTTATCTGCATAAGGTTTTTTGGCAATCTTTTGCTGCCTTAATTCGTTGCTTGATCAACTCTACTTTTTTCATGGTATCATGGATTAAATTGGGTCCAAGCAAAATTATGCCGGTAGTTTCCCACAAACCACTTGGTGATTTGCATGCCCTTCCATAAAGTGCTTCAAGAGGGGACATACCAATCGTCGCTTAATAGCTATTATTATATGCAAACTCAACCAACCGTAGATGCTGCCCCAATGTCCTCCGAAGTCCAAGATACAAGCTCTTAATAAGTCTTCCAAAATCATATTTACCCTTTCTGTCTGACCATCTGTCTATGGACGGTAATCTATGCTGAGATTCAACGAAGTTCCCAAAACTTCTTGCAAACTCCTCCAAAACTCACTAGTGAATAAGCGGTTGTTATCATTAACAATTCTCACCGAAATGCCATGTAATTCGACTATCTCCTTGATGTAAATTTATGAGAGAGACGTGGAAATCCTATTGTTCCTAACAGGAATAAAATGGAAACTCTTAATGAGTCTATCTACAATAACCCAAATTATTTCATTACCCCTCCGACTCCTAGGTAACCCTTCCACGAAGTCCATCGAAATGTGTTCCCATTTCCCAATCGGAATCTCTAAAGGTAACAGTAACCCCCCGGGCTTCCCTTGCTCAGCCTTTATCTTCTGACATGTCAAGCAACCAACTAATTCAGCCACTCTTCTCTTCATTCCAGGCTAAAACAAAATCCTTTTCATATCCTTATACATGTTATCTCCTTCTAGGTGAATAGTCATCTTAAAGTGGTGACATTCCATAAGTACTTCCTCTAATATGCCATTAATCATTGGGACACAAAGGCATCCAAACCTTCTCAACCATCCTTTCTCCTCAACAGAATATCTACTGGCATGTGGAAAATATTCTCCTCTTCTCAACTTCTCCAAAATCTCCACTAACTTCTCATTCTTTATCTCTGCTATCTAAGATTTAAATCTTTTGAAAAAATTAGTATTTGAGTGATTTATGGCCAGTAAACAACTCAAACCTTTCTCCTAAAAGATAATGCCTCCACATCTTCAAGGCAAAGACAATAACTGCCAACTCCAAGTTGTGAACTGGATATCTTTTCTCATGATCCTTCAATTGCCTACAAGCATAAGCAATTACCTTCCCTACTTGCATTAGGAATGCTCCTAATCCTATGCCACAAGCATCTGTGAAAATCAGAAATGGTTTCGTCCCGTCGGGAATGGTGAGCACATGTGCACTTGTCAATAACTCTTAAAGCTTCTTGAATGCCTTAGTGCATCCATTATCCCAAGAAAAGACAAGGTTCTTCTTAGTCAAGTGAGTTAAAGGGGCTGCTATTCTTGCAAAGTTCTTTATGAACTTCCTATAGTATCCTGCCAACCTTAGAAAACTTCTAGCTTCTGATGCATTCTTAGGAGTTCTCCATCTTTGAACAGCCTCCACTTTGGCAGGGTCCACCACCAGTCCTCGCTCAGAAACAATATGTCCACGGAATCTAACCTCCTTATTCCAAAAGCGACACTTAGCAAATTTGGGCTTAAGCTTGTGCCTTCTTAAAGTTCGCAGTATCTCTCTTAAGTGGTCCTCATGCTCCTTTTTGCTTTTGGAGAATACCAAGATATTATCCATGAATACAACGACGAGTTTATTGAGTTGACCCCTAAACTCCCTACTAATCAAATCTACAAAGTATGCTGAGGCATTCGTCATCCTAAAAGGCAATACTTCCTATTCATAGAGCCCATCTGTTGTGCGGCATGCGGTCTTCGACTTGTTTTCTTCTACAATTCTTAACTGATGGAATCTGGTTGCTAAGTCTAGTTGGGAAAAGACTTTAGCTCCTACAAGTTGGTCGAACAAGTCATCTATCCTTGATAGACGACATCTATTCTCTCTTATTAACTTGTTCAACTCTCTATAATCGATGCAAAATCTCAACGAGCCATCTACCTTGGTGGTGAAGACAACATGGGCTTCCCATTTCGAGGTACTTCGATGGGTGAATCCTTTCTGCAATAGCTCAGAGATCTACTTGTCTAACTCCTTTCTTTCTATGAGGGCCATGTGTCTTAAGGGCAGAGCGACTGGCTTTGCGTCCTTCTCCAAATCGATTATAAACTCGATCTCGCTATGAGGTGGGAGACCTGAGACTTCCTCAAAGACATCACGAAACTCATAGACTATGAGTACGGATGATAGTTCACTAAAAGGTAAGCTTAGCGAGTATAAATTTCTCGACTCCACTGAGCCTTGGGTGTACAAAGAACTTCTAGGTCATGGCCTCTACAACTTATTAATTGTACAACCCTTTTGTCGCAGTCAAGAATCGCTCCATAATATGATAACCAATCCATACCCAAGATAAGTCCATAGCCCTCAAAATTTAGAACATACGCGTTACATATGAAATCAACATGGCATATGTCCACAACTAGGTCTTTGCATATTAAAGAGAGATATGTTGACCCCCTAATAGGTTTAGAGACGACTATTAGGCTGGTGACAGTTTGGGTTTGAAGGTTTAAGAAGTTAACTATATTCCTAGTTATAAAGGAATGTGATGCTCCAGGATCAAATAGAGTACGAATAGTAAGCCCAATAATAAGTGTTTTACCTTCTAATGCAGTTTTCCCCCGATCTCTAGGTGGTTTGCTTGAAGTAGGGACAACCTTAATAGCATAGACATTTCCACTTGACCCTTCCTTTGCCAACTTAGGACATTTGTTCTTGAGGTGCCCTTCTTTATGGAAATTATAGCACTTCACTTTAAAAGCTTCTTTCATTAGACTTACCCTACAATCTTCAGCCTTATGACCCTTTTTCTGGCATCTCTTGCATACTTTACCATCCTTCTTGAATTTCCCTTTTGACTTCTTATTTGCCCATAAGCCTCTCTTTTTGTTCCCTTCTTCAACCCAGCCTTCTTTTCCGCCTCCTTTTCTTCTGCACTTGTCGACTACAACAAAGCCATCTCAACCAATGTTTCATATGTAATGCCTGTGGGAACTTGGGTCAACAACATTTCTTTCAATGGGGAGTTTTGGACCTTTATGAACTTCATGGCCTTTTTCGTCAGCGTATTTATCAAGCTCATCCAGAACTTACTAATGTACTCCCTTAAGGTGGAGTCTCCTTGCCTAACCTGTATGAATTTCTCCAGTTGTAAACTCAATTTTGATCTCGACATAAACCTTAACTCAAATTTGTCTTTAAATTCATCCTAAGTGGAAACCCTATCAGCATTTTCTTCTGTTCCTAAGTTCCACTAATCTAAAGCTTCCCCTTTAAGGTGCCAAGCTGCTATCCTTCTCTTTAGCCGATCCTCCCATCCTAGTTCTCGGAATATTCTCTCGCAACCATTAATCCATGCTTTGGCTTCCACATATCCTTCAGTTCCAGGCACTACAAGAAAAACTAGTACTAGTGGCATAAACGGACGGCAGTTAAAAGACTGTTGCTGTAAATGTTTTCTCCACCTTTCCAGGCTGCTCTTTCCCTCTTTCATTTTTCGTTCTGTAAATGTTTTCTCCACCTTTCCAACCAAAAAGAAAACACCAAACCCTAATCTCCCTCAAATCCCAGAAATTCCAAAATCATGGCTTTTGGAATCGAAGAGAGAGAAGGAGACCGCGAAGGTCAGGGAGCCTAAGCCCAAGACACAAAAAGTTCTAATTCAAATCTTAATCGTCGCTACGATAAAAGAGTGCATCACCACTACTCGCACTGCTACAAAATCCTAATCATCGTTAGGTGCAAAGCCATAGTCTCCACTACCATAAAATTGCATGTAGTTGGCTCTAGTCTTCGGAAGCAGATTGAAATTTCAATCGTTAGATTGTCTATGTCGTCGATTCCAAGTGTAAGTCTTCTAACATCTTAGATTTGAAAAGTTAAATTAGGGAAAACTTCAAATTTGAAGAATAGTTTGCATAGTCAAGTAGTATGTTTATATAATTTGGGAAATTTCTAGGAAATTTTAATTTTTTTTAACATGATACATAAGAAGGCATTGCTTGCATCACTCTTGTTTCTATATGATTAAGATGTTACCTCCATATACATGTGCGTCCTTTTATGCTTCATTTTTCCTTGGCTTTTCCACCACAGGAGGCTAAATATACTCCTTGGTTTTTGACAAAATTCTTATACGATTGAGCATGAAGCATGGTAAATTTAATGGATTGACATGGTCAATTGCTAATGTTGTACATTTTTTCTTTCTTGTTAGGTGAGCTTCTAGTATTCTGAAAATATTGCCTTTTTCCTTAGATAAATTATGATATAATTCACATATATTTATTTTATGCCCTTCATAAATATTTATTTTGGTAGGTGAAATCTAATTTTATTGCTATCCCTCCCTATCATACTACGTTGGTTCCGATTTGTGCTAGTTTCATGTAATTGTCATCTATAAGTTGGTAGATGTTCAAAGTCATTCGAACGATATGATACTTTTGATTAGTAATAAATTATAGAGAAAATTAATAATTGAAATACATGTTTCAAGTCAGCCCTAAACCAAACCCTTAACCAACACCATAACGAGTGTTCTTGATTCTTTATTTTCATATACCATGTGTATACTTTACTTAGCCGCTCAGACTCTGCCCTTGCTTATAAGTTGTTACGAAACAGGTCTTCCTTATTTTTCTTTATCGAACAGCAGTAAGTCGGTTGAATTTTTTAACGCGCTTGGTTGAGCTTGAATGCCATTACTTATATATTATCTATCTATATCAATTATGTGCATTAGGGGACCTTATCCTTTTTTATAAAACACACTAATCCTATTAGCAATGGCATTACTAACTGATTTTGTTTTTTGAAAATTTATCCATATAAATTTTGTATTACTTTGTTATAAAGTCAAATTCCGGTAATGAATATACAGTTTGGTGAAAACATTAAATAAAATAACTTTAGAAGATGTCAAAATAAAAAACCGGTTACATTCATAAGTTGCTAGCATTACATTCTTTCGTTATATAATTTGTTCAAGCTTAATGCAGCTGCTAAGGTTTCATTTTACAGAATGCATCACAATGTTTTGAAAAATTCAGTTAACTATATATTAGATTGTTATATATCTTAAATTTTACATATGTTTTATGTTGGCTTTTTATCATGAAATATAAAACTTGAAATTGATGGCTTTTATGTTGATTCATTAAAATAGCCATTTACTCTAATTCTCTTGTTGAACATTTTCCCTATGATTTTGTTTACATCTATGGCCGGTAGTTGCAGAAATTGTTCATGATATCCTCAAAGGATATTCCATGATTAAACTAACACATGGTTAAAAGGTAAAATAAAATTTATCAGAAAGCTCGATTATATGTAGATGTTGATGCAAGTATAAAATTATACGTAAAAATCTATGTTTGGTTACAGGTTTTAGGGATCCGACCAATCATTGATTGGAACAAAGGCAAATCTTTAGAGTTTCTGCTTGAATCTCCTCAACCAAACAATAGCGATGATGTGCTTCCTATATATTATGGAGATGACAAAACCAATGAGGATGCTTTCAAGGTAATCAACTGAATTAGATATACATGACAAAATTTTCTTATGAAATAAAATGTGCTACATTATGAGTTAAATAATTAGATTATTCTCTATTGTACATTAGTTCTAAAAGAAGGTAATTGAGGCTATGACATCTTAGTATCTTACACTCCAAAAGACGCCAATGCTCCACTTTCTTTTAAAGATCCATCTGAGGTTTACATTTCAAGCTTAGATTACAGTAGCAAAATTATTGTACAGTTCCTAATGTTTACAATAGCAACATTATTGTTTATAAATAGTGAATATACTAATAATTATATGTCATTATAACTATACAATGAATATTAAACTCGTTCCTAGTTTCACAAAGTTGCATTACTTACTAGATTAAACCATGTACATGTATTGGTTGGCATGAAATTGTTAGGAGTTGGCTGTTTGTTGGGTGTAGGAGAGTATGTTTCGTGGAATTGCCATATTTTTAGATGACAATAAAACTAATATTTATTCTTGGAGTTGATGTGATTGATCTTCCAGGAATTGCTGGATAGTTGGTATGGTTTCTTGCATTACTTTAACCAAAGATAATTTTATTTTCTTTCTTCTATGTTTGTGCCTCCTACATTTATTCTCCAACTTCAATTCTTATGTATTTCCTAAGGTAATATGCTTGTTGTTGCATTCAAGAAGATTTTGGTGTTGGTTTAGGTTTTGATTTTGGTAATAGATTTTTGGATTGTCCACCCAAACTATCTTGGCATCTGGTCCAAGAGGAATACCATTAATTATCTGATTTGGATTACTCGAGTACACTCGTCCTTCAGCAACCAGTTCTTTTCTCCCACCCCAATCATACAGCTTGCAATTGGTTTCCATGCTATTGGTTTTACTCTATTAAAAAAATACATTTGTTTAAGTTGAACATAGAAATATACAAAAACATTGCACAAATTTCAGTAATACATCTTTAAAGCGTTGTAGCAATAGAAATTAGGGGTAATCAAGTCTCTAATTTTCAGATAAACTGGCTTTGTATCTGTCGCTAAATTGACATATGAAAATGATCGGTGGACCATAAAATGCTAAACCATACTACCATTAAAAAAATGCTAAACCATACTACCATAAAATGCTGAATTTATGGATAGAGATTATTATCCACGATGGCCCTACATATTAAAAAAAGGCTAATTAGTGTTAAACTTACCTCATTTTGTTTTCTGGAGTCCTCACTTTTGTGTATAACAACTTTATCAGCTGGCCATACTACTATCTCATCCTTGGCATCTCTTATATATACCAAACCAGGAGAAGGCCTCCACAAGAAAACATCTAATTTTCTTGGATGGACAATCAATTTTTTTTGGCATTTGGACCTAAAGGGACTTCATTGCACAGTTCTTTCGGATCGCTTGACACAATTTTTCCTTCGGCGACAACCTCGTCATCATCTCCATGCCAAGGCAGTAAACTACAATTATCACCTGTTTGACTATACTTACTCTGCAATTAACCAAAACTAGATTATATTGATTATTTATTTAGATATCAAATTATGTATGATGTTGCAACCGTCATATAGTTGATTTTCACCACTACGGATGTGTTCTCTTCACCCCAACTTCCTTTATCCTGCCAAATCAATAATATTGCAAATTAAAGGTAAAAATAAATAGACGTTCATTTAACCAAAGTATAAATTGACTACTAGAATTCGATTTACGCAACTATTTCCATTCCCCAATTTATGTCAACATACAAAGAGATTATCTTTTCATAACTCAAGCCAAATAGAGAAATATTCTGAATAAATATTTAAGCAAGTAAAAACAAACTTTATTTATCTAGTTTAATTAGTGTTGATATTGTCGAAATAGTCACAGAAAAATAATCACAGAAACTTATAATAAAGCTTTTAATCTTTGACAGTATAAAATCTTTTCAGAAAAGAACAAAGAAAAAAAATACTGAACATCCAGTGAGTTATAACTATACTTTCACAGCTTTGGTATGCCTGATGCAGTGTTCTTCACATTTTTTTATTTATTTTTTTATTGCAACAAACTGATGTAGTTAGCTATTCGGTATTGAAAATAATAATATAAGCTTGTAGTCCTTTTTGTTGTTGTAAATGATGCTGTAGGTTTTATAGCCAAATTGTTAACTTATAAAAAACAACTGTGTTAATAGCCAAATTGCTTTTTAGTAATAAGCCATTATGTTTTAATTTTGCTTGCTATTATGTGTATGTTCAAAACTTTTTGAGGAAGAAGTTTGAGGAAACAACAAACACTTTGAAAGTATAGTGTGGATCTTCTGACATTGCACTGACTAATCAACAGAAGATGTTTGAACTTAGTGTTTAATTGCTAACTTCAATATAGTTGGTAAGTGAATTCAAACTATTCAATGGTTTCTTTGTTTTTATTCGGTTGAATGCTATATAATATGGACATGTCATCGGAGCATGTCATCGGAGCATAGCCAATATATTATAACAACTTCTAATTATACTCACCTATTATATTTTAGTAACTTTTTTCTTAAAAACAAAACAAACAAACAAACAAAACAAAACAATAAGAAAAACCTCACTCTCACCAACACCCTGTTCTATTGTAAATGCTCTATATAAGAGTTGAATTACAATGGCAAATGTTTTGGTTGTTTCTTCATCCGAGTAGCCACATTTGTAACCATGCATAGAGAAATTTTTTGCAAGCTTTTATGAGTAAATAGTAATTTTATCTTTCCTCACATCAGTTGTTTTTCTTTATCTTTTCAAGTGCTAAAACCTAATGGAAATAATGTAATGACCATTGAATTATTTTTCCAACATATTTATGTCAGAAACCCATGTTAGTATCTTTTTGAATTTGGATCAGTGGATTCAGTACATTTATTGAATTTATGGGTCCGTATTCAAGTGACAATATAACCTGTTATGGAACAAGACATCCCTCAGTTCAGCTCATAAACTTCTGTATTTTCAGCAGGGGACCATTATTTATGTACTTTTATATATGTTATTTTTACATTCTATATGATTCCATAATGTTTGTATACTTTTCTTAAACTCAGATCTTTGCTAGAAGGTATTATACATAGTGCTTTTTCCCCCTCTTTTTACATTTTTTTCTTTTTTTAAGGACAATGGACGCCAAAACATAGATATCTTGTTTTGTCATTTAGGTTATCTCCATGAAATTAAAAATCATTCTCGAAAATTCTGAACCCCAAAAACATTTAAAACATAAATTAAAAGTCGTACCAGACGCTTCATTAACATGTAAACCACTTGCTTTAGTTCTAAAACACTATGTTGACATTGAGCTACTTGAGTATCTTTGATTTGTGAGAGAACCGCCTTGGCCGCAGTCATGCCTCTTCCCATTCCACGTAGTCGTCCCGGTCTATCTTGTCCCAACACTTGTGAGAGAGCATCATCTTTGAAATTACATGTTAAGCTAGATTGTGATTCATTTTCCACCTTTTTTATTTTCTCCTACAAAAAATATATTTTAAATATGAGTTCTAATTTATATTATTTTCAAAATAATTACTTTAAAAAAGGTCAAAAGCACTTACAACGATTTTGGCAACATGTGCATTCACGGGTTCGCCATTCTTTTGAGTGTGAGATTTAACCCAAACATCAACTCTAGAAATGGAAGAAGGATTTACACTTTCCTCTTTCTGCATTAAAAATGACATAACATTGGATAAAACAACTAATCATAGTAAATTAATCAAATATTTTTTCTCACCATATCTTCAGTTAATTGTGCCATTCCTCGACGACTACAAGTATGTGGCATTTGTTTACCCCTCATGGATTTGAATTTTTCGCTTCGTAACTATTTATAAAGATTTATCACATTTATTAGTTAATTTGCATTCTTTATGCACTTATATTTTATATATAGAAATGATTAAAACAATTACTATATAATTACCTTAAACTCATTACTCGTTCTGGACTCAACAAACCTTTTCCATTCCTTCATAGTTTTGACATTATCTGGTTTTAGTCGAAGCCGTTCCTCCGTGGTTTTTGCCTTTAATAACTTGTCAACTAGTTTGATTTTTGAACACCTCCAAATACATCCCATTTGCCGAAGAATGGGAACCTTTTGCCATTCATCATCCAGTTTAAATCTAGCCTGTAACAAAGAAAAATATCAAAATATAGTAACTTTATTTAAAAACTGAATAAAGAAATTAATAAGATATGGTGAATACTAGCCTGCGATTCCCATCAGTTTGAGGCTTTGAGATATGGTGAATACTAGCCGAAAGAGGAAAAATGTGAGTTTGTTTTAAACTTTTACCTATTTTATTTGATTTTCTGTTTAATTATTAGATAAAATGATTAATGTGAGATGTGAAAATTTGCTGTTAAACTGTTTAAGACTTCAAGTATATGTTTAGATGTTTTTGAACTTTAATGCACTTTAGAAACATGATATACAGATATAGTGTACTGGAATCATAGTTCAAAGCTTTTGAAAATTAGCGAAAGGTTTTAAAGCTACTATATATTAAAAACTATTTCCAGAACTTTGTCGACCTTACTCCCTCTTGATTATTTCTTCTTCTCTTACTTGGTTTAAGTTACTGTGATGATATTAAGCCTAGTTTGTTCAGTGAAATGTGAGTTAGAATATATGGAATAATAGTATATAATGTTTAAATAATATTTGAAGGGTTTTAAACTAACTATGTATTTGACTGTTAAAGAGTACCGAATTTAGCTAGGTATAGTTGTGATTGAAGACGTTTTACAATTAATGTTTCCATAAAAATTTGAAGAATGTTTGATGTTTTTAGCATCTCAGAAACTTTTGAATTTTAAAAAGATGCATAAATTTAAACATGATTAAATTAGATGCAAACATTGCAAAGGGCTATATGTTTCCATTCTTTAATCTGTTATTCTCACATATCATTATAACTAAAACCAATTATCTAGCATGCACCAATATATGATTGGCACATCGTGTACATATACATTTTTTCTGGACACAAATTCATGATAATCAATCATTCTGGTTATTTTTATGTTAGTACAATGCATTGTATTTATTTTATGAAAGCAATTAAGAAGATAGTTCAAGAGTAATTTTGATCATCCATATGCTACTAAATATTGAAAATACACTATTGTGTAAGTTTTAAATAAACCTAAGGACATGATATAATGTCTGACCATTGAAATACTATTTTAGGCCATACCAAATTACAATGTGCATAGTGTAGCAGGTTGTCCCATTTTTATTTTCTAATTTTTGCAGTGTATCATTCTGCAAGTTTTTCTCATTGTATAATAGAAAACATGTTTGGAAGAGGTGATAATAATATAGTTGATGAGATTTATAATGATCTGCTTACATGTAGGATTATGAATATGCAAGTTTTAATCCGGTTGCATATGACATTGCAAATCACTTCTGTGAAATGGCTGCAGATTATCATACAGAAACACCTCAAGTGTTGGACTACAGTAAATACCCAGGTATGTGATACACACTGATAATTTGTCAAAAATAAATGTTCATTTTATAAAATTGATACTTTTGTCTTAGTAAGTTTATTTTGATACAGATGTTGAGGAACACAGTCGATTTGTACAGGCATACTTGAGCTCATCAGGTAACTAAAGGAACTTCATGCCAAAACTAAGAACATTGCAAGATAAGCAAACCTGAACGGATTCCCATAGAACTGATTTCAATTATTTACCAAGTTGCCTCCAGTCCTCAAATGTAAATGGAACAAGCTCACGCATAAGTGGTCCCAGATAAGAAGATAGCTTCACCGACCCTTTTCCTATCGGTTCGCCTGATGAGTTAAACTCGACTTCGATTCGGCTTGCAACATCTGAAGGAAGTCTTTTCACTTTGGTTGGGCCTCTAGTCTTCTTTTTCGAAATCTGATTTGCATCAATGTCTTCAATTGTTCTATCGATTTCCATTGCTGTTTCAGGATTTCCATCGACTTGCATAGTAGTGTCTGCGATTGAGTTGTTTGCATTCCCAACATCATTATTTTCCAAAGGTGGCTCAATATGCTCTTCTATTGCATTAGACCCATCGAATGCATATGTGGATTGTTCGAGTCTTTTTTGATTGCGCGTAATCCTCTTATCCATTGTCTTTTTCGTACTTCTAACCATTTTCTGCAAGTATAACATATCAACATATGAATTTTAAGTTATAAGAGCATATTACTGAAATTACAAGCAATTTTTGGGAAATCGAATATAAGCCAACATCAAAGCTTTTGTGTGTGTGAACGATCCTAAGAAACAAATCCAAAGATGAAAATGATAATGATAAAATATCTTTAATGCATGCCTATATTGAAGAAGGAATGAGAAGACTTACTGCTTGAAAAAATGCTTGAAACAAATGTCTTAAAGAACTGTTTATAGGTTGTCTTAAACATGATGTTGATATATCAGCTTATCAGTTTATAAATGTCTTAAAGAACTGTGTCATTTTATACATACATCTCTGTCCATTTCCTGTTTTTGCCTACAAACCCCCACCACATTAACATCACACTGCTTGCTTGCTCGAAACCATCTCCACCCGACAAAACCACCCTCCACTCCTCTGACATACACACATCTTCCCTGCTCTTCACTGACCATAATACAACTTCATCATCACTATCACTATAAAATCATCCTCTGTACAGATCATCCATTCCAACACGTCAATCAAACAACTACCCACTATTGTGCTACATACATCATCCCTGACTGCTCCACCACTTCAAATTCTACTCAACGTCTTACACATTCACATCTCCATTAACCACCCATTGAAAACTACCATGTCAATTGCCTAAACTACATCACAACATCCACATCATTGCCAAAAACAAGACTGCCAAATTTCCCACTGTTACAACACGTTCACCATTCATCGCTTCTCCAAACATCATCTTGCTTTCATCCACAGCATGCCCATTCACCAACTCCCAGTCATACCCCTCTGCCTACTCATTGTCAACTACTTCTCACACTACCAGCAAACTACAAACACCACCATAAACTGTCTCATCATATCAGTTCATTTCCACTGCCTCAGACCACCCACCGAATTGCTACTGACATCACCGTATACATACATCAAATTTCAAACCAAAATTTCAGATTTCAACATTTAATAAGACTTCAAATCTAACTTAAACTTCTCATAAGAAAACAAGACATCAAAACTACTCAAGTATGCCTTCGCAATCCTCCTTGACATAACTAACATTCTCAACTAAATCATCTGCATCCATATCGTTTTCTTCAGGGCCACTTGCAACATAGTTAGCTTCTTCAACAAAATCATCTATCTCTAATTCATGAAAACCTCTTGGCGGTGCTTTCATTACAACATACCAAATAGAAGAATCATTTTCTCTTGAATAAAAGACTTGTTTGCTTGAGATGCGAGGATATAAGGATCTTTTGAAAATGAAACCCGACTTTGATGTAAATTAACAAGAGTGAATCCATCTTCAACTTTTATCCCGTTTCCTATGTTCGCCCAATGACACTTAAAAACAGGAATATAAAAAACATTATAATCTAGTAAAATTATTTCAGTCAGTATCCCATAGTACGTAACCACATCAACCACTTGAGAAATGTCTTTTGCACTTGCTCTACACATGGTAGTCGCGTCATAAGTCACTCCGCTATTCTGGGTTTCTCTATCAACATCTTTTGTATGAAATCGTTGTCCATTAATAATATATCCTTTGCAGGAGAATGCCGTGTTTTTAGGACCATATGCAATCCATTTTAATATTTTATCATGATCCTTTGAGTCAATAGGTATTTAAAGAAATATTCAAACATATTTTAAAAGTAATTTCATTAATTCATATATGAAAATATTGAAATTCTTTAACAAACCTTCCTTTTAATCCAATCAGCGAAGCTATCTTTATGGGTTTTCCACAGTAAGGTCGCATTTTTTTCTAAGCGCTTGTTTGAATTTTGCAACTCCTCCAAATGCAAACTAGTACGATAAAAGTGATGTTAAATTATAGTTGCCAATACAAGCACATCAAATCAATGAAAGTGGGACATAACATATACTCACTCTAAAAATGGTTCCACCATAGCCATATTCATTAACACAGCTAAATGAGCAATTTCTTTCTCATTGGAAGACAATGTAATTGATTTGGACATTGAAATTGGACGCCCTTCAAGTATTGCGTTATCTTCATAATCTTCATTTCGATCTTTTTTTTCAATATCTACCGACTTACTCAAAAATTCACTAAAAAATTTCATGCATTCTTCGGCAAGATATGATTTTGCAATGCACCCCTCAGGTCGTGCATAATTTCTTACGTAGTCTTTGAGTGTTTTCATATACCTTTCAAAAGGATACATTCAACGAAAATGAACTGGTCCGCACAATCGTGCTTCTCTTCCAAGATGAATTGTCAAGTGTATCATAATATCGAAAAATGAGGGTGGAAAATATCTTTCAAGTTCACACAATATTTTAACGATATCATCATCAAGTTGTTGCAACTTCTCCCTATCAAGAACACGTTAACATATTTTATTGAAAAATGAACATAGACGAATTATTGCATTTCGGGGTCTGGTTGGCAATAAACCTCTTACTGCAATCGATAATAATTGTTGCATTAAAACATGATAATCATGAGACTTCAAACCACTAATTTTACAATCCACCAACGACACGCATTTTTTGAAATTTGAACAATAACCATCAGGGCCTTTGAAATCATACAACCTTTTGCAAAATATTTTTTTCTCCAATTTCGACAATGTATACGGAGCTAGTGGAAGATATGTTTTGGTTCCACGAGGTTGTGCATAAAGACCATGCCGAATACCCCAATCCTCTAAATCATGTCTACAATTAATCCTATCTTTTGATTTATTATCATGCAACATTGTACTTAGTGTGCTTTCACAAACATTTTTCTCAACATGCATTACGTCCAAATTATGACGCAATGGAAGTTCCTACGAAAAAAAATTAGCATTTAAATTTTCTATATATTCTTTTTTTAGATTAATAAATAAAAATGAGATTTGAATACTAACCTCCCAATATGGCAAGTCAAAAAAAATTGATCTTTTTTTCCACCTTGATAGCTCCTTTTTTACAGAATTATCATCTTCATTATCTTCATCCTCACTACTGTCATCGATCTTCCTTTTCTTACTTTTTCCCTTAATCTGCTCTTTTCCAAAATCATTTGGAAAGTCCTTCAAAATAAGAGAGATGTTTTTACCTAGTAGAATTCTAGGCATCTTTCCATCCTCTATAGTGTTATCAAACCAAGGTTTTTTTTCCTCAACGGATGTGAAGTAGGCAAAAATCTTCAATGACCCATATAAACATTCTTTCGACTATATTTCAATCATCGATGATGAGTATTGACACCACATAATGGACAAGCCTTTTTACCCTTTACACAACATCCAACAAGATTACCATAAGCTGGAAAATCATTTATCGTCCATAATAAAATAGCTCTGATATTAAAAAGTGTCTTACTAAATGCATCGTACGTCTCAACTCCACTACTCCACAAGTAATGCAAATCTTCTACTAATGGCACCATATATACATCAATATCATTCCCCGGTTGCTTTGGACATGGAATTAGAAGTGTTAGCATAATATTTTCCTTCTTCATGCACAACATAGGCGACAAATTATATGTCACAAGCATTACTGGCCAGCAACTATATTTGGAACTCAACATGGAAAATGGATTAAACCCATCTGTAGCAAGACCAAGTCTGAGACTACGTGGATCGGCTGAAAATGATTTCCAATTTTCATCAATTGTGCTCCATGTTACAGAATCTATGGAATGTCACATCTTTCCATCACTGCTTTTATTATTGAAATGCCACCTTAATGCTTCTGCCATCTTTTCAGATCTGAACATTCTTCTGAATCTTGGAATTATTGGAAAATATCTCAACACCTTAACCGGGATACCCTGCATAATCTCATTTGTATCCTGATTCATTTTCCATCTTGAGGAACCACATTTCGAACAGTTATTCAAATTTTTATACTCTTTACGAAAAAGACAACAATCATTCTCACATGCATGAATCTTTTCAAACCCCATCTCAAATAGTTTGAGGAATTTCTTTACTTCATATAAAGTCTTAGGAAGTACATTAATCTTTGGCAAAAACAGTTGTTGCACATTAAGAAGCTTATCAAAACCAGAATCGGATAATCCAGTTTCGCATTTAAGGTTATACAAAATAGTGATGGCAGATAACTTTGTATGATCTATGCAGCCAGGATATAATGGGATTTCTGCATCTTCCAAGTTCTTAAGTAAATCATCATGTCGTCTCTGTGCATCATCCTTATCTTTATCATCATCAAAAAAATTATGATTAAAGTAGTCTTCATCTTCATAGTGAATTGCTTTGAGTAAGTCGTACGCCTCACTCTTTTTATTATTATTTTCAACATCTACTTGCTCGCCATGATTATACCACCTACCATCTTTGTACTTAGGATCCATTCCATTTATAATTAAATGCTCAATGACGGTTTCACCATAATGATGACTAAGATTTCGACAATCTAAACAAGGACACAAAATTTTCTCTACATCCCCTAACTTTTTCTTCGCAACACGTACAAAATTTTGAGCTCCTTTTCCATACTCTTTACTGGTTCTATGTTTAAAATTGAAAGCAACAAGAATGTTAGCTTTCATTTTCAAAAAATGTTAAGTCTAAAGTTATGTGTAAATTTACTTTTATATGATTACCTATGTAGACACAACCAGTCTTTCTCCATCATCATATATAATATGGAAGCAATCAAGTATCTAAAATTCAAAATAGTAATTGGAAATTAGACTATTTAAACAAGTAATGAATGCTAGAAGAGTTTCTGGGCCTTTTAGTTAGCTTGTTTAAATGTGAATACTCATTATGATTTTCTTCTTGAGACGTATAGAAAATAATTCAAATTAGACTCATCGTTAATCTATGAAATAATTGTAACGACTGGACTAATAAAGTAGAGATGGTAGTTTATGTAAAATGATCAAGACAAGCTCAGTGCAAATAAGTTAGCAAAACTTAGGTCTGAATGCTAGAAGAGTTTCTAGGCCTTTTAGTTAGCTTGTGTTACTGCACCACCTGAACCACCTGAACCCACATTTGTTAGCTTGTGTTACTGTATCCACATTTGTTACTGCACCACCTGAACCCCTGCTGCAATACAAACTGCTACAGCCAATTCACTTCCCCTACCCACAAACCATTTGATTTTCAATCATTGACCTGCTACAACAACTTCCCATTGCCAAAAACTCCAACAACACAAACAATTTTCCCTGACCATACTTTTGCACTGTGCATCACTGCATACATTTTCAAAACCACCAGTGTCAAAATCTGCCATTTCAATACCATCCACTGACTTCAACATAGCCATAACCAAATCTGCCATCAACTTCCACATTCACCACATCAAAAACCATAAAATCATCTACCAACAGTCTCTACACAGTAGTGCCAACCACAACAGTTCACCCTCACAACTGCAATTGCATTTCCACACTCCACAATTCTCAAAACAAACCAACCACATCAACCCCATATCATCTGCTTCACCTGAACCTCATCATCAAGCTTCAACAGATTCGACTGCCACCAACCATATCAAGACACTCACCACTGACCTGCTTCAGTCTATTCCTTCAACCACCTCTCATCAATCCAACAACAACTTACTGCAACTCCCCGACCATCTACCATCACTTGCTATATACCGAAGCTGCTGCCAAACCTCTGCCAACAATTCAACATCACCATCTCTACCTGACTTCTGTAGCTTCCTCGACCTCGCAAACTACATCACTCCACACGATCATCGCCAACCTCGAACGACCAATCCCACTTGCAACCCTATCGCCTATGACCATTCTCAAATCACCAAACCCATATTGCCTTCACTTATAAACGCTGTGAACCCAACCACATCGCCTTCTTACTGTCGCCTTCCTCTTCTCAAACCCAAATCGCGAACCCGTAGATTCTAATGAATGCTATTCTACACAGGTAATGAATGCTAGAAGAGTTTTTGGGCCTTTTAGTTAGCTTGTTTAAATGTGAATACTCATTATGAGTTTCTTCTTGAGACGTATAAAAAATAATTCAAATTAGACTCATCGTTAATCTATGAAATAATTATAACAACTGGACTAATAAAGTAGAGATGGTAGTTTACGTAAAATGATCAAGACAAGCTCAGTGCAAATAAGTTAGCAAAACTTAGGTCTGAATGAAAAGTTATTATGATTTTATGAAACTTACTTTGCAAGCTATTTTTACAGCCATGTTTTCTTGGTCATGTTACCTTAAGCTTTGCCTTATTTTCTTTAACACTTGCTAAACTTAGTTATGAAAAGGACAGAATATATCCTAAGAAATCAAGTGTATATTGAACTTAAATTTTTGCTTGACTTTTTGTCTTAATTGTTGTCTTAGCTAATTACCTTCTACACTAATGGGCTTGGATTAAAAAAGAATGGATAGAGTTAAATATTTCAACACAATAAACCAAACTGAACAAAATAAAATAGTATTAAGTTAAAATAATCAAACTAATTGTTTTAAGTTTAAGAATTAGAAATAAACTGAGTAAAACTTCACAAATATGGAATCTTTTCTCTAATCTAACCTGAGTTGAATGACACGATTCAAAGACATATATGACAGTAAAATACCATACCTATATCGGCGACAATGGTGGCGAGGATGGTTAGGGTTATTACTTTATTAATATATCAACGATGAGGGCAGTGACGAAGGGAAACTTCGGTGATTGGAAGAGAGACTTAATTTTCTCTGGGTTGTGAAGGCGGTAACGAAATGAAAGGGCGATAGAATTAATTGGGGAAGGTGGGAAAAAGTAGGCGGCAAATGATAATTAGGTTTTCCTCAGCGTTTGGGACGTAAACATTTTCCCTCCAGAAATTCTATGACCGCATTTTAAGGATAAACGCTGATATTGGATGCTGTTGATAGTATGTTTTCTTGTAGTGTCTAGATATGCTAATACCGTGGAAGGAAAATAACTAAAAATATTGTGGTTGTATCTATGTTGATTCCTTTCTTATGTCTTCAATAATCGAGGAAGACATGCATCTCAAATTAGTTTTTCGTGTTAGCTTTGTATGTCCTGAAAGCATTTAATGTCCCATCTAAACAAGGATTTATTACTTCACCCCTTTGGTTAACCATTCGTATAAAATGACTGGGAGTAATGGAATGGAAAACTTTAATGTAGTGTTCAATGCAACCAGTTATGAATATGAAATCAGCAAGTCAAGCACTCTGGCTTTAAAATGTTTCAGACGTCCTTGTGTATTTTTCAGCCTTCATAAACTGAGCAATATTTTAATGAAATGCATATTGTTTTCATTAACCAACTTTTCATCGTACAATTTCCATATATACCTACTGATATATAAAAATGTGTATTGAACGGATCTATGATATCCACCGTACTGCATTTCGGGCTGTTATAAAAAAATTGGTTACTACAGTAAGTCTTGCCTGTTGCAGCTCTACGCTCTATGATTTGAGCAGATGTAGCTATGTAAGCTGAGCTAATTTGCTTGCCATAAGTACTCCACTTCTTTAAAAGAATAATGGTATACTTAGTGGTGGGTGATCCAATCACAATACCAAGTTTTATAAAATTGAATAAGTTAAGTTAACTAAGTTTTATAAAACTTATCTAAGTTAAGTTAACTAAGTTTTGTAAAATTTAACTTAATATAAAAACTAACCAAATTTTATAGAACTTAACAAATTTTGTAAAAATTAAACTAAGTTAACTAAGTTTTATAAAATTAACTAATTTTTATAAAGGTTAACCAAGTGTTATAAAAATGTACCGAGGTAACTAAATTTACAAGAATTAACTAAGTTAATTAATTTTTATACAGCATAGTTAAGTTTTATTAAAAAGTAACCAAGTTTTATAGAAATTAACTAAGTTTAAGAAAGTTAACAAAGTTTTATAGCAGTTTAACTATGTTAAATAAGTTTTATAAAAATTAATTAAATTAATAAAAATTAACAAAGTTTACTATGTTTTATAGAATTTAACTAAATTTTATCAAATAATATAATTTATATATGAATTAATATGTAATAAATTATATAGTATATGTGAAAGTATAACAAATTAACCATGTTTGAAAATTTTGAAATTTTAATGGAGCTCTGGGAATTCAACTCATTTAAAATTTATATTTGTGAAATAAAATATATTAGTGAGTTTTGAAATACTTTTGAGGCATAAACAATTATTTTTAAATTGTTTCAAAGCTTAAAGGCGGTATTTTTGCTATCAAAAATTATTTTGGGTAAAAAATAAATTTAGGGAAAATATTGTGTTGGCTTGGAAAAATTGTATAAGTGGTAAAATGATTGAAAAAACATAGAGCTGAGAAATATTGAAGCATATACAAATATGCCTTTATCGAATATATCTATTTCACGATAGGAAAAAGTAAACGGGTGCCAATCAAGTTCAAAAAATTATATTAGTAGGCTATTAAGTCTGTTTTCGTGTTGGTGTTGAATACTTGATTTGCAATATGGATGAAGATATACAAGAATATGTTTTTGAAACATTGAATAGTACAGTTATAGCAGGATATTGCAATTATCAGACATTCTGTAAGGTAAAATTGACATCAATTTTACGTTAGTACTCCTGAAATTTATGTATAACAATTAAATACGTGATAAACATTTTGGTATATTTTTATGATTATCTTCTACACATTTTCATTCATTTCTAGTTGGCAATCATACCATGCAATCCTCTTTTCTCTTGATATACTTTATTGAAATGATTTCCTTCCTTTCATATATTAGTCCAGTTTTTTTTATTTCCCAAAATTTCTTTACATTATTTAATGAACTTAGTCTGATGGTTGTAATCAATATGTTATTTTGTCAATAATGATTTAAATAAATATGAATAAAAGTTAAGTTTTGTCTCAATAGCCTTATAAAAGGTTTTTTTTCATTTTTAAACATTCCATGTAATTAGTATCTATACATATACCTTTTTGTTTGGTTAATTTAGCCCTTTTGATTACTTAAATTGTATCTTCTTAAAACATTATTAACATATAGTATATTAAGAAATATATAGGGATGCTAGGCTTAACTGAAGAAACTTGTGTCATCTATTTGTTCTTTAGATATGTATCCACAATCTAATAATATTTTTAGTTTTAGTCAACAAAGTGTCTGTATGTTCCTACAAAACATGTAGCATATAGCAGTAATTATGAAAATCTGATGTATTGAGCAAGATAAAATATTTCATTAAGGTTCTCCTTGATTTGCGACAACCCAAGCAGTTTTGGTTACTTAGCTTGCCATCTCTTGGTATTTCTTGTTTTATGTTTGTGTTTAGGTTTTGATTGATGATGATTCTGTGAGTGGTATGATGTTTATTTATAAGCACATCATAAGAGTATGGTACTAAAATATCATCAGACCTTAGAGCTGCTTGTTTTATGAAGTTTTGTTCGATATACTAGTGTCTAAAGATTCTGAATTCACACTGCCCTCATAGCAAGTATTCCAATTGTGTATTTCACTCACAGTAAATTGTGCTCATTTTTCCAGAATCGGCTTCAGAGCTTTGAAACTGAGCTTCCAGTTCCTAAGCTTGTAGAAATGGAAGGTGGGCCTAATACTTTACGTGCTGCATTTATAGGTGAACCAGCTGTACAGGAAGCAAGGACAGATGTTGAAGTACACGCTTATTATCTTGTCCCATCAGATAAAATGACAGGTCTAACCCCAACTACCGAAGATGAGGTTCGATTACTTTACCCTTTATATATTATACAAAATACTAATCATTTGGCGATACATTAAAATCAACTAAACATGTCCATAACATTTAATTGTCATGGCAAATGAATTTTTTTTTTGAATATATGAAAAATGAAATAATGAATATATATCATAAAAATATAAACATCTCATCCTTCTTCATAAGGTTGTTTACTTTGCTAAATCATATTAATGTCTAGAGTGAAGCTGGGAATTTGTAAAGACCTGGGATAATTGTAAATTACCTGTAAAACAGAACTGGTATCAAGTAGTATTAATAGATTTGTGATTAGTAGAAGGCTAAAAGTGTACTGAAGATTAAACAGTAGCAAAATTGTCATGAATAAACTGGCTATGGGGATAATTAGGGTGAATTATTTGTGGGTCAGATATCTGGTGGTGATTGTTTTTAGAGATGATGACCCGGGTTGTACACAATTAGCACTTAAATGGCCAAATAAGTTGCATTGCTGAGGATTTACAGTCTGCTTTTAGCAGTTGCGTTTCTATAAATTGTAATCTAATACCTTGATTTTCCAATCACATCTAAATGGGACTACTATATTAGAATGAATAAGAGCTATGTAAACAGCTCACCTAAGATGCTTACTAAATTATAAAAGATAAAACTATATACTGATATCTTTCAGTTTTTCATTTTTTTTTGAAATGATACTTTATATACAACATGTAACTGGGACAACATATCTCATGTCAATAAATGTTCGAATCATGCTACGCAAGTTTCGTACTTGTGACCTCTCACACCAAAGCCGAATCACTTAACCACTTGGACAATGGTGCTTGTCTTCGGTTTCTCATTTCAATTGCATACTGTTTTCTAATATTACATTTAAGCTTGCAACTAAGTTGTAATTTAGTTTACTTAGAATAGACATAACATTTGAAACACCCATTTCAAATAGAACCATTTGGTAATATTTCTTCTTCAGAGATCATTAAGTGTTCCTTTTTTAGCTTTATTGCTTTTTATCCATGATTTGTAAATGTATCCAGTCCTCTGTTGTCCATATTTCGATTATTTATTTATTTATTTTCTTCTTCTCTACTCCTCAAATCTGGAGGAATACGTTAAATGCCAAATAGCCTCTGAATTAACTAAGTTAACTAAGCGTGTAGAATTTGATCGAGTTTTATAAAAATTAACTATGTTTTATACAAATTTAACTAAATTAACTAAGTTACTAAAGAATTTATTAAGTTTCATAAATATTTTACTAAGTTTCTAAAATTAGCCAAGTTTATTTTCTTAATTAAGTTTATAAAAATTAACCAAGTTTTGTAGAAATTTAACCAAGTTGAATTTTTATTAAATTAACTAATTTGTACAAAAAAGAACTATGTTAAGCAAGTTTTATAAAAATTAAACAACAAAATTAACTTATTTTATAAAGAAATAACTAAACTTATAAAAAATAATTAAGTTATATAAAATTTTAACCAAGTCAACTAAATGTTTGTAAAAATTAAATAAATTTTATAAAATTTAACTAAGTTTATTAAGTTTATAAAAATTAACTAAATTTAACAAGTTTTATAAAAATTACATAATTTTCTAAAAATAAACCAAGTTTCATTCAACTTAAATAAATTCATAAAAATAAAAATATAACTAAATTGTGTTGTAGTGGTCCAGTGGTTAAGACATAGTGGAGTTGCTACATTGTGTTGTAGTGGCACCGGTTCGATACCCAGCGGCCACAATAATGAGACATAGTGCACGGCCACTTATAAAACCGGCTAACCGAAGGCTATGGAATACAAAGTATCCATGGCCCCAAAGTTTTTCATATGTGGTCAAGCTTTTCCTTTTTTCTTTTTTCATGGCAGCTCCCACCCATCCCTTTACCCATTCCCCATCTTTTCAAACTGTACTTCCCTCCTCCTCTTCTGTCCTCCCTACTCCGCCCCGTACTGCTGCCCTGCCTAACCGTACCCCATCTTTTCAAACTGTTCCTCCTTCCTCATCCTCTGTCCTTCCACCTACGCCCCGTGCTGCTCCCCTGCCTAGCTCTCCTCCCACCATACCTCCTCCTGTTCCTCCACCTCTAGGACCATTTGAATCATCTTCGTGGTCCTCTCTATTCAAATCAAAGCCGCGTAATGCAGGTCATTATTGCCCGGTGGATATTCCTCTAGAATTCAATGGTACTGCTCTTGTCCCACCGAGTGTTGTCATTCAAGCAGGCAATGTTGTTTGGGGTGACTGGTTGGTTGGTTTCTTTCTCGATAAGCCTCTGTCCTATTTAACTGTAATTAATCATTTGAAGAAATGTTGGAAGTTAAAGGGAGACATAACAGTGAAATCTGATGGAATTTTGTTCCTCTTCCATCTGTCTTGTTCGGAAGACAGAAGGAGAATTCTTGAATCTGACCCAATTTTCATTAGGAACAAGATCTTCATTGTGAAGGCTTGGGATCCATCTATTGGAAACAGCCCCAGCACGATCAAATCTGTCCCTGTTTGGCTAAAATTAACCAATGTACCAATTTTTGCCTGGTCATTGGTAGGCATTAATTGGCTGGCCACAAGAATTGGAAGGCTATTGTGTTTGAATTCTTCAACTGAAAGAATGGAAAGAATTGGTTTTGCTAAGTGCTTGGTGGATGTTTCGCCGGATGTTGATTTGGTGGATGAGTTCCCTGTGCAGCTGCTTGATGGATCTACTCAAATGGTGCGGGTAAGCTACCTATGGAGACCGGACATTTGCACTGTTTGCAAGGAATTTGGTCATATCACTAGTAACTGCCTCTTGCAATGTGAAGATAGTGGGAGGAATATTGTTGTTACTGCTTCAGTGGAGGAAAAGCATGAAGGGAAAATAGGAAACAAGGGATTAGGTAAGGAAATAATGAAGAACAAGCAGACCTGGAGGAAGGTTCCAGAAAGAAAACCTAAGCAAGTTGTTAAAAAAGCAAGCATATTGGTTGAGCCTGTTCGGAATGGTGATTTTGTTGGGCCAGAGGGACAGTCCTCTTATGATCAGCAACAACTAATAAATGGGGAAAATAAGGACAGTAGTTTAAATGAAAATAATGACATTGTTGTTTTGGTTGGCAATCAGGAACACTCTATTCTATCACATAACAAATATGATGTTCTTCAAAACTTGAATGATGCTGTGGGAGGGGACTCTGAACAAATAAATATTGATGGTGATGATGATGTGGTTGATGATGATGTCGTGAATGAAATGTGTGTGCTTGATGTCAAATCAAATAGTGGATGCATGAATGGAAACCAAAATGAAGATGAGAAAATGCAATGTACAGATGAGGAATGTCTGGTAATGCACAGTCAAGCAGAAGTAATTGCAATTGAGCTAGAAATAGATACTGATAAGCAGCAGGTGAATGCTAATCAAACTGATATTAATCTCCACTTGCATGCTCAGCAACCAAACAATGCACATTCTTTGCAATTGCATGCACAACAACCTATCAATGCACACCCTCTGCAATCTGCACAAGTCACATTACAAACTCATCCCTCATCCCCTTTGGAACCTGTTTGTAATGCTCTTGCCATCCAAACTGCTCATGCCTCATTTCAATCTCTCCCCTCTTCCCCTCTGGATCCTGCTTGTAATCTTTTCTGTGCTCAGCTACAACAGCAGATAACTGCCCTTATCTTGAGAGACCACCATGCTGCTCTTTCTTCTCTTCCTTCTACCCCTCCTCCTTCAGAATCTTTTCCACCTATACAACCTTATGCCTTCACACATTCGATTCCTGGTTGGATATCTCCACCATCCTCTCCAAAACAATCAACCGCAGACTGCATATCTACCATGACTGATAAGCTCAAAAGGAAAACAAAGTCAAAGAAACACAAATATGATAAACCCAGAACTGAGTCTCCAATCACTAGGAGCATGTCGGAAGCAGTCATACACTCATTAGTTTAATCCATGTCACACAATTTCGGAGCATGGAACATTAGGGGATCCCATAACCACCTCAAACTCGATCAAGTCAAGCTTTTAATTGCATCCCATAACCTATCAATCATTGCTATCCTTGAAACTAAGTTAAATCTTCCTCTAACTATAAATGCTGCTAAGTATATTAACCCTACGTGGCTCCTCAACCACAATTTGCCTGAGGCCAGCTATGGCCGCATCATGGTACTGCATAATCCATCTGAGCTTTCCCTTGATCTGCTCCATGCAACACCTCAAATAATGCATTTTCATGCTAAATACTATAGCCCACCCATCTCCTTTTACATTTCCTTTGTTTATGATTCAAACGCTGCTACCTCACGACAGTCTCTATTCAATCTTATTCCTGCTCTGAGGCAGGAAACTCATCCCTGGGTTATCTTGGGTGATTTCAACAGCTGCTTTTGCTTGTCTGACAAGAAAGGTGGCCTTCCGCTTACTCTAAGACATATTCAGCCTATTAATACTGCTATTTTGGATTCTTCTTTGATTCCTGTTCCCAAGACTGGTGCTCTATTCTCGTGGAACAATCGGTCTCGAAGAGGAACCAGAACTTTTTGCAACATTGAACACACATTTATCAACTATAAAGCCCTTTCCATCTGGCCTAATTTTACCGCCTTCCTTCCCCAGCCTGTTCTTTCTGACCATTCACCCCTCATCATATCGACTGGGTTGCTGCCCCAGAAGAAATTAAAAAGAGGTTTTAAAATTTTCAATTCTTGGACTAATGACCCTGAATTCTTATCTATCATACAGTCAGCGTGGAGGGAAAATTTTTTTTGGCAATCCCATGTATATTTTTTGCAAAAAGCTTAGGGCTGCCAAGGATGCATTAAGGGCATGGGCTAGGAGCAAGTACGGCAATGGCACTCTTAAATCAACTATTCTGGGGGACCAGCTCAAGGAAGCTCAGATAAGGATGATGGCCAATCCATGTAGTTCTGATCTTGCTGAAGAAGAATATGTGCTTTTCATTGAGCTCAATAAGGCACTGGAAACTGAAAGCGATATGAAGAGGCAACAACTGCGAATCAAGTGGGCTGCTGTTGGGGACAGGAACACCTCTTTCTTTCATGCCTCTCTTAAGATAAAGCAATCAAAAAAATAACATTGCTTCCATATACGATGAAGAAGGAATATTGCACACTACTCCTGAAGAGGTTGACAATGCTTTTCTGAAGTACTACACCTCTTTGTTTGGCAATCTCAGTAATTTTGATCCTGACCTCGACCAACTCTCTGCTATAAATTTGCCAAAGATAAATAATGATGAAGCTCTAAAATTAGTCGAAAGGGTGACTAATGAGGAAATCAAGAACACTCTATTTGCAATGAAGAGGGGCTCGTGTGGGGGACCTGATGGTTTTAACATGGTTTTCTTCACTTCTACTTGGGAGATAGTTGGTGTCGATTTCTGCAGAGCAGTGAATAACTTCTTCGACAAATGTAAGCTCCTCAAATCAGTTAATGCTACGAACTTGGTCCTCATTCCTAAGAGCTTGCCTGCCAATGCTGTAAGTTCTTACAGACCCATCTCCTGTTGCAACGTTGTCTACAAGTGTATATCAAAAATCATTGCTTCGAGACTGGTCACCGTTTTGGATAGGATTATATCTGATAACCAAGCGGCATTTTTGCCTAAAAGAAGCATTCTGGATAACGTAATGCTTGCCCATGAGTTGTTAACGGGTTATAATTGTGTCAATGCTACCCCTGGTGCTATGTTGAAGCTTGATCTACGCAAAGCTTATGATAGTATTCAGTGGAAATCTATTGTTAGGGTTATGGCACTTATGGGCTTTCCTAAAGTTTTTGTCGCTTGGATTTATGAGTGCATATCCTCGCCCTCCTTCTCTCTGATCCTTAATGGTGCTAACAATGGCTTCTTCTCGTCTGAATAGGGCATTAGGCAAGGAGGCCCTCTATCTTCCTATGTTTTTCTTTTAATTATGGAGGTCTTCACGTGTATGCTAAGGCCTCTGTACCAAAACAAACAAATTCTCTATCATTCCAAGTGTAAGGACCTTCAAATCACCTCCCTCCTATTCGCTGATGATATCATGATTTTTACAAAACCAAATCTTACTTCCATACATTGCATTCTTGAAGCAATTCATAATTTTTACCTAATGACAGGCCTAAGACTTAATATTTCTAAATCCAGTATTATTTTCGCTGGGATTTCTGACTTGCAGCGAATTAGTCTTGCCTCCTCTGCTGGTTTGCAAGCCATGAATCATGACATGAATTACCTGGGGTTGCCCTTATGTACTTCTAGAGTGACTCATGCTGATTGCCTTCCTCTATACCAAAGAATTACGGCTGTTATGGACTGTTGGGCGAACAAATTCCTATCCCAAGCTGGCAGGTTAATTCTTGTGAAGTCAGTTAGCTTCTCCATGATGGTCTACTGGGCTCGTGCTTACATTCTTCCTATCAAGCTTCTGAGAATGATAAGAAGGGCAATGATGAGATTTTTCTGGTTTGGATCCATTCATTCCAGGAAACCAATACCCTGCTCATTCTCAATTTTAGAGAAACCTAGGAATAAAGGGGGTTTAGGTCTGTGCAACATTGAAGTGTGGAATAAGGCGGCATATAGTTATCACCTTGATGCACTACTCACGAGTAAAAATTCCTTATGGGTTCGGTGGGTCCTCCTTCACAATATTGGAGCTAGGAAATTCTGGTTTATGGATGCTGCCCAGTCATCAAGTTGGATTTGGAGGAGCATATTGAAGCTGAGAAGCTCCCTGCTTCCTTATGTGCAGATAATGCTAAGTAGCACTAGCACTTGCAGTTTTTGGCATGATCCATGGATAAGTAAGGGAATAATTATTGGAAAGCTATTCACTCCCCAGCAAATTTTTCAATCTGGTGTTGGATTGAATGCGAAGGCTGTGGAATACATACACAATGGTGAGCTTGTAATGCCCTATTCTAGTAACCAGATGGTTATGGCCTTCTGGAATCAACATGCCGCGAAATTTTTTGATATGCATGATGAATGCAATGTACTTTGGAATGGCAAAAGCCATGCAGTCACCAGAATCTACAATGAAATGTTGGATTTAGATGCAATGCCTGACTGCAAGTGGAGCAAAGTCACTTGGACTGCTATCTCTCCTAGTTCCGATAATCTAATGCTCTGGAAAGTTAGAAACATGGCTTTGTTAACTAGGGATATATTGATTGGTTTTGGGATGACTGTTCCAACTAGGTGTGAATTATGCTTAACGCAGGAAGAGAGTGTCAACCACTTATTTTTTGACTGTGAATATGTAATGCAACTTTGGAAAAAAATGTTAATTTGCAATGGTTGGGTCACTACAACTAATTCTGTTGATGACCAGTGGGGATTTATTGATCAGGCTTTAAGATGGAGGGAGGAGGAGGGATTAGCTTTTTTCTTCGGCCTGAAAAAGATGCTGAAAATAATATGGGAGGAAAGAAACAATAGGTGTTTCGAAGGAAAAAAGCGGAGCCATTCGGTGTTATGGATTGCATTGAAGCACAACATTTTGATGGGAATGAGGGAAAGTGTGCATTCTTTTCATGAGAATATGACTGATCCTTGGATCAGTTAGTTTAACTTTGCTTTCTATGTTTTCTTTTTTCTCTGTACTCTTAGTTCGTCCTTGTGCTATATTCTCTTGTTTTGTTTATTATTTCTAATTAATAAATCTGGTAGGGGACCAGTTTAACCCCGCTTGCCCTGCAAAAAAAAATATAACTAAATTAACCAAGTTTTATAGTAATTAAACAATTTTCCAAATATTAACAAAATTTTATAAAAATTAACTATATTTTATAAATTTAATGAAGTTAAATAAGTTTTATAAAAATTAATTAAATTTATAAAATATAACCTAATTTATAAAAATTAACTACTTTTTATAAAAGTTAACTATATTTTATGAAAATTAAATAAGTTTATCAAAATAATTAAGTTTATAAAAATTAATTAAGTTTTTAAAAATTAAATTAGTTTATAAAAATTAACTAAGTTTTTTTAAAATTAAATAAGTTTATAAAAATAATTAGGTTAATCAAATTTAACTAATTTTTGCAAAAGTTAGCCAAGTTCTATAACGTTTGACTAAATTAACCAAGTTTGTAAAATTTAAGTGAGTTTTATAAAAATTAAATAAGTTTATAAAAATTAACTATGTTTTATAAAAATTATCTAAATTAACTAAGTTATTAAAGAATTTATCAAGTTTATAAAAATTAACTATGTGTGATTGGTTAGGCTATTACTTCAGACCGAGCCGCTGTTGGTTAGGCCCTTATTCATCCATTTTTTAATAAAACTGAAAAGTTAAAGTACTTTTATACCCTTGCTGATTTAAATGGCAGTCAAAGATAATGCGTATACTAGATTGTATTGTTCGAATTATTTTGTTGGAAATCAAAGTTTTCACCTAAACGATGTGAATTGTACTAGAATTGATTGAACCTTTGCTATGATCAAGGTTCTAGCCTTTCAAATTTGTATTTACTGTATTTATGATTTATTTGAACTTAGTTTACAGGTAGATGGATATCTTTAATGCAAAAAAGTAGTAACATGACGCAACAAGTTATCGATTCAAAGTTATTTTGGATGTTAGAACTACATTTTGGTTTGTATGTTTGTATGTATTACTACTTTTGGTTACTGGCTACTACGTGTTCTACATTGTTTATGAAATATTATGGACGTATTATATCTGATTTGATGTAAGAATATTGTGTATGTTGATTATGTAATGTTACATGTAGATTATGAGATGTGTGATTAATATAAAGAAATGTGTGAATAATGTATAATGTGTTTATTTTAGTTGAGTTATATATTTGGTATATAAATTGTCATCGATGCGTATAGAAATGGAATCTATCGGTGGGGAATGCAGATACTCTAAACAACAGTGTTTTAAAAACGTTGTGTTAACTTTCAATATCATTTACGGAGTGCAATAGAAAAAAGTTCATAATAGAGAAAATATGCTATAGAAGAATTCAGAACATCGGTTGAACGCTATAAAATGTTATCTTAGCAAAGCAAAACCACTATTAAATCCATTTGATAACAAAGGTGGAACGCTACGAAAAGTGTTTCAGCTCATTAGCATAAACGCCATAAATAAAATTATTGACATCGCGAAAATGCTATTAGAAACATTCTTTTTATAGCGTTTTCACTATTGCTATGGTATGTTCTGTACCTATAATGGCATGCTGTTATACAACATAATATAGTTAAAAACGCTGTTAAAACCTTTTACAGTGGTTTTTGAATGTTGTTGAAGGTCCAGTTTATTGTAGTGAGGATATGTTTTTTCCTTCCATATTAGCAAAGTCCTTGCATATCTTAGGGAAGTCAACAGGATGGGGTGCTGCATCAGCAGGCGGGGCAGCTGGTGCTGCATCGGCAGGTGGGGCAGCGGGTGCCACTGGTACAATTGGATGGGCTGGGACTTGCCCAGCTTGCCTGAGGTAATGTTTAAACCATTCGGACATCCCACGAATAGTGGGACCTCCTCGGGTAGGGATCCCAGTTTTGAATGAAGATTGATTATCAGCTATATAACTATCTATAGGCTGAATCTTTAGTGATGATTTCCTAAGATAGTATTATATGCTAAAAGAAAAGGAGTTGCCTAGTGCGCGCGAGTATGTTCAAAGAAATAGGGGCATAAATAAATAAATATATAATAAGACTTTTGAAAAACTTTTCAAAATAACAAGTACATCTCTTATAAGTATAATTTCCCCGTTGATTGGGTAACCTAAGCTCTAATACCAAATGTAACAGCCAGTCCCAAAATAGGCCTAAATTCTGACCCAGAAATGGCCCATTTCAAAGCTGGTAGTTGGTTGGTAAAAGTAATAACAACACAAAGCTATAACTATTCTTTTAGAACTCACAGCGGAAGGAACAAAATATAATAAAAAACTGTACCCATTCATTTCAAAATAAATCCAAATGTCATAATACAGAACTAAACATAGTCTTCATAATAACTGTTACATCATTTGTTCAAAAGTATTCTTTTATAGGAATAATAAAAAGCTTCAGAAATAAATAGCAATAACTGCCACAAGCTTTGCTCAGGCCGTCTTCAAGCATCATCATCATCACTCCTTCCTTAACCTGTGTTGTAATGAGGAGGGAGTCAGAACAAGTTTCTGGTAAATATAAACCTCGAGCTTCATTATTTTAGTACTTGGCAGTATATGTCAAAATAGGAATATGTCTATGTATTCTAAAACCATTTAATACTTCATATAAGAAAAGGAGGTGGGCCCTCAAATAACCACTTAATACCTTCCATTCCCGAAGCAGGTTTCCCAATCGCATAACTGATAACCAATGACATAAATGTCTAACAATGCGAGAGATAGAGCCTAACCCATTTAATACCTTTTAATGGAAAATAGGCAGACTTTGACCATTTAAGACCTCAATTGAGGTAGCACCTATTATTTAATACTATTCCTAAGGTGGACACCACATAAGCACCTATCTAGCTGACATTGCATGGAAATCTCTTTGGACACTGAATACTTCCTATTAAATCAGACCTATTCGAGATATCCTTAACTGTGCCTAAACCCAATCCTGACCATTTAATACTTCATTTGAGGAGAAAGGCGGACCCACAAACAACCACTTAATACCTTCCAAACCCCAAAGAAGGTCCTTTATCTTATGACCCGTACCCACGGTGACGTCTCACATTAGCCCGACTATTCGTAGGTACTGGTAGCCAGATTAGCTAGGTAGATTTACCCTACAAAATTAGGACTAACCTCTCATCATCACAATTACTTATCACAGGCGATGTCTCACATCAGCCCCAAAATCATAGTGCTGGTGCCAGATCAGCTTGGCAGACTTCCATGTGTCTTTCGACTAACCTCGCACCATTTATGACTTAGTCATATTGTACATCACTCTTAATATATTATCGTACTCCTCAACGTGTCCATTAATTTGGATATATAGAAATTCTCTCTTATTTTGCCTTAACAAATCGATTATCTTTCTAAGGGGGATTTAATGACAATTATTGCCTAATTAACTATGCAATTATACGTTATAATTGTACGTTATTCACGGTTATTAATATATAAATAAATACACACCTACTGTTTTCGATGTGGGCAGAGATTTCGCCCTAACTAACGCTTAAATGTCAATTCCTTTCTAATAACAATAATACAGGTCCTTTTTCTAAATTATCAACGGTGCCAAATTTTCAATATCCATAATAAGGGATTTCAATATCCTTAACAAAGGATTCAACATTAATATCCAAAAATTGTAATAAACAGGCTTGTACATAGTAAAATTCTCAACTCAATCTATCATATCAATCAGGGAATAATCTAAAAAAATAGAAATTTCCATTCTACTTTCCAATCTCTATTCAACCCATCTTTATAAAGAATTTAACCAATGTGATTTCTCTTTTATTTTCATATGAAATAAATGGTGTAAACTATGAATAACTTCATACTTTTACACCCTATCCCTTAATTGAAACTTCGTAATCAAATTGGAATTCAAAGAGGAGTGGAATAGAGATTGAAATCACAAAAAATAATAAAAACTACATATCCCAACAATTTAATGTGAACAATTAAGAATTCCAACAAGAATTGACATTTCGAATTATAGGAGTTTCAGGGGTTTCATTTTGTTTTATTTTCATGAACACAAAAACCCTGAGGCATATTCAAATTCATAATATACTAAGCAGTTACTAGAATAAAAATACTAATGTTTCCACTCACAAATTATTCTTAGCCATTCTTGTATGGATTTGCAATGCCAAAGCACTCTTTTCCAGATCTCTTTTTTTGATATATACACAGTAAGGGATTGGTATATGTAGTTTTGTTAGATTCAGAGAGGTTGGAAGAGAAGACAATAGATTAAAAGAATATTTAGAAACGAAGTAGAATCCTTACCTGAATTCCTAAGTGAATTTCTGAATCTAACTGAAGAGAGAAAATGGCAGAGTTTCGCCGAATTTCTAAATGCTTTTATGAATAAAAGTGGAGAGGGTAGGGTCCTATTTATAGAGGTTGAAACGTTCCAGAACCATAGGATGAAAATATGTTAAAATGGATAAATCTGCAACGTTCATTGATAGGAAAACCAAATCCGCCATCGATAAGGGCAGTCGACCACCCTATATGCACCGGTCGACCCCTCCGCCTATTTTGGGAACGTATTAGGCTTTGTACCGTTTGTTTTATTTAATTCCTTTATTAGTATTTTAACGTTAATTGGTAACGTTAATTGTTAACGTTAATGATTCCTTAACCACTAAGTCTAATCTCAGTGAATTTTCAAATTTCAAATTTATTATTTATTTGAATTTGAATTAAATTATTTTAAACCTGCAAAATTTCAAATGCCCATAACCTCTTCGTTTGAGCTCCGTTTTCCGCATATTATAATGGAAACAGATCTGAATTTCACCACAAATGCAATGGTACAACTTCCATGGCCAAATTCCAACTTTTAGAATTTTTTTTATTTTTATCCCTACTTAATTTAATTTACTTATTTAATTCTTATTAATTTTATAGGGTGTTACAATTCCCATCTGGCAACACTAACACTAGTGCCCTAGTCAAAGCCTCCTTCAACCTAATGAAAGCCTCCTCATGCCTAGTGTCCTATGCAAAGACAATATTCTTCTTGTTAAGGTGGGTTATTGGAGTAGACATCCTTGTGAAGTCCTTAATGAACTTTCGATATTAACTCACGATGACAAGAAAACTTCGCACCTCTGTAGCATTCTTCGGAGCCTGCCAACCCTGAACTACTTCCACTTTACTTGGATCCACGACTAAACCGCTCTCTGAGGTAACATGCCCCAAAAAAGCATACCCCCTCTCTGCAAAAGTAGCACTTCGAAAACATAGCCTTAAGATTATTTGCATGGAGTGTCCTAAAAACCTCCCCCAAATGCAAAGCATGCTCCTTCCTACTGCTCGGGTATACCAAGATAACATCAACAAATACCACTATAAACTTATTCGGTAATCCCTATACACTCGGCTCATCGAATTCATAAAGTAGGCGGGTGCAATGGTCGGTACGAAGGGTAAGTCTAACAACTCATACAATCCATTAGGAGTAGGGAAAGCTGTCTTCTGAATACTATCCTTAGCAACTTGCAATTGAAGAAATTTAGTAGCCAAATCTAACTGAGAAAATAATCTAGCTCCAACTAATTGATCGAGGAGATTATCTATGCGGGCAAAGGATTGTGATTCTTCTTCGTCAGTTTATTAAGCTTCCTATAATCGATGTAGAGTCTAAGAGAACCATCCACCTTAGCGGTAAAGACAAATTGTGCTCCCTACTCAAAAACGCTCCTCCTAATAAAGCCTTTTTCCAATAACTCATTAACATGGTTATTCTACTTGCGTCTTTTCTTTGGAGCCTTATGCCTTAGCAGTAAGGCGACAAGTCTAGCATTCTCTACTAAATAGATCCTATACTCGATCTCTCTCACTAGGATGAGAGACTAGTAACCTTAACAAAAAAATTAGGGAAATCTCTAACTATAGGCACTCCACTAAGCTCATCGTGTGATTGGTCTAGGGAATAATGATACCTCAACAAAACAGATCCTCGCAAATCACAGAAAACCTCTATGCTACACACACTACAAGTGCCCAACTTAACAACGTTCCTATCACATTCCAAAATAGCCTCATATATAGACATCCAATCCTTACCTCAAATCAACCCAAACCCAGAAAATCCCAATACATAGGAATCACAATCAAACTCGACCCCCAATATCATCAACCTCGAACCTCGACATATCATAAACAAATAGGTCGATCCTCGTATAGGGTTCGACACAACTATAGCATCTGTCATGTCTAGGTGTAAATCATCAACAAGTCTACTAGAGATAAAGGAACAAGAAGCCTTAGTATCAAACAATGTATGAATAAAAAGACAGGAAAGAGATAACACACCTTTAATCATCACCATTTTCCCTTTATCTAGTGCTGGCTGCACACTGGAAGTAGGGACTGCCTATAGAGCATAAGTTAGGGCCACTCGAGTCGAAAACTGAGAAGAAATTCTGGGTGGTGCTGGAAAAGCTCGCTTCATATGCCCAAACTGATCACAGTTATAACACTTCATCTTCGAAAGATCCCTACTACACTCTTTAGCAAAAATGTCCATGCTTTCCACACTTATGGAACTTTAATTCCTTCTTCTGAATTTTCCCCTTCGGGCCAAATCCTCCCTTTTTCTTGCCCTTCTAGAATCTCTTCCCTGAAACCTTTGGACTCTCTTCCTTTACCTCTTTCTTATCAATAGAACTAAGCATAACCATCTCAAAAAGTTCCTCATATGTAGCTCCCATCGGAATATGACTCACTGCTAAATCCTGAAGCAGCTGATTCAAACCCTTAGCATTTGAGAACTTTCTTATGCAGTGTATTGATCATCCCCATAGCAAACCTTGCAAGCCGATTAAAATGGTTCACGTACTCCTTAACTGATGTATCACCCTGCTTGAGATTGATAAACCTCTCCAATTGAACACCCTCCTCAACCTACGATAGAAACTTCACCTCAAATCACCTACGGAACTGTCCCTAAGTCATATCACCACCCTTTGTCTACCTTTAAAACTTCCCACCAGCTCAAAGCCTCCCGCTGCAGCTACCAGGTAGCAAGCTGCCTCCTAGCTCTATCATCCAATCCCATAAGACCAAATATCCTCTCGTAATTGTGGATCCATGCTCTCAAATCCACACAAGACTATGTCCCCAAGTAAGGTTATCCCAAACTGGAAAATTCCTTGCATAGCTTTGCAAAGTCAAGAGCGATAGGTGGGCAGGCAGGGGCCTCACCTATTGCTACATTCGTAGATTCTCCACTGGTGGTTGCTAAGCCTGTCCCATAGCCTGTAAGTACCGACGGAACCATATGGGTATATTCACACTTGGGATTTCAGGAACATCAATAGAGCCTAATCCTACCAGATTAGCCATCTCTATCTGTGAATAGTAAAGATTTAATTTATAATTTCCATGGATAGCTCAAAACGAGGGTAAGAGATAAGAGATAGTACATGCAATAATTTGATTGCGCATAGGCACGAATATGAGAGATCTTGACAAATTTTTGGAAAACCTTTTTGAAAGTACTTATACACACACACACACACACATATATATACTTTTAAAAATCCATTTTCGAAAATAATTTTTGAAAATCATTTCCATTATCCAAAAATCATATACATAAATATATATCTCCATACGTATCCAATATGATCCTAATTCTAGGAAAATTAAACCTAAGCTTGATACTAGTTGTAACAACCCGCACCTCCCAATACGCCCAAAAACCATCGCATCGAGAAAATGCAAATCGTCTGGTTTTTAATAAACTAGCATCACAAAAACTAAGATAACAATATAAATAATAAACTATCTAATCCAAATGTATCACAACGGAAGCAATATAACAGAATCTCAAAAAAAATATAAGCAGTCTCAGAAATTTCATATCATATCGTAGTCTCAAAAAAAATTAGTACATAAGTCAATCTCAGAGTACATTATAAAAATATCCCTAAAACCGAAACATAGAGATAACTGTACTAACAAGTAATACATGATAAAGGATAAGAGTAGTAAACTAAACTCCAAGCTAATCACGATTGTCTGAAAGCGAGAATGGGCCAGTCACCTGTTGTCCTGTCCACCTGAGGTGGGAAAAAGGAAAAATGAATGGATTAGACAAAAGTCTGGTGAATGAGAACAAGACTAATAAAATGATTAAGTTAAATAAAATCTAAATCTATTCTAAATGATATAGAGTGCATAAACATTGTCTGTTCAATTCTAAGGTCATATACCTAAGGATACTTCTCTAACACTGTGGGTCAATCTACGAATCGAATCTCATGCAAATGATCGGCCAAATTGGATTACTCACCTTTCTACTCACACTACGCTTGGAGAGGGAGAACACCGTAATGCAAACTCGCAAAGTGACTTATCGTATGCACCCATGTTCATCTCTCGATCATAGTGGAAATATGCCACTTATTATATCGCTCTAGTGTCACCGTGTGTGAACTCCTGTTAGTACCAAGCCTCATCTAATAATCGATTTCCTATAGCCACATATTGTCCAGTGCTGGTGCCCACTGTGTGTGAACCCTAGTTAGGACTGGACTCCTCGTCTAACAACGTCTTTATATTGTCACTTATTGTTCAACGCCGGTGTCCACCCGTACCACATTGAGCAAGAACACGTGTAGTACCTCGACCTCCCATTAAGGCCGGGCTCCTCAGATAGTGTTCTCGTCAATGCTGCGGCCATCCGATTGTAACACTTCTGAGCCTAATGCAAAATAAATCGCCTACATCTCTTCATAGCTAGCTACATCCAGCTTAATGTTTTCCTGACGATTCATCTTACCGTTTACAGAACTTCTGGATCATCCCTATCCTATTATTGTCGCAAACTATATCCACCCAACTATTCTAATAGGGAACTAACTTCTTTATATCCTCGTGCATCCAACATGGCCCAAAACTGTTCAATTTCTCGTTCATTAACTATCCAACTTGCATTCATTTAATCGGGCCTAAGGCTGATGTTCAAACTGCCAATATACAATACATACAGTCGAGCCATACCTTCCCCAGGTCGATCGCTATCGGTCGACCAAGGCTATTCCATAGTTGGTTGTTCACTTTAAAAATTCAACATTTCAATAATTTTTCTTTGCACGATTGATTATTTATTTACGTTGTTAATTCATGTCGATTACTCTAAGCAGTTAACCCTAAATTCCAGTTTAACTAATTTGTCGTTTTAATCCAAATTTCTGGTTTAATTAATTATCCAATTTCTAGCAATTCTAGGGTTTGCATATTATAAATACTAGGTGTCAGTTTAGCGGTTATAAGATCTAATTCAAGTGTAGATTATAAGGTTTATAGTTTCTAATTCAATTTCTATTCAACAAATTTATTAGGGTTTTAGGCAATCTAATCAATTAAAATAGATTTACACTTAATTCAAATAATCAAACCATTAGAACAACACCCACTCAGCTTATATAGCCTTAGCACTAGACCTATAAAAGCAGTTAGATCCTGCCTTTTCAGTTTCAATGAGAAAACTATATATTTTCATATACACACACTATCATTACATTGTGCAGGAATATATATAAGGAGATATGACGATCGATATAAAAATCAAGCTTAATTGAAGAAGACAAATAGAGTTTGTCTATTATTTTTGTCATCTTTGATTTTATGTAACATCTCCAAGTTTGATGATTACACACACACAAAAAATTGTTTTGAAACCTATTTTACAATGAAATGATTTTTAATAAATATTTATTTAAAACAAAATAGTCAAAAGTTAGAAATTTTGAAATTTCAAAGAAAATGAACAAAATAGTTCATATTCAGACGTCTATCTCTTTTGTCACAGACGTTTGTAAGCTTTCAAATAAAAAAGAACATTTTAGATCATATTCAGACATCTAGATTTTTTTATAATAGATAGTTATATTGCCACTCAAATGTCTGATACAAAAATTCCAAATGTGTAGATCGCTTGTTTTTGTTCGTGTACCTTCTGTAATTTTTTATTCTTACTTGGACATCTAAGCACTTTTAGTTAGACATCTGAACCTGACGAACATAAGCAACTCTTCGTAGAAATTAAAATTTTGAAGAGTTGTCTTCTTTTCAAAAAGTTGCAATTCTTCAAATGTTTGCAATTATTGATTTAGAAATTTTCAAATCTATAAATAGAGTAGATATTTCACATTTTAATTCACCAATTCTTTCTATCTTTCTAATCTATACGCACTTATGATTTACAAATACTCTCAACAATTTACTTCCTATAATAACACGTTGAAATCACCATCTCAAGGAGATTATAGGAAGGGTGTACTCGGTAGAGTTATCTATGTTATCTAGAACACAATCAGTCAAGAATCTCACTACCATTTGTAATCGAAGTCCTGTTGAAGTTTTTCAGGCACGAAGTCCTATTCGGCAGCTTAGGAAGTTTGTAAAACCTATTCTTCCGGCTTAAGTGAGGGTATAGTTTTAAATCCAGAAGGAGTTTGGGACTGGACGTAGAATGGGAAGTTCAAACTAGCATAAAAATCTCTGGTGCAATTTACTTATTGCAATATTTATTCTGCCATTTTGATACAAGTTTTTATTTAGTAGATATAATCATATTACTTGATCTACATGGACTTCCAATTGGTATCAAAGTAGGACAATCATATAACTATAATACGGTTTTTGATATTTAAGTAATATGGATAATACTGCATTAAGTTTCGTTGAAGGTCGGTCTACTGGACGACCACCACCGTTTAAAAAATTAAATACTAATTATTGGTCAACTAGGTAAGGATATATATACAAGCTAATGGTTATGACACTTGGAATATCACTCAACAAGAATACATTGTACCTACCACTGCTTATGCACAATGGTCAAACGCATAAAAAGTAGACGCTACTGCTAATGCTAAAGCTATAAATATGTTATTTTGTTCTTTAGATAAAAATGAGTTTAATAGAGTTAGTATGTGCATATCAACATATGAAACTTGGCGTGCTCTCAAAATAACTCATGAAGGTAGAAACAAGGTCAAACAAAGCAAGATTTCAATGCTCAAAAATCAATTTCAAAATTTTAGAATGAAGAAAGATGAAATTATAAATGATATGTTGTAACACCCTTAATTTTTATATAGCATTATTCATGAGATTTAATTAGATAAATTAAATAGAATAATGTAGAAACTATAGTGATAAGGGGATTGAGATTTAAAAACTAATTAGGGTCGTGCCTTAACTAAATGGATTTATAAAATAGTTTATAAGTAAATACCTAAGAGATTAATGCAAGGGTAATATGGGAATAGCCACGTACTATAACCCCATAACCCTTAAACCCTTACCTCATTCTCATTCATACTTTCATAAAACAAAAATATAAGCAAAGGAGAATCAAGACCGGCCATTACCCGAGGGGAAGAAGAGCTTAAAATCAATTAGAAACTATGATTCAAGCTAGGAAGATTAAAGCAAGAGCAAATCTAAAGTTCCGTATCCAAACAAGGTGGATAAAAATCTAAACCATCTCATATATGTCTTGTTGGACATTTTAATTACGGGTTAAGGTTTAAAACCACTTAGATTGATGAATGATGATATGCTTTGATTATATGCCATGTTTTGATTTAAAAAAGGATTTTTATGTAATGATATATCTCGATTTTAAGGTTAAAATAATGTAAATAGATTTCAAATGCCATAACGGTTGAATATGTAATGTAAAACATTATTTTGGAGATGCTTTAAAAAATTTATAATATTCCAAGCTATGGATAATTTATTATGGATTTTGGCTGGATGAAATAAACAATTTTGGGTTTAAATTATATAAGGCAATTATATAATGATTTCGGGTCTGAAATTTACATATGTTAGAAAACATATTAAAAGTTAATTATGGTGATTTTTGAGGATTTTTCCTAAGTGTTTTAATATGGTTATTAAATTATTTAAGTTGAAGGACTTAAATGTTTAAATGTTTTGTTGAAGGGAATGGCTTATTTGTTCTAATAATTTCAATTATAAATTATTGAATTCGGCAGCCTTTTTTGAAAAAGATTTTGATAAATAATTTGGCAACCAATAATATTTTGACAAATTTGGTAAGTTAGGTAAAAAGGAATTTATTTGAAAGGCAATAAAACTTATTTCGTTTTAATTTTCAACTTCACCACTTCCCTATGCTAGCTTTTGTCACCATACTTCTGCTAATGAACCTATTCGAAAACAATACACATGGTATCAAGCCATTAATATGTAGTGGATTGGAGAAAGGCGGAAGGGATTGTGTCGAAGGCAGGCTTTCGAAGGGGTTGAAGTCATTCTTATAAGCTTTCGAATACTTTACTTGCCTTTATTTTTAAAAGATGCTTTCAAAGGGGTTGAAGCTTTCGAATCAATCAACTTACCTTTGTTCAAAGGGCCGCTTACCTTTGTTTTTGGAAGAGAGCTTTCGAAAGAGTTTCTGCTTACTTTGTTTTTTAAAGAAGCTTTCAAATGAGTTGCCGCATTTTGAACCTATGCGATACCTAGCTGCCGCCTTCATACCTTTCGAATTGGTTAAAGGCTGCATTTATAGCCCTATAATAATGGAATCGAAAGGAAGGCATTTGTTTTATTAATATTGAAGCCACCTTCCCAATGCTTTCGAAAGGGTTCGTGTAGTCGCTTTTATTAATGGTTATGAAAGGTTAGTTTTAAAGCTATCCTTTCCCCAATTCTTTTATTTGAAGATCAATGCTTTTGAAAGGGTTACTTTTGCTTTTGTTTTCTTTGACCTAGGAGTTATATTTAATGTAAAATCCAATAATTTCGAAAGAGATACTTTCAAACCGTTTCAAAGCTATGCTTCCATTAATTTTATTTGAACTAAGTGTCTTCGAAAGATAAGCTTTAATGCTTCCAAAAGGTATATCTTTAATGATTTCAAAAGGAAGGTTTCAATGCTTTTGAAAGGAATAAGGATGCCCAAAGACTGATCAAAGGATTATTGGTTTAGACAGGTTCTTTGTGGTCCCATGAAAACTATGTATGGAAATAATTATTGGCATGGACTAATAGGTTCTTAGTGATCCCATGAAAACTATGTCCGGAATAAGTTATTGAAAGAGATCAATAGGTTCATAGTAATCCCATGAAAACTATGATATGGGAGAAGTTATTGGAGAATCCAATAGGTTAAGAGTAAGCTGATGAAAACTATGATTGGAGAAAGTTTTTGGTAGGAACTAGTAGGTTCATAGTGATCCCATGAAAACTATGAAGGTGGATAGGAATTCCATAAGAATTAATAGGTTATTAGTCAGCCCATAAAAATTAATAGGTTAATAGTGACCCTAGAAACTATAATTTGAGACATATAGTCAGGTTAATGGGGATCGGTAATCCAGAGCATATTGCATGTTTGCATATCATAATATTACCTTTTATTATGTTATATCTTAACCATTGTGGATGCAAGTGCAATATATGGTTATTATAAGTTGAGTTAAGATATTAGTGAGGGGAAAACCCATTCCACTAAGTAGCGCGGTCTCACTAGATATCAATATGGTTTGAGACATTAGGTTATTATTCATACCAGACTTTTTGTTTGACTCGAAGTTTATGTTTTCCCCTTAAACTCTCGCGTGCTCAATTGATTTTGAATATTTTGGGAGTTAAGGTTTTCAGGTTCTCCTTTAGACGAATAGCTTCCAGAGATGTGCAGGAGGCAAGCTAGCTAGTAGGAGTTCGTTCTGTTTGATTCTGCTATGTTTTGGATGTAATGGCAAAGTTGTTTAATTGCCTATATTTGGACTCCGATCAATCAAGGGGGCATCTTCATATGTCGCTCTTGGCGTATTTTGTAATAATTATATATCCGGAACGTGAGTTACGAATTGAGATTATGTAATGAATTTGAAATGTGATTTAAACTGGAATGAGAAATTTATTTTATGATTTTAATTTTTTTTCGTATCCATGTGTTTCTATTATATCAATGTATCTAACATTACCGCATTTGGTCACCGATAAGTAATAAATATGGATGACTGCAACATTCATAGCAGTTAGTTTTGGACCTCCAATGGGGGACGTTACATATGTACTCTAGATTTCAAGACATATATCACTCGCTTCTAGCACCATTAGAAAAATACACTGGTTTTGATATTGTTTCAAAAATTCTAAACTCTTTAATGGATGAGTGTGAACAAAAAGTCTTAGCTATTGAAGAAGCTAATGACATTTCAACCATTAAACTAGAAGAATTAATAGGAAATCTCATGTCATACGAATTGAATTTACAGGAAAAACGAGTACAGGCTCATGTTAGAAAAACAATTACATTTTAAGCAGAAAATGAAGACTCCGACGAAGATGACGTTGACATTGCCTTTTTGGATAAAAAAATCAGAAAGTTTCTGAAATTCAAAAAGAATAAGAAGTTTGGCAATAATAGAAATAGCAACAATAATCCATCAACTTCTTCACTCAAGCGTTATGAATGTGATTAGATTGATCACATTAACAGAGCTACCCAGAACGAAAGAAGAATAATTATAAAAATAAGAGCAAGAAATTTTATAAAAAGAAAAGGTAGGCCTTTTTAGTAACTTGGGATGATTCAGACTCATCTTCTTCGTCGGATAGTGATAATGACTCCAAACAGGAAAATGTATGCTTCATGGCTACTAATGACGATGTGAGTGAACTCTCATTCGATGATCTAGTTGAAATAAATTATGAGTTATTAGATAAGCTAAAGAATTTGAATAGAAAATATAAAGATACTCTAGTAAAATTTAATAGGAGTGAACTAGAAGTTGATATGCGAGGAGTTGAAAAGAAAATACTAGAAGAGGAGTTAGTAAAATCTCAGGATTCTTGTACAAATATACCATCACAACTTACTATGTTAAGTAACGAAATAAAAGCTCAGAAAAATGAAAATGATGTGTTAACAAAAGAGAATCCCAGTTTAATAATAAAATATCAGAATTAGAAATAAACGGTCTTAATGCTAAGTTAGAAAACATTACTAAAAATGTTTCTAACTTTAATAATGGTAGAGAAAATCTTTCCAAAATCATAGAAAATTCACAATTCACTTCTAGTAAAAGACGGCTAAGCTATAAGAAACTAAGAAAAGAAGTTAAGACTAACTTTAAACAATATAGTTCACTATATACTATTCAAAAAGAAAGATGACAGGCAAAGGAAACAAATTAATAAGTCTAAGACTATAAAATTTTGGGTTCCAAAGACTAACAACAATTTGATAAGAGAAAAATATATAAAGAATTTTATTTCTAATGTTCGTAAGAATTCAAATTTAATTTTCAAAGGGAATTCTAAACCCTATTGGGTTTGGCTTCTTAATACCCAACTCTTAGGCCCCTTACAGAGGGAATGGGTACCAATATCATTTCAATATTTTTTGCAGGTACCTAATAAAAAGAGAGGAAAATGGATAATAGACAGTGGTTGCTCCAAGCATATAACGGGGATAAAGATATGCTGACAAATATTATTTACTCAGATGGAGATTCGTTTACATTTGGAGATAACTCTAAAGGATACATCATCGGAAAAGGAGGCGTAAGCAACAAAGATTTTATCTAATTCACCTCTTATTACTACTGTTTTATTAGTTAAAAATTCAAAATATAATTTACTAAGTATTAGTCAATTATGTGATAATTTTTTTAGTATATCTCTCATAAAAGATAAATGTAATATTTTCGATAAAAATAAAAATATAATTTTTGAAGGAATTAGAGAAAGAAATATTTATATTTTAAATATGAAAATTAATCATAATATAGACATGTGTTTAATAGACAAAGACCATGATCTGTGGCTATGGCACAAAAGATTTTGTCACATAAATTTTAATGCTATTAGTAAATTATCTAAAAATAATTTAGTAAAAGGTCTACCAAAAATGAATTATAAAGTAAATAATATTTGTGATACATGTCAACTAGGAAAATTAACAAAATCATCTTTTAAATCAAAGGAAATTATTTATACATTACAACCACCTGAACTACCACATTTGGATCTATTTGGTCCCACTCAAGTTCAATTTATAAATCATAACAAATATGTTTTTGTAATTGTAGATGATTTCTGTAGATATACATGGACATTATTTTTGAAAAAAAGTGATATTTTCAAATCATTTAAATTTTTTGCAAAATGAATTAAAAATTTAAAAAGTTTAAAAATTAAAAATGTTAGAAGTGATCATGGTGGCAAATTCAAAAATGAACCTTTTGAAAAATTTTGTAATAAAAAGGGTATTAGTCACAACTTCTCTTCCTAGAATTCCACAACAAAATGAAGTTGTAGAAAGAAAGAACCGGCCGTTACATGAATGTGTTAGGACTCTACATAGTGGTAGTCAACTACCAAAACATTTCTGAGTAGAAGTCGTGTCTACTGCATGCTACGTCTTAAATCATGTCACTATTCGACCCTTAGCCAAACATACATCATACGAACTTTTTAACGGTAGAATACCTAATATATCATATCTAAGGATTTTTGGATCAAAGTGTTTTATATTAAATACAAAAGACCAACTAGGAAAATATGATTTGAAATTCGATGAAGGAATATTTATTGGATATTCGGAACGAAGCAAAGCATATAGAATATATTATAAATGCACAAAAACTATAGAAGAAACTTTACGTGTATCGTTTGACGAAAATTTCAAAAATAATAAAGATGATGAAGAATATGTTATAGAAAAACCAATCATACAAAATCCACCTCAAAATACTATAACTCAAAATGAAGAACAAAATATTACAGAAAATTCAATTGAAAATGAACTTAGGACTCCACCATGAATTTAAAAAAAATGATCCAATAGACAATATAATTGGTGAAGTAAATACAATTGTTGGAACTAAACATCAATTAAATAAAATGGGTCATATTGCATTTATATCTAATATAGAACCTAAAAATCCAAAGGAAGCTTCAACCGATGACTATTGGATTTTAGCTATGTAGGAAGAACTAAATCAATTCGAACGAAATGATGTTTGGGAATTGGTTCCAAGACTGAATGACAAACAGTTATTAGTACAAAATGGGTATATAAGAATAAAGCTGACGAACTCGAAAATATTATTAGAAATAAAGTTAGGTTGTCGCTCAATGTTATAATCGGGAAGAAGGAATAGGCTATGAAGAAACATTGCTCATGTTGCTTAATTAGAAGCAATATGTATCTTGTTAGGATTTTCCTACCATCATAATTTCAAACTTTATCAAATAGATGTTAAAAGTGCATTTTTAAATGGTTTTATTAAGAAAATGTTTTTGGTGAACAACCACCTCTTTTCAAACAAGAAAATTTTCCTGATCATGTCTATAAACTTGAGAAAGCTCTTTATGGTTTGAAATAAGCACCTTGTGCTTAGTATGAACGACCAAAAGGCTATCTTATAGATTCTGGATTTCAAATAGGAAAAGTCGATGAAACCCTGTTTATTAAACGAGATAATAAAGATATATTAATTATACAAATTTATGTAGATGATATCATATTCGGATCTGCAAATGAAAATTTATGCAATGAGTTTTCAAAAATAATGACAAGTGAATTTGAGATGTCTCATATGGGAGAACTCTCATATTTTTTGGTTTACAGATCAAACAACTAAGCCATGGTATTTTTATTAACCAAGAAAAATATTGTAATAATTTAATAAAACATTTTGGAATGGAAAATACATACAATAAAACAACACCTATGAGCACTATAGTTTATCTCGATAAAGATGAAAATGGAAAAAGTATGGATCAAAAACACTATCGAAGTATGATTGGACCTTTACTATACTTAACTGCTAGTCGCCCCAATATCATGATGAGTGTCTGCATGTGTGAGATTTCAAGCAAATCCCAAAGAATCACATTTGCGAGCCGTAAAATGAATTCTGTGTTACTTAAGCGACACTAGAGACTATGGCCTTTTTTATCCGAAAGGATGTTCCTTCGAACTTGTGTCATACAACGATGCTGACTTCGGAGGATTTCGAACAGACAAAAAGAGTACGAGCGGTACTTGTCACTTCATCGGACTGTAACGACTCGGGATTTTGATGTCTTGAGTTTTGAATATAAATTTTTAATATTCAATAATACAGTATTTTAAATCAAATAAAAATCCCCGTTAAATAACAGTTTATAATAATATACAGTTTTCAAACCAAAATAATATTGAATTTCCAGATTTTTTATTTATAAAATAGGAAATTAGTTTAATTGGAAATTTCTTAAATATGTATATATATTCAGAACAATAGAATATATATATATATATATATTGGGAACAAATTCAATTCAGATTAATATAGATGGAATAAGAAAGGATAAATTTTAAATAGAAAGAGTTTAAAATTTGATTTTTTTTCTTATAAGTACACACACACACATATTAGTTAAGAAGAATGCATATATATGTGTAGGTATAAGTTCAAAGAGGAAAATATAGTATTCATAAACAAATAAATATTGTATGCTATAAAACTAAATAAAAATAGAATGTTGGAAACAATATATGCAATGGTAAGTACTATATATATATATATATGAACTAGATAAATATAGTTTATTAAAAATAATGTATATTTTTATATATATTGGAAAATGAAAGAAGAGATATACATATGGAAATACATGATATAAAATTATTTTTAAATCATTTTGATAAGAAATCTTTTACAAAATCATTTTTAGTAAAAATGTTATTTTTATAAAGATGGTATAACAAAAATCTCATTTTGTTTTGAGTTATACATTTTAAATATAAAGAACGACAAGACTTTTAATGACTTGAGTTATATATATAATAATAAAATAAGTAAATACAAGGAGAGGTATATATTTAAAGAAAGTATACATATGGGAATATATATGATAGAAATGAGAAAAATCTATAAAATCATTTTATACATTTAGAATGAAATGGCAAAAATACTTAATTGTTTTGAATATATGCATTTAAATATAAAAAGAAATATATAACTAAGAGAGTAAACTAGTAAAAAGGTAAATAAAACAAAAAAGTATAATTCAGCAAAGTAAAAAGAAAATAACAAAATGTAAAAAAAGTAGAGGACAAGACAAATTGAAAGAAAATAAATAAAGATATTCACACATAAGCTTGTCTGATCAAAAGAGGCAAAGACCAAAACTTTTGTTTAAATTTCATTTCAACCTCAAAACATAACATCATCTCAAGTCACCAAAAATTCAAATCAAACCCATCACTGTACAAATCTTTGTACGGGCTGCAAATCCTTTGAGCCCAAAAACATATTCAAACGCACATCATTCCTGGTATAATCGTATATATATGTGTGTGTGTGTGCGTGTGTGTGTGTGTGTGTGTGTGTGTGTGTATGTATAGAGATGTTTGTAGCTTCACATTTTAAAATGCCTGTAAGCAAAGTCTAAAAAAATATAATATCAAAAGCTCTGTAAACTAAAAACTGTTAAAGTAAAGAAGAAAAAGAAGCTCCATGTTCTCTTAAAAACCCAAGCAAGGCAACATTTTTTTTCTTCAGATTTCAGATCATCATCTAGAGTCAAGAGAAAGCTTTGTAAGGATCTCAACAATGTGGAAGGTGAGGTTTGTTATTTGAGATGCCTGTAAGTGTTTAATGTTCTTTGTAAAATGTTAACATGGATTATATTCATATACATACCCTGGTTTCCAAAAATCACTATCTCACTCTCTAGTTCGAATTTGAAGGTGATGTAAAAAAGAAAATTGTTTGTTTTTGAGTGTAAAATACACTAAAAATAGTTTTAGATCGATTTGTGCTATATATTGTGTACAATGTTGAATATACAGTAAGAAAACTATATTTTGGCAAAATTCAACCTTCTTAAACCTTTGATTCTTATATGCAGTCATGATTGTTAGGTGAAATCATGAATTTTAGTGGAGAAATCAAGATTTTTAAGTTGTTAGATTTAGAGGAATTTTGTTTTGATCGTTTTTCATTTAAAAATTAAATTACGGTGGGGTGGTCGTCGAGGGGAGGCGGGCCTGGCCGAGGAGAGGCGTCGCGTCAAGGGGAAGAGGTTGGCCATAGCGGAATTTTGGATTAGGCTTTGGTTTGTGTTGGAGAGGCATTTTAATGTTTAAGGTCAGGTAATTGATGGGTTCAGGAAAAGTGGTCGTGGAGGCACGGTGGGGCATCGAGTGATGCCGCGTGTGGCATGGAAGTGCCCTGGACGTGGACGATCACATCGGCGTAGGTGACGATTATTCTGGTGGTAGGATGAGGTGGGGTGTAACGCCCCACCCCGAGACCCACCTTAGTAAAGAGAATTAACGTGTAATTCTGTCTACTAAAGCGGAGAATAGGGCTGGTTAAGGGCAACCATCTGTAACTTTGCCTTAACCATCTATTGAAAACGTCGATGAATGCTATCTGTATTGTCTTTTCGCTTAAGAGGTTCGACGTGTCCAATAAATGACTAACACAAAGCTATAGGTGGCTAAGGAACTATCAGAACAAAACACATCAACTAAACGAACATCTCATCTCAGAACAGATATACATACGTGAATGAACGTCTCATATCCAATGATACATCACTTTATAATACCAATACTACAATTGGTGGTATGACAACCACACGAATACAAGAACGAATCAAATGAATATACATCATCTCAGTGAAATAAACCTCAAAAGGGGAGAGACACGATCCTGACTTCAAAGCATTACCAACGGCAACAACTAAAGAGAGCATCCTGAAACAACTTGGTCTGACCCGAGTGAAAACACACGGGTCAGGCTAGCTAAAAATATCAGTTAAAGATGAATGATCGATAAGGTAAAGCATAAGATATATGGTATCCTTCATGCAAAAGGAAAGCATACACTGAATATTACTTCAATGACATAAGGGAAATAGCATTACTCTTACTAAGGATGAAAAAGATGATATCAAACAAGGTATACTCAAGTGGTGTGATGACACTTGTGTAAAAGAACTATTACTAAATAAGGGTCAATAAGAAGAACATATCAAATACACGTTCGCCTCGTATCACTGGCGAGATTATATGGATATCGATAATAATATACAACCACAATCGTCTTGAAACACACAACTACAACATCCATATAATACAATGGCACTAACCTTATTAAAAGAATGGAACATATATAGGAATGCCTTATTTCATCGGCATATCCTAAGTGCCAAAACAACAAAAATAACAATCATAATATAAAAGGAACTTCAATTATACATATGCACCTCATTTCATCGGTAACATACGATCACATTCCAAATCCACCCTAAATCATCAAATAATTCAAAGAAGTCATCAAATCATCAATTCAAGGTAAAGCACTTAATCAAACATTATAATATAACTGATATCACCATATATATATAAACATCTCTTTTAGCACTAGACTATCGATGTGAAGATCGTCAAGAAATGGTGAAATCGAAATCATCAAGAACCTTCAAATGAAAACATTGGATTGGCCAGATCCTTACATGCCGAAGCATGCTGCATGTGCTACCCACCAGTACTATTCATCTATATGGTACCATAACATCTATTGACCAGGGTCCTACCATCACAGTGATTGAGCCAAACATCAAACTAGGCTTGACTCGATCGGACCTAGTCTATGACGTCGTCTACATCCATCTCGAACACCCGCCATCACAGCGATTGGTGTCTTCACTCCAATCAGTGTCCGTTGAGCCCCCGCCATCACAGTGATCGAGCCAAACATTGCTTGACCCGATCAGGACTCAAAGTACTGGTAGTCCTTCTAGAATGTGTCAGAAACCCTCGGATAGTAACCCAGAAAGTGGTAGCGTACATCCCATACCACACGGTCTCACTTAGTTTCTAGTTTCCAGTCGCTGCCACATTATGAAAATCATCTAAATCATCATAAGAATCGCCACATGTCATCGACGAATGGTATGAAATGCCAAACTTGTCTCATCTCATCGACAAGTAAGAAATACCATAAAGTCATCAATCATCATCAAATTCCATCTAAATATTTGCCTCATATCATTGGCAAGAGCATCTCCATCAATATAGCCCATCTCGAATATACTCCTATTTAGGAGTTCTCGGACTATATATATATCAACCAAATAAATTGATATGGAATAATGCCCCAATTAGGATTTAAATACATCAAAAACATACCATGAAGTGATTGTCATCAAAGAGGAATTCAAACAATTCCCAAAAGTTATTTCGATCATACAAGTCCGAAATTAACCGATAAAGTAAATTCACGAGTCCCATACCTCGTAATTTTACTAAACCATTTAATTTACTTCCTCATACGTCCGAAAAAGCACCAAAGTAATTAAAATAATAAAAATTAATTATAAAAGATTTTACTTGAGAAAACGGGGTTATAAAACAAATTTTAGAAATTTATCTAAAAGATTTTGAGAGAAAACACGTCATTAAAATGGGATTTTAATAATTTTAAAAGCCTTAAAAATAAAGAATAATTGTTTTAAAAACCTCTAAAAATGCATAAAAGCATTCATTACTCCAACCATGATGTTAGAAGATTTTCTGGAATTTATCCGGATTTTTGAAACTCAAGAAAACATCAATTTGCAATTTAATCGGCCTAAACCGATATTCAAATTTAAATCGAATTTAAATAAATTTAAATTCAAATCTTATCCTAACTTTATTAGTCCATTTCTAGACAAAATGATCAAATATTAGCATCAAATTTCATATAAAAATTTTGCAAATGAAATTGTCGAAATCAGACAAATATATAAATATTGTGGCTGTCAATGACAGGCCAGCAGTAAAAATATCAAATTTCCACCATGTAAACAACAAAATCATACAAAACTTAAAACATAAAAGTTGTAGCATATTTCCTATGGATTCCAGAACATTAAAAATTTCAAAATTTCGATATGTAACAAGTTATGATCAAATTACATTTCAGGTGAATATATAAACACTCTCTGTCAATGACAGGACAGTAACAAAGATATGGATTTTACCCCATATAAACATCAAAAAAGCTCAAAAATGAAAACATTAAAGTTATTGCCTAAATCATAAGGTTTCCAGAACTTCAAAATTTTCTAAATTCCGATTCGTAACAAGAAATTTATAATCAAATTACTTTCCAGGTGAATATATATAAACACTCTCAGTCAATGACAGGATAGTCAAAAAGATATGGTTTTTTCACCATATAAACATCAAAAATGCTCAAAATCAAAACACTAAAGTTATTTCCTAAATCATATGGTTTCCAGAACTTCAAAAATTTCTAAATTCCGATTCGTGACATGAAAGTTATGATCAAATTACTAAAAACATCAAACTCAGCCTGAACTTATGCATTTGCAGGACAGCGACAAACAATTGCAATTTTAGCATAGATAACTTCGAAATCAGGCAAAATGAATAAAACAAAAGTTTTAGCTTAGTTTCTATGCTTTCCGGTATGACCAAGATCATCAAATTCCGATCATTGGTTCAAATATTATGGCCGTTTTACTAACAATCTTAATCTCAGCCTGTATTATTCTAAACACAGGACAAAGGTAAAAGTATACGATTTTTAGTATCAACACATCTCAGAATTTAACAAAAATTTGCGGAATCATACTACAGCACATAGACTATAACATATCCAAATTTGGTAGCATTTCGCTACAAATCGAGCAAGTTATGATTTTTCAAAGATTGGATAATTTCAAACAACATATATGAGCAAACAAAGACCAACATGCAACGTAATATTCAAAATCAAACCAAATTTTCGCAAAAATCATTTTAGTTTGCTGTAGCATGTTGATTACCTTTGTTTTGGCAGCGATTTGGCAAAATTTTGCATGCAAGTGGAAGCTTTGAAGCTTGAATAGATGCTAGAGATCTTTCTTCTTTTATTAGCTAGCAAAAACAAGGGATTTGAAAGCCTTAAATTTTGATTTGGATGAGAAGCCATGAATTCTCAAATAACAGAAAGAAGAAGAAGAAAGGAGCTGAAGAAGAAAAAAGAACGTACTGGAGAAAATGTTTTCTCCTCAACCAGATCAAGTAATAGAAAAGATATGGGTTAATTGGGCTTGGGCTCAAAACAAATAAGAATTAATTAGGCTAAATAGAAAGAATAAATTAATTCATACAATTCTATATATATACATAAATACAAAAATCATTAACTTTCAAATTACACAAGATAAAATCACCAAATTTTCTACACTTGTATATTAAGACATTTTCAACCCAAATAAAAAGATAAATCTCCATTTTAAATACTTTTACAATAAAGCCACTCTTTTATTATAAATTGCACACTTTTAATTAAATAAAGAAAATAACCCATATTTGAACTTCTAAAACTCCACAAAATATTTTCCTTTATTTAGAAAAATACACAAAACCATCTAAAACCATAATTTATGGTTAAAACAAACCTCCAATCCCAAATTCATGTTTTTATTATTAAGTACTTAATAAAATTGATTACTCTTATTAAAACCAATTAATAAAAGCAAATGGCAATAATGTTATCCCGCCTTTTGGCAAGGCCGAGATACCAAGGAACCGACTGAAAGCCAAGAGTCATTCGTCATGGATATCGATGAATTTTGTCCGAGTTCGGATCGAGCCACAATTGATATGACACGACAAGCACAGCCATGGGAGCCTGCATTCCAAATTTTAAGTCAATCCGAGCTCGAGTGCTCGAGTTATGATCGATGCAAGTTGAAGGGAAAAATCATAATTTCGTATCCATCAAATGGCATGGTTTCGTATCGATCAATATTGAACTCTTCGTATCCATCGACAGAAGGAATTAGCCTCACGCTTGCATGGTTCGTATCCATCAAGTTGAAGTCCTTCGAATCCATCAAGTACAATCATTTCGTATCGATCGACTGAAACACATCATGATCGATACGAACGAAACCCCACTCGAATCCAAATGTAATTGATACCTCCGAATCCATCGAGTCAAGGTGGCAAAGTCTCCGGGACGACTCGATCAAACATGCGAAGAAAGCGGATTGATGCGCATGATACGCTCCACGTCATCGCGAAAGCACGTGACACCATCGATTCGAAGCAATCGATTCGAATGAATCGATTCGAACGGAGCAGCCTGACGAAGATCCTTAGCTCGAATCGACCATATCTCGAGATCCATAAGCCCAAATGCTATGAAATTTTCATAAAACCTTACGTACATGTTGAAGAATGTCCACACCAAATTTTAGCTCGATTGGATGATTCTTTGATCGATTCGAATGGATTTCGAATCGATCCCAAAGTGGGCCCAGATTTCCTGAAGTCGGGCGCGTGGGCCCCCTCACGTGCCAGAAGTAGTCTACCGAAATTTAAGCGAAATATCAGCCTCCTACACCTATAAATAGAGCCCCTGGTCATTCAGAAAAGGGATCGGACAATTTTTAGAGCTAAAGAGCGCCCAGACCCTGCCAGATTTACTCCAGATCACCATTGCTGCCTTAGATTCAGACTATAATCATAAAATCTATTGTACTACACTATAAGAAACTGTTATCTTCAAGTATCGAGCAATAAAATCATCAAACTTCATAGTGGACATAGGCGAAATGCCGAACCACTCTAAATTGTTGTCTTCTGTGCAATTTACTTTCTGTTATTTGGAGTTTTTTTAGATAATCCTCATTTTCAATTTCCTTTCTTCACTTTTATCTCTTCAAAAACTTTCGAAGAGTGTTGTGCCCATTTTTGGTACAAACACTTTGGTGCTTTCACTGAGAAAAATCAGTTTTTCTCTCCTGCTCCTTGGATCTACCATTCTCACCGGATTGCATAAATCCAAGAGGAAGATCCAGATATCTAATCCGGAATCCTTCCATCCTATTCAGATTTGCGTAAAATCTAGGAAAGGACTCCACCACTCAAGATGGTTAGCATAAGAACTGCCTCTACAGTTGCTGATCAAGAAGGTCGGGATAGACAGAATCCTACACAGCAACCGCCATCCAATCAAGACAACACTGCTCACTCAGATCCGTCAGGACCGGTCACCAGACAAGAGTTCCAGGTGTTGCTCCAAGAACTGACTCAAAGTCGGCAACAATTAACTGAACAATTGCGCGCTAACGCTGAATTGACCAACAAATTAAACCGTCGAAGGCGCAGGAGGACCAGGAGGGATGATGTTTCCCACTCGTCCACTGAAAGTTCCGCTTCATTTGACTATCACGGTAGATCTACCCGTCCCCGATTAGACGGAAGTCACACGCAAGCTACCGGATATCAACCTGCCTTGACCGTTGGACAATTGAGAGTTGGGCCGTCAACCAGCTTCCAGACTGGGCCCTCATCACGGAGAGGTACTGTTCCATAGTATACCACGGACAATCGCACTACAACCGCCGTGGTATAAACAAGGGTTGATACCTGAAATCTGTAAGATCCGAATAATCAGCAACGTGGGCGTACTCCTGAACCATACGTCCCGGAAGATGCCGAGCCAAGGAGACGAGACATGGACCGTCGACAGCGTCCGGTCCAAATTCGCGCTGTGGAACCCGACCACACCTTAGCTCAGCATGCACAGAATGCGATGATGCCTGATATTTCAACCATGATACGTCAGATGATTCGCGAAAGTCAGGGGCTTACCAATGACGATTGGGGAATCTCCCATAGTCATACCCCTTTCACAAATGAGATATTATACGCTAATCCCCCTCGGCGATTCAGAATGTCAACTCTCCCAATGTACGAAGGAAGTAGTGACCCTAATCAACATATTTTGAAATATGAGTGGTCAATGAGCGCTGCAAGGGCTGATGATGCAGTGAAATGCCGAAGTTTCACCATCTCTTTGGGAGGAATCGCAACAATGTGGTTTACAAGGTTGCCACCTAGATCTATCTCTTCGTTCGATCAACTGGCTAAGAAATTTGTCGAATAGTTTCATATGCATGTCGCTAGACCTAAAGACGTTAACACCCTATTTAGTGTCACCCAAGCTCATGGAGAGACACTCAGGCGTTATTTAGAAAGATTCCACGTAGCATGTGTGGAGATTAGTAATCCCAACGATAACTCGATCTTGATGGCATTAACCAAAGGGATCGATCCCGATTCTGAGTTTGGAAATTGGTTAGCTGGGAAACCACCCGCATCGTTGGACCGTTTCTACTCCAAAGCCGCTCAATTCTTATGGCAAGAGGACGCGAAACAGTCTAGGAAGCAGGACGATGCGAGGCCCAGAAGTAAAGGGATACAAAGTAACGTAGCAGTTAAGCAGTCCGGTGAGAGTTCCGGAAAAGTTCAGTTGAATATACAGAACAAACAAACCCAGCCGAGAGGCAACAATGGTCAAGATAAGAAAAGAGATCAGAACCGAAGCCCACGACGTAGGGCTCCAATGTTTGATAATTACACGTCATTGAATACGTCATTAGAAAACGTGTACCTACAAACTTGCAACACTGTGCAATATAAGAAGCCTGCTCCGAAGCCCTCGTCGGAGAGGCAGGTTCAAACAGGGAAGTTTTGTAGGTTCCATGAGAGTTACGGCCACAATACCAATGAGTGTCGACATTTGCAGGACCTCATCGAAAAGTTGATCAGGGAGAGAAAGTTAAATCAGTTTGTGCGGGCGCCGCAGTCTGGTGATGCGGGCCCTTCAAATCAAAATCGTGTGCAAAATCAAGAAAGACAGGAAGAACCCGCTCGTACGAGCGGAAGGCTAGTTATAAACACAATAAGTGGTGGTCCCTACCCAACAGACAGAAGCTGGAGGGAAATGGAGTCGTATGCTAGTTCTATCAAGCATGCGGACTTCGAATGCTGCAGTAATTGTGAAGACGGGGCTCCGGCCAAACAACATAAGACAATGTCTGATGATATCATATTTAGAAGCCGAGACGCTGATAAGGTCGAAGCCCCCACAATCAACCCACTGGTCATATCTGCCCAGGTAGGTCCTGGTTGGATGAAGAGGATCCTGGTTGACAGTGGGAGCTCCGTAAACATCTTACTTAAATGGGCTTATGATTTAATGAAAATGGAATCGAAGGACTTAAAACCTTGCCAATCTCGGGTCCACGGCTTCAATGGAAGTGCTACAATACCCACTGGAGTGACAGAACTACCAGTGGAGTTGGGGGTTGGAGAACGCCGGAGAGTCCGGATGTTGCAGTTTGTCATTTTGGACATTGATTCCCCTTATAATGCATTTTTGGGCCGACCGGCCCTTGCTGAGTTCAGGGCAGCCATCGCCCCATGGTGCTTGACTCTGAAGTTCCCCACCGATCACGGGGTCGGAGTCATTCAAGGAGATCAGGCAGCGGGGAGGGCCTGCTATGTTGCTGAACTACGAGGGGTACAACGAAAGGAGAAAGGAAAGGGCGTAGAGGAATCTCTCTACGTCCGTTTTGCTGATAATTGACAATTAGTGCGGGCCCCGGCCCGGGCACCACGACCAATTCCATAAAGACCTTGACCCTAGAGACAATGAAGATAAAGACGAATATAAAGAGAATCAAGCTTCCCCGACTGAACTGACTGTGGACGTCCCAATCAGTGAGGGTGATGATTCGAGGATGCTAAAAGTCGGGTCTCAACTGGGCAAACAGACACAATAGGAATTGGTTGAATTTCTCCGGGCGAATCTTGACGTTTTCGCCTGGACACACTCTGATATGTGCGGGATCTCGCCGGACATCGCAAGTCACTCCCTGAATATTGATCCGCGGTATGTCCCGGTCAAGCAGAAAAGGCGTGGTATGGATCCAGAGAGATCTACCGCCCTTAAAGAGGAGGTTGATAAGTTACGATCAAATGGGTTCATCCGAGATGCTTTGTATCCAAAATGGGTGTCCAATCCCGTACTGGTTCGAAAACCGAATGGGAAATGGAGAACTTGCATTGACTACTCTGACTTAAACAAGGCTTGTCCAAAGGATAGTTTTCCACTTCCTCGAATTGACTAGCTCGTAGATTCGACAGCTGGGCATGAATTATTATCTTTCATGGATGCTTATTCTGGCAACAATCAAATACCCATGCATTTGCCTGATCAAGAACATACCAGTTTCGTGACCGATCTGGGACTCTACTGCTATAGAGTCATGCCCTTTGGTCAAAAAAACGCCGGAGCAACATACCAACGCTTGGTCAACCGGATGTTCGCCGACCAGATCGGGAAGACCATGGAGGTTTATGTAGATGACATGCTAGTAAAATCTCGATTCTCCACAGATCACGTCAGGGATTTAGATTCGATGTTCTGCATCCTTCGGGAATATGGAATGAAGCTCAATCCATTAAAGTGTCACTTCGGTGTCGCTTCTGGAAAGTTCCTCGGGTTCATCGTTAATACTCGAGGGATAGAAGCAAATCCCGAAAAGATCTGGGCAATAAGGAACCTACAAACTCCAAGAACCGTAAAACAAGTCCAGAGTCTCAACGAGAAAGTAGCAGCATTGAACAGGTTCATTTCAAAATCCACCGATAAATGCATTCCTTTCTTCGATCTGACCCGGAAAGGAAAGCGAAACTTCGAATGGACCATGGAGTGTGAAGACGCATTTCGATCGCTGGTTCAACATCTTTCCACAGCACCGATCTTGTCAAAGCCGGTTGACCACGAGCAATTGTACCTTTATCTGGCAGTATCAGAGCATGCAATCAGCGCTGCTTTAGTTCGGGAAGAAGACCGAGTGCAGAAACCGGTTTGCTATGTTACTAAGCGGTTAACAGGAGCTGAAAGAAATTACCCAAGACTAGAGAAACTGGTTTATTGCCTGGTCATTGCCTCTAGAAAGCTTCGTCCTTATTTCCAAGCTCATTCCCTTACTGTGTACACCGATCAGCCGTTACGATAGGTCCTCACGCGGCCTGAGACGTTTGGTAGGCTACTCTAGTGGAACATAGAACTGAGTCAATTTGATATCACTTATGCTCCGCGAAGAGCCATTCAAGGACAAGTCCTAGCAGATTTTATAGCCGAATTTACTGTTTCAGAGGATCTGCTTGAAACCACTATACCTCCTAAATGCATTTGGAAGCTGCACACCGATGGTGCATCGAACGATCAGTGTTCGGGTGCCGGAATAGTACTTGAAACTCCCGAAGGCCGATCCATATGCTACGCTCTGAGGTTCGAATTTCGCGCAACCAACAATGAAGTCGAATACGAAGCTTTGCTTGCCGGGTTAAAACTTGCTTGTGATATGAAGATTGTTGCTGTGGAAATCTACTGCGATTCCTAGTTAGTTGTATATCAAGTTCGGGGCGAATATCAGGCCAAGGATCGACGACTAGCTGCCTATCTAGCCCGAGTTCAAGAAGCACTAAGTCAATTCGATTACTATGCTATTTACCATATACCCCGAGAACATAATCAGAAGGCTGACTCATTAGTAAAGCTGGCAAGTACAGGTGAAGCACAGCAAATGGGACTTGTCCCCATCGAAACTTTGTCCTTCCCAAGCATTGATCACATAGAGACGAATTTTGTGTTTGAAACCGCTCCTAGTAGAGAATCGTGGATGACTCCGTACCGAAATTACATCGAGAATGGGACGTTGCCTGAGCGTAGGAATGAGAAAAGACAAATTCTACAAAAAGCTTCGCGGTTCATCATTCAGGACGGAGTCATGTATAGAAGAGGGTATTATGTTCCTCTCCTCTGATGTATCGCGCACGATGAAATCAAACGAGTGTTACATGACGTACACGAAGGAGAATGTGGCGATCACATCGGTGGGCAAGCTCTCGCTAAGAAGATACTCCGATACGGATACTACTGACCCACTGTGAACCGAGATGCAGCGAACAATGCCAGAAAATGCGATAGGTGCCAGAAACACGCCCGAATTCCAAGAGCCCCACCTACCGAGATAACCCAAATGGTCAGTCCCTGGCCATTTGCAATGTGGGGGTATCGATATCATCGGTACGCTACCTCTAGCCAAAGGTGCGGCAAGGTATGCCATCGTTGCAGTTGATTACTTCACCAAATGGGCTGAAGCTGAACCCCTCGCAACCATTACGACAAAGAAAGTAATCAATTTTGTGGTTCGCAACATTATTTGTCGATTTGGACTCCCGCATACCATCATCACCGATAACGGAACCCAATTCAGTAGTGTGGAATTCAAGAATTTCTGTCAACGGTTTCATATCCATAAGAAATTCTCGGCAGTTGCCCATCCTCAGGCAAACGGTCAGGTCGAAGTTGTCAATAAAGTCATAAAATCCATTCTAAAGAAACGACTGGAGAAGGCCGGGGGCAAATGGGTTGATGAACTTCCTATGGCTTATGGGCCTATCGAACGACCCACAAAACCGCGACCGGACACACCCCGTTTTCCCTATCTTATGGCTCAGAAGCCGTTATTCCAGTCGAGATGGAGGTGTTTTCCCATCGCGTGACTTACTATGATCCGAAAACAAACGCTATATTGCTTGTTGAATCTTTGGATCTACTGGATGAGAAGCGGGAAGAGGCTGATTTGAGAGTGGCCGCACATCGAAGTCGAGTCGCCCGATTGTACAATGCCAAAGTTCGACCTCGAACCTTTGAACTCGGCGATCTCATTCTCAAGAGAATTTATCCGGTCCCTTCACACATGAAGCCAAATTGGGAAGGACCATACGTGATTACACAAAGACTCGGAGATGGCACATTCAAACTATCGACAGTTGACGGACATGATTTGCCAAGGGCCTGGAACAACGAGAGTCTCCGTCGCTATTACACATGACAGGCTTTATTTGTTTCATTATATCTTTCCATTTTGCAATTTCGTTTCTGCATTTCGAAATTAGAACTTGTAATAAGGCAACTGACTTTGCCATATTTTCTTATTTCAGCAATAAAATGCCATTTCTTTGAGCCAGAGCTGTGATTCATTGAATACAATGTACGACATCACGATGCACGAAGAGCTAAATTCCATCATGTAGTGGAATTTATTCAAGTAGGGAGTGGCTGTGATACGACCGACCATTCGCTAAGTGAAACCCGAGCTCGAGGGCAAGCCATCACATCAAGGCTAAAAATGGGCTGATACATGACAATCCCTCACTCAACTCCGTACTCCCAGAGCACGAGACGGAGTATAAACATTAAACCACTCCGTACTCCCAGAGTGTGAGACGGAGTGTAAACATTAATCAACTCCGTACTCCCAGAGTGCGAGATGGAGTGTAAACATGCATCAACTCCGTACTCCCAGAGTGCGAGACGGAGTATAAACATACGTCAACTCCGTACTCCCAGAGTGCGAGACGGAGTATAAACATGCATCAACTCCGTATTCCCAGAGTGCGAGACGGAGTATAAACTTTACTCAACTCCGTATTCCCAGAGTGGGAGACGGAGTATAAACTTTACTCAACTCCGTACTCCCAGAGTGCGAGATGGAGTATAAACATTAAACAACTTCGTCCTCCCAGAGTGCGAGACGGAGTATAAACATTAAACAACTCCGTACTCCCAGAGTGCGAGACGGAGTATAAGCATACATCAACTCCGTACTCCCAGAGTGCGAGGCGGAGTATAAGCATTAAACCACTCCGTCCTCCCAGAGTGCGAGACGGAGTATAAACATAAAGCAAACCCTGGAGTACTCCGAGAGCGCGAGCTGGGTATAAGCGTTAACGAACTCCAGAGTCTGAGAGCACGAACCGGAGAATAAATAACCAAATGCGGTTTCAAGGAAGGAGGATCCGTCCGCCAAACGACTTCAACCGCACCTCAATTGAGTTGCATCACATGTTCATGAACCGAGTTATTAACCAAAAAGCAACTCTAAATCCCCAGAGCGTGGACACAAACTGAACACATGAAGATGCATGATCAATAACTGACACAGATATATAAATCCCCAAAGTATGGATGTAAACACTAAACCGTGGATAATTTCGCACAACGCCTATTACGGATTATCCCCAAGGCTGGGGGCAGAACCAAAACAAATATTGAATTGAAGACAAAAGAGAATATGTTTTCATTTCAATTATCAACAAAAGGAATCCAATTACAAGCTAATTCAAAGAAATTCCTACTAGCGGGGGCCGTATACACGGCTATAGAAAACCAAAAAGACAAAACAAAACGCTACCCCCGAATACGACAGAGCGAACTAAAGAAGCGCTCAATCTTTCTTCTTCCTCGGTTTCTTTTTTGGGGTAGTCCCGCTGGATCCGCTACCCGACTTCCTCCGCAATTTTTTGCTCTTCTCCGGTTTGTCTCCCGGTTGTGGCATGATGTCAACATCCTCCTCAGAGCTCGAGGCAACAGAAATTCTTCTGGAGGATGGAATTGAAGGCATGGGAGCTGTAACAGGAAGTGGAGCAGGAGCACTTGCGATAACCACAGTGTCGCCCGACGATATCATCATTAATGGAGCTGGGCTAGACGGTGCCATGCCAACCCTAGAAATACTACCTGCTATCACAACCGCCATCTCAACATTGATCTCGGCAAAAATCTCATCCTCACGAGGTGCTTGGGCCGTGCTGGACGAACTGGTGGCTGGCATGAAGGAGCTAATAGCTGGAGTAACCCCGCTCATGGCGAAAGATGGATTTGCGAAGGGGTCACTGGATTGACTAAGAAGTTCCTCAATCATCTGAGCATCGAAAGATAACATGCTCATTTCTCCCCCTTCGCCGACCACGGCAGCTGTCATAATCGCCTCGGTAACAATGGCCTCCTGCGCTTGATAAAGGACTTGAGGTGCAGGAGGTGTAGAGATAACAGCCTCGGTCACTGAATGAGAAAAAGCAAAGATTGTTAGCTGAATGTATAGCTTCACATTCACCACTCTAAGTATATGCGGGGGATGTTCAAATACTTTCCTTAGCATGACCCGAAGTGTGGGCAGGTGCAGAGAGAGATGCTCCGATGGGAGACAACTACGACTAATCCGGATTATAAGCAGGGACAGGCTGGAGATCAACCGCGGCAGTGGCTTCGGGCAGTGTCGGAATTAAAACTTCAGCACTTGTTTCATGATGTTCGACCCCCGAGCCCTCACCGGTCTCCATCTGCCGAACACCAAGCCTCTCCTTTTCCACGGAAATCATTGCCTCATGGAGAACCTTCCTCTCCTCCTCAGTGAGCAAGCGCGTCTCAAGCTCAAAATCATCCAGTGCTTCGTCCAGACGCGCTGCTTTCTTTTCCTCCATCAGCCTAGTCCAGGCATTGTACAAAAGCATAGAGTAATCCCCAAGCCAAGATAAATATATGTGCTCCAACACGTTGGTGTTATATGTGACCAGGAGATCATCAAAATCAGCCTCCATCCTGGACTGCTCCGCCTTGATTTTTTCCTCGGTTTTTGCCTCCACAGACTTAACCTTTGCCACCGCCGCACCAAGTTCAACTCGAAGTGATACAGCTTGCTCGCATGCCTCCTGAGCGGCGGTGTTTGCATCACTCTTTTCCTTCACCATTTCAGTGAACTTGGCTTTAAGCTCATTCAGCTCTTTAACGGCAGCATCCCGCTCGGTTGATACGGTGTTATAGCGATGGCCCATCTCTTCTACTAAGGCACATTGTGCCTGCTGCATCCTTGCCATCTTCACCATGGCCTCGTCAGCCTTTTTGAGCGCCTGAGTTTCTGAACTTCGAGACGACTCAGTCTCTGATTGAAGAACCTGGATGATGCGATTTTTCTGGGCAAGGTCAACCTCGAGTTTCTCAATGATTTTCGCCCGGTCAAAGGCTACTTTCGAAGCTTTCGCGGCTACCTTATACCACTCTTTATATTAAGCATAAAAGTCACGAATATAGTCATGCGCGATATTCTCGGCGTCCGGAGGAATCCTCTTGAGATGAGGAGGGAAGACGTATGCATCAAGACAAATTTCTGGAAAATGCTTTCTCATCTGAGCAAGCTTGATGGCTCCTTCACTAGTTAGTTCTGCCGGAGCCTGTTCAACAATGGCGGCTGTCTGTGGTTCAACTCTTTGCCGCTGAGTTTCGGGCCTTGAAGATTGGGAAGGTTGTTGCTGCCGCAAAGACTCAGAGGGATCTATAGGAGCCCTAGGAGGCGGAGGAGAATGAGATCGTGATCGATATTGATGGCTTCTGTCTCTATCAGAGCGCTCTTGACCAGAAAGGCCACGCCAGTAATCTCGATCTCTGTCATAACGCTCCTGGCTGGTATAGCCACGTCCATAATCCCTGTCTGATTCCCTCCTACGGGACTCATAATATGAGGAAGCTCGGTGAACATTGCGGAGCCTATCTAGTGTGGATCCGCGGCCTGACATCTCACCTGCGATAAGAAGAAACTGCAGTTAAGCATCCTATAAAAATAATGTCCAATATGCGGAAATCATGTAGTGCTGTGGAAGTGTGTGTAAATGTGTAAACCCCCTGACCAACCGGAAGTGTCGACCGCACTAATAGGAAAGGGCTCGCTCATATCTAAAACATCTCGGAGTACTTCCAACCCGGGATTGTGATGAATTGATATATAATCCTGGATGGGAATATCACCAAGCCCTTTGAAAATATCTCTCGATTGAGAAGGGGCAGCCTCGGAAATTATGATTCCGAAGTGGGAGGAGACACAACTACAGACTTCCATCCCTTAGATTTAAGTTTTTTGGAAACGACAGCCTTGCTTTTCCGTCTCTCTCCCAATTCTTGAAAATTGCCTGAAAAATCAGCCATCGGCTCGACGTCTGTGTGAGTCCGTTCTTCGTTGCTCACTTCGGTTATCACGACTTCGAGCGTTTTCTTCGCCATCTTCTTCTTCTTCTTTGGAAAAGGCCTCAGCATCCCCTCGGTGACTATGCTTTGATTTGCTTCAATCAAGCCAAGAGCTCTTAAGTTATAGTCAGTCAACACCGAGTCGATGAGCCTCAAATCGCTCGGGATCTCTTGAAGGCTCCGAACTATGCCCTTGTAACACCCGCCTTCAGGTCTGGAGATAATGGCTGTAAGAAAAGTAGGGTGTCAATACTAGTGCCAAAAAACCATTAGTCAAGGAAATCATCGACTGGTTACGACACTTACGCCTAGACAGCCACCTCCTAGCGAAACCTGGAGGACACCGGATATAAAACCATTCGTTCTTTAAGTAGCCGAGTCTGGTCCAGGCTCCGGTTATAACCTGGCAGTTCCTGACTGCCTCCAAAAACGTAAAGGATGGACTATCACCTTTACTCTTGAAATTAAATAGGTATCTGATTTCCGTTGGTGTTGGTGGACGGAAGAGATGGTCCATAAATACGATGAACGCACTGTTCAGTAGCGCGTACCCGTTGGGGTGTAATTGAGAGGGAGAAATTCCAAGAAATGATAACATCTCCCTAATATATTGATTAAATGGAGGGAGTGTTCCAGCCGCACAAGCATGGCGATAAAAGGCAGTGCACCCTTCGGGCGGATAGTGAGGTCTGTCACTAGATCCTGGCAATAGCACGTCGTCTGAAGAAATGTTGTGCCTCGTGCATATCCTTCCCAACAAGTTTTCAGAAATATTGGATTGGACGGAGTCTATAGGGTCCTCAATAAATATAGCCTCTTGTAGCTCGTCTGGAGCTGGATCTACTATCTCCGCCGGGATGTCTGGAATTTCGAGGACCGGAGAGGGAGAACTCTGAATCTCTTGCTTCTGAGAGCTCGAAGATTCCATCACTGACTAACTCATCAGAAAGTAACGTTATGCAAATGAAAAACCCGTTCATTTCCTAGTGTGAGGTGTGTGAAAGTGATGTGAAGTGCAATGCAGCTAATACTTAGTGAATTCAACAAAACCGAAGACAAGATGAAAACTTCGGAAATTATGAAGTTTGGTTAAAATGACCGTCATCGCTGACCGTCACAGACCATATTGTCCGAAATTCATGGCAATTAGTTCATGTTTTATTTGTCAAAGTACAGTTCCATCAACGAGCTTCGAAGGGCAGTCAAGTACACAGTATAAAAGTTCAGTCCGAATATGCATAGATGAAGCTCGTCGGAATCATGCCATTGTTTATGCAAAATTTCGTATCCATGAAGGCTTATTCGAATCAATCAAAATAAGAGTCTAGTTTCGAATCGATCAGGAGAAGCCCAACTTTCGTATCGATCCAGACTGAATCGATACACTTCTTATCGATCGCAGTAGAGCATTCGGAACCATCAGGAAGCATGGGCTTCGCATCCATCATCGGTCGAAATTTCGCATCGATCTCAAAAGATAAAAACTTCACATCAGGTAAACCCAGGCGTCGTATCGATCGCCTACATAAGATTTTTCAAAACGATAACAGGGTGCAACTCAACGTAACGATCACCACGAATCGATGCGATTTTCTGCCACCTATGATCGATTCAACCCACAAACCTCTAACTCTTATGACCAGATCGATACGAACACCTTCGAGAAGTATCATCTCCCAAATCGATTCGACTGCCGACACTCCAGATCGACACGAAGGAAAGGTCCTGCTTTTCTCCAAACAGCCTCTCTTGATTTCATTCTCGATTTCGAATCCATCAAGATCGATACGAACACGAATGGAAATAGAAGGGATTTCAGATCTTGTAACTCCAAATACTTAGTCGAATTACCTACCTAAATGTGAAGTTAGATGAGAAAGGCTTGGATGCTAGTTCGATTCGAAGAAGAAAGTAGTTCGTTCGTCTTTGTTCTTGAAATCTGGAATCGATTCGAAGCACGCAAGAAAATGAAGCAGAGGTAAAAAGTGAAAGAAATGAGCAGAGCCTCAGTATTTATAGTAACTCAAGCGGCGATTCGCTTCCCGGTGTATATGACCGGCCTCAATAGGTGAAAATCCAGACCGATTCGAAGTGCCTTGCTCGAATCCATCGACTTTTGCCTCCATCGAAACGAAGCAAACATCGGCGTCCACCAGTTTGAGACCACCTTTCGTATCCATCGATTCGACTCCATCCAGTATGCTCTGAGTTCATCGATACGAAATGCAAAACAAAGATAGCTCTGAAAACACTCGACTCCATCGATTCGAAATCATCGATTCGAATCCATCAATGCTTGATCCATAGCAACGAGAACTCATCGGTACGAATAAGAATTTCGTATCCATTAAAGATTTTCGTGTCCATAAAAGCAATGCACACTGATTGAACGCATATCTAACAGAAGATTACGACAAATCAGTTACAGTAGCACACATTACACCATCCTGACAATTAGCTATTCATGAATCTAAAGAAATGATAAGAGATTATAGTTTTCAGCTAAAAGACGACTGTCAAGCAACTAATTGGACAGAAATATTCAGCATAAAAGACTGCGGCTTCTCAAAGCACGTCATGTTCACACAAAACGTACTTTGGGGGGCAAATGTTATCTCGCCTTTTGGCAAGGCCGAGATACCAAGGTACCGACTGAAAGCCAAGAGTCATTCGTCATGGATATCGATGAATTTTGTCCGAGTCCAGATCGAGCCACAATTGATATGACACGACAGGCACAGCCATGGGAGCCTGCATTCCAAATTTTAAGTCAATCCGAGCTCGAGTGCTCGAGTTATGATCGATCCAAGTTGAAGGGAAAAATCACAATTTCGTGTCCATCAAATGGCCTGGTTTCGTATTGATCAATATTGACCTCTTCGTATCCATCGGCAGAAGGAATTAGCCTCACGCTTGCATGGTTCGTATCCATCAAGTTGAAGTCCTTCGAATCCATCAAGTACAGTCATTTCGTATCGATCGACTGAAACACATCATGATCGATACGAACGAAACCCCACTCGAATCCAGATGTAATTGATACCTCCGAATCCATCGAGTCAAGGCGGTGAAGTCTCCGGGACGACTCGATCAAATAGGCAAAGAAAGCTGATCGATGCGCATGATACGCTCCACGTCATCGCGAAAGCACGTGACACCATCGATTCGAAGCAATCGATTCGAATGAATCGATTCGAACGGAGCAGCCTGACGAAGATCCTTAGCTCGAATCGACCATATCTCGAGATCCATAATCCCAAATGCTATGAAATTTTCATAGAAGCTTACGTACATGTTGAAGAATGTCCACACCAAATTTCAGCTCGATTGGATGATTCTTTGATCGATTCGAATGGATTTCGAATCGATCCCAAAGTGGGCCCAGATTTCCTGGAGTCGGGCGCGTGGGCCCCCTCACGTGCCAGAAGTGGTCTACCGAAATTTAGGCGAAATATCAGCCTCCTACATCTATAAATAGAGCCCCTGGTCATTCAGAAAAGGGATCGGACAATTTTAAGAGCTAAAGAGCACCCAGACCCTGCCAGATTTACTCCAGATCACCATTGCTGCCTTAGATTCATACTATAATCATAAAATCTGTTGTACTACACTATAAGAAATTGTGATCTTCAAGTATCGAGCAATAAAATCATCAAACTTCATAGTGGCCATAGGCGAAACGCCGAACCACTCTAAATTGTTGTCTTCTGTGCAATTTACTTTCTGTTATTTGGAATTTTTGTTAGATAATCCTCATTTTCAATTTTCTTTCTTCACTTTTATCTCTTCAAAAACTTCCTAAGAGTGTTGTGCCCATTTTTGGTACAAACAAATAATTATCCAATTATTGCATTTTTTTCTAAATAAAAACAGTTTCCATTCATTTCCACTTACATAACATGAAATAAAATTTTCAAACTCTATTTTCACAACAAATCCTCAATTCTCACAATAATTAGATTTTTAACTCAAATTTTATTCTTAAAACCAATATTAAATTATAACCTTCGATATAATTTAACATAAAAAGATGACCCCAAACCCAGGGTTGTTACATGGGGCGAGGCGTTTTCTTTTTAGTCAATGGTGGAAGTGGGGCGCGGTAGTGTTCGACTTCGGCCAGGGAGTGATGGAGTCCAGGATCTTGGGTTGGGGATGATCGGCAGGTGAATGCGAGTTTGTGGGTATGTTCGGCTTCGTGAAATGGTGGCTCGACCATTGGTGCACATGCACGTGCATAAGTGCACGGTGATGGCGTTACTGGGTGTTGGGGCCAATCGTGTTTGGTGATGGTGGTTGCTGTAGCTTTTGGGCCTGGGGTCTCGTGTCGTGGGTGAGTTGGTAGTGTTATCGGTGGGGTAGCATAGGTCGATCGGAGTTTGGGTTGGACGGTGATCGTGGGTTGATTGTTGACTGGAGATTGGAATGGGAAAGAGAGGGAGGAAAAGAGAAGGGGAAAATGGGAAGCAGTTTTTTTTCTTTCTTTCTTCGGTAGTTTAGTTTGGGCTTCGGATTTTATTTAAAAATTAAATGTTCAATTATATTTATATACCTTGTGAATTTTAAAAAGGGACAATAAATGCATATTAAACCCGTTCGACACGAAACTGATTTCGATGGGTTCATATCGACGAACGCTACGTCGTCATACGACTCGTCGTAGAATTTAAACCAGTGGAATTTTACGGTATTTTGAAACGGGCAGATTTTTAATACCGTTTTAATACCAAATATCGACGTTAAATTTATACGACCATATATTGGAGATATTTTTCCTGATAAAAATAATGGCGAGTTAATTTTATTTAATCACGATGTTTTTGACATCTGTTTAGCGGAATAAAACACCATTCTGCTAATTGTTTTAGTTGGATCCCTGTTGGCAGAATAAATCACCGTTCTGCCCCTATTAGTGAATATATCTGTTTGTGAACATTTATTGGCAGAAATAATACCCTGATCTGCTATTATATTGTACGGACATCTATTTATTATCCTGATTTTATACTAGGCAAATATGATGCTAAACGAATGGTTAAAAAAATAGATTGTATGGATATATGTATCTGTTATTCTGGACTATTTGAAATTGGATGGTAACTTGATTAAGTACCATTGGAATTATTAAGCCTTCTTTTTCGATTTGGGTTTGACTTTGAACCAAATTTTGGTTAAAAATGATTATTATTTATTTATGATATTTTAAAGTTAATTAGTAAATATTTTGATAATGAATTAAAATAATTAATTTATTATTCTAAAAAATTAGTTAAATAATTATTGTTCCAAAGCTATTTAATTATTTGGATTGTTTAAGATATATTAATGATTAATTAAAGTTATTTTATAGTGATTGTTTAAAGTTAATTTTTATTTAGGAAATTAATTAGTATTAAAGTATATTTATTTCAAAGATAAATTTATTAAATATTAATAATGTTTTAAAATAATATATTATATAGTAAACTTTTATAAATAAGTATTTTATTAATTAGAACTTGTAAAATTGATATTGAAACTTTATAAATATTATTTTGAGAAGATTATTAAACAAAGTTTTTGAAAAGTAATGGTATACTTTCATGGCGTAATCGGAGGCAGTGAGTGTCTGCAGTTAAGTTTTGGATTTCTCTGGGATAGAGATGTAACCATTGAGCTTTGAATCCATGGGTGATACCACAGTGGTGCTTTCCCAGATTTATTTTTAAGGGTTTCAAATATTTATAAAAATGAATGGTTTCGTGAATATACTTATCCAGTGAGATAAGCATGTGCTATTTTGATTAAGTAATTTTGAATTTATCGAAATTTACATTAATAAGGCTTAATGTTTTCAATAGGAAATGAAACCTTTGTTTGGATGATTGTATGTTTGATATTTAAGTAACCGACTATCAAATTCTAGACCCAAGAACATAACTTTGGGAATATCTAGAAGAAAACACGGGAAATATGTGGTACAGTTACCGTTCAAGGTGTTATACTGTACGTATAAATTTGTTTTCATTCTTCTAGGATGATGATAAGGATATCCGTCCACAAAACGATTAGGAGGTGATCTCCCATCTTATTTTCGTCTGTTTATCTCCTAAAGAACCGGGGGTGAGTTTACCTGAAAATATCGAACGTTGTTTCGAAGAGACCGGGATCGGGTAAGTTATCCGAAAACCACTTCGATCCAATGAGAAAATTTTCGAATGAAGACAAGAGCATGGAGTCGAAGATGGAGCATTGAAGTGCAAGGGCTAATCGCTACTAATCCTGAGGATTATTCCAAAATGGATGTAGTAGGAATAGTGCCTTCGGTTCCGTTCGGACCCAGAACGGACTTGTATGGATGAATGCTATCAGTACATTGTCACTGGAGTACAATGAGCATTCTAAGTAAATATTCCTTAAAAAGGAAATCGTAGCCTCCATCAACCGGGAATGACTGAAAAGCAGGGGAGATGCAGCAAGGCTAAGTGGGTAGCACCCAATTAGGGTATGTTTATCACATTTCTAGATACCCTCGGATATTATTACTATGATTCATGGAAGGAGCTCGGAAAAGGGTGGGAACACCCAGGGTGATAACATATTCGATCTATCCACCCGGTCTTGTGTTGCAGGGGATCCCGGCATGGTCCTCGGTACACTGTTTCTAGACGTGTACTGTGACAGGTGGTACCTAGTGCCTAGTCATTCGTATGGAATCCATTCTCCAATAAGCGCCGTATAGTTTTGATTGTGCCCAACTATTCTGAAACATGAGATGCAAGCATTTTAGCTATTTGAATAAGTATTTGTACATAGATACTATTATAATATCATTGGATTTTCTATAAAAGTGTTTTGGTTACCGTAAGGGAAAAATCCGTCGTGTTTATGTGTGGCATGGTCTTACGGGATACCTTTGATTTTAAAAAGGATTTTGAAAGTTATAACGAATAAAATTCCTTGTGATTTAAATTCTCATGTTGGTTTTACCAGACTGACCCGGGCATGGTTTTTCCTATATGCTCGGGTCAGACCGAACATATTTCCAGGTACAGCTGGGAGATTGGAGCTTCAAGAGAGGAGCTGGAGTCCCGGAGACGTATTCACGTAGATGATTATATTCCATTGCATTTAGTTGTGTATATCAGCAATTGTAAGGACAGGTTGTTATAATTGTCCATGCTGAATTGGTTGTATACTCTGATAGATGTCTGTATAGGTTAAGTTACAGTTTTGTTTTATGTAAAACTTGTTCTATATTATAGATTATTCATTTTCGCTGTGAGATTTTGTGTTGTTATATTTTTTCTTCTATCTTCCTTTTACTTTCTTTTCTTACTATCCACTTTTCTGTCCAATTCGGACTCGATAAGTTTGGTAAAGTGTCTGTTCGAACTGTACAGAAAAAGTGGGTCGTGACACGGACAGTCTCTAATATCTTGGTTTAGTAAAAAGTAGAATTGTGTTTCACTATTGACGTGTAAAGCGTAATATATATCTGCTGCTTTGGCATGTGCTCGGGTGATATAGATGTAGCAAACTCTTCGTGACTTTGGGATATACGTAACTAAATCTGTAATTTATTATGATTACGAGTGCTATAAACTTGTCAAAGTATCTAATAAACCATTCTCATACCAAACACATTGATATTTGTCATTATTTTCTACGTGATAAAATAGGAAAAGATGTGATATCTCTTGACTTCGTTCCCTTTGAAAATCAAACAACAGACATACTTACCAAACCTTTAAATGAAAATAGTTTTATCAAGTTACGTCAAGAACTGGGTATTATGTCTCTATAAGATTTAAATTAATAATATACATATCTTATGGTGAAATTTTTATTTTTATTTTTTTTCCAAACCAATGATAAAAAAGTCTAATTGACATTTACTTAAATCATGGAATACTAGTTCTTTTTAAATTGCAGAAAACAAAAAAAATTATACCATAAATAACATTCTATATTTAGTAAAGTTATAATAATAAAGCAATCAAATACCACAAATAAATGATTAAAAATCAAATAGCTAAAATAATATAAGCCTTAAACATTCATTTACCAAAAATAGCATTTTAGTTTATATAAATCAAGCTTTTATAAATAAAACTTTATAGGAAAATATTTTTAAGATCTTCCTTAAAAACTTTCAAAATGTCGTCTAGTTATGGTTCAACATATTCATCTATCGACTATAGTTCACATTCCTCAAAAAGCTCTTACTCATCTCCAACCAAAACAATGCCACCATCGAATAAATCATCTTACTAAAAATTATTCCATCGCCTACATATCAACTGGTTACTCTCTGAAGGGTAAGAAAGTCAAACGGTCAATTAATCTTGAATCATCATCTTCCAATACCAAAATTGATGAAATTTTTCACTATCAACAAGTGATGGGAGTTCAAAAAGAGATGTATTACGAGCAACGCAGGCAAGGAGCACATCATAATTTTCTTGAAAGATGTATTCTGGCAATTTGTGGACATTCACTAACGAAGAATATCATATGTAAAAACTCTCCTCGGCTAACAGAAACACCGGTGAATAAATACGACTTAACTCCAAGAAATTCTTGTGGACAAGGATCATAGGAACGAAGATTGGAATCACACTCCAGTTCGAATAAATAGATGGTCTCCCCTTATTCCTTCAAGTGAGAAATCTAAAATTGAACCAAACTCATGGAAACACTTTTCGGTAGTTTATTATAAATAAGTTAGAATCAAATAGATAAATTTAAAATTCTTAAACAATAAGTTTAAAGTCTATTTTGAACAGTAGAATAAAGATGTCGGAAAACACAGCATGTCAGACGTTTGGACAAAAGATCCAGATGTTTGGAAGGTTGTAGATAATAAAAGTTTACAAATTTACCTAAAACATACGTCTAAATTTTTGAAACAGACATCTAGTTTCACTTAAAGATGTCTAGTTCAAAAATTCCAGACGTCTGGAAGTAGTGCAAATTGTTCCCTTGCTCACTAGTTTGAAATTACCAAAACTGGACAGTTTGATTATTTTATTCCAGACATTTGGTTGGCTACTGACCACAAAAAATAATTTTTCCAACCTACTTTTTCACCAACCAACTCTTCAAGTTTCATAGCCTCTATCTTCATAAAATCCACATTTTCCTTAATTTAAAACCCTAGTTCAAAAATGTAACGACCCTGAATTTGGTCGTTTTAACTAGGCAATTATATATATTTTATATAGTCAATAAATAGTTTTTTATTAATAAATAAACTCATTTTAATTAATTAATAATGAGGGAAAAATCATTTTCAAAATTTGTTTACCAAATTAAATAGTTCGTAGAAAAATAGAAAATGTGACCGAAGGACGTTTTCCACAATTTCGACCTTTCGACACCAGAAAGTTGTCGGGAATCTTGTTCGTCTTTGTGCACCATATGTACACATAAATAGTAGATAATTAACTAAATAGTAATACACTTAGGAATAGATTATCTTATGTTAATTATAATTAACATATGATGTGACAATTCATAACTTTAAAAATATTAAACATTATATATAAATATATATTATTAAGTGTTTTCATATCTTAATATTTTCATAATTAGACATCATTACTCATCATGAGCTTAAGGATTTGACTAGAGAAGGAGGGGGGATGTGACAAGAGTGAGCGGTAGGAAGGTGATGTGATTTTTCAAATATCATGACATATTATGTTAAATCATTAAAGGATAATTTAGTAATTTTCTCCAAATCTTTTATCTTATAAATATACATCCACACACACACATTCTCATTTGATTTCTTCTCTTCACTTTCTAAAACTTCCTCTCCAAAATATCCATGGCTTCCGTAGTTTGCAAAAGTTAGGAAAAAAAATCAAGTTTTTTCACTTCAAAACACATTTCCCTGAGCTAAAACCCTTCTCTACCACCTTACACACCCTCGTCCATCAAGAAACTACCCACATTCCCACCCTACACCCCAGGCCAAGCCAATAGACCATCAAGCCGAGCCCATTAGTAGCAAAAAATCCAAGAAAGAAACTTCCTTTTCGAGCTCTAGGTTCATTAGCAAGGTCTAATGAAAGTTAGAGTTGAATCCGAGGAATTTCGGTGAGTAAACTACCTTACTTTAGAAAAGATTTTTACTTTATTATTAAGTCATTTTTATAGTGATAATACAGTTTAGAAGTTGAATGGTAACCATGTGGTTTGATTATGATTTGGATGGTTTATTATAGCTTGATTTGGTTGTGGAAATGGCTGTTGTATTATAAAGTTAGTAAGCATGTGTGTGTGTGTGTATATATATATGTATGTATGTATGTATACTTGCAATCTATGATGAAGATGGTTTGTGTTAGTAATGTGTTGATTGGAAAACATGAGCTATGGCATGAGTTTTGGTAAACAAAGTTAGCTACTTTGTGTAACTACGACGGATTTGAAATCCGGTTGGAATCGAAGTTGTTTTTCAAAGTTTAAAGTTTTGCAGGTTAAATCTTGTAGCTTTAGTTTCAAAAGTTTTTTTTTAAATTTTATAAATAATGTTTCAAACCATGAGAAAAAAGTAAGAGGATATGAAATGGTTCACTAAGAATATGTTAAAGCGAACTGCGCCCATGGCGATTGTCGCTATGGATGCAGTTCGACGAAATTTATCGATTTTAGTTTTAAGTAGTTTTAACATGAAATTGTTTTGTAAAAGTTTTCAAAACAAACTTAATTAGTAGTTAAAAGTAATTAAGTTTTGTGATTTAATTATTTAATTAATTAGTTAAATAAAAATTAATTAGGCTTAATTGGTAATTAAGAAGGTAATTAGTAATTAATCAACACTTAAGTTAATTACTATTGTTTGATTAATTTAGTTTTAATTGGTATTTAACATGGTTAAAAAGTAATTAATGGTTAATAATTATTTAACTAAGTTAATTAGTTAATTAATTATTATTTAATTAAGTGATTAATTAATTAATATTTTAATTAATTAGGGTTTAACTAATAATGATATGATTTAACCTTAATCAAGATTCATTAGGAAGTTAATTATGGCCTAACTAAGTTCATTAAGTCTAATTAGAGTTTAATAATGATTTAATCTTTATTTAATTTGGATTAATTAGGATTTAATTAGGGTTTAAACTGATATATTTATTTAAATCTTTTCCAAAGGTGATTTTAAATTAAACCGAATGTGTTTAAACCAATATTTTTCTCAAGGTGAATTGATTCCAAACCAAATGATCTCTTGCGTGGACTATTAAGTACCCGAATGAATTAAAGTAGTGATTGAAAACGTTGACTCATTTACGAAAAGTAAGTGACTTGTGTTTAGCACAAATGTTGGATATCGAAATTGTGATAAACATAAGGAGGTTAATTTCGGTAAGCGGGTCATGATAACTTAAGTATGGAATGTGTTTCCATATGTTAATCTCCCACCTGATAGTGAAGTTGTTCACTATTAATAACTTTACCCTTTTAAATTATCGTATATTGGTTTAAAGAGACTGGGATCGGATGACAAGCTGTTATTGGAAAACCATTTCAAACCAACGTAAACGTTCAAATTGGAAGTATTGAAGTCATGATCAAGATTCATGACTTGAAGTGCAATGGCTATTTGCTTCTAACCCTAAGGGTGATTCCAAAACAGGTGTTGTGGAAATAGTACCTTTGGTTCATTCATCTCCTAATGACCTGTATGGACGAAAGCTGACATTGTGTCAACATTGGAAGGCAATGTTAGCATTCCAAGAGGGAAGTGCTATTGAATGGTAAAATGTGGCCTCAAGTCTCATCAACTGAGAATGACTAAAATAGGGGATATGCAGCAGGGCCATGTGGGTCGCACCTATTAGGGTATTGATCATCCCATCTAGAATGAGTCCTATTCTCATAATTAAGTCCCAGAATGGTTGCTGATCCTAACCAAGGGGATGATCATATCAGTACTATCCAGTAAGGAGTAGGCCAGTCCTGTGTTAGCTGGTGTCGTTAGGTATGACCTCGGTACATTTTCTAGAGGTGTACTGTGACGGGCGGTAGCCAATAGCCCAGTCATTAGTCAAAATTCGTTCTCCAATACGAGCTTTACGGTTTTGATTATAAACCTAATATGTTGGAATGCGAGATGCAAGCATTTCAATTATGTTCTCTATTTACTTTAAACCCTTAGACATTATAATAATATCATCGATTTTATATAGAAGGTGTTTTAGTTATCGTAAGGTAAAACCTGTCCGTGTTTATGTGCGATGTGGTCTTACGAGATACTCTTGTTTCCAAAAGAGTTTTCAAATCAATATTCTATTGTTTTGAGTTTACTCACACCAGACCCATGTCTGACCCGAAGTTTATTTTCTTTTCCCTAAACTCTTGGGTACTCAATTTTTATGAGTAGTCAAGTGAACCAGGTTTCTCTCCAAAGCATGATGGAGGAGATGGAGCAGGTGGCTTCATGGATAGTTATTAATATTATTAAGTATTCCGCTGTGGGTGTATGTATGTATGACCTATCACCTATGTCTTTTGTGGACAAGCAGTTGTAATTGTCCTAGTCTAGAACTTGTATTATTGAACTCTGATGTAATATTTTGGCTTGACTATGTAATATACTATATTATCTATTATATGTTGTTCCATGTGTGGTAAGGTTTTATGTTTGATTAGTCTTTCTCTTATCTTTCTTATTTCTTAAACCCATAATGATTCGTCTTTCGAATGCAAGAAAGGTGGTTCGTGATCAAAAACATAACTCATCAAAATCAAATTCAAAATTACAATGGGTCCTAAAATTTCAAAAAGAAAAGGCAAAAATGTTGAATCTTCAAGTGCTCCACCTCAAATGCTCCTCCAACCGAAGAGCAACTTGAAGCTTGGCTCCATTATGACAAGAGGAGTATAACAAGATTCAAACAACTCTCTTAATTGAAGACTTTTCATGGTATTTTTCATGGTCTTCATAAATATCCATAATATAATCCACTTGCTTTTACCGATCAAGCTCAAATCACAAGTCTAATAGATTATCAGGATAATCAAGTAGAAATTTGTGATCTTAGTGTCCTTTTTTCTAGCCAATATAAATAATCCGCCAATTTGATTACATCGAGACAAAGGAGTTCTTTGGACTAGTGTTTATGGCAACATCCTCACAATTAAAGTTAGCAATAAAGCAATAATTCTATGTGTGGAAATGATGGCATCGACTTAGATGATGTAGATATAGGAAATTCCCATAATGAAATTTCACATCATTTATGGGAATATGGTAAAAAGGAAACAAAATCCATAAACCTTCATCCAAGATTAGGCTTCTTCTTCGCATGTTGATAAAAATAATATTTCCTTGATATGGTAGCCATGAAATTGTCTACGATAATGAATTTCAAGCCCTATATGCTATTTTTGGCAACATTAAAGTAGATTGGCCACAATTCATTTATGATGAAATACGAACATACTTCGACATCAAGGAACAATCTCTGATCCATGCTCCTTACATCACTTGGCTACTCAATGCCTATAACGTTCAAGGTCATGGAACTGATCGTAGTTCCATTCAAACTGCTGGAAATATATTTTTAGTTTAATGCATCTTCTGGAAACTAATCCAACTTATCTCCCTTTTGAACAATGCGACCAACAAAGAAAAGGAAAGAATCCAATGATTAAAGAGCATATGGAAAGTGAGGATGATGATGATGAAAATGATGTTAATAAGGGTAAAGATGTGGAAGAAAATGTGCAAGAAGAAGATAGTGAAATTGAATCCGTACAAGTCAGTAAAGCGGATTACAAGTCATATACTAAGAAGGAAAAACTTCAATCTGACATCACTATCTCCAAAAATCAAAAGAAACTTGAACATCAATCTCCAAAGGTATTTCCCAAGTCACCTATTGCCTTGACCATATTGAAATAAGTATAGATTGAAACACAAATGCGGTCACTAATTTCAAAACAATCCTAATGAGAATGTGGAAGAATTTCAATGGAGAATCACCACCATAATCACCAACTTGGCGTGATTGGTAAGGTAATTTTAAAATTACATACTTTTGTTTTTAGTTTCCAAAACAAAAGGAACTAACAAACATTATTCATACATAAAATTTCATTGTTTTTTGGTAAATTTTATGGACATGCATGCAACCGGGCTTTCACTTTGGATTGATTCTATGCTTTTTGGTCATCCTACAACCTCAAGACTCTTTGGGATTTTTGTGTTTTCTGTTTAAGTTGTTAATGTTTTATTAGCAAACTCATGTTGTTTCATCTCTCCTTGTGGTAACTTTGTGATAAGTTATGTATGTATATGTGCTCAAAAACTCATATTATTTCATGTATAGTGTTTTTGTTATGTAAGGTAAAAACTTATGATGTTTGTTTAATGTAGTTTATGTTTATGTTATTTTATATAAGTGTTCTTTTATTTTATTATGTATTAGTATATATATCCTTAATTCTACGCATCATATATTCCTTTTTGTTAATGACAAAGGGGGAGAAAATAGGGGCATATTGATAGAGGGAGTAATATTTACCTTACATACTAATTTTTGAAATATATAGTTGTCATCATCAAAAAAAGGGAGAATGTTAGATCCTGCCTTTTCGATTCAATGAGACAACTACATATTCCATATATATACACTATCATTATATTGTGTAGGAATATATACAAGGAGATACGACGATCGGCGTCAAAATCGAGTTTAATTGAAGAAGACAAATAGAGTTTATCTATTATTTTTGTAGTCTTAGATTTTATGTAAAATCTCCAAGTTTGATGATTACAAACATACACACAAAAATGTTTTGAAACCTATTTTGCAATGAAATGATTTTTAAGAAATATTTATTTAAAACAAAATAGTCAAAAATAATAAATTTTGAGATTTCAAAGAAAATGAACCAAATAGTTCATATTCAGACGTTTGTCTCTTTTGTCACAGACCTTCGTAAGCATTCAAATAAAAAACAACATTTTTGTTCATATTCAGACGTTTGGATTTTTTATAACATTCCTCTATATTGCTATTCAGATGTCTGATACAAAAATTCCAGACATCTAGATCACTTGTTTTTTGTTCGTGTACTTCCTGTAATTTTTTGTGCTTACTCAGACATCTGAGCGCTTTTACTCAGACATTTGAATCCGATGAACAGAAACAACTCTTCATAGAAATTCAAATTTTGAAGAGTCACCTTCTTTCCTAAAAGTTGCAATTCTTCAAATGGTTGCAACTATTGATTTGGAACATTTCATATCTATAAATAGAGTTGAGATTTCATATTTTAATTCACCAATTCTTTCCATATTTCTAATCTATACGCACTTGTTATTTACACATATTCTTAATAGTTTACTTCCTACAATTATACGTTCAAATCATCATCTTAAGGAGATTATAGGAATGGTGTACTCAATAGACTTATCCATGTTATCTAGAACATAGTCAGTTAAGAATCTTACTACCATTTGTAGTCGGTCCTGTTGAAGTCCTTCAGGCATGAAGTCCTATTCGGCCGCTTAGACGGTTTGTAAAACCTATTCCTCCAGGTTAAGTGACGGTATAGTTTTAAATCCAAAAGGAGTCTGAGACTGGACATAGAATGGGAAGTTCGAACCAATATAAAAATCTCTGATGCACTTTACTTATTGCAATTTTTATACTGCTAGTTTGATCTAAGTTTTTATTTAGTAGATATAATCTTATTACTTGATCCACATAGACTTTCAAAAGTAGCCTCCAAACGATAGCGCTTCTCTAGATCTCCTAATTGCTTACCACTCCTCTTTATCTTACTCTTGATTTGATTTACTTTTGGGTTTAATTTGGAGTTTAATTTGATTTTAGAATTAGGGAAGAAATTAGGGTTTCAGTAGAGATTTTGGCAGCATCTAGTTACTATCATCTCAAACTAGTGATTAGGGTTTAGGTTAACATCTAATTTATAGAGGTAAAAAGCTAATTAAGGCCATTATATTAACTCGGCAATTATCTCAACCGGACATTGTTTACATCGCTCGCACATAATCAATCTCGGCCACAAATCTCTAATCCAAAAGCAAACAATGCCTGCACAATTCACTACACGGGTCGATCACTTGGTTGCCTGGGTCGACTGCTACCGATCTAGTGGGACCCCCTTGGGTCGACCGCTACTGGTTGACTGGGACCCCCTTAGGTCGACCCAACCTTTTGTTGTATTTATTTAAGTTTATTCAATTCTTCAGACACTCATAACTCTTATACTAACTTGGATTACAACAAGTTATATATGAAAATTGTTCGGAAAATTGCTATGGACACAATGGTGCAAGTCCTATAGCCATATTCAGATGTTTGTAAAAAATTTCTTTTAAGTCCTTGTTTTAATTTAATTCACTTTCCTTATTAAATTTTTGTATAAATTCCTATTATATTCTTTTTAAACTTCTTGTAAATTCTGGGGTGTTACAGCTGTAACAGTCTATCCTCACAAATAATAAGTTACCATCCCTCAGTCAAGAGTGAAGCCGATAGGTTAGAGCATTATTGCTTCTAAACCCTACTAGATCATAATTCTTAGCTCTCAAATATAGAATAAATCTACTTTGTCGGCTTTTAGTGCTAAATATAGGATTAAATACTTTCCATATACAACCAAATACATAAAGCATGCTTAAGTCACATAAAGCACGATTAAGTGACACAAAACACGATTAAGTAGTATAAGCGACTTCTAATCCTCTTTTTATTTAATTAATTCTTTTATTAATTAAAACTTCTTTGTAAATACTTGTATATATATTTAATACCTTTACAAAAGATATATACATGTATACTACTATTTCACTATTCATTTCCACTTTTTCACTATTCATTTCTACTCTTTTAATACTTAGAGATGTATCCATATTCTTATCCACAAATCTTAAATAAGATTTCACATTTTCAAAAGTACAATTAAAATGGGTTAAAAAAATGTTATTAAAACATGTTACTATAAACCCAAAACCATTTTATACTTAACGTTATGTTTAAAACATGCTTTTAAAGATCCAGTTACGTTCATAAGTACAGTTTAAAGAGTTAAAAACAATGTTGCTAAAACATTGTTTACTATAAACCCACAACCATTTTATACTTGTCATTATCTTTAAAGACATTCATTTTAAAAATTAACTATAACTTCACTTATTAAACAAGGTAATATACTTTTAATTAACTTTACAAAACCATTATAACATAAGTGTTATAATATAGAAATTCTTTTATTCTTTTATAAAATACTTAACTTGCTTCTAAACTTATATATATAAATATTTTAAAATACTTCTAAATATGTTTTAAATATATAATTACTTTAAATAACAAATTCATAATTTACTAAAAACCTTTTTATTATCAATGCTACAAAAGAAATCTTTAAAAAAAATTAATATCTAACTACTAAAAATATATTTAAAATTCTAACCTTTTTTTCATACTCAAATCCATGTTATTACACTTCCCTAAAAAGATTCCATAAAGAACATAAATTTTAAACCATTTAAAACATGAAAAACTAGTCAAAATGTCACAATAAAACAAAATATTGCAACAAGCCCAGAAGTGCTGCAGTAGACCAAAGACAGCCTTTATAAATGATCTAAGGTTTTGGACAAAGAACAATATGAAAATGCATGATCTTTGTGGTCAGTTTTTTTTGTACAGTAAGTAGTATATGTAGACTACATAAAACCCATGAAATGAAACCCATAAGGTGATCTTCCAAATTAATTATAAAAATTCTCGAAATAAAGGTATATTTCAAAGTGCATTTATGGTGATGTTTTTGCTCCTAACTTTAGCCACTTTGTTCAACCAGTTATATAATGCTATAAACTCTAATTTTTTTACAGTAATAATTGAACATGATATATTTATTAAAAAAGCAAAGAAACCCTTAAGAACTTCTTCCAAAGTTAACTTAAAAATCATCGAACAAAGGACGATTTCAAAGTGCATCCATAGTGACTAATTCGCTTCTAACTTTCACAACTTTGTTTCACAAGTTCTACAACTTTTAAAACCAACTACTTATTATCCCACACACTGAAATATGTATAGATAACATCCAAAATATATTATTTCACATTTTATAAACATATCACCACATTGAACAAGTTTAAACACAAGTGGATTCAAAATGCACTCAAACGACTATCGTTATACAGTCACTTTCATATTCACATCAATTGAACAAACAAGCCAATCAACCATATAAATACATTGTCAAGGTCACATCACATGTTATAAAAGGTAATATAAATGATGTTATACATTATAAAGTTCTCATTTGCTTTTAGAAGCAAGAGGATCCAAAGTTTATAACTTTAATTAGTTATTGGATTTTAACTTCATATTTCAAGCACATAACAATATAACATAATATATATTCGTTCAATGGTGGGTAAACTCATTCTATAACCAAGATAGCAAACAACACAAGCCACAAGAACCTAAGAACAACTTCCTACCGTCACCAAACCTTCAAAGATCCAATCTTTAGCCTTCACAAGCCAAGACAATACCCCCTCACCTCCATTGCTCACGGCCAAACTCAAGTGCCCCATTTATGCATCCTTTCTTCCACTTTCAACTTGATTCCTATGTTCCTTAGGCCTCTAGCCAAAGTTTAGTGAAGTTTGGAGTTGATTTGCTTTGATTATAGAAAGATTAGTGGAGATAGAAATGGATTAGCACTAATTAGTTTCTAATTTTTTAATTTTTTTAAAAGTGATTGGTATTTTCCTAAGGGGTGTATTTGTAGGCTTAAACAAGAAGTTATCCTCACCTTCTACCCTTCATGTAAGGTCATAAAGTAGCCTCCCTCTCAAATGCCACCTTTACACCTTATTTTGTAAAACAAATATCTAAAACACTATTCATCAAAATATCTTCTTTCTTAATCCATTTGCTAATCTCTTTGTACTACTCACATTTAGTTCGCCATATCATAGAAAATATTTTTAGTTGCTAATTACTTTAATATTAATATATCACAACAAGTTCGAACAACCTTTATCCAGAAAACAATCGTTTATCGATAAAACGATTTTCGGCTATATTATCGATATTTCTTTGAACTATTTATATTTGTAAACATTTTTCAAAAAATAGTTTACCTACATTAGTTATTAATTATAAGAGGGTTAATAAGGTTATTAAATAATTTAATCACATTAAATCTAAGATTCAAATATTTTAGATGTTTAAATATAAAGTGTTAGAAATTCTGGGTCATTACGTTCTCCTCTATTTAAAACATTTCGCCCATGAAATTCCAACATAACTAACACACAAAAAGAAATAAGAGTAAATCTGTAACGACCCGCCAATCATTCCATAGAATGACGCATCATTAATAAGAAAGAAAGGGATAGAAAAGAGAAAAGAAGAGAAGAAAGAAAGAAACAACATCAGAATCTCACAGCGGAAATGGAACAAAATATAATATATCACATAACTATTACATAGTCTTTACATAATCAGAGTTACATAGCTTATACAACACAAAATAGACAGTTATAAATTTCTATCTATTATACAACTCAAGATATAACTCAAACAAAAGACTCAGAGAAACCAACACAGCGGAACACTATATATCTACGAATGCTGAAGCCTCCTGCTCCATATCTCCTCCATATATTCGTCAAAACTAACCTGAATCCCTTGGCTACTCGTAAAAATTTGAGTACCCAAGAGTTTAATAAAATAGAAAATAAACACTTGGGTCAGACATGGGTCTGGTGTGAGTAAACGGGTTAAAGTTGCTTAACTTCAAAACCTTTTGAAAACAAAGGTATCACGTAATAATTCCCACACATAAACATGGAAAAGTTTTTACCTTACGCTAACCAAAACATTTGATAGGAAATCCAGTGATATTATAATAGGGTCTAGGGTTTTCAAGTAAATACTCATATAGCTGAAATTGTTACATTATTAAATTCCAGCATACTAGCCACAAAGTGGGTTATACAATCAAGTCCGAGATCACTTATTGGAAGTTGGATTTCCATACAATGGCAGGGCTACTGGGGGACCGCCCGTCACAGTACGTGGCCTAGATCACCGTACCGAGGATTACTCCCAATCCCCTGCAACACAAAGCCGGAACCATCCCTTACTGGATAATTCCGAATAAAATCACCCCACGGTTGTAATCAGCAACCGCACGACTAAGCCGAAATAAAAAGGGACATCTAGACAGGGATGACCTTACTCTCAATGGGCACTACCCACGAAGCCTTGCTGCACCTCCCCTGTTTTAGCCATTCTCGATTGATGAGGCTTGAGGCTACGATTACCTTTAATCAGAACACATCACTTAGAATGCTCATCATCCACCTGACGATGTTCCGAAAGCATTCAATCCATACAAGTTCGTTCCGGGTTCGAACGAAACCGAAGGCATTATCTCGTTACACTCATTTTGGAATCACCCTCAGAGTTAACGACAATAACCCTTGCACTCTGAATCTTCATCTTCACTTGAGATTCACGACCTATCGTTAATTTGGATCGATGTGGTTTTCGGATATCCAAATCTGGAAACCCGATCCCGGTCTCATCGAAATCCAAAACGTATCTTTTAAGGCCAAGTTGTTTTAAAGTTAAAACAATTCAATTCAATTATCTATATACACACAGATAGATAATTCACAATATCACAATAGATAATTCATCTTATCATCATACTTCAACCAAAGCATCCATATCACACAACATCACTTATCTCATATCTGAGATCTCAAACCATTCAAGGCAATCAATATCATCCATTCATACATAAGCAATGATCTATACCATCTCTAATTAATTTAAAGTGAATTAAATTAATTACTTCATTTCTAATTAATTTAAAATAAAATAAATTAATTACTTCATCATTATAAATCTTACTTATATAATCATTAATTAATTACAAATAAATAAATTAATCATTCTCTAATTATCCACTTTAATTAATCACCTTGATTAATTATCCTTTAATTACATTTAAGTAATTATCTTTAATTAATTTCACAAATTAATTATTCTTAACCAATTAACCTTTAATTACTTCATTAATTAATTAATTATAATCAATTACTTTAATCCTTAATTAATTAGTTATTCTATAATCACTTATCATTGATTAATTAATCTTAATTAATCAACCCTTAATTACATCATTAATTAATTATAAACTAATGATCCCTAATTACATCTTTAATTATTTATTCTATTTAAATTAATTACATTAAGTAATTAATCTTAATTAAACCACAATTATTAATCACCTTTGATTAATCTCATCCAGTAATTAATTACTTCATTACATAAATTAATTACTCCTTAATTAATTATTCTTTTAATTAATCCCTTGATTAATCATACAAAGTAATTAAACTCAAATTACTTTCATTATTAAATCATCTTCAGTCAATTACATCCAATAATTATCCATTAATTACTTACACTAAGTAATCACACTTTATTAATTTCACTAAGTAATTATACTTAATCAATCATCAAGTGATTATCTTTAATTAATTAAACTAGTTAATTAACTTAAATTAATCACATTAATTAATTAACCTTAATTAATTACATTCATTAATTAACTCTAAATTAATTGATTAACCTTAATTAATTATCTAAGTAATTAACCCTTAATTACTTTCCTTAATTTCTTCCATAAAGTAATTAACCTTTTATTAATTAACCTCTAATTTCTTTCATTAACTAATTATTCTTTCATTAATTACATTCAATAATTATACTTAATCAATTTCCAAAGTGATTATCCTTAATTAAACCAAAGTAATTATCTTAAATTAATTACATTAATTAGCTATCTTCAATTAATTAAGTACTATACTTAATTACTTAATAAGACCTTAATTAATTAAGATAAACCATTTACCATAATTAAACACTCTAATTAAATATCCTTTAAAACTTATCTCTTTTAAATATATTTTAAAAACGAATGGCTTCCTCACCCTCTTCCCATCCTCCCTCTCCTCCTCCTCCCCCTCCTTTTGCTCCCTCCTTATCCTTCTCCGATATCTCCTTCGTTCCCCCTTTTTACCTCCGCCAACCTCCTCCTCACCATGTATCTGCCTCGTCCGCTGCCTCCCCTCCCCATGCAAAATCAACTCGCCCCACTCGCTACGGCGATGCAAGGAACTCTTCAGGCCCTTTTCGTCCATCATCCAACACCCCCAAAACCTATGCGCAAGTAGCGGCCACCCCTGCTCCCCCCAAACAGAAGCCCCTCCTCCCGACCCCTCGCAATCTCAACCGTAGGCGCCTAATTCCAATTTTTAAATCCTGCCGCCAAATTCTCGATTTTTTAAAACAAAAAAAGAGGTGTTTCCGTTGTGCTGGTTTAGGCCATGTGGCGACAACCTGTAGGGAACCAAAGATTTGCTTTTACTGTGGTTTTTTTGGGCATCATTATGCCAGCTGCCCTTCCAAATCTTCCATATCGGGACCTGCCAAAGACTTCCCAGATAACCCCTCGTTTCCCCCAAACACTCATTCCTCCCTCGATTCCAGGACCAAAGCCGATAAAGCACCTTTTGTCGTTTCCACTGCCCCACGTGCCCCTTTTACCAAGCCGTCTCCTCAAATCCCTTCTAGTCACATCGCTAATACCACTGTTCACCATACATCCAATAGATTTTCTTCCCGCCCTCCTCCTTTTTCTTTGAGTCATTCTGTTTCTCCTCTTCCCCAAGCTACACCAATCCACTTTCCTATGGCTGACTACTCACTGTACATCACTGCCACTATAATCGATGGTGCCTGGACAGTCGAAGTCCTCAACAGAGTCCTAGAGTCTGCATTCGATCATTCAGACTGGGCAATCTGGCTCCTAGACAATAACCGCTTCCTCATTGCTTGTCCCTCCGAATCCTTAAAATTTATAGCTCTTAACCGAAAAATCCTCACCAAGGCTGGGGGCTCCATATACCTTGAAGCCTGGCCTGAGTACGAACGACCAGCCCCTATCGACTTAGAGCCGCCCAGCTGGGCCACAATCAAAGGAATTCCTGAGTTCCTACGAAACAATCCAGATGCAGTGCAGACCGCTATCAACCCGGTGGGGAGATTCACCGAGTTTGATAGATGCGACTGGTCCGAACTTGACCGCAGGCTACTGTACATCAAAATGCAATTCTTGGCAGGGGTTCCTTCTTCCTCCTCCTACAGGGTTCGACTCAACGATGCCGAATACCTCATAACCGTCTCTAGATGGGATCATGCACATCCGCGCAGTAGACCTGAAGCATTCCTCCTGGGACTGGACTATGAAAGAGACATGAAGTGCTTTAGTGACCCGATGAACGTGCAATCAGATGAACTGGACTCCGACGATTGCTTTGATGTTATGAACTATGAACCTGCTTCACCCAGCCCGCCCTTTCCCGGACCCCAGATGCCTAACTTAGACTTTGATGCTGCTAGCATTCTTGGCCCCTATGCAGTTCTAGCCCCCCAGCGCTGGGACCCACTGTTTGACATGGACCTCTCGGTGCCCCCTTATCTCCAAGCTCCTAACATTGAACCTGCGCCCCTTCATGTCCCAAACGCCAACCTGGACCCGAACCCTAACCTGACCTCTCCCCCATCTCCGCTGCCGATGCATCTTGCGAGGCAAGACCTAACCCCGGCTCGGGTTAGGAGAAGCGCGCGGAACTCTAGGTCCTTGCCTGGTCATGCAGGTAGCATCTATAAAACTGTAGTATTTTCTTCTGCTAACTCTAGACTAAACAAAAAATTAGCACGTTGCATGGGAGTTAATATTCAAGACGAACATTATACTGCCATGCAAACCCTAGAACATGAGAGATTGTCCTTCTCCCAATGAAAATCATTTCATGGAATATTCGTGGGCTTGGGGACCCCTCTAAAAGACATTCAATCTTCCTTACCTTGTCCCCCCTAAAAATTGACATTATCCTGCTCTAAGAATCTAAACTGTCTGATCCAACCCCTCTCATCATTAAGCAACTAGGTGGCTCTCATCTCATAGGCTGGGCCCATTCCAATTCTATTGGCTCCAGAGGAGGTCTAATCACCATGTGGAACGAATCTGTTTGGTCCCTCTGCCAAATCATACCCCACTCCTCCGTCCTCCATGTAGCACTCAGACACGTGCAGTCCGACATTATTTATTTTTTCTCAAACATATATGGCCCCCAAACAGCGCAAGAAAGACTGAACCTTTGGTCTGATTGCTCGAACTTTGCGTCATCTATCCAGGGGCCATGGGTAGTTGGTGGTGATTTCAACATGACTAGATATTCAGATGAAAGAAGCTCTGGAAATATTTCACTCGTGTGACGCCCCACCTCTATGCTCATAATAACAAAGAGTATTAAAAGAAATACTGTCTATTATTACGAAGAATAAGGCTGGATAGGAGCGGCCATCTGTAGTTGGCTTTACGCTAATATTGGTTACCTCGATAGGAGTGGTATATACTTTTCATTTTTCATCTTATTTATTCACTCCCATCGACATACCCAATTATCAGAATAAAACAAACTACGATGGTTCATAATAGTTTAGGACATTAGATATAACAATAACACAGATAATATAAATGCGGAACACAGATAAAAACAAAGATCTCATATATATATAACTGATGTCAGTTACAACATAGTTGACACAATACATATGATACAACTACAACTGTCGACTCTGGAAGTTATATATACACGTACATTATCGACTAATATACATGAATACATATCAACCTATACTATTTGACACGACTTCTAAAATGACGAAGCAACTTCAGAAGATGTGAAAAGTCTTCATATCCCGAACAGCAACTCAAAGAAGGAAATCTACTACCTGAAATAACTCGGGTCTGACCCGAGTATTACATTCAAAAGAAAATAATACACGGGTCAGTCTAATTCAAACTCAGTTATTAGTGCATAGGAGCAATAATAATCAAACGTCAAATAGACGACAGTCACAGAAATCTCGTATATCCAACTTCTCGATAGGAGAATCGGATAACGGCAGCTATAACACTAAACAGTGTTAAACAGTAAATCAGCAGATTCAAAACATCAACAGAGATAGATGAAACGATTTCTAAAAGAAGATGATTTAGAAAAGAACAGAATTGCCGAAACGACAATTAACAATAAAGATCATCAAATCAAAACCAAATCAAAATACGATTTAAAATATGTAGAATTGGCAACATAAAACAATTTTAGAAATAGAGTGCAAACAAAAAGGCAAAGGCTCAAGTATATGGATGCAAAACAATTCAACCATGAGTCAAGCAATGTATACAGTTCAGTAGTATACCAAATGCAACAGAGGTGCAGACTACAACATCAAAGTGCAAAAGCTAAAACATAATGCAATAGTGAAGACTGCTATACCAAAAATGTATGCAACAATACAAAATGAAGTAGTGCAATGCAGACAGGCCAAATGAATCAACTACTAGCCAAATGTGACAGCAACACAAATGGAATACAACTACAAACATGAAACCACAATGAAGTGCAACAGGTGCAACAATGATGCAGACCAAAGACAAGGAGTGACAACATAGGACAGTGCAACTAAAAGAAGTAGGTCAAGCATATATAGATATGCAGTGACAAAGTGAACCAAGTCACAATGCACACAAACAACAGTGAATGATTCAACATATCCAACTAGAAGTGCAGTGAGATACACATAAATGAATGCAGATGAACTCAACCTGAATTATCAACTACAAAGTATGACAATGAAATGGAAACACATGGATACTACAGATGCAACAAAAATTCATAAATACATCTACAAAGCAATGCAGACTGAAATATGGAATAATGCAAACCCAAGTCAACATGAATCACTTGAGAATCAGAGACCCCAACACTGAATGGAATGCAAATTACAAAATGAAGGCTATAGCAAACATGAACTCATGTATACAGTTCAAGATCAAGTTCATCAATGCAGTTCAACAGAGAAGATGACCCAAGTACACTAACCAAATGCAAATAACTTCATATGACCAAAGATTAAACAGACTGACTACTGGAGTGAATACATGAATGGTCAAACTACAGCAGCATCAACTACACAACGTAACTTATCATCAGTGACAAACAAATAAAAATGAAGCAGCTGTGATGACTACAGTGATGTATCCAAGTATAAGCAAGATAGCATGGAGATGACAGAATAACCAAACAACCGTTCATGTATGTATGCACAGGAAAGCAATTACAGTTCAAATACAACAGAGCTCACCAAGTCATAAAGTATGCAGTTAAACATCTAAACAAATCAAATGGAACAGTGAGGCTACAGGTAGAAGAAAACACAGTGAAATGCTCAAGGCAAAAGCAACTAAAGGCAAATGACCAGAGGCCGAAGTACATAGACGAAACGTGCTCAAAAATCATGAAATAGATTTCAAACCAAAGACGGTGCCAAAGACAATAGAACGAACGAAATCTACATCAACAAAAATCCAAGCAATATTTTATCACAAACAAAAATCATAGAATTCGAAGTAGATGTGAGTAAGGGTAATTACTCACCTTTCACCGAAGCGAAGACGAACGAAAATTTATGGAGATCGATGTAACGACCCGTAAAATTTAACGGTTTTAAAAGTATATTTAACTGGAATTTGTGGAATTTTAAACAATAAAATTTGAAATTAAAAATTTATTATTTGGAATACGTCTATTTTAATATAGCAACTGGTAAATTTTCATCTGATAACATTGAAGTTTATTTTCCTGTGAAATTTCATTTCAAATCAAACCGGTTAATAAAAGTGAATTTAAAAGTTTTCCGAAATCAAAATATGTCAACAGGAGAAAATTTATTCAGATCATTCTGAATCAGACTGCGAAATTCATTTTTCCAAATTTGGACTTCTACTGCTCCGTTTATCTTAATTCTGGCAAAATAGCAGCATTTTCGGTACCGATTATCGACTTTTGGTCGGATGGTCGTACCACTAATATCTGTATACCGTTTTGATCCTCTCATCGTGTTGATCTCAATGGTATATTTATTTCAGTATTTTAGGGTCCGGTACGCGACGGAAGTGATAAACGGTTCGTTGTAACGGTACCATAAATTTCTGACTTTACTCATTAATTCAGTTCAAATTTCTAACGTGCTCTTCATACCATAATTAATTGTTTTAATTAATTTGCTGAATTAGAGGGTGACCATTTCCATTCCATGACCGTTTCAAAAATAAGCGTGTAAATTTGTATACGTTATTCATTTTGAACGGTTCATCTACTACTTCTGTCCATTCACTTTAATTCCTTTTCTTCTCCTCCCCATTTTTTTTCATTTTTCTGGGCCATTTGATATCCACGCGAGCAACTCATTCCCATGGCCTCCGCCTACCTCCCAAAGCCCCACCAACTGTTCACCGTCTTTGAAAAATCCACCTATTCGTTCTCCTCTTATCAACCGTCGATACCATCCATACCCATCTTTGCAAAAACGCTTCTCCCTCCCAGATCCACCACGACAGCGCCTCCACGGCCTCCACCACGCCTAACCCAACAAGCCCGACCCGCCTATACCTCCGATCTGCAGCTCCTGTGCCACTCCCTCGCGAGATCTCAGCCACCCACTTCGACTTCCCTCCACGTGGCCACACAACCCAGATCCATCACCCAAAGCCGAAGTCCCCCTCTCCTCCAGTTCTCTTCCACGTCTTGTCCCCCTGTCCACCGCGAGATCCCGTCCCAGCTCTTCTTCTCTTCCTCCCCTCACCGTCGCATGTTTATATATATGGTACGTTGTTATATGAAGAGATATTTATGGTTTTAAACAATGTTGGTTGTTTATATAAAGTATGTTGTTGTATATATTTGTTTATATTCATCTCAGATTGATTTTTACATATATAATGGTTTCGAATTTTATAAGATGAAGATTTTATGTAAGTCACGTATATTATCTTTGCTGTATATGTTTATATGGGTTTATATAATAAAGTTTGTTTTGTTTTGCATGAAGAATCAGGGTACTGCAAGAATATATACATAGTTTATATTGACCTGTCATTTAAAAGGTTATAGGGATTTGCATATTAGTCATAGCTAAACATATGTATCAATATGTTTTATTGTTCAATATATATCTCTATTTATAAAGTAAATCTAGCAGCACGCATAGTTATATAGAGATGTTACAAATTATGTTTACTTTCTATAAATTGTCTATGTATACTATTGCATATCAGTTTAAAAATATAGTGGATATATGTATGCTCTTGTTTGACGCGTGTAAAAAAAAAAAAGAAATCAATAGCTTATAAAATTTTACTTTGTTATCTATACGAGTTATAAGCTCTGTTTTCTGTATATAAATATATATACTATTTTAGAACTATTGTGTTTAGTATGGATTTTTATTTTATGTAAGTATATATGGGATATCCCTGGCAATCAATGCTATATTTTCGAAATAGTTTTAATAATAAAATGAAAATGCTACATATATAAACTGTACTTTTATATAAGCTATTTGTTTGCTCATTTGGTTTCAATTCTAGCTTTGGCCTTTTAATGGGTATGTTCTATATAATATAGTTTTAGCTGTTGAATATACAATTTGATATAAATGTAGGGTGTTGTTTCTATATTATATATATAAAAATTTATACGGTACATATTGTATATAAAAGTTTATAACAGTTTAAAGGTTATTTCAGAATTTAGATGTGTTGCTATCTCCTGTAGCTTATGATATGATGTTATAGGGTATGTATGTTTATATATATATCATATAATCTATATTATTGTAGGGTGTGATGGGATATATTTTATTTATATCAGTGTTGCACTATATGATTAGTTGTATTTATATATTATATATGTTAAATATAGGTATGTACACCCTGTGTACCAAAGTATATATATATTTCCTGTTTGAGTGTTTTATTGTGTGTGTATTTATTTATTTAAAACCTTACTATGTAGATATGTTGCTTTTATGGGTTTTTATTTAAAAAAAAAACAATGATTTTGAAATATATATATATATATTATTTTGAATATATGTCTGAAATCGGTTTAGAGAGAAGTTATAGCACATTTTGTTTTGATTATATCAAGACGATTCTGATTCGTTTCCATGAATCCATATCTTTCAGCTTACTTCGCTTTGAGATTTGTTCGATTGTCTAGATCGTGATCCAATTCGTAGCTCATTGCATTGTCTTTTCTTCTCTAGCCTCGAAAGGTGAGCAATCACTCACGATTAACGTTCTTTTATTTACAAATTTGATTTCAATTGAAACGACAATTGAAATATGCTGCTGTAGTTATTTAAATTGTTATATATGCTATTACCTGTAACTGTTCACCTGTGGGATATGACACCATATCCTGTTGTTTATATTTTATTGTTAATAATGATATATGCCTGTTGTTGTATTTTATATTATCTGTTATCACTCTGCAAGTTCCCTGTTAGTATAGAATTCACCATGGGTTGAAATGATACATACCCGAACGGACTTTAGAATAGGAGAAAATCGTTATGGGTTGAAATGATAAACCCAAGCGATTTTCAATAGAATTGAAATTGGGATTACGGGTTGAAATGATATCTACCCGTATATATTTAAATTTCGGATTTGAAATGATAAATATCCGTATCACTTAACCATATGATGAATATATATACAAACACCGTTGGTCCATATATATAAATATTTTGAAAATGAATTCTATGGTTTTGGGAAAGAAATATATGGTTTTAATAAATGTTGAGCCTTAAATTATTATATATAAATGGGAATGATTGATTTAAATACATATAATATGTTGAGTATTTAAAATATATTTCAAAATAGATTTTTGGTAATAATTTGAATAAGTTGAGGTTAGAAAGATAATTTGAATTTAGTTGAAATTGGATTCATTAAAGAATTTTATCTAATTAAACCGATTTAAAACTTATTGAAATTTAAGATATGATTTATAACTTGAGTTTGATTTTAAATAATTTAATGAATAATTCTTGTTTAAATAAATTTAAGGAAATATTTAGAAAAAGGGAAATTTAAGGCTAGTTAAATGGTATTGAATCTATTAAGTGAATATTCCCTGATTAAATAATAATGAAGTTAAATCAAGAGCTATATAAAACTGTTAAAACTAACTTTGAAAATGTTGAGTACTAAAGCTTTGAAATATATTGAAAATAAAGGTTATATTTAGAACTGAATTAAATTGAAGAATTGAGCTTTGAATAAATTTGAATTTGGAATTTGAAGTTGATTTGATCGATTTGCGAGACTTGAGGAAATTTAAATACTTTACTTATTAAATCATTTAATATATATATATATAATATTTTGGAAAATGGATATATTTGAAATGAAATGATATTTGGGTTTTGAAGTATAAATTAAATTGAAATGACCACGGTGTTAGAATGTATATTTCCACCTTATAGATAGTTCTGAAGATCCTTAGAGGATGGTTATCCCAAACATCCTTTAAGTTACTCGTATTTCAATTGATATTTCACTGGAGTTGGATTTATTTATATAAGAATGTTAATCCTGACTCGAGTGTTTTGTGTTTTGCTTTACGCTCGGGTCAGACCGAGTGATACAGCATTTGAGACTCACCCTTGGAGTTTGGAGCTTCCTTTGGAGATCCAACTATCGCCTCAGCTTTCAGCTCTTCCAGTTGATTTGTTCGGAGAAGTCATCTATTCGTACTGGAGACTTCACTACATTTGAGATATTCTGTTGTATTTTATTTTAACTCTGATGTTTATATAGTAGCTTCATGAACTACTATTTTATCTATTCCGCTGCGTATTATTGTATTACTCTGTGTCTGTGATTCTGTGATTGATTTATTTACTGCATATGCTGAGTTTTGCCAAATTTAAATTAACAATCTGATATTTTGAATTATTCAAGTCAGACATGTGTGGATTTATTGTCGATTTGAATGGTCCAAAATAGCGGGTCGTTACAGTTGGTATCAGAGCTTTGGCTCTAGGCGAAACTTAGCATATATTGTAAATTTATTTACCGAATCACTTACGTTTGAGTTTAATCCCTTCCTTTTGACTCGATTTCCTTTGAACTTTGGAACGTTCCCTACGGTTCCAAAATTCATTCTTGTCTCTCTCTATTGGTATTCTTTTGATTCTGGAGTATCCCATAACTCCACTTCGAATGATCTCTATAAGAATAGACGATCCCGACGATCTTTGAATGTTTTGTAAAGGGGTGAAACTCCTTTACAATTGGCATTGATTCACCGAAGATTTATATATCACTCGGTTTGGATGCTGCTATCTCTTGATATGCCAAATTCTATCTCTGGCGATCGAATGTCGATTTGCCTTAGATTTCCGCATCGATTATATTTTTGAAATCACGGTTGATCGGTTAAGGTCGCCCGAGATCTATATAACTATATCGATCTATTGTTTGTAATCAATTATCTCATTTTCGTTCGAACTTATCTTCGAATCAAATCCTATTTGATTAGAGTCCCTCTAATTTGAATATCTATCTTTGTTTTGAAATCCGTCTGTGAATCGTCCTTTGAAAATCGGGTTTGTTTATATTTTAGAAATTGTTTTCTAAACCGAAATTATTATTTTGATAAGTATGATTATATTCTATATATAAAAGTGTAATGTTTTCGATAAAGATTATAAACCCTTTTAAAATAAGAATTTGAGGTTTCGAAAGGATTTGTAATTTTGAAAAACTATATAAGAAATTTGATTTATAACTGAAGGATTTTAAATTTGAAATTCGAGAATTGAACTCCAGTATTTTGGAATTGGTTTTAAGATTTTGAAATATATAATAATAATATGATTTAAAAATATTTTCCGAATAAGAAATGTTTCTAATGATTTTAATGAGTTTCGAAGAAATTTCAAAAGAATTTTTGAGAAATAGAAGTCCAGAACTCACTTATGTCGCTGGAAAATAATTTCGGTGATGAGTGCACGCATCATCGACATTGATTTTCGAGTTTCAGAGTGAGGGATAGGCCACTTCAATAGCTTTGCTATGCGAGTGATTTTGCGAAACCAATTTTGATTCCAAATTCCGAAGTAAGATTTGATATTCAAAGTATATATATGTATATATATTTGAAATGATTTGAAGTAAACCGGTGTTCATTCCTCGAGTTTCGGATTTGATATAACCCTATCTACTAAAATTGATTTACTGATTTATTGCTGATTTCCAACTCTTGAATTTGAAAATGATTTCTTCAACTATTTTGAAGGTTCGAGCACTTCCAAATCAAGGTTAACTTTTTCAAAAGCTAGGAATTTTGAAAATTATAAAGTATATAAGTTTGTTTTTGAATGTTTAAGTATGAAGTAATATGGTTTAAATAAGTTGAAACTGTTTTGTTAAGTAAATGAATAAGGAAAATTTTAAATTCTTCTAATATGAAATTTAGATTTGAAACGTTTTGAAAAGAATTCGGGCTTCAATATATTTTGAATAAAATTTAGTTAAATGTTTTAACTTAATAACATCTTTTTGAAACTATATATTCAACAAGTTGGAATAAATATATATAAGTTGTACGTATGCTGTTTTATTCGCATAATTAATTTGATCCAAGTTTGAGTACACAAGTTCGAGGTGGATTACACCATTTCGTGTTAGGATTTTTCATTTGATTCTTGATGGCGAACATTTGATATGGATTTTGGGCTTGATTCTTGAATTCTCTATCGTAATATATGGCTATGCAAGGAGACCGATGGCTTCTAGTCGAGAAACCATATCGAAGTCCGCATTAGGGTAGTCGAATGGACAATACTAGTTCGAAAGCGAACTTGTGTGATCGAGCGAGCGATCAAATGTGATTCTTTGAAATGATGGCGTATGTACACCTTATATTCTATTATCATTGATATATTTTGACGCTGAAATTTTGAAGCTGTTGGGTTAGAATATCTTTGCTTACTAAAAGAAAATTCCAATTTAAATTAGAAAGATATATAATCCATAAAAGCAAAGATATTCAATCCCATATGGCTCTTCATACAGCGAAATTTATTTTGAAAAATTTGATCCTTATATAAGATAGACCTTACGTAAGTATAAGATGATTTTGAAAACATTTGATTTTGGAAATGAATTGGTTGACTTAAATTATTGATTTGGAAATTTGGATTTATTTTCTAACTCTATTATTTTGGAAACTTTGAAACTAAAGATAATTAATTTGAGAAGAAATAATTTGGTGAAATTGTATATGATTTTGAAATTGAACTAATATTGAAACAAATTGAAATTTGAGAATCTTGTGTTACTAAATATTTGATTTGGGAGTTGTCGAACTTATATAAAATTGATTTGTATGAGTATGAAATTGATTCGAAAACTATAGATTTGAAAAGGTACTCAATTTGAAAGTGAAATCTTATATAATTGAAGTCTATATAAGTATGATTTGATATACTTTTGATTTTGGAAAGTATTTGATTTGAAAATTTAATCTTATATATAATGGATTTTATATAAGTACGATATTTGAAAGTGATTTGAAAAGGTACTATATGATACATATTTTCGAAGTAAAGATATGGAAAGTGCCTTCTGCTTGATATCCGATTTGTGGCCACATCTTGGATTCATTCTATCGATATTATTCTCTCTGATTTTGGTTTTCCGGATATGATACTCGAGTGTCCTTCGAATTCCATGGCGTTACCCATGGTCTTATCGTTCTCTCGTGACTGCATAGCGCAACTGCCTGGCTGAGTCTTGCCTAGGGGTACGGATTGTTTCCTGGGGGATCCAGGCGTAACCATTGTGTATCCTGCAATCTGTGTAGGTCGCGAATAGTAGCGCAAATGCTTGGCTGAGTCTTGCCTGGGGGTACGGATTGTTTCCTGGGGGATCCAGGCGTAACCATTGTGTATCCTGCATTCTACTAGTCATCATGGCGTAACTCGCAGGGCTGAGAAAGCTTACGGATATGGATTGTTTCCTGGGGGATCCAGGCGTAACCATTGTGTATCTGCGAACCATGGTTGGACAAAGGTTTTGTTTGTGTTTTTGAATGGATTGTACTTTCCATATCTGTTTTTAAAAGTTTTTCCAGTATTTTCACTGGGTGTTGAAACAGGTCTACTAAGTACCTGGAGAATTCTAGTTTTGCGCCTGATCAACGCACTACCAGAGTCTACAGGAACAAGGATAAACTTGTTGAAACATCGAGTTATAAAAGTATTTTCGAAATGAAATTTGTTTCGTTATAAAATTTTTTTTTTTTTTTATAAAAGTATTTCCAGCAAAGAAATTTTGTATCAATATTTGAAATTGAAATCCTTATAGTTTGAATTAATTATTCATGCCCGATACTATTCTTTTGAATCTACCTTATCTGCTCAACCCTATTTATTTTCCAAGTCCTCCTTCTTTTCCTTGTTGACTATATTTTTTAAATAATTATTGATTTCTTAATAATATTTGAGAAGTATCTTGAGATAAATTAATAAATTTATAAATTATGAATTTAATGTTTTCAAATAGCTTCTTTGAAAAAAAAATAAGTAATAATGTAAATAATTGTTTTCAAGTAGTTTTCATACCTTTATAAAGGTGTTATTTAAACATTAATGGTATTTAAAAAGGAAGCAAGAAATTTTACAAATGGGTTTTGGAAGATATTAAAGTATTAAAGATAATTGAATTGTAAATGAAGTTTTCAAATGAATATTTCAAGTAAAATTTATATATAGTTTTAAATTAATTGTTTAATCTTGACTTTCAATCTATCTTTTCTGTCTGGTTGTTTCTATTCTTCTACCTCCTTCCTTTTCGGGGACGAAAAGTTTTGAGTGGGGGAGAGTGTAACGACCCGTAAAATTTAACGGTTTTAAAAGTATATTTAACTGGAATTTGTGGAATTTTAAACAATAAAATTTGAAATTAAAAATTTATTATTTGGAATACGTCTATTTTAATATAGCAACTGGTAAATTTTCATCTGATAACATTGAAGTTTATTTTCCTGTGAAATTTCATTTCAAATCAAACCGGTTAATAAAAGTGAATTTAAAAGTTTTCCGAAATCAAAATATGTCAACAGGAGAAAATTTATTCAGATCATTCTGAATCAGACTGCGAAATTCATTTTTCCAAATTTGGACTTCTACTGCTCCGTTTATCTTAATTCTGGCAAAATAGCAGCATTTTCGGTACCGATTATCGACTTTTGGTCGGATGGTCGTACCACTAATATCTGTATACCGTTTTGATCCTCTCATCGTGTTGATCTCAATGGTATATTTATTTCAGTATTTTAGGGTCCGGTACGCGACGGAAGTGATAAACGGTTCGTTGTAACGGTACCATAAATTTCTGACTTTACTCATTAATTCAGTTCAAATTTCTAACGTGCTCTTCATACCATAATTAATTGTTTTAATTAATTTGCTGAATTAGAGGGTGACCATTTCCATTCCATGACCGTTTCAAAAATAAGCGTGTAAATTTGTATACGTTATTCATTTTGAACGGTTCATCTACTACTTCTGTCCATTCACTTTAATTCCTTTTCTTCTCCTCCCCATTTTTTTTCATTTTTCTGGGCCATTTGATATCCACGCGAGCAACTCATTCCCATGGCCTCCGCCTACCTCCCAAAGCCCCACCAACTGTTCACCGTCTTTGAAAAATCCACCTATTCGTTCTCCTCTTATCAACCGTCGATACCATCCATACCCATCTTTGCAAAAACGCTTCTCCCTCCCAGATCCACCACGACAGCGCCTCCACGGCCTCCACCACGCCTAACCCAACAAGCCCGACCCGCCTATACCTCCGATCTGCAGCTCCTGTGCCACTCCCTCGCGAGATCTCAGCCACCCACTTCGACTTCCCTCCACGTGGCCACACAACCCAGATCCATCACCCAAAGCCGAAGTCCCCCTCTCCTCCAGTTCTCTTCCACGTCTTGTCCCCCTGTCCACCGCGAGATCCCGTCCCAGCTCTTCTTCTCTTCCTCCCCTCACCGTCGCATGTTTATATATATGGTACGTTGTTATATGAAGAGATATTTATGGTTTTAAACAATGTTGGTTGTTTATATAAAGTATGTTGTTGTATATATTTGTTTATATTCATCTCAGATTGATTTTTACATATATAATGGTTTCGAATTTTATAAGATGAAGATTTTATGTAAGTCACGTATATTATCTTTGCTGTATATGTTTATATGGGTTTATATAATAAAGTTTGTTTTGTTTTGCATGAAGAATCAGGGTACTGCAAGAATATATACATAGTTTATATTGACCTGTCATTTAAAAGGTTATAGGGATTTGCATATTAGTCATAGCTAAACATATGTATCAATATGTTTTATTGTTCAATATATATCTCTATTTATAAAGTAAATCTAGCAGCACGCATAGTTATATAGAGATGTTACAAATTATGTTTACTTTCTATAAATTGTCTATGTATACTATTGCATATCAGTTTAAAAATATAGTGGATATATGTATGCTCTTGTTTGACGCGTGTAAAAAAAAAAAAGAAATCAATAGCTTATAAAATTTTACTTTGTTATCTATACGAGTTATAAGCTCTGTTTTCTGTATATAAATATATATACTATTTTAGAACTATTGTGTTTAGTATGGATTTTTATTTTATGTAAGTATATATGGGATATCCCTGGCAATCAATGCTATATTTTCGAAATAGTTTTAATAATAAAATGAAAATGCTACATATATAAACTGTACTTTTATATAAGCTATTTGTTTGCTCATTTGGTTTCAATTCTAGCTTTGGCCTTTTAATGGGTATGTTCTATATAATATAGTTTTAGCTGTTGAATATACAATTTGATATAAATGTAGGGTGTTGTTTCTATATTATATATATAAAAATTTATACGGTACATATTGTATATAAAAGTTTATAACAGTTTAAAGGTTATTTCAGAATTTAGATGTGTTGCTATCTCCTGTAGCTTATGATATGATGTTATAGGGTATGTATGTTTATATATATATCATATAATCTATATTATTGTAGGGTGTGATGGGATATATTTTATTTATATCAGTGTTGCACTATATGATTAGTTGTATTTATATATTATATATGTTAAATATAGGTATGTACACCCTGTGTACCAAAGTATATATATATTTCCTGTTTGAGTGTTTTATTGTGTGTGTATTTATTTATTTAAAACCTTACTATGTAGATATGTTGCTTTTATGGGTTTTTATTTAAAAAAAAAAACAATGATTTTGAAATATATATATATATATTATTTTGAATATATGTCTGAAATCGGTTTAGAGAGAAGTTATAGCACATTTTGTTTTGATTATATCAAGACGATTCTGATTCGTTTCCATGAATCCATATCTTTCAGCTTACTTCGCTTTGAGATTTGTTCGATTGTCTAGATCGTGATCCAATTCGTAGCTCATTGCATTGTCTTTTCTTCTCTAGCCTCGAAAGGTGAGCAATCACTCACGATTAACGTTCTTTTATTTACAAATTTGATTTCAATTGAAACGACAATTGAAATATGCTGCTGTAGTTATTTAAATTGTTATATATGCTATTACCTGTAACTGTTCACCTGTGGGATATGACACCATATCCTGTTGTTTATATTTTATTGTTAATAATGATATATGCCTGTTGTTGTATTTTATATTATCTGTTATCACTCTGCAAGTTCCCTGTTAGTATAGAATTCACCATGGGTTGAAATGATACATACCCGAACGGACTTTAGAATAGGAGAAAATCGTTATGGGTTGAAATGATAAACCCAAGCGATTTTCAATAGAATTGAAATTGGGATTACGGGTTGAAATGATATCTACCCGTATATATTTAAATTTCGGATTTGAAATGATAAATATCCGTATCACTTAACCATATGATGAATATATATACAAACACCGTTGGTCCATATATATAAATATTTTGAAAATGAATTCTATGGTTTTGGGAAAGAAATATATGGTTTTAATAAATGTTGAGCCTTAAATTATTATATATAAATGGGAATGATTGATTTAAATACATATAATATGTTGAGTATTTAAAATATATTTCAAAATAGATTTTTGGTAATAATTTGAATAAGTTGAGGTTAGAAAGATAATTTGAATTTAGTTGAAATTGGATTCATTAAAGAATTTTATCTAATTAAACCGATTTAAAACTTATTGAAATTTAAGATATGATTTATAACTTGAGTTTGATTTTAAATAATTTAATGAATAATTCTTGTTTAAATAAATTTAAGGAAATATTTAGAAAAAGGGAAATTTAAGGCTAGTTAAATGGTATTGAATCTATTAAGTGAATATTCCCTGATTAAATAATAATGAAGTTAAATCAAGAGCTATATAAAACTGTTAAAACTAACTTTGAAAATGTTGAGTACTAAAGCTTTGAAATATATTGAAAATAAAGGTTATATTTAGAACTGAATTAAATTGAAGAATTGAGCTTTGAATAAATTTGAATTTGGAATTTGAAGTTGATTTGATCGATTTGCGAGACTTGAGGAAATTTAAATACTTTACTTATTAAATCATTTAATATATATATATATAATATTTTGGAAAATGGATATATTTGAAATGAAATGATATTTGGGTTTTGAAGTATAAATTAAATTGAAATGACCACGGTGTTAGAATGTATATTTCCACCTTATAGATAGTTCTGAAGATCCTTAGAGGATGGTTATCCCAAACATCCTTTAAGTTACTCGTATTTCAATTGATATTTCACTGGAGTTGGATTTATTTATATAAGAATGTTAATCCTGACTCGAGTGTTTTGTGTTTTGCTTTACGCTCGGGTCAGACCGAGTGATACAGCATTTGAGACTCACCCTTGGAGTTTGGAGCTTCCTTTGGAGATCCAACTATCGCCTCAGCTTTCAGCTCTTCCAGTTGATTTGTTCGGAGAAGTCATCTATTCGTACTGGAGACTTCACTACATTTGAGATATTCTGTTGTATTTTATTTTAACTCTGATGTTTATATAGTAGCTTCATGAACTACTATTTTATCTATTCCGCTGCGTATTATTGTATTACTCTGTGTCTGTGATTCTGTGATTGATTTATTTACTGCATATGCTGAGTTTTGCCAAATTTAAATTAACAATCTGATATTTTGAATTATTCAAGTCAGACATGTGTGGATTTATTGTCGATTTGAATGGTCCAAAATAGCGGGTCGTTACAATCGACTCCAGAAGCAAGCATCGAACTCGTCGAAGTAGCCAACAAAGAATTCATCTCGAAATCGATCGAACCAGGCAACATCAGAAACATCCAACAATCGATCGAAACAATCACGTGCTTCGACATACAAAGCCCACAGATCAGAGCGCAAGAGGAACGAAAGCCCTAGCAAGCATCGAAAGAACGAACGAGGCCAAGCCCTAATCTGATCGAGAGAACGAAGAGGAAATCGTCGCCATTTTTATTTCTCTTTCGTTTGAATGTTTGATTTAGGGTTTCGAATGAATGAAGAATGAGGAAGGGGGATCGGGTTGTCTTTCATGAATACGGCACCAAGAAAGAATGGATCAAGATGATTTGTAAAACCCACAACCCTTTTAACAAAATTTTTAATTCAATTATAAAAGAATTCAAACCGGATAAGAAGAGAATTTCAATTCGATCAAAATGCCAATAGCTATTAGCAACCAGATTAGATCGTCAAGAGACGATAATTAAATGGGTACGAAATGTCGGGTTGTTACAACTCGACTCGGAAGATTTCAATGCTTTCATTAACTCCTGCTCCCTTATCGAACCCCCAATCAACAATCGCCAATTTACCTAGTCCAATAAGCGCCTTTCACCTGCCTTAGCTAAACTTGACCGCTTCCTTTTCAGTCCTGCCTGGGAAGACATCCACCCCCTCTCATTTTGCCTCGGCCTTGCTACCATTCTATCGGACCACTGTCCCCTCTGCCTTGACTCTGGCACCCCCCGACCTCCAAGCGACCATTCAGATTTGAGAGGCTCTGGCTCCTGGAACCATCATTCGAAGATTTTATCAAACTGGCATGGTGCCAACCTACCAGATCCACCTCAGCCACCTCTCGTGTAGTAGGTAAGCTCAGATCTCTTAGAAAACTCCTTAGACCTTGGGCTAAGTCTATTTCGGGCTCCATCCGTACTCGCATTGCCGCCATCCAGAATGAAATCCTTGCTCTAAATATCCAAGAGGAGTCTCACCCCCTAGACAATGGTGACTCAACCACCCTTGCAAACCTAGAAGCTGAACTTGAAAGACTAATGAAGCAAGAAGAGATTGGTTGGAAACAGCGGTCAAAAGCCAAGTGGCTTAATGATGGTGACAAAAACACTTCTTACTTCCACAAATTAGCAAATGGCCGGCGCAGGTCCTTATCCATCCCGGAAATCGTGCATAACAACAACGCTATATCCGATCCTACCACCATCCTGAACCTCTTTTCCGACTTCTACCGTTCTTTTCTTGGAAAACCTTCCCCTCCACTTCCCGTCATAGATTGGAACCTTCTCTATCCTAATCCTTTGCCCATCCCTATAGATTCGTCTTTTACAGAGGAGGAAATCCTGGCTGCCCTCAAAGATATGGACGACAACAAATCCCCGGGGCCAAATGGCTTTGGCCCTTACTTCTTTAAGCATTTCTGGGGGGTTGTCAGAGAAGACATCCTAAGCATGTGTGCCGAATTCTGCTCCAACCCCATGGCCATATCCTGCCTTAACTACGCCAACATCGTTCTCCTTCCTAAATCTGATGGCGCCAACTCCCTCTCAGCATTTCGACCTATTAGCCTGCTCAACACCACTTTCAAACTGATAACCAAGGTACTCGCTAACCGTCTTCAAACCCATATGGAATCTCTGGTGGGAGCGGAACAATCGGCCTTCATCAAAGGAAGGAGCATACTGGACTGTGTCGCGGCAACACAAGAGTCATCTCTCACTGTCATTCCAATAACATCCCAGGGGTCCTTCTAAAATTAGACTTTTCCAAAGCCTTTGACTCAGTCAACTGGAACTTCATCCTTGAACTCCTGATGCACAGAGGATTCCCACCTAAGTGGTGCAACTGGATTAAATGTATACTGAACTCAAGCCTTTCCTCGATCCAGATAGGTGGCGTCTCTGGCGGTCTCATAAAATCAGCTAGGGGTCTCAGGCAGGGAGACCCTCTCTCCACTCATCTTCGTACTAGTAGCGGATGTTTTTAACCAAATGATCAAACTGGCGACAGCAGACAACTACTTGGCTGGCATCCGTCCCCCAATCCTAACCCCAATTCCCATCCCAGCCCATCGATATCTAACCTTCAGTTTGCAGATGACACGATCCTTTTCGTCTCCCCCGCCCCTGAGCACATCCACTGTCTTAAGGTCCTTCTGTACACCTTCGAACTCATCTCTGGCCTCTCTATTAACTTTAGCAAAAGCTCTGTCATCATGCTTGGAAATGCTGACCATCTCGGTCCCCCCATTGCCTCTGCTCTCAACTGCAATATTGACACTTTTCCTTTATCCTATCTTGGCATCCCCCTGCGTCCCACTAAGCTTCATCGTTCGGACTAGATTCCCCTCGTATCCAGAATCGAATCTAGACTTGCAGGTTGGAAAGCGAACACCCTATCGACATCAGGCAGACTTGTCTTGGTCAAAGCGGTACTCTCTGCAATCCCTCTCTACTGGCTCTCCTTCCACAAAATTCCTAGCTGGGTATCCAAAAAAATCGATTCTATTAGACGCTCTTTTCTCTGGAATGGTGGGGGAGCCAAATGCCTGATCAGCTGGAAAATCATTTGTTTACACACGGATCATGGCGGTTTAGGCATCTCTAACTTGATCACCCTCAATCAGTCTCTACTCGCTAAATGGCTCTGGCGTCTCCTCTCTCCGGGCCAGTTCATCTGGAAAGACTGGATCCTGGCCTACCACTACAATGCGGACCCTTTTCATGCCCTCCACTTCGCTCCACTCTCCAAGCCCTCACCTTTTTGGTCAGGTGTTCTCGCATCAGTTGATCGTATCAAACCGCTCCTACAAGTGAAACTTGGTGCTGGCGCCAACTGTCTTTTCTGGTTCGACTACTGGCACAGCCTCTCCCCACTTCACCGCTCCCTCCCATCCCTCTTCTCCTCCTCCAATCGACCTCTCTTATCAGTGGCGGATGCTGTCAACCTTGGCCTACCCAGCCTCTGCCCCCCGTCTCTTTTCGATGCCGACACTCTCACTGAGCTCGTCTCCGCTCTCAACATCTTACATTCTACTGTCCTTACCCCTGCCCTGCCAGATCATCACTCCTGGGCCCTTGCTCCCTCCAGTGGCTTCACCGTCTCCCAATGCTACTCCTTCCTAAACCATCCCGGTAGACTATTTGCCTTCCTCCGTGTCTGGAAATACCATATCCCTCCTCGAATTAAATTCTTCCAGTGGTGTCTCATACATGGCCGGATTAATACCAAGGATCGCCTCACCCACTTTAACATCACTTCAGACCAGATTTGCGTCTTCTGCAACTCTGAAATCGAATCTATCCGACATCTTTTCCTCGAATGCGATTTATCTTTCTAAATTTGGGTTTCGGTTTGCGTCCATAATCTTGGGAAAATCTACTCAATTGAGGATTTCTTTGAGCACTGGCAGTATAGCTCTCCTAACCCCCATCTCGACTCTCTTCTGGCTATCTTCTGCTGGGTCATCTGGAAAGAGAGAAACGCCATCATCTTCAACAAACCCACTAGCTCGCGTCTTGCATTATGCATTAAAATCTCTAATCTTTTCGACTATTGGGCAGGTTCCTCATCTTTGGCGCCCTTCAGATTTCGCCTTCCCTCGGCGAGGTCCCCCTCGGAAGAATCAGTGGGTAGCGCATCCTCTGCCGCACCGACAGGACAGCATGGTGGAGACTAAGGGATCGACTTGCTTTTACTTTTCGCTGCAGTTCTTCTGATAATCACTGGCTTAGTATGTATATTAATCTCTATTTATAATATGACACAATGACTGTAACCTAAACACTTTTTTGTTGATGTGCTGCTTTAGCTATCGATCAGGCATGTTGATCGAACCAACACTACCTATATATATTTAGCCTAATCGGCTGTGTAGTTCCCTGCTACACAACCGTTCTTCTCAAAAAAAAAATTAAAAACTTTGTTAAACCTTTATCTTTGAAAACTAATTTTTCTTAACTTTAAAACTTGTTTTTAACTTTGCTTTTTAAACCTAGTACACTATTTCTTTTAAAACTTTGTTAAACACTTTGCTTCAAACTAGTATTCTTTTTAGTTTCTGAAACTATGATAAAAATTTTGAAATTTCATTAACAAAATTTATTGTTGCTTTAAAATCTGGTTTTCTGTTTTAACTTAAAACCTGAAACAACAAAAATAAAATGGCCGAGCCAAACTGCAGAAACCCCGAGCAACTAACGAGAAAACTACGAACCAGACCCGAGCATCCCTCGATCACATTCTACTTCGAGAAAATCCTCAAACAACTCGAGCCTAACGCCAAGAAATCCATCATCTTCCCGAACTAATCCTTCACCAGACACAAACGTGCACGCGTGCACGTGCAAGATCAAACAACGACGCTCCGACCATCATCACCATCACCGGCCAGTCGCCAATGACATGTTCGAACGTCACGATCACCCATCGCCCACAACTTCGTCGGAAATCAAAATCGAGCATATCGGTGGACACTGGAACCCACCTGATCGACAAAAAAAACACTTTGCGCCACTTCCTCCGATCACCGGAGAACTCTCCCCTTCCCCCAGACCTTCGCCTTGCTTCCACACTTCGATTCCCCCTGGTCCGCACCTCCCATTCCTTCCCACGACGCCGCAGTTTACCCAAGTCCGACCACACCCAAATTGACCTCTGAAATCCTAATCTGCCGCCTACACGCCACCACGGTGGTCGAGAATTCCACCGAACATTTTTCCATTGACCACCAGGCTACCCCCTACCTCCAGACCAAAGCCCAACGACCATCCTTCCTCCGTTTGTCGGAATTCGACAATAAAGCATATATCGTTCAACTCTGGAATTCTCATCAAATATAGGCTTAAAAATCATGATTCGATTACTAAAATTCATCAATTTACAATATAAATCTGTTTATGAGATCGAATCATAGAATTATGATCATTGATTTTTGACATATATTTGTTTATTACTGTAATTTCCTGATCTTGAAATAATTACTAAATTTAAACCCTTGAAATTATTTTTAAAATTTATATTACATTGTTATACTCATTTTTCATTTATAAATCTTAGCCTAAAATCTATTAGATGAAGAGCAATTGAATTTTCTTTAAGGGAGTTGAGCCTGTAATACAAACAGAGCTTATATATATACACATATTCACAGGCATATCATATTTATATACAAGCATTCACATCCATACACTCATGCAACCATTATTCACTATATTTCTACAAAATTCATCACATGCATCAAATTATATAACCAGATTTAAGCTTTTAAATTTGTTTACTCACCAGATTAAAAATAAACAGAGAACAGTTCTGTTCTTTTATCTGGAACTGTTGAGATGATCTGAAACTTTGTTTTAAAGCTGAACTTGAATCTGTTACTTGAATTTGCTTGCTCACTGATGATTGATTTATAAGTTGAGTTTGAATCTGCAGCTGCTTACTTGTTTGCTCAGGTTGATAACTGAAGTTTTGTTGATTTCAGATTGAAGATTGGAAAGCAGTTTGATTTTATTTTCTTTTCAGTTATAGAAGGAAGAAAAGAAGAGAATTGAGAAAGTTTGAACTGTAAAACTTTGAACTGGAAACAAATAACCAGGTTTCTTCATTAAAACATTATATTTGTAATACAAGAGAATTAGGCCACTTGTAATTATGCTTATCACCTAGCTTACACTTGTTATCATACATTGTTATTTTTTTACAAATGTTAAAACAAGTATAATTATGTCTAAACTCGTATAAAAAAAGTATTTATATTTATATATTTATGTAAATATGACTTTATTAATTTATGTTTATGTAAAAACTATACTTAGTTATAAACTATTTTAGTTAAAGTAAATTTTAAAAGAAAGCACAATAACCCTTTTTATAAATCTTATTTAAGCTTAAAACTTAAGTTAATAATATAATTTAAACCATTATACATTTACCTTAAGTATTTTAAAACTATATAGTTAACTATTTGAATAATCTTTGAAAACCTTTATATTAAATTTAATCATAATTCCCAAATTACCAAAATATATTAGAATTTGAAAATTATCTTTTATTTGTTAAATTCAATCCATAGCTTTTCTATTTACAATATATACAATTATATATACATTATAAATAGAAAACATTTTATTAGTTTTAAAAGATAAATTTACCAATTAAATATTTATTAAAGAAGATTGTTAAACCAATTTAAACATTTTTAATAAAGATTCTGTAACGACCCGACTTTCCAAACCCGGAAAATCGAACCATTTTAGTTAAGAAGAAGAGGTAGAAGAAGAAAAATAGAAAACAAAATCAGAATCTAACCATCGCAGCGGAATAAAATATAATATATTAACAGATCTTTACACAAATCAAAAACTATATCTGTTTATACAATACATCAGAATACATCATCAGAGTACATCAACATCCATAACATACAACTGAATACACCGCGGAAAAATAATAGCAAGTACGGGAGTACGTATCGACAACCAGCTCGTCTCCTGAGCTCCACAGCATCATGTCCTGAACCTGTTTATCTCGGTCTGACCCGAGCATCATATAAAACAATACCCGAGTCAGTCTGGAAAACCAGCGTGAGAAATCACACTCAAATTGATTATTAAAGTTTCAAAATCTTTTGAAAACAAAAGCATCTCGTAAGACCACGCCACAAATAAACATGTCGGGTTTTTACCTTACGATAGCTAAAACACTTTATATCAAAATCCTCTGATATTATAATAGTGTCTACAGAAAGTAAAATAGAATCTAGCTGAAATGCTTGCATCTCACATTTCAACAATAGTTGGGCACAATCAAAACCGTACAGGCACGTAGGGAGAATGGATTTCCAACGAATGACTAGGCACTGGGGTACCACCTGTCACAGTACGTGGCCTAGATCACAGTACCGAGGAGTACGCCCGCTCCCCTGCAACACAAGACCGGAATCATCCCTTACTGGATAATTCCAAGTAAAATCACCCCACGGTTGGGATCAGCAACCGCAACACTAAGCCGAAATAAAAAGGGACATCTAGACAGGGATGACCTTACTCTCAAGTGGGGGCTACCCACGAAGCCTTGCTGCATAACCCCTGATTTTCAGTCATTCCCGGTTGATGAGGCTCGAGGCTAAACGATACCTTTATAGCACATATCCCTTAGAATGCCCATCGTCCACCTGACGATGTCACGAAAGCATTCGTCCATACAAGTCCGTCCCGGGTCCGAACGGAACCGAAGGCACTATTCCTACTACATCCATTTTGGAAATATCCTCAGGATTAGTAGCGACTAGCCCTTGCACTTCACAGCTCCATCTTCGACTCTGAAATCGTTTTCACGAAACGTACAAACCGAATCGAAGTGGTATTCGAGTCTCCAGACCTAGAATCCTGGTATACGGAAACTCGATCCCGGTCTCTTCGAAACGATCAGCGCATTTGGCCAATATTGATAGTCGGTTATTTAACTATCAATTAACATCCATAACAACCATCAACAATCAATAATTTCTCCAAATTATCTATTTTCCCAAAATATCTTCACCACATATTATTTCCCTTTCCAATCCCCATTGGAAACAATTTCAAACTATATTCCCTTCAAGGAATAATTTTCCAAATATTTATTTTCACTGAACACCAAGTACAAACCATTTTAGATTTTAAAATAATTTTAAAACACTTTATTATAAATATACTTTATAAAACACCTTTGAAAACTACTTTAAAACTTAAGTCCAAATATATATTTAAAAACATTTAAAATAAAGCCACTTTTAAAAATATAAACAAATTTCCTTTTAAAACGTATTATCAAATCACTTTTATATCTATTACAATAATAGTTTTGAAAAATACTTACCTTTGAAAATTTACGTTTGAAATAATAGATTTTCTAAACCTGATTTTTAAAATAACAATAAATCTTTAGCAAATATTTAAAATTGCTTTTAAAACCAAATGTACTTGGCTATCCAGAAAATACTTCTCTTCCACTTCTTTTAAAAATAAATCATTATTTATTCTTAAACCAATTCTCCTTCCTTTATAAATTCCCATCCTGAATTTATATTTAAAATGTCCACCGACATTTATTTCACTTTATAAACTCAGTTTATAAATTTCCAAAATCTCATTTCTCTTTAAATTTCAAATTCCAACATTTACATCAATTCTACAATTGATTTCAAATTTGCTTTACTTTGGAATAAAATTCCTTGTTTACTTTATTTATTTCAAATACAACACCCTTTTAAATTTTATTTCTCATTTGTGAATTTAAAACCCCCTTTTACTGAAAATACCTATTTTTAATTCCCAACATTCCTTATTTACGCTTTTAATTTAAATTATATTAAATCATTAAATTTAAAAGAAAATTTTCTATTTCTTTAAAAACAATATCACTTGAGTTTTAAATTTTATTACTCCTCAGTAAACTTTAAATTTCTTTTTCCCATATTTACTAAAATTCCAATTCACTTCATTTTATCTTATTTCCAATTCACCTTTAAATTTATTCCAATTTACTTAAATTTTTATTCTTTATTTTCTTCAAAAATTCAATCCCATAGATTTTCAAAATTTATTATACTGGAAATTCAATCAACCACAACATCCAATATCAAATCATCACAGGATATCAATATTCAGATCATAGAACAATAAAATAAATTTTTGAGGAATCCAGTTGGATCCCTCCAACCTGTTTCCCTGCATCCACAGACGTTAGCACAATACCAATTCCACTTCGAGGTGGAATATCACGGTATATGGGATTTAAATAAATATCATCCGCTATTATGCGGCGCATAGGGTCTCATCCGCTATATAATGCGGGAATATCAACAACTCCAATATATACATATGCCAATATGTATATATGGCTATATACTACTATATATAGCACATCAATCAATGCAATCATCCAATCAATTATTTAAATTTAACCATTTAAATTTAAATTTAACTGAGTGAGATTAACTCACCTTTTCCCCTTTTCTTCTGCAATTCAACCCAAACCAGTAGTTTTCTCCACGATGCCCGACCTTGAATACATATTATATGATTTCATTAATATTCGATCAATTTGGACAAATCAATTTCTACCTAAAAATTTCATTTTACTTAATAAGGTAATTTTCAAACTAATTTCCTTTACAAATACAATTTAAGTTTCAAAATAATTAAATAGATTAACTTACAAATAAATCACCTTCATAATTTATTTTACAATAACTTGTGGATTAAAATATCTGTGTATATATTTATCTATTTCATTTAACACTACCTTCTAAATCATATCCATATATAAACTATTTTCTGTTTTACAATTTATATATATATATATTCATATAAATCTTTAATAAAGATAAATAAATTGTTTTATATCCTACTGCAGCATATTTATCTGTTGATCTGGATGTATACACATTTTTTATTTTTTTATTTTTAAGTAAAACAGTTTAACATATTCAAGTAGAACAGAAATTACCTGCTACTCAAACTAAGGTCTAGATCGAGCATAGCTACTGCCTGCCCAAAACTCAACTCCAATGACCTCACAACGATCGACATCCAGCTTCACGAATCCCAGGCAATCGCCTACTGCCCTAGTCCACGCGTTCGCGAGCCTCCATCGACCTGAGAACGAACCCACTCGCCTCGCACATCACCATCACGCAAAGGCCCAAAGCAGTTTTCAAGCTTCGCTTCCCCTCCACGGCTTCGTGCCATCACTTCGTCATCCCAGTCAAGCCGAGAAGCCAGATCGAGCTGCCTTGACATCATCGCGACATCGAGTCGCCTCAACAAATTAGCAGTGACAGTATAAAGAGACTGTAGCCGGCTTTAAATCAGCAGTAGAAAATATCGCGTAGGGCAAGGATGAGTCGACAATGGCTGATGGAATAGCCGAGTTCGCAGCGATGATTATTATAAAAGCGTTGATTTGTGAAACCCTAGTTTCCCCGGGTTCAAGCATCGCGACATGGAGATTGCTACAGAGCTGTGACTTTGAAGCGAACAAATTTTTCTTTCTTTTCTTTTTGGGTTTCAGGCATCGCAACATGGAGATTGCTATTGAACTATAACTCCGAAGTAACAGATGTTTAAAAAGGGGAAAGGGATGTTGGCTTCCTATGTACGCTTGTTTTATAAATATCTCTGACTTGTTGATTTAATTTTTTTTTTATAACATAAAACTTCCAAAATGCCTCGTTACATATCGCGAAGTCCCACTGCCCGAATCAGACGAAACGACAAACGTTGATAAGGTTTACCCGTATCCGAACGAAATGGAACGGTTATCTGAAACTAATTCGATCATAACAACAAGTTACAGAAGTAAACGATCAATTTTAAATGAAATCGATTCTAATAAATTCGAAGCTTTTTAAGTTGCCAGGGTCAAATGACAATCCCAATTGCTACGAAAATTGAAATCCGGTAATAATACAATATTACGGATCCAATGGAACTGGTTTCGTCGAATTCCGAGACTGTGCCCCGGAAGGCTATTTTTAGATTCAATTTAAACAAGTAAAATTTTCAAAGCTGAACGAATCATCGTTAAATTCAATTCGAACTCTTATATTATTTTCAGTATTGTCTATATAAATTTTATAAGTCTTCAAATTATTTTTAACAGGCTTAAAGCTCCAGATTCAATAATTTACCAATTTCAATAATTTAAATTCAACAATTACTTGTCTAATCAATAATGATATTTGAAATTAAAGTTAATAATTATCTTTTGAATATTTAAAATTAATTAAATATTCCTATTTCAAATGCTCAAAAATTTCGGGTCGTCACAGATTATCAAATCAATTTAATTATTTAAACAGATTATTAAATTGATATTGCCCAAAAATCCCGGGATATCACAAAATCAATACTTAACAATATTCAAAATCACTGGAAAACAAAGCTTACAGTTGGCTTAGGAGCAAAAACCCTCTCATCGCACAAGAATGATAAATAACCTACTAAGCGTACCTTATGCTCAACAGCCTAAGATTATTACTTAGTCGATTATTCATGCTACCTCAGAAAAAATCGAAGAGTCATCCCCTAAAGTCTTCATAATCTAATCAATACAGTAGTATGCATACTAAGTTACCATTCGGTTGTTACAAGTGCTTTGAAACTTTATTATATAGATTTCCCTTCATAATAACATATTACTTCTTCACATAAGCTACTGCTAGAATTTCACAATTATGCGATGGCTTTACTTGAGATAAATCTATTTCCCTTTATGTGACGGCTTGCTCTTAACATCTGTTTGCTTTAACCTTCGATGGCTTCATTTATCAGCCTTTGAATAGCTTCATTTATAACACCAACCTTCGATTGCTTCAATTAATCAACATACGATGGCTTTAATCCACAGTCGATGGCTTTAATCAATGCTCGATGGCTTTAATCAATGCTCGATAGCCCATTAGGTCAACACTGGATAGCTTTTGTGACGACCCGGAATTTCGAGCAATATCAATTTAATAATTTATATTAAATATTAAATTGATTGGATATATTTTTGAATTATAAACTTGAATTGATATTTTCTTCTGATAAATATCATATCGGTGGGATTATATCTTTTAAAGCTAATAAATGATTTTTCTGTTTATAACGAATATATACTGGTATATATCGTAGACAGGTAAGTTCTGTTTTAATTTTAATTGATAAATTTTATTTTCAAATTTCTTATATATATTCTAGAGATTTGGAAATTATTATTTATTTTGGAATGACTTTTCAAAGCTATTTGATAAATTATAAAACAACACACTAAAATACCTAAACAAACATTTATTTACATTTTATCATCGAACTGGAAAGTATAATGTATTCGAGTAGATTCCATAGCTTTGTAAATTTCAAACAAACACTAAATAAATAAACAACGTATTGAAACAACATCTATTATATTCTATAATTAAACAATGTACTAAGTAACATTTACATCACCTTATCAAACAACACATTAAAAGTAATATACCAGAATAACATGGGTTAATATTTCAACTATAATTTTTAATGTAAAACAAGAAATGAAATACATGGAAGGTTCCAGACTAATACAAATCTGCATAGTAAATGGAACAGAGAGAGGAATTAAAGATAAACAAATTAGCAACTTGTACAGGGTAATCTGGAAACAAAGGTTCGAATGCATGCAAGCTTAAAGGAATTAGAGGCAAAGTAAAAATGTAGTATACTTGTAACTTGTGAATGAAGATACAGGCAAGAGTAGAAGTGATAGGATAAGTATAAAATAACATCACCAAGTACATGTAACATTTAATGCCTTCATATCTTAGCAGCCAATACCATCCCTTCGAATTGCATAAAATCCTCTCAGCCTCCATATTGTAAAAATATCTCTGATTTCTTTTGTAAAATGATAGACCCTGTAAACTGTTCAGCCTATATGCTTTCTTCTATCACCTTCCATTCCATTCGAACTAAATAAAAATGGTAATGGAAACTCACTTGAGAACTTAAAAACAAATCTCCATCTAAAACAACATCAAGCAACTACAACTACACAAGCAAAATGATTGGCCAGGAGATTTCAAGTGGAAACATTTCCAGTTTTCAAGTTCAAGTCTGTTTTCAAGTTTCTGGAATTAAAACAGACCATACAAATACTCTTTCCAGTTTCAAAGTTTTCCCTGTTTATTTTCAGGTGAGTAACACTTTATTTAAATTTAAGTTAATAAGGCTTGATTTTCTCTGAACCATATATATTCTTGTATATGTATGTTGAGCCTGTATCTGTGTATATCTGTTCATGAAAACTCTGTTATCTGTTGATTTTCTTTGAATAAATATACAACCAAACCTTCCTCTCTTGTTTTAAAAAAAAAACTGTTTGGATGTAGGATATAAACGATAATTGTTGTTTAACTGGAATATAAGTCGTAAAGATTTAAACAAGCTGAATCAAATGGTACTTGTCTCTGTAAATTCCAGGGAACCTGTACATCTTTGAATGTGATAAAAAACAAACTTCTAGTTTAAAGGATTCAGGCATATAAAGTGGAACATCATACTAGAATAGGATTTTTAAACCAAGTTTCACAATTTTTAGTGATCGAATTGAAGAGCAGTTCTTGTTTCACTGTCTCGAGCAATTTGAGCTACCGTAGGCGATTTCGACGATTAGGGGTGTCGTGGTTGGGTCTGGAGATAGAAGAGTGATCCGGAGTTTGGCGAAAATTGTCGAAATGGTTGGCAGTTCAACGGGACGGCGGCGAGAAGCAACTAAAATCTGGTGACCTAGTTTTTTAAGTGTTCCGGTTATTTGTCTAGTTTGAAGTCATAGCTCGATCGAGTGTTGCGAATTTCTGGGTTTTTGTAGTGGGGTGATGGACGAAGTCGTGGCCAAATTTTCAGGCGCACAGGTGGTCGGAGCGACGAACTGGAAGCGTTGCCAGGTTAGGTGATAAGGACAGTGTTTCCAGACTTTGAGGTGAGGGGCTCGATCTCGTTTTCGAGGCTGGGAATACGATGGGATGATCGGAAATAGGTGTGTAGGTGATTGTCGATTTGTTCGACGTGGAGACACTGACCGGAGGCGAGCGGCGGAGGTGTGCATGTGCACAGTCGAGATGTTCTGTAGGCTGTGTTTACTGGTAGTGACAGGGGAATGAGCTCGAGATTTCTCGAGTAGGACTTAGTTTTGCTCGGGAAAATTTGCATTCTACTCGAAGTAAAAATAGAGAGTCTCGGGTGTGTTGTTGCAAATGTGTACAGTGTCCAGTTTTCACGATACTCAGTTCACTCGAGTTCACACTCGAGTAAATTTCGTCATGGCTCGGGTAAAACCCCTGTTTGTCTCGAAGTAAATTACAGGGGACTCGGGTTCCTTTTATCAAGTTTGAACAGAACAAGATTTTTAACAATTTTAAATTGTTAGTTTTTAAATTCAAACTGATGTCGAATTTGAGTTTGATTTAATGTTCAAAATTTGATTTTTGAAAATAAAAGGAAGTTGAAATTTTAAATATTTTAAATGAATTTAAATATTGGATTTAAGGTGAGTTTGATATAAAATCGCTTATAACTAACATTGTTTAAAGTGGAAATTTAAAGATTTCCTTTAAAGGTAAATTTTATAAAGTGATTTAAAATTTAACGAGTTGTCCGTTAAACTCGACATTTAAAATAAGAGTTCGGGAAAAGAGAAATAAATGTTTTAAAACATTTAAAAGTGAATCTTTAATCGAAATGAATTGTGTTTACTTTAAGAAATAAAAATTTAGTTTTAACTCATTAATTATTAAGAAATTAAAATGATAATGGAATTGTATGGATTAAATAAGAAATTGAAGTTTAAATGAATCAATGCAAGTTTTTATAAATGAACTAAGTAATTAATTGGAAATTTAGGTTTAATGTATTAATTAAAGTTTTTCAAAATGAATTAAATAATTTATATGTTATTGAAAGTATGGATTTGACTTTAATTAATTTACAAATGGAAAAATTAACTTATAATGATTGATATAAGTTAATTACTTAGTATAGAAATTAATAAATATAAAAGAAGACTATTAACTGGATTATTTATAATTAATCAATATAATTGATTAATTAATCGTTAATTGAATTAATTAATTGCAATCAACATTTTAACTGTTAAAGTATAATTAATTTAATGGGAAGTAATTAAGAAAATTAATTACTCATTTTGATTTATTGAATAATTTAATTAACCTATATTTAATCGTTTGATGATTTGAAGATAAAATTACTTAGAGAAGTAATTAATGTTTAAATTACAGGATGTAATTATGAGATGATGTTCGTAAATAAAGTAATTTGAGTAAAGTACCTAATATAATAAATCAAAGGGATTAATTAGAGATAATTGATTACTGAGTAATTAATCTGTTTATGAAGTAATTAAGGAAGTTAATGACCAGATGTGATTAATCAGAGGGGATTAATACTTGGGTTTAATTTAAAGATTTATTACTCGATGTGATTAATTTAAATTGTAAATGTTAATTTGAAATCGTTAATTAATATAATTAATGTTGAAATTAAAATGGATTTATCCGGAATATAATTGATAAATGAAGAGATTTATTAATATGAATAATTAAGCAAAGTAATTAACTTCGGTTAATTAATAAATGAAGTAATATAAAGATTAATTTCTATGTTTGATTTAAATAATCCGAGAAATAACTCGAGGATAATTACTTAAATGTAATTAAAAGTAATTAATCGGGATGATTAATTAAAAAGGAATAATAGGGTGATGATTTAAGCAAGTTTAATAATAACATTGTAATTAATTTAATTAACTTTAAATTAATTAAGGATAAGGTAATTGATTTAATTCATTTTAAATTAATTATCAATAGTGTGATTTATTATCCTTGCTTATGTATGATGATTGATATTGATATCCCATTGATTGATTGTAATCTCAGATATGAGATCAGTAATATCTGTTGTGATATAGATGTTTGACTTGAAGTGTGATGATGATATAGTTATTCATATATGCTGATATGTGTATCATCCATCTGTGATATTGTGATTTATCTATCTGTGTTGATATAGATAATTGAATTGAATTGTTTTAAAACCTTTAAAACAACTTGGCCTTAAAAGACACGTTTTGGATTTCGATGAGACCGGGATCGGGTTTCCGTATACCGGGATTCCAGGTCTGGAGACCCGAATACCACATCGATCCAAAGTAACGTTAGGTCGTGAAATCCAAATGGAGCAAGTGAAGACTCGAGGTATAAGAACTATTCGTCAGTATAACTCTGTGGGTGATTCCGTAATGAGTTTGACGAAGATAGTACTTATAGATTCGAGATGGTGATTCAGAATGCAAGGGTTATTGTCGTTAACTCTGAGGGTGATTCCAATACGAGTGTAACGAGATAATGCCTTCGGTTTCGTTCGAACCCGTAACGAACTTGTATGGATCGAATGCTTTCAGAACATCGTCAGGCGGACGATGAGCATTCTAAGAGATGTGTTCTGTAAAGGTAATCGTGACCTCAAGCCTCATCAACCGGGAATGGCTAAAACAGGGGAGGTGCAGCAAGGCTTCGTGGGTAGCCCCCACTTGAGAGTAAGGTTTACCCCTGTCTAGATGTCCCTATTTATTTCGGTTTAGTGTACGGTTGGTCGCGCCAACCGTGGGGTGATCTTATTTGGAACTGTCCAGTAAGGGATGGGTCCGGCCTTGTGTTGCAGGGGAGCGGGCGTACTCCTCGGTACGGTGATCTAGGCCACGTACTGTGACGGGCGGTACCCCAGTAGCCCAGCCATTGTATGAAATCCAATCTCCAATAAGCGCCGTACGTTTTGATTGTGCCCAACTATGTTGAAATGTGAGATGTAAGCATTTCAGCTATTTCTGTATTTTACTTGAAAACCCTAGACACTATTATAATATAACTGGATTTCCTATCAAATATTTGGTTAGCGTAAGGTAAAAACATTTCCATGTTTATGTGTGGGATGTCTTACGTGATACCTTTGTTTCAAATGATTTTCAAAGTTAAACAACTTTAACCTGTTACTCATACCAGACCCATGTCTGACCCGGAGTTTATTTTCTGTTTTTCTTAAACTCTCGGGTACCCAAATTTTTACGGGTAGTCAAGGGATTCAGGTTTAGCTTTGACGAATTCTGGAGGAGCAATGGAGCAGGAGGCTTCAGCGTGTAGATATATAGTGATTCCGCTGTGATTAGAGTTTATTCTATATTCCGCTGTGTTGTATCTCTATGATGTGTGAGTTGTATTAACTAGACAGGTGTTTATAACTGTCTAGTATGTGATGTACTATCTGTGTAACTCTGATGTATATGATACTATGTATTAATTTATGTGATATATTATATTTTATTCGTTCCGCTGTTGAGATTCTGTTGTTGTTCTTCTTCTTCTCTTTCTTTTCTACTTTCTCACCTCTTTCTTTTCTTCAAAACGATACGATTTCCTGGGCATAGGAAGTCGGGTCGTTACAGGTGGTATCAGAGCACTAGGTTGAGCGAATACCTAGGCTCTTAAGTGATTTCTTTCCTGAGAGAGCGTATTTGTTAGTGAATATAAAATTGTTTTATATTGTGTTGACTTATCGGTTAGGTGTTTATAGATTTTGATCGGTGTGTGGGACGCCACAATATCGATAGGAATTTCTAAACTCTTAACAAGATAAACCGACACAATATTGTTTTAAAATAGGGTAAATGAAATAATTTTACCCAAATTATTTTTGTATATAAAAGAAATGATTTTCCGAAATTTTTTATAGTTATTTATGGTTGCTTGATTGTTAGGAAATGATAATATTGAACGATTATCATTGTCATTGGGAAAATTTAATGAGAATTGGAATTTAATCAATAGTCAAGAAATAAATTCATATAACCAAATGGAATTTTGTAAATGTGAATTATAAATGTGATTTGCAATTGAAATTGAAATAAAATTCCAGGGTAATGTTTGAATAGAAATTGGATGGATCTGGAATTTTGAGAAAATTTAAATTCTTTTGGATTTGGAAGTGTTTTCAAAGGTTCTGGAAAAAATATGGTATTATTTCTAGGATATTTTTGAGTTGGATTTGAAATCTGGAAAGATTTAAAATTTAAAAATATTTGAGATGTTTAAAAGAAATAAAAGCATTTGAACTCTTTCGGTTGTTAGAAAATAACGTCGGTGATGACTGCAGCATCATCGATGTTCATTTTCGAATTTCCGAGAAAAAAGTTTGCTACCAAATTATTTTAAATTGGAATTGTTTGTGAACTGGGTTTGGTTTTGAAATTCAAAAGAATATTTGAATTGCCAAAGAATTTTGGATATAGTTGATTTCAAAGGTGATTTTATACTTTGGAAATTGCTTAAACTCTGGAAGTAAATTTAAAATGTTGTGGAATAAATAGGGTTTGGAAAGCTTAAAGTTTGAATTAAATTGGAATGTAACTAAATCATGTAAAATAAAAGTGAAGTGTAGAATTAATTGAAGTGGACTGGAAGTAATAAGTGTTTGGAAACAAAATTTATTTATTGAAAACTAAATTTATGAATAAACAAACAAATTTATAATTGAATGGAAATGAATGGAAGTCGGTGTTTTGTTAACATCTGGAGATTTAGTTTGGTATCGACTGTATTTCAGGAGTGGTACCGATGGTTTTTGGAGGAACTTCTGAGTTTTCTCTTTATGGATCTGTTGAACCATATTTTCGGAATAGTTGGGAGGCTTACCAGTTGTGATTGCTGACCGATGGTTGCAAAGCCTAGGTTCGTCACGGTGGTATCAGTGGGAAGTTTGTATTGGAGTTCGTCATCAGCATTTCATCTGCTCCCATATCAGAGTTGTGCAGCGGAAGCAGTTGGGAGTGCGTCTGCTTTTCTTTTCTGGGAAAGGAGGAGTTGTTTTCTACAGGTGATGGTAGGGATTGTGTTCCTGATTTTGGTTGATAGGGAGAAGATCGTCTACTAGATTGTTTTTGGATTCAGACTGTTCTGGAAGGCATCAGCAGAAGTTTAGCTGATTGGTAGTGATGAAGGCAGATTGGGATCGTCCGAAGAGTTTGGTAGATAGGGGACGGAAGAATTTGGATTTCAGAGTCGGAAATTTGATTCTGGATGAGTTTCTCTGATTGAAGGAGCTGTATAGTTTGGTAAGTCTGGGAAATTAGCTCCGAGGTGTTCTGGATTTTTCTCTGTGTTCTGGAGAAGTTAGTGTTTGTTCTTCTGGAGTGAATTACCAGTTTGGATAGCTGGGATTCGTTGTGTTTCACGTGTCTCTAAGGGAGTACGTGTAAGACTCTATCCCTGGTTTTGGAACCAGCTGTTCATGAAGTTTTGGGTGCGAGTCAGATTCGTCTGTAGTCTGATACTGCTTTGTCATGTAGATCTAGAAGAGTAGTAGCTTTGTAGCTTAGTGGTAGTGACTGTCTGGATTCTATAGAGTGAGTGACCCGGTACTTATATTCGAGGAAACTCGAGAGAATCCTATCCAAAAATTTTGTCTGGATAGTTAGACTTGTTTGTTTGGATGATTGATTGCTATGGTTGTTGATATATGCATGTGTTTTAAATTAAAATTTTAAATAAATTATTAAATTACCTTTGTTTAAATTTCGGGGACGAAATTCTTTTAAGGGGGGAGGAATGTGACGACCCGGAATTTCGAGCAATATCAATTTAATAATTTATATTAAATATTAAATTGATTGGATATATTTTTGAATTATAAACTTGAATTGATATTTTCTTCTGATAAATATCATATCGGTGGGATTATATCTTTTAAAGCTAATAAATGATTTTTCTGTTTATAACGAATATATACTGGTATATATCGTAGACAGGTAAGTTCTGTTTTAATTTTAATTGATAAATTTTATTTTCAAATTTCTTATATATATATTCTAGAGATTTGGAAATTATTATTTATTTTGGAATGACTTTTCAAAGCTATTTGATAAATTATAAAACAACACACTAAAATACCTAAACAAACATTTATTTACATTTTATCATCGAACTGGAAAGTATAATGTATTCGAGTAGATTCCATAGCTTTGTAAATTTCAAACAAACACTAAATAAATAAACAACGTATTGAAACAACATCTATTATATTCTATAATTAAACAATGTACTAAGTAACATTTACATCACCTTATCAAACAACACATTAAAAGTAATATACCAGAATAACATGGGTTAATATTTCAACTATAATTTTTAATGTAAAACAAGAAATGAAATACATGGAAGGTTCCCAGACTAATACAAATCTGCATAGTAAATGGAACAGAGAGAGGAATTAAAGATAAACAAGTTAGCAACTTGTACAGGGTAATCTGGAAACAAAGGTTCGAATGCATGCAAGCTTAAAGGAATTAGAGGCAAAGTAAAAATGTAGTATACTTGTAACTTGTGAATGAAGATACAGGCAAGAGTAGAAGTGATAGGATAAGTATAAAATAACATCACCAAGTACATGTAACATTTAATGCCTTCATATCTTAGCAGCCAATACCATCCCTTCGAATTGCATAAAATCCTCTCAGCCTCCATATTGTAAAAATATCTCTGATTTCTTTTGTAAAATGATAGACCCTGTAAACTGTTCAGCCTATATGCTTTCTTCTATCACCTTCCATTCCATTCGAACTAAATAAAAATGGTAATGGAAACTCACTTGAGAACTTAAAAACAAATCTCCATCTAAAACAACATCAAGCAACTACAACTACACAAGCAAAATGATTGGCCAGGAGATTTCAAGTGGAAACATTTCCAGTTTTCAAGTTCAAGTCTGTTTTCAAGTTTCTGGAATTAAAACAGACCATACAAATACTCTTTCCAGTTTCAAAGTTTTCCCTGTTTATTTTCAGGTGAGTAACACTTTATTTAAATTTAAGTTAATAAGGCTTGATTTTCTCTGAACCATATATATTCTTGTATATGTATGTTGAGCCTGTATCTGTGTATATCTGTTCATGAAAACTCTGTTATCTGTTGATTTTCTTTGAATAAATATACAACCAAACCTTCCTCTCTTGTTTAAAAAAAAAACTGTTTGGATGTAGGATATAAACGATAATTGTTGTTTAACTGGAATATAAGTCGTAAAGATTTAAACAAGATGAATCAAATGGTACTTGTCTCTGTAAATTCCAGGGAACCTGTACATCTTTGAATGTGATAAAAAAACAAACTTCTAGTTTAAAGGATTCAGGCATATAAAGTGGAACATCATACTAGAATAGGATTTTTAAACCAAGTTTCACAATTTTTAATGATCGAATTGAAGAGCAGTTCTTGTTTCACTGTCTCGAGCAATTTGAGCTACCGTAGGCGATTTCGACGATTAGGGGTGTCGTGGTTGGGTCTGGAGATAGAAGAGTGATCCGGAGTTTGGCGAAAATTGTCGAAATGGTTGGCAGTTCAACGGGACGGCGGCGAGAAGCAACTAAAATCTGGTGACCTAGTTTTTTAAGTGTTCCGGTTATTTGTCTAATTTGAAGTCATAGCTCGATCGAGTGTTGCGAATTTCTGGGTTTTTGTAGTGGGGTGATGGACGAAGTCGTGGCCAAATTTTCAGGCACACAGGTGGTCGGAGCGACGAACTGGAAGCGTTGCCAGGTTAGGTGATAAGGACAGTGTTTCCAGACTTTGAGGTGAGGGGCTCGATCTCGTTTTCGAGGCTGGGAATACGATGGGATGATCGGAAATAGGTGTGTAGGTGATTGTCGATTTGTTCGACGTGGAGACACTGACCGGAGGCGAGCGGCGGAGGTGTGCATGTGCACAGTCGAGATGTTCTGTAGGCTGTGTTTACTGGTAGTGACAGGGGAATGAGCTCGAGATTTCTCGAGTAGGACTTAGTTTTGCTCGGGAAAATTTGCATTCTACTCGAAGTAAAAATAGAGAGTCTCGGGTGTGTTGTTGCAAATGTGTACAGTGTCCAGTTTTCACGATACTCAGTTCACTCGAGTTCACACTCGAGTAAATTTCGTCATGGCTCGGGTAAAACCCCTGTTTGTCTCGAAGTAAATTACAGGGGACTCGGGTTCCTTTTATCAAGTTTGAACAGAACAAGATTTTTAACAATTTTAAATTGTTAGTTTTTAAATTCAAACTGACGTCGAATTTGAGTTTGATTTAATGTTCAAAATTTGATTTTTGAAAATAAAAGGAAGTTGAAATTTTAAATATTTTAAATGAATTTAAATATTGGATTTAAGGTGAGTTTGATATAAAATCGCTTATAACTAACATTGTTTAAAGTGGAAATTTAAAGATTTCCTTTAAAGGTAAATTTTATAAAGTGATTTAAAATTTAACGAGTTGTCCGTTAAACTCGACATTTAAAATAAGAGTTCGGGGAAAAGAGAAATAAATGTTTTAAAACATTTAAAAGTGAATCTTTAATCGAAATGAATTGTGTTTACTTTAAGAAATAAAAATTTAGTTTTAACTCATTAATTATTAAGAAATTAAAATGATAATGGAATTGTATGGATTAAATAAGAAATTGAAGTTTAAATGAATCAATGCAAGTTTTTATAAATGAACTAAGTAATTAATTGGAAATTTAGGTTTAATGTATTAATTAAAGTTTTTCAAAATGAATTAAATAATTTATATGTTATTGAAAGTATGGATTTGACTTTAATTAATTTACAAATGGAAAAATTAACTTATAATGATTGATATAAGTTAATTACTTAGTATAGAAATTAATAAATATAAAAGAAGACTATTAACTGGATTATTTATAATTAATCAATATAATTGATTAATTAATCGTTAATTGAATTAATTAATTGCAATCAACATTTTAACTATTAAAGTATAATTAATTTAATGGGAAGTAATTAAGAAAATTAATTACTCATTTTGATTTATTGAATAATTTAATTAACCTATATTTAATCGTTTGATGATTTGAAGATAAAATTACTTAGAGAAGTAATTAATGTTTAAATTACAGGATGTAATTATGAGATGATGTTCGTAAATAAAGTAATTTGAGTAAAGTACCTAATATAATAAATCAAAGGGATTAATTAGAGATAATTGATTACTGAGTAATTAATCTGTTTATGAAGTAATTAAGGAAGTTAATGACCAGATGTGATTAATCAGAGGGGATTAATACTTGGGTTTAATTTAAAGATTTATTACTCGATGTGATTAATTTAAATTGTAAATGTTAATTTGAAATCGTTAATTAATATAATTAATGTTGAAATTAAAATGGATTTATCCGGAATATAATTGATAAATGAAGAGATTTATTAATATGAATAATTAAGCAAAGTAATTAACTTCGGTTAATTAATAAATGAAGTAATATAAAGATTAATTTCTATGTTTGATTTAAATAATCCGAGAAATAACTCGAGGATAATTACTTAAATGTAATTAAAAGTAATTAATCGGGATGATTAATTAAAAAGGAATAATAGGGTGATGATTTAAGCAAGTTTAATAATAACATTGTAATTAATTTAATTAACTTTAAATTAATTAAGGATAAGGTAATTGATTTAATTCATTTTAAATTAATTATCAATAGTGTGATTTATTATCCTTGCTTATGTATGATGATTGATATTGATATCCCATTGATTGATTGTAATCTCAGATATGAGATCAGTAATATCTGTTGTGATATAGATGTTTGACTTGAAGTGTGATGATGATATAGTTATTCATATATGCTGATATGTGTATCATCCATCTGTGATATTGTGATTTATCTATCTGTGTTGATATAGATAATTGAATTGAATTGTTTTAAAACCTTTAAAACAACTTGGCCTTAAAAGACACGTTTTGGATTTCGATGAGACCGGGATCGGGTTTCCGTATACCGGGATTCCAGGTCTGGAGACCCGAATACCACATCGATCCAAAGTAACGTTAGGTCGTGAAATCCAAATGGAGCAAGTGAAGACTCGAGGTATAAGAACTATTCGTCAGTATAACTCTGTGGGTGATTCCGTAATGAGTTTGACGAAGATAGTACTTATAGATTCGAGATGGTGATTCAGAATGCAAGGGTTATTGTCGTTAACTCTGAGGGTGATTCCAATACGAGTGTAACGAGATAATGCCTTCGGTTTCGTTCGAACCCGGAACGAACTTGTATGGATCGAATGCTTTCAGAACATCGTCAGGCGGACGATGAGCATTCTAAGAGATGTGTTCTGTAAAGGTAATCGTGACCTCAAGCCTCATCAACCGGGAATGGCTAAAACAGGGGAGGTGCAGCAAGGCTTCGTGGGTAGCCCCCACTTGAGAGTAAGGTTTACCCCTGTCTAGATGTCCCTATTTATTTCGGTTTAGTGTACGGTTGGTCGCGCCAACCGTGGGGTGATCTTATTTGGAACTGTCCAGTAAGGGATGGGTCCGGCCTTGTGTTGCAGGGGAGCGGGCGTACTCCTCGGTACGGTGATCTAGGCCACGTACTGTGACGGGCGGTACCCCAGTAGCCCAGCGATTGTATGAAATCCAATCTCCAATAAGCGCCGTACGTTTTGATTGTGCCCAACTATGTTGAAATGTGAGATGTAAGCATTTCAGCTATTTCTGTATTTTACTTGAAAACCCTAGACACTATTATAATATAACTGGATTTCCTATCAAATATTTGGTTAGCGTAAGGTAAAAACATTTCCATGTTTATGTGTGGGATGTCTTACGTGATACCTTTGTTTCAAATGATTTTCAAAGTTAAACAACTTTAACCTGTTACTCATACCAGACCCATGTCTGACCCGGAGTTTATTTTCTGTTTTTCTTAAACTCTCGGGTACCCAAATTTTTACGGGTAGTCAAGGGATTCAGGTTTAGCTTTGACGAATTCTGGAGGAGCAATGGAGCAGGAGGCTTCAGCGTGTAGATATATAGTGATTCCGCTGTGATTAGAGTTTATTCTATATTCCGCTGTGTTGTATCTCTATGATGTGTGAGTTGTATTAACTAAACAGGTGTTTATAACTGTCTAGTATGTGATGTACTATCTGTGTAACTCTGATGTATATGATACTATGTATTAATTTATGTGATATATTATATTTTATTCGTTCCGCTGTTGAGATTCTGTTGTTGTTCTTCTTCTTCTGTTTCTTTTCTACTTTCTCACCTCTTTCTTTTCTTCAAAACGATACGATTTCCTGGGCATAGGAAGTCGGGTCGTGACAGCTTTAATCAACACACGATGGCTTTAATCAACACTTCATAGCCCTTTAGGTAAAAATTTGATAGCTTTAATTAACAAATGACAGCTTTAATCAACATATAATAGCTTTAATCAACACTCGATATCCCTTTAGGTCAACACTCTATGGCTTTAATCAACACTCGATAGCCCTTTAGGTCAACACTTGATAGCTTTAATCAACAGACGATGGCTCTTTTGGTGAACACTCAATTAGCTTTAATCAACACCCAATGGCTTTAATTCACATCAACGAATTTAATCAATGCTCGATGGCTTTAATCAACACTCGATAGCTTTAACTGACACATAATGGCCCTTTAGGTCAACACTTAATAGCTTTAATCAACACATGATGGCTTTAATCCACACTCGACGACTTTAATCAACCTCGATGGCTTTAATAAACACTCGATAGCCTTTTCTTTTGTCAATCCATTCTTGGAATTTTGGCTGTAACAATTATCACAATATAAAATAACATATTTTTTCAAATATTCCTGGTCAATATGTTTCAAGAAAGGATATCGATACATCTATTGAGACCAAAGTACGCATGCTCTCAAAATGTTGGGTAGTGTTTTATTCATGGCTGCTGGGGGAACCAAGGAATTACATTCATAGTAATTGGAAAACTATGGAATGACTCGTTCGAGAGTTTCCTATTGGCAAATAACAACTTGGTGAAATAGGAAATTATAGAGTAATTATGTTACACAGTTCACTTGAATTGAGAATACTAATGAACTTCATAGCCCACTTTGATTATATTTAATTCATGGGGTGGTGACCATCGGGGGCTATAATTAGGTTCAAGTTGAAGCATTAGAAGTAAAACACTATTTAATAGAGAAAGCAATTTTTTGAGGTTAATATCATGGTCAACTGTAGTCAACTCAAAATCAAAATCACCGGCCGAAGTAGAATGTTAATAATAAATGTTATTATCAAACCAAGTTTTTGTTTATGGACTAACCAAGTAAAATGTGATGATGTTGGAATTTTGACCCAAACAAAATTCCATACGTCCGAAAGTGATATAATGTCGACAAAGAGAATGTATGTAAATAATTGTTACTAAAAGGTACCGTTGAAAATGTAAAATTGGATTATACCGATGAAGATATATAGTGATAAATTTGGCCAAACTACCACACCATTAGCTATGGTGATATGTGAACAAAATATTCAAATAATTCAATATTAATTGCTGGTTGAATTTACACATATGAATCGTACAACCATATTGGTGAATTCTATGAAATATCACACGATTTAATTAGTTTATAGAGTGTTATAAATTAATTAAATTAATTAATATTTATAAAATACTAATTATTTATACTTTTGATATATTGGGTGTTATTAGTAATTTTGTGGGTGTCATTAGTTATTAGTGTGGTGCATATATAAAAGCTACACATGTGCATATCGATATACGATATCAATATACATTTAAATGCAATTAATTGACAAACGGGTTTTGAGTTTTATTGGCTCATATGGGGTCCAATAGGCTGGATATAGATGAGGGAGATGGTGCTTTCAAATTAGATCTAGATCTAATTACTTGGTAAAAGGATAAGCAGTAAAAGGTGGAGAATCTATCTCCCTTTCCTTCTGTATATAAACCAAGTCAAAGCTAATTTTTATTTCTTCTAGAATCCTCCTCATTCTAGCCAAATTCCCCATCCTCCCTACCTCCTTAGGTCGAGCACTTTATAGCACCATTACATCTAATAAAATATAAATCATGTTACACTTGATCACTATGGAGTCTAATAGATTTTTTGATCAAGGTGTGTTCAAAGGCTACATCTTCAAGTTTAGTTTTTTAATTTATTTTATCTATACATGTCAATTAATCATTGTTAAAACAATTTTATATATACATTGTTGTCTCACTTAATTATTACTATTTTACACAATTCAAAAATTAATTTTTATGGTTCAATTAATTTGTTCAATAGTTAAAATTAATAACTAACGTATACACATTTTTAATTTCGCCATATAAGTGTTCTAAAATTTATAAATTAATTTTATCCATTAAACATATTTTCAATAATTTTAGACCATTTTTAATAATTTTAAAACATAGAAATTCATTAATTCTATTTTAAAATAATATAAACTTATAATTATTTTAAAATTGGTTTCGGCAAGTTTAAAAAAATTCGATCAAAACATAATTTATATATAATTATAATAAAAATATTTTTTTATTAAAATATAATATAATATATATATATATTATATATATTATTTAAAATGAAAATGTGTGTGTGTGTTAAAATGACTTTTGAATTTAAAAAAATCCGGTCGAAATTAAAATTTACATACATACATACATATATTTATTTTATAATTTATACATACATAAATACACACACACACATATATATACACATATTAAAATTTCTTTATATATTTTTAATTAATATATGTATAATCGACTATAAATTATTTTATATGAATTTACATTTATAATATTAATTAAATATTTATTAATTATTTCTAGATCTTGATTTGAATTTGAAAGTGCTTTACCAAGTTATACTAGGATATTTTCAACTATAAAATTAGAATTTGAAATTTATTGACTTAGTCAAAATTAAATTGGACATTTTATATTTATGTTACTATTGTATAAATAATTTCGATAAATACACACACACACACACAAATGCATACATATATATGTGTGTGTGTGTCTATATATATATATCCGTTTATATTAAATAATGTTTTGAGATAACCAGTATATATATGTATGGTGAATGTATACATAGTAGATATAAATCCTTATATCTACATACTTAAACGTTGATTATATTGTTATCTATGTCATCTAAATAAACCCTATGTCATCAATACGTGTGTAAACATATACATGATATATTTACACATTTATGCACATTAAATATATTTAATTAATAAGATTATTAAAATAAAATTAAAAAATATGATTTTATTTAAATTAACTGGATCAGATTTAATGTAGATATTAGACTTCTTAGCCCACTAAGATCTAATTAGGATTTTTTTGGGAGTTCACCAATTTCACCGGTTGTTGACCGGGCTAGTTCCAATATGGATGACCCTACATAAGTCACCAATAAAAATCAAAACACAACATCGATTCTCAACTATGACCACAATGTCATCTAACATTCCTGATACCCTCCCAATCAATCTTAAACTTTACGATTTTGGAATATGTGTCGAAGTGGATCCCATTCGGGCCCCGAACAGTACTCCAAACCCTACCAAAACTTCATGGACCATTCCTCTTAGAAAATAATGAACACTGGTATAAATTGCATCTCGATCTAACTATGTATGTGAAAGGTATCACATCCAAAGTTTGCTAAAAAATCTTGGAGAAAAACCTAAATTCCCCAACCTATAATCGATCGGTCGATTAAACAAATATGACCAGTCAATTGACCCATTGTATCCTATTTTGGCTATAGTTTAATAGTCGACTAGTCAAGGTTTTGATAGAATTAAAGGTATGTCATAGGACCAATTATGTAATTTGTTACATTTATTTAACTCGATATGTGTAACACCCTGTAAAATAAATACTAATTAATAAATAATCATTAAGGCTCAAAAATTGAATTTGAGCCAATATCGTAATGTAACCATGAAACTTGCACCATTACATTCATGATGAATTTCTTAGCAACTTTCATATTTGAAGTTTTGCGATCGAAGTTCAAATGAAGAACTTTTTAGAATTTGAAGTTTTCGAATCGAAAAAAATTGAAAAGGAATAAAAAATAAAAAATATTAATCACATGGATCCCCCGTTAATCGACACCTTCCTTGGGCCGATTGGACTAGTGGCGGCTAGGGTTGAACCTCGACCCAACGGTCCAGTTTAATTAATTTAAATTTAATGGATATGATTGATTTGAGCGCCTATAAATACAAGCCTAGTCCATACTTTTCTTCTCATATTTTCTGATCAAAGCAGTAGAGCTCTGCCATTTTCCCTTCTCCACTAGTTTTAGAAATTATAAAATTATTATATTATATATATAAAAATCGAAAAAGGGTGGAAAATAAAAGAGAAGAAGAGAAGGAGTGAATCAATTCTGCAAAAAGGGTAAATTTATAATTATTAATCTATATTTCCAATTAACTCAAATCTCCCCTTAGATGTATAATTTTAATGGGCATGTATATATCTTATTATACATATTTTTGGACTGGAAAGGAAAAATGAGTTAATTAAAGGGATAAATTCATGGAAGATTTGGAAAGCTAGAAAGGTGAGTGGAATTGTAATGGAATTTTATTTAATTATTATGCCTATGCAAGATCTGTTAAGTTGTAGGCTTAACGTATTCAATTGAAATCTCACATGCATATTCTGTAAGTTAGGTAATTGTAATGGAATGGCATTTACACCATAATTTAGAAATTTGGAAATCAATTTCTAAATTTGATAAAGTAGAATGTTGATAAGATTATAAAATTTATTCCAGATTTATGATAATTAGGTTGTAAATTGTTAGCATTTATTTGGATTGTCCTAGTTTGACTTGGAATGTGAATTTTTATGTTTTAATTTATTGAAAGCATTGTGGGTACAATTTAGTTGTATCCATTTCCATGTAAATTTCCATATATAAACTAATTCTAAAACTATGTATAAAAAGTGTGATGTTAGGAATAATAAGGAATATATCAAATTAAAAGAGATGTGTAAGCTACGGATGTTCTTCTTCATAGTTTGGACTGTTTATTTCAAAATAAAGAAAAGAGATAATTCCTTGCAATTTCAAACGTAGCAAAAGTCTCACTTTTAGATAATTTATGGAAAGTTATAATAGTAATCCTTTTAAGAAGGATAGCTCCAATATATTAAAATGTGGAAATGAATGTAATTTACACAATGTACATATAAGTGTATATTCTAAAATTCCTAAGCATAGGAATTAATAAGTTAGAAATAGGAATACACACACACACACGTATAACTGCGCCTACCGATTAAAAATATAAATATACATAGGGTAACGAATAAAGCGTAATAAATAAATATAGGTTGGTACTCGTGTTAGTCATAATTAGAACGAATATATATTAATAACATATTAAACCATAGGATTAGGAGGTTGTGATGGAAAAGAGGTCGTAGCTCCAAAAGTTATGAGTAATGGTTGCAAAATTTATAAGGCAAAAAATGTGCAATTAATAGGGAGTTACAAAAATTTAGTGTGGACATAAATGCAATGAATGGGACTGATTGCGAAAATTAATATTTATTGGAAAATAGAATAGGCATAATAAATTGAATTTGAAATGAATAATTAAATGTCATTAACGATTGTCCAATTTGACTGTGAGATTTAGATGGGCTATGAAAGTATTCTTCGTAAATAGGTACTTAGCAGTAGGGCTATCACATAGGCTTTGACTCCGATGGTCTCGATCGGTCATTGTCAAAGACTTGGGTTATAACCTGATAGATTTCGCTTCCTACTAGTGTAGAATCCATATGGAATACACAAAGACCTCAAAGTTTAATTAGTTATTTGGTTGTCCGAGGTGGACTAATTAACCGTAGATAAGTCTTTGAGATGCGCTAGTAATACGGCAAATTAATTTATAGAGCCGTATCTGGGGGTCATCGGTCTTTGTAACTAAGGGCTGGTTGATTAGCGATTACGGTACGAAGGACCCACTTTGGGGTTAAGGTATTAAATGGCCATTGGGTTTGCCTACTCCGTATTAAAGAAGTACTAACTGGCCGGGGTTTCTTTTTGGGTAGTGAACGCTTATATATATATATATCTGTGTGTGTGTGTATACACCTCAGAGATAGTTGGATATATCATACGCGTAAATGGAATTAAACGGATAAGCCATGAGTAATAGACATAACACTTAAATGGAAATCAATTGGCATAAATTAGTGTTACATATAAGTATGTAATTTACCAGTCACCAGGATAGATTATAGGGACAAGCTACTGGTGCAAGACGGGAGTGGTGGATGAAGTCTTCTCATCCATGTTGGGCACTGATAAGGCAACTAGATATCCAGGGAATGATATTGATCCCGAGGTAGTAGCATTAATGGAGGTGTATATATATATATTTATTTATATTTATATTTTGCTGTGAGTTTATGCGGATAACTCTTTAATATACTTAGTTTATTTTAGGTTACCAATACCAACGATCCGTACTTTGATGGACTTGGGTTTCGATTTAGTTTAAATTCGGGACCATTAAGGTGCGGGTTGTCACAATAACCAATCTTGTTCAAAATAAAATGTGTTTTCTTTCTATTATATACTTGTTATATCATAATATAATTAATTAAGTGGTCAATTTAAAGTATATTAAATAGAATATCCTTAAATGATATGTTATGTGATAGTAATTACAATGTGTTGTAATCATGAGAATTTTATCACGTTAAAAATGACTTGTTGTTTTAAATATTCCTAGTCAAGATTTTCGAGAAAGGATATCAATTCATCTATTGAGACTAGAGTATGTAACGCTTTCCAAATGTTAGGTAGTGTATTACTCATGGTTGTTGGGGGCACCAAGGGGTTACGTGTTGATAGTTATTGGATAACCGTGGAATGACTCACTCGAGATTTCTCTATTGGTTAATATGACTAATGTCAAATAGATAACCTAAAAGTAATGATGTTATGTAGTTCCCTTGACTTGAGAATACTATTGAACTTTGATGTGGACACTCCACTTTGATTATTGTTAAATCATGCCCATGGCATCCATCAGACGATGATAGTTAGGGTCTGAGTTGAAGCATTGAAAGTGAAACACTGTTCAATTGGGAATTCGTTTCCTTTATTATATAAGGTTAGCATCACGATCAATTGTAGTCAAATCAAATTTAAAGTCTCTAGCCAGAGCAATACAATTTATAATAATTGTTATTATTGAATCAGGGATTTTTTGTTTGGACTTACAAAGTTTAATGTGAGTGATGTTGGAAATTGACAAAAACCAAATTTCATAAGTTATAACGTGATATAGTTTTGACGAAGAGAATTGGTGTAAACAATCGTTATTGTCAGGTACCGCTTATAATAAATTAAATTGGATTTTACCAAAAGATGTATAAGCGATAAATTCAGCCAAAATGGCACACCACTACCTAAGATGACGTGTGAACGTTAATATTCGAATTGTTTGATATTAATCGCTAACTGAATTTACACCTTTGAGTCGCATAACCGAAATGATGAATTCTATAATTGAACCACATGATTTAATTAATTTATAATCATTGTAAACTAATTGAATTAATTAATAGTTATGAAATATTAATTAATTCAATTAATATTTGATTTGTTTAAATACCATTAGTGTTTAATAATATACGTATATAAAAGTTATAAATGTGCATATCGATATACGATGTCGGTAGAATATTTAAATTAGATTTAAATAGAAAATATGTTAAGTATGTTTTTAGATGAATTAAATTAATTAATATTTATGAGATATTAATTATTAAAATTTTGTTTGATTTATTAGAATACCATTATTATTTAATAAAGTGCGTATATAGAAGTCATAAATGCACGCAGTGATATACGATATCGGTAGATCATTTAAATTGGATTTAAATGTGATTAATGCTAATGGAATTTTAGAAATTTTAAGGGTGCATGTGGCACCATCTATCATCGACGATGCATGTAAAAGAGAGAGGATTTTATTGAGATTTAATAAAGAATTAAAAGGAGAAGGTTTTAAGGTAGAAATAAGAAAGGTTTCTATCATTCCTTTAAAACAAATCTCCCTTCATTTCTTTAATTATTCTTTCTTCCATGATAAAAACTTTTTCTCTCTTATTTCTCAAGTTATGGCCAAAATTCATGAAGTTCTATGGGCTAAAAATTCTAAAATCAAATATAAATTAAATCAATTTATAAAAGGTGTTTTATACCTCTTGATCTTCGTAAAATCTGGATGTTGAATTTTGAATCTAGTAGCCTTTGATTCATCATTCAAGATGTGATTTATAGACAACGTCCAAAGGTAATTCTCTAATTAATGTATTCTTATGGTTTATCATTTATATGGCTTGAATCATTCACCTTCTACACCTTTTTTATCTGTATGACCTTTTGCAACATATTTTAGATTCACCGCCCCTTTTATTCATTTGTTAATTTTATGTATGTAGTTTAGATTTGAATCCTATTATCACAAATTTATATGTGCCCAAGTTGTCTAATTCTTTTCTATCTTAGACATTATTACTTGAGCAATTTTTGTTGAAAAATAGTTTTATTAATTGATTTAAATTGTATGTTTCAAGTTTTGCTTTTGTTAACAAATTGGGTTTAAGTTTGTTAATTTTATTGATTGAAGGTATATATTTTTAAAGTGCAAACTAATTATATACATATGTTACTTGTTTTGAATTTAAAACATTGATTCAATTATTGTATATATGTATATGGATATGTGTGTGTGTGTGTGTGTTATATGTTCTTAATTCAAAGTTTACGAAATGAACTATTATGTAAAATTATAATATTGTCTTAAAACTATTCCCTAATTAAAAATAGCTTTAATAGGTTTGCTTTAATTTTAAAACATGTTAAGCAATAAAAATCAATTTTAGTGCGAACAAGTATATACATATATATGTGTGTGTAAATATATGTATATGTATATGTATATTTATATATATAATGTTGTTTTATATTTTTTTTAAAAAAATTGGACAACCAAGGCATATATAAATGGCGAATGTGTCTGTTATGGTGTAAGTCCCAGCACCTAAAGACATACACTTAACATGTACACTTCTCATATGTTGCACTTACGTAATATACACTAGAGTATATTTTATTATACTCACATTTTATGCTATGTATAAATTGCTCATTATTGACATTCAATTAATCGTTCAATTAGACTAAAGACTGAGAAATGAAAGGTTTCTAACTCCAAATAAATCTTCCCTCAATTAATTGCATAAGTTTTAGAGAAAGAAATGAAAGGTTCCTTCTCTAAATTAACTCTTATAAGTAACTGTTACACACATGGGTGTATTTGGTACACTGTACATTTAAATTTAAATTAAATTTAAACTTCTTTTTAACCAATTTCAAATAAAATAATATTCTATTTAAAACTTTATTAGATTGGATCTAATATACCTATAGACTTCATAGGCCCAATAGACCCAAAGTAGGAAAATAAAATTTAAAACCTATATATTTTACCCACTTCCGATTGGCCCAGTGTAACACCCCATAATATTTACGATCATCAATAAATAATTAACAAGGCTCCAAAATAAAATTTGAGCAAACGTTGGAATTTGACCATGAAATGCATCATTGTGTTCATACCGATTTTTTGAGCAACTTTCATATTTGGAGTGTCGCGATCGGAGTTCAAATGAAAAAGTTATTAGTGTTTAAAGTTTTGGGAGTGAAAATAATTAAATACGAAGATGAAAAAAATTTATTATGGGATCCTACGGTCGACTCCCTTTATTGGGTTGGTCGATCGATAGTAGTCGATCAGTTATAGAGGAGCAGTCAACCGGTCGGGGTATGATGGCTAGGGTTTGAACCTTGGCCAATAACTCAGATTTAATTATTTTAATCTAATGGTTACGATTGATTCATTTGCATATAAATAAAAGCCTGACCCCTTACTTCTTTTCTCATATTTTCTAATTCAAGCAGCAAAGCTCTACCATTTTCTCTTTTTGACTACTTCTTAAATTATTAAATATTATATATTAATATATTAATATATAATCGGAGAAGGGTAGAAAACAAAAGAGAGGAAGAGAGGGAGTAAATCAATACTGTAGAAAAAGGTAATTTTTACTATTATAAATCTATTTGCCCCTAGACCCCAAATCTCTTCCCATATCTGCAATTCTAATTGTATGTATACTCCTTGTCATACGTATTCTTTTGGATTAGAGAGGAAAAGGAGTCAAGTAAGGGATTAGATTCAAATTAGGAGATTTAGAAAGCTTAAAAGGTGAGTAAGAAATTATGTAATTTATTTATAACACTAGGATTTATTTTGTTGAATTTTTATCCATTTATTATGCCTATAAAGATCTAAAGAGTTGTAGGCTCGAATTGAACACATAAAACATTGCCTACATATTCTACAGTTGAGGAAAACTGAATAGGAACATTATTTACACCCAGATCTGGAAACTCAGTCCCCAAGTTAATAGAAGTTTGAAGAATTTATTCCAAATCTACAATTGGGTTGTAAAGATGTTAGTATAATTTAGATTTGCCCTTATTTTATTTGAATATGAATTTTTGTGTTTTAATTTGTTGGAAATATTATCCATGTAACCTTTATAAATTTGTCTAATTTCTTAGATGCATAGAAAAATGCATCATTTGAATTGATAAGGAATACAAGAAAAAAGGGAAAGAGATGTGTAAAGTATGGATATTCTTTCCTTAGCTTACGCTGTCTATTTCAACTAAAAAAGAAATAAATAATTCCTTGTAATTTCAAATGAAGTAAATCTCTTGTTTGAGGTTATATGAAAAGTTATAACAGGAAACCTTTTTGGAAGGATAATTCTAATGGATTAAAAAATATGAAAAGGAATATTCTAGTTAACGATTAATAACTAGAAACAAAAAATACATATATAACCATGTTCAATGTTCAAAAATTATATATATATATATATGAATATCATAATTTACAACTTTATATGTATTAGTTATTAAAAGCGTAATAATCAATGGATTAGGATTCATGGAAATTATTTACAAATATAACGGGCAATAAATTTGCAACTAGTGAGAGTTAAAAAGGGATTAAATAGGGACTGATTAGGGAGATTAATATGATATTTATGAGGATTGATTAAAGATTGTCTAATTTTGACATTAATGGCCAATTAATATAGAATTAAAGGAATTAAATGAGGATTGATTAAAGATTTTCTAATTTTGACATTCATGACCAATTAATACGGGATTAGAGGAACTAAATGATGATTGATTAGAGATTTCCAAATTTATACATTGACTAATTAATGCGGGTAAAAGACATTTATTAAACATTAAAAGGAAATCAAAGCCTAAGCGTATAAATTAGGAATAATAATGTCGCGAACAAGTAATAATATTATTAATTATATGTAAAAGGAAATATAATTTCCATAGTATGAATAAAATAGCTATAATTATACATTTAAGACAAACGTATAGCCCAACATAGACTTTGGGTGATATAATTAGTTTAGTGGATTGGGATGCGAGGTCAGTAGAGTTACACAAAAGTCTGCCCTTCACATAGAGGCTACCTGCAGTTGTGTGCACTTACTACTGATGTGGGACATCCCTAACCATAGGATCCGTGGGAAAGGAATATAATTTTCAGATAGGTAAGGGAAAATATACCGTGGGTTCGCCTAGGATTTGAAGTATTAAATAGGCTAGTACCATTTGGGAAATGGGGTTTCCTTCATATCCAGTAAGAGGTAGTAAGCAACTTAAAGAGGTATTTTTCTTGACTTAAATAGGTTAGTCTAAACGAGATTTCGGCTGTGGGAGGTCGCAGGCTATGTCAGTGTCGTTGTTGGACTGGTATTTAGTAATAGGGCTGACATATAGGCTTTAACCACCAATGGTCCTGCACGGTCATTAGTAAAGACTCGGGTTATGCCCTAACGGATTTTATGATGACCTGCCTTTTCGACCGTCAAAAGTCAATACTAATACATCCACGGTATTCACCTGTCGGAAAGATAGATTGTTGGGGTGAAAGAAAAGAAAAAATAGAATAGAATCTCTCATTATGACGAGTAATATATAATATCCAAATAATCTTTACAAAAAGAAAATTTTATAACCATCAGGGTAACTAACTTATCATCAGTCTGAATAGTTATAATAGCCTGTCTTCACAATTGCTGATAAGTACAAAATAAGAAATATGGTGGAAAATAAAATACATCGGGTCTTGGAGGCATCCAACTTGTCTCCTGAAGCTCCAAAGCGTCCAACTAAATCTGAGAATTATAAGAAAATAACACCCAGATCGGTCTGGTAAATCAACCTGAGAAACTCAAATTATATAGATTGTTATATTTACAAAGCCCTTTCAAAAATGAAGGTATCTTGTAAGACCATGCCACATATAAGCACGGATGGGTTTTTACCTTAGGATAACCAAACCATTTTTATTAGAAAATCTTATGATATTATAATATTGTCTAGGGTTTAAAATAAATATATAATATAGTTGAAATGCTTGCATCTCATATTCCAACATATTTGGTATATAAATAAGTCCGTAAGGTACGTATTGGAAAATGGATTCCATACAATGACGAGGTAAGGGACTACCTTCTGCACAGTATACCTCTAGAGAAAATGTACTGAGGCTACAAACACATTGCACCTCTATGAATTAGGACTGATCTACCCCTTCCTGGATAGTACTGAATATGATCATTGCTCGATTGCAGCTTACAACCATAGTAGGCCCGAAGTATACTTAAATCCATAAATACCGATCTAGATCAGACGATGACCATACACTAACAGGTGCGACCCACATAGCCTCGCAGCATAACTCCAGTTTTTGTCAGTACCGGGTGTGAGGCTTGAGGCAACGATTATCTTTTAGCAATTCCCACTTGAAATGCTAAACTACCCTCCAACCAACAATGCAATGCCAGTATTCATCCAACAATGCAATGCTAAACTCCGTCTTCAATTCCATCATCTTCAAGATGTCTTCAATTCAAACGCATGTGCCGGTTCGAAGTGGTTTTCAAATAACTCATGCTTATATGATCCCGGTCTCTTCGAACCAACAATCGATAGTTTTAGGTAGACTCAATCCCGGTTCTTTCAAAAGTAAGCAGACAATGTAAGAGTCCCAAAGGGGTGTCAAATATCCGCCCTTAAAGCGAGAAACCTTTCATCGCATTGAGTTCTCCCAAGGCAATTTCAAACAATATGAAATCGCAAAACTTTCATATACTTACTAAATCAAAATTGGTCAAGTTATCGACAGTGGACAAACCACTATCTGGTGTAAGTATATAGTTTGCATATGGAAAATCGGAAACCATATACTAATCACTACTTTTCCATTTCAACCCCGTACTATCCCTCGATCAACAATGAAGTCAGAAAACTAAGAGCACTACCGTTGACTCGACAACATTCTTAATTCTCACAAAATAGAAATGGACTTCCATACTTTGAAATTCAGTGTCGAGTATAAGATGAATTACTTTCTATACACTTAATTAATCATGACCTATTTATAGAAATTAACCCTTTTATACTTATCACACTTCCAACATTTTGACTTCTCTAACCCTTACTTAGAATTGAAGCCAGGTAAGTCAGGGCACTGGTTGCACCTGACCTTGCCTTAGTTAAAACACTCTGATTCTAGATCTCACATATAGAGGAAAGTATACTCATCGTCTTTTAGTGCTAAATATAAGATGACTTACTTTCCATAAACATGTCAACATTTTAGTAGTACTTATCATATTTGTTTTATATTACTTAATGGTACTGACAAAGAAGTCTCTTGTTTAAACAAATTCTTTTTAAAACACTTAGGAACCAACTTCGTAAACTTGTTTCTTGTCTTTTATTTCAAACTAATTACTATTCATCGGTTAGAAATGAAGCCGATCAAGTTGGGGCATTATTACCTCTTAAACCTTGACTTGACATTCGCTTCTAACTTCAACATAGAAGAAAGATTCCCTACCGTAAAGTCTAGAAAATAGGATCCAAGAGTTCTATATACTTGTTATAAAAATCATATTTCCAAAATCATTTATTTTAAACAAGGTTTGATTTCAAAAGGCAAGATCCTTTCTTTATATAAAATAAACACTTATTTTAATAAAAATCAAGTGTTATAAATCAAACTTACTTTCCAATTTTTCGAAACCATTTACTATAACAAAAATGTTATAGTCCATGACCTCTTTCTTTTTCTCGAAAACATTTATTATAACAACAGTGTAACGACCTAGAATTTTATCCCTTTGATCTAAGAATATTTAATTGATTTTACATATTCAATTAATGGTTTTAATAATTTAATAACTCTAACTAATATTAGAAAATTCATTTTTGAATTATGTTTACATAAATTGGTAGTTCAACGAAAAACTGAAAATATAACCGAAACACGCTTTTTGGATTTTAAGCCTTTTATCGAACAACAAGTTATTAAAAGTTGTAATACCCTTGTACAAACTATAAAACAACACTTGTAGGTTTTAAAATTTTTATTTTGAAAATGTATAAATAAAATAATAATAAGGATTTAAAAATGGAAAATATATTCAAATTTCAATAAGAAATGATGGATTTGAAAGGAAGAGATTCTTTAAGTGTGCAACTTAGCAAAGGTACAAGGATTACCCCAAAACCCAACATATTTTCTTGTGAATGACTTTTTGAAATGATGTGAGAATTGAAAATTAGGAGTAATGGCATCATGGTCATTATTTTGCATTTACAAAATAAACATTTATCTCATTTTCATTCTATCCTCCGTTTTCAATTTATCTTCATAACTCAACTTTTCCACCTTCTCTACTTTTGTTTATTTTGAAAAAATCTCATCTTTGAACTTATAAGTTCTTATTTCACTAAAGATTAAAAATTGAATCTTATAAGCCATGTGGAAGGTGAGAACTCATTTCTTTTTTTGTTTTACTTTATTTTTATATGTGATAAATGTATAGAATTTATAGCTTGGTTTATATGTTTAAAAATGTCTATCATAATTAAATATATGGTTTAAAAATTCAAATTTGATTTTGAAAATGGAATTATATCTACGGGAAACCTACAGGAAACAAGTTCATCTTGTTTTCTACTTACTGTTAGTGATACATGTAAAGAAACCTTTTCCATCTTATATTGCAAAATTCAATATCTTAAACCATTTAGATTTGGCTAAAACAATCGGCTATGGAGTTGTTTGTTATAGTCAAAATTTATTTTTAAAAATGGTTGTTCGACGTTTCGTCAAGTATGGTGGTCGAATTTACTCAATTCTAGTAAGTGTCAGGAAAATGGTGAGTTTCTATCGATCGTGAAATGATGAACGAATGATACGAGTAGGTACATATCATCGATTTTGGATGTTTAAGGTTGTTTGTGAGAATTAACGCTATGGGATTTGGTCGTGGTGAAGAGATGATCAGTTTGGCTTCAAAAATAAAATTCCAGCAATCTTGGTGGTTTGTGGTGGAGTGACCAGAGCTGGAGTAGCCTTAGGGGTGGTAGAGCTATGGTGGTGGTCTCAAGTAAGGCGGTAGCCGGGGGTGGCCTAAGGAGATCGATATAGGGTTTTAGGGGTTTGGATTTTCGGTTGCGTCTTTTTGGATGGTTGAGGCGATCGAAAGCGGCGAGTTGGCTGAGAGGGGTGTGGAGAGGCGGGGGTCACACTAGAAGCGGCGGTAGTGGAAAGATGGCCGAGGCGATGGGAGGAGCTCGTTTTGGGTGCGTAGCAAAACCTAGACGTGATTTGATTTCAGTTGGATGATCAAAATCTGGCCTAGGTGGCGGCTGGTGATGGTGAGGGCATTGTTGAGGCGAGCATGACCAGTGGGGTTGGGTGGTGGACTTGGATAGGAGGTGGGATGGTCGGCGACAGCATGCACGTGCACATTGCGTGCACGATTTGAGTGTGCAGGGTGTTTTGGCTCCAGGCATTATTCGAGTGAGCAAGTTTGGTTTGGGATTGTAGGGAGTTAAGAAACCTTTGTTTTGGAGTTTAAGGTAGTGGGCCTTGGGCCTGAGTGGAGAGATTGTAGTGTCAAGTTAATCAAAATTTTAATTTAGTAAGTTAAACTTTGAAAAATTATGGCACATCCATACGAAGCTCGTTGGACCCATGGATTTCGACGTTGGGTTCGTATTAGCTAGTAGATAACATTGGTGCAATTGTTTGACAGATTTGTTCAAGTGAAAAATATTGATAATTTAATAGATATAGAAAATAATTACGCCGTTCGGTAATTATATTTTTATCGCTACGTTTGATTAGCAGAATAAAACACCGTTCTGCTATATTTGAAATTTAATTGATTTTATTGGGCATCTATTTAGCAGAATATATCCCCATTCTGCTATTTTATGGACATTTATTGATATGTCGATTGACTAGAACAAACGACGTATTACCTGTCGTTTATTAGTTATGAATTTTATTTACATATCTATTGCTTATGTAAATATCAATGATATGAACTGCATTGTTGAATTGAAAATTAGTGGTAGCTTATCTAAGTGTCAGTGTGGTCATCGAGCCTCTTTTCAAATTTTGGGAAAGAAATGGATTTGGATTTACTTTGACTTTAAATATTTTGAAGTAAAGTATTTTATATATTTAAATGGTTAGGTTAATATTGTTTTGAATAATAATATTTCAAAGTTAACTAATTATTTAATAATGATATTTAAAGTAATCAATTATTTTATTTAAGCTATTTAGAGTTAATTAATTATTTTATTAATGATATTTTAAAATTGTTAATTAATTAATAATGATGGTTTTGAAATTTATTAATAGTGGTTTAAGTTAGTTAATCATTTAATTAATAGAGATTAAATTTATTAATTATTCATTATGGTATTTAAAGGTAATTTATTATTTACTAATGATGTTTTCAACTTAATAGAGTTTTATTAGGATGGTTTAAAAGGTAATTAATTTGTTAAATACAAGTGTTTATAGGTAATAAATTGTTTTATAAAGAGAATTATTATTTCTTAAATAAGATGTTGTTAAAGTTATAAATTTGAAAGGAGGTCTTGGAATTTTGGAAAAGAAGTTTTGGGTTTATAAAACTTTGATGTTTTATGAATTGGATTACTTTCAAAATCAAGTTTAGGAAATTAGTAAGTAATCCTTCTTAATATTGGTGATGTGGAAGCATTTTTCATACTTAACACTGAAGGATTGGTGGTTTGGATTTATAGTAAAATAATGTTTTTAATGACATTGTTTTTTATCCATTTAAGATGATTTGAGATAAGAAATCTTTCTTAAATGTTTTGTGAATATTCTTATACCATTTTATAAGTATATGGTAAAGTCTTTCAAGTATCAGAAGTAAAGTGGTTTGGGAATGTACTTATACTAGTGAGATAAGTATATATCTTTGAAAATAATTAAAGTGATTTAGTTAATGAGGATTAATTAAGGAGGCTTAGTGGATCCCGCATGGAATTTAATCTATGTTTGAATTGTTGTTTTATTTGATAGTTAAATAACCGACTATCAAATCTGAACCAACTTTTAACTCTGGAAATATCTAGGAGGAACATGAGAATTATATGGTACAGTTATCTTTGGTGATGCTATACTGTACGTATAAACTCGTGTGTTCTCCTAATACAAATAATAAGGAAATCTGTTGTAACGACCCCGAATTTTAATTTATTTTAAATCGATAATTAATTTCATTTTTGAATAAATTTGTAAAATTAATTTTAAATTTAAGCGAGTTTCCTCAAATTCAAATAAATATATATTGAATCATTTTTTTTAGATTTAGAAATTGTATATATGTGATTTGAATTTAAATCTTAGATAAATGGTTTAAAATATAAATAATAAAATGTTGGGTAATAAAACTTTAAAAGGAATTCAAATAAGTGTTTATGTCGAACAAATATTTCAAATAAATTTATAATTATGTAAAATAGGAAGTAAACATATAGACTTAAGAAATATGATATTAATACAAGTATAAGGATAAATACTTTTAAATTTAGAGTTGATGGATTATGAAAGAAAAAAAATGAGATAAATATAAAGTAAACATTATGTATAAAGTCAATACAAAGTAACAAGACAAAAGAAAGAGAATATAAAATCTTTGAGCTGGCAATAGAAGACAGCAAACATCTATAGAAATGTACAAGCAAATTAGATAAGTGTATGTAGATTTGTACAAGGCAATTAATGCCATATCCTCTAGCACACAAGAAATATATACCAGCCTGCATAAAGTTGTAAGCAAATCAAATTTGATATGGAAATGTATAAGAAAAAGATCAAAGGACTTAAGCAATTAATGAAGCCACCAATTATCTCATATATGGTACAGTCGAGATGAAGGAAGATAGATAAATATATAGTTTTGTACAAACTCATAAATGCAAGCCATCACATTCAAGTATATCAGCCTCCAATTTGAGATAAAATATCTCTGGCCAAAGTATAAACAAAGGATTGCCAGTACATAACAAAAATATATCAGCCTGTACAAATATTATCTCCATCCTGTAACTTCACTTTCCATATATCGATCTTCATTTCATTCTCGTTCCATTCTAGCTGAGAAAACTGAAGTAAACATCATCTTTAAACTTAAAAAAAATTCTTCGATCTAAACAACAATATATCAAGGCAAAACCAGAGAATCAAGAATGGGTCTTAGCTTACCAGTTTCAAGCCTGTTTCATATTAAAGCAACTCTGCTCTTTTTCTTTCCTGGAATCCAGGTGAGCAAACTTTCATCTTTAAACTTAATCTGTTTATATATGGGTTTGCAAGTGATAAATATTTGAAAATAATGTTGTGAAACATGTTTGTATGGGTGCAGATATGTCTATATGTATATATGTGACTGGTGCATGTCTGTTGAACAGGCATATATAGCCTCTGTTCTAGTTACAGGTTTCAAAACCTGTCTCAAAAAAAGTCAAATTCTCTTTCTCTAGTGCTTGTTAGGCTCTAAGATTTAAATAAAAAAAATGTTAATATCAATCAGATCCTATTTTTAAAAATAATTCTAAATGAATATATTGTATAATCAAGCTTGAAGTTTAAGAATTATTTTCAAGTAAAATTATCAAGTGGATTTCCAGGAAATAAAAGAAGTCAGTAAAATTTGTTAATTCATGAAAAATCAATGCTTTTAATTTTATAAATGGATTTTGAAATCTGATAGAGGTTACGAATTGATGAATTTTGATAGTTAAATCTTGATTTTTAAATGAGTAAATTTCGAGCAATTGTAAGATGATCAGAAAACCTATTTCTATCAATTTCCGATGACCCACGGCGAAGTGAATATCGTGATCATCAGTGAAGATAGCTGGAGCATTAAGGGTCAATGGAAAAATACAAATCGAATTTATAAATGATCATAGCGTTGGGATGATGTGGATTTAGGGTTTAACGACCTTGTTTAGTCAAGGTTGGTTTTGGGGAAAATTCATCGTCGACACAGTGTTTCAGACGATCGGTCCTGGGGGATTCGAAGCATTGGACATCAGAGAAGCTTCGAGCACAGTGGTATGATCGCAAACGACCGAAGGTGGTACTTCGAGGCAGTTTTCGATCGATGTTTGGGTTCAGTTGACGTTCGAGTGCTCGTTTTCGATTCGAGATGGGACTGTCGGATCTGGGCGGTCGGAGGGCTTATCGAGGTCATCGGTGATGTGTTGAGGCCAGCGTTGATGGTCGGAGCGTCGCGGTCCATCGGTGTACGTGCACCGTGCACGTTTGTGTATCTGGGTTGTTGAAGTTTGGGGAAGAAGGGGGAAACTCGAAAATGAGCTCGGGGAAATGAAGTGATGGCTCGGGTTTGGTTGCGTGTAGCTCGCGAGTGGGCTATCCTGTTAACAGTTTTGAATTTAAAACTAAACTAAGTTTTTAAAGGAAATTTATAAAACGTGAAAGCTTGGGGAAACCCAGATTTGGCTCGGGGAAGATATGATCTGGTCTCGGGTTTTTGAAATGGTAACAGAGTTTTGAAGATATAGAAATAACAAGTTTTAAAAGCAATAATTAATTCAGGATAATGTGATAAGTTAATCAAGGTAATTTGAAATAATTAATTTAAGTTAAAAGTTAATTAACTAATGAAAATAATTAAAGATAATTACTTAGTTAAAAGTAGTTAATTAATGGTTAAAGTTGATTAAGTGATTAAGAATAATCACTTATTTTAATTAATTAAGGATAATTAATTAAATGGTAATAAATTAAGGGTTAATTTATTAAATAAAGATAATTAATTAAATGGTGAATTAAATAATTAAAGGTTAATTATTTAATAATTAAAGGTTGATGAATTATAATTAAAGGTAAATAAATTTATTATTAATGATTTAATTAATAAATGATTAAAGAATAAATAAATCAAAATGATTTGTAATTAACCAGGATTAATAATTCATAAGAAATTTATCTGATTTGAATTAATCAGACAATTAAATTGACCCTACTTATGGATGTTTGGATTCTATGGAATGTTGAATTATTTGATATCCCTGATATGTGATGCTTTGTGATATGAATTATTATGATTTAAGCTATGAACTATGATGTAATTTATTCATCTGTGATGTAACTTATTTATCTGCGATGAACTTATATTGTTTATCTGTGAATCTATAAATGAAGATAAGCGTTATAGATTATACCGCTTATCGATATTACTGTGCTTAAATCTGTAATGATTGATGATGTTGCACTATTGTGTGAAACCCCTGGACCCCACTCTTACACACACAAATATGGATTTCACGAGGAAATCGGTTAAGTCACAGATGATTTAAATTTAATGTTTTTTAAATTGAAATTTTAATTTCAATTGATTTTGAAATTGGAAATTGGGGTTTAATATGAAAAGCTTTTGAAAGGAGTTTTAAAGATATTTTAGATATCTTGAAATTTAAATAATTTGATTTAAATTTGAATTCAAGTTTGAAATTGAATTCTATGATTTGAAACTAGGGATTAAAGATGCTATACAAGTTATATATGGGTTAAACCATTTTAAAAGTATTGATTTGGGAATTTGAATTTAATTCAAGGGTTTTAACTCGTGTAAATATAACTGGATTTTTCCAAAACGAAAACTACTTGTTTTCAAATAATAATAGCTTTCATTTTAAGAAAGGATTTCCAAATTGTGTTGAAAGGTTTCAAGTTTGAAATGGAATTGAAATGTTTTGAAAACTATGAATTGAGTCTTTGATTCAAAGACCGGATGAGTTAAATCCAACTTAAAATAGAATTGTTTTGAAAGACTGTGAATGAATCTTTGGAAATGAGTTTTGAAAGCTATAAGTTAAATCTTGATTTAAAGATTTAACGAGTAAACCTATTCAATTAAAATGGAAATTGTTTTGAAATCCATGAATAGATCTTTGTGAACGGGGTGAACTTTGTGAATTGGATCTTTTTGTTTAAAAGATTAAAAAGTATGGAAATTTGTTTAAACCATTGAAGGTTTTTGAAATGAATCTTTTTGTTTAAAAGATTGGAAATGGTAATTTGTTTTAACCATCGAATGAAAAGTTTTGGGCTTTAAGCTGTGATTTAACTGAGACCCCAGTATCCATATGATTTTCAATTGCGCTCGTTATTCGGTTTAGCCGGGAAAGGACCTTTGTGTCATATAACCCATTCCGAATAATGATACGACGTATATGGATAGCATTTGAAGATCGGTGGTGAAGACCGGATACTTTCGAAAACGAAAAGATTACCATTGATTGTCTCTGCATCGGCTGATCCCCGGTATAGAGATTTTATTACCCTTTGTGATGGGAAGTCCGGACGTAATTAGAAATTATCCGGATTTGCAAGGGCTTCTTTGGAAGTGCCTTCGGTTCCGTTCGATCCCGGAACGGACTTGTATGGATGTGTGTCTGACGTTACACTTTGAGATGTAAAGCTAGTTTCTATCAAATACATTTCTATTGGTGGCGGAGAATTTATTCTCTTAGCTTAACACCCTTCTCTGAGACGTACGAGCTCAAAGGTTATGTAGTTGATGGTTACTAGTGATACATTACCAATTTGGTAATGTGGCATACAAAGTGTTGTTGATCATTGTTGGTCAAAGCGTTGCTTTGTGAAAAAGCGTTGCTTTGTGAAAAAGCATGGCTTTATGAAAAAGCGTGGCTTTGTGGAAAAGCATGGCTTTATGAAAAAGCGTAGCTTTGTGGACGAGACTTCGTCGAGCCTCACAACCCGGTAATGGTCGAAACAGGAATGTTGCGGCAAAGGTTTGTAGGGGTAGCGCACCTAGGGTATGTCATTTCCTTCTGGATAAAAGGTGATATCATGGTATGGAGCCCAGATATTTTACCTATGTTGATGCTGCACAGTTATTATACTTTGTGGTTGTTGCTTTGTGATCGAGACATCTCGGATAAAGGTCGGTAACGACCGATGGATGACATAGCTCGTGTGTTAGTTACCTAGTTACAGCTTGGTTAAAGCGTAAGGTAGCGTCGGCCTTGTGTTTGCAGAGATCCGGTTAGGTTCTCGGGGCGTCTTTTCAGAGGCGTTCCATTTCGGTGTAAGGAAGTTCCTTTGCCTGACCATTTGTTGGAAATCCAAAGAAACAATACGAACCTTGTACGGTTTTAGTTGTATTACCTGCCATGGAATGTGGCGGTAACCTGTTATTGAACATGGTAGCTATAGTAGGCATACGATGAAATGTTGTATGCTGGCTAAGATTAATATTGTATTTTCGAAATGTTTTCATACTATGCACTAGTAATAATATCAAAAGAGTTTTTCCTTTGCGTAGTAAGCATGTTTGACTATCATAAGAAGAAATCTCCTCCAATTCTGCGATTGCATTGTGTGTGTGGCGGGAGGTCTTATAGTAGTTTCATTTTCCAAAAGCATTACGGATTTCAATGTTTAAGATTCTTTTGTGGTTTGTTTAAAGATAAACTGTTTTTGTTGCTCACACTAGTCCCATGACTGATCAGGAGTTTATTGTAACCTTCCTAAACTCTAGGTGCCCACAATTTTCCACACGGGCAGTCTAGAGTTGGGTTTCTCAAATATTCAGGTTTAGTAGATTATCTGGAGCTAGTTCAGTGTTTGGAGTTCATGGACTGCACTTGCTTATCTTTGTGCATCGTGATGGTGGTTTGAGCTTGATATTGGAGTTATTGGATTCATCCTCTTTTAGAGATCATTTGGAGTTATCACTTCTGTTATTTCCGTTGTATCATTATTTATCTCTGATATTGTTGTATCATATTGATATCATTGTTGTATATCATTCTGGATATTGTATTCATTGGAGTTGTATATGATATCATCTATATTCTTTCTCTTCCACTGTGTTGTTATAGTTAATTGTGTTATAAGCTCCGGTGAACCAGATTCGGCGTTTGAATCTGCGGCATTTTGAGTACAAGTGAAGTACGGGTGCTAATTTTCGAAGGCCGATTTCAGGGTCATTACATCTATCCACTTAAACAGTTAGGTGGTGATCCCCGCTCTTATGTATTATCTCTTTATTTCCAAAAAGAACCAGAGTTGAGTTTATCGAAAACTACCGAATGTGAGTTCGAAGAGATCGGGATCGGATACGTGTGAATTATCCGAAAAACCACTTCAAACCAACTCAAGCATTCGAATTGAAGACAACGTGAAGATGTAGGATCGAAAATAGAGCTTTTTGAAGTGCAAGAGCTACTTGCTACTAATCCTGTGGGTGAATCCGAAAAGGATGTAGCAGAAGTACTGCCATCGGTTTGTTTGTATCCTGAACAACTTGTATGGACGAATGCTCGCATTGCATTATTGCTTGGAGGGCAGTGTTAGCATTCCATGTGGGATTACTATATAAAGGTAAATCATAGCCTCTAGCCTTAATAACCGAGAATGACTAAAATCATAGGAGATGCAGCAGGGCTGGGTTGCACCCATTATGGTATGGCATCACTATAACGACCCGATTTTTCAACGCCCGAAAATCGACATCAATACGTCCACTGTATCAAATGCCGAACAATCGAATGCCGGAAAACCGAACCATTAGGGTAAAAGAAGAAGGAGGTAGAAGAAGAAAATAGAAACAACATCAGAATCTCACAGTCGCAGCGGAATAAATATAATATATATCAACAGCTTTAAAACACAAAGAAATCTGTATTGATTTATACATTACATCATCAGAGTACAACCCAAATCAACAACACAATCAATATCCAAATGCAGGACAGTTATATAAACTTGTCCTCATAACCGAATACACAACGGAATACATATAAAGTACGGAAGTACGTCTCGCCATCCAGCTCGTCTCCTGAGTTCCACAACATCATATCCTGTATCCTATAATACTCGGTCTGACTCAAGCATTATAGTAAAAAAACATCCGAGTCAGTCTGGAAAACCAGCGTGAGAAAACACACTCAGTTGGATTATTAAAGTTTCAAAATCCTTTGAAATCAAAGGTATCTCGTAAGACCACGCCACAAATAAACATGTCAGGTTTTTACCTTACGATAACCAAAACATTTCTTATAAAAATGCTCTATTATTATAATAGTGTCTAAGTACAAATACTTATTCAAATAGCTGAAATGCTTGCATCTCACGTTTCAGCAATAGTTGGGCACAATCAAAACCGGACAGGCGCTTATTGGAGATTGGATTCCATACAATGGCAGGGCTACTGGGGTACCGCCCGTCATAGTACATGGTCTAGATCACCGTACCGAGGATCCACCCTGATCCCCTGCTACACAAGACCGGAGCTACCCCTTACTGGATAGTTCGAATAAGTTCACCCCGCGGTTGGGATCAGCAACCGTCCACTAAGTCGAATAAAGGAACCTCTAGACAGGGATGACCTTACCATAATTAGTTGCTAGCCACTTAGCCTTGCGTGCACCTCCCCTGTTTTAGCCATTCCCGGTTGATGAGGCTCAAGGCTATGCGTTACCTTTTTAGGACACATTCACTTAGAATGCTCATCGTCTTCCTAACGATGTTTTGATAGCATTCGTCCATACAAGTCCGTTCCGGTTTCGAACGGAACCGAAGGCACTACTCCTACTACATCCATTTTGGTTTCACCCTCTAGATTAATAGCGATTAGCCCTTGCACTTCACTGCTCCATCTTCGACTCCAAGCTCTTGTCTTCCTCATGAAAACGTTCAAACCGGATCGAAGCGGTTTTCGGGAAATTAATCCCGATCCCGGTCTCTTCGAAACGATCGGCGCATTGGCCAATATTGATAGTCAGTTATTTAACTATCAAATAACATCCACAAACAACCATCAGATTTAAATAATTTTCCAAACTATTTATTTATTTCAAAATATCTTCGCAAGATATTAATTTTTCTACACTTCAACCCTTTTGAAAACAGTTTTCAAATCACTTTCCTCTCGCGGAATAAATTCCAAATATTGTTTATTTCCACTGAAAATCACCAATCTTTAGATTTTAAAATAATTTAAATCACTTTATCTAAAAATATATATGCTTTAAAATACTTTGAATAAAAACTATTTAAAACACTTTATTTAAAATACCAGTTATGAAATTTAATAATAATTTTTCATGTAGAACTTAAGCCAAATCAGATTTAAAAATAAAGGTTATTGAATTCTATACAAGTTTTCCAAATAAAACTTTAGCCAAACTATATTTAAAATAATACTACTTTATAAAACATAAATATTAATCATAATACCAATTAACCTTTCAAAATAATTACTACTATAACTAATTTAATAAATATTTACCTTTAAAATTTTAAACAACTTAAATAATAATTTCTCAAAAACATTCTTTTAAAACAACTTTAAAACATTTAACTTATACTTAAAAATCCACTTTGAAAACGTACTTGGCTTTTCAGAGAAATACACTTTTCTTTCACAACTTTAAAAATAAACCACTATTTATTTTTAAAACAAATTACCCATTCCTTTATAAATTCCCACCGTGAATTTATACTTCCAAATATCCACTGATATCTTATTTCACTTTTAAACCCAGTTTATAAATTCCATAGTCTCATTCTCCTTTTAAAAACACAATTTCAAACACTAAATAAATTTTCAAATCGATTTCCAAAATCAACTCCATTTAAAATAAATTCCTTTACTTACTCAAATTTATTTTAAAATCCATTAATTTCATTAATTCCAGATTTAACTTCTTTATTATGATTTAAAATCTAATATAAACTGAAAATACCAATTTCATAAAAATTTCTTTTATTTCTTCCTAAACCGTTTAAATAATGAATTTAAAAATAAATCTTTTATTCCTTTAATTAATATCACTTAATTTTTAAAATTCATTATTTAATTTATCCAATTTCTCTAAAATTATTTTACTTAAGAATTCTCTCTTTTATTTTCCTTTAAAAATCCAATCTATATATTTTGATAACTCAATATACCCAATATATTCAATCAAACCATAACATCTAATATTTTCAATTACCAATATAATTTATCACAGATTATCAAATAATCATATCACAGAATATTCGAACAATCTAAATAATTTTGAGGAATCCAGTTGGATCCCTCCAACCTGTTTCCCTGCATCCACAGATGTTAGCACAACAATTTTAAAATACCAATTCCACTTCGAGGTGGAATATCGCAGTATATGGGGTCATATCATCTCATCCGCGATTATGCGACGCATAGGGTCTCATCCGCTATATAATGCGGGAAATCAATCACTCCAATATATATATATATATATATACACACTATCATATATAATATCACATCAAGTCAATTCAATCATTCAACCAATAATTTAAATTTAACTATTTAAATTTAAATGGAAATCCAAATGAGTGAGACTAACTCACCTTTGATTTTTGTTTGCCATCTACTTCAATCTCGACTAAGTTTCCTGATTTTGACCTCTCAAAATCTGGATATCGCTATACTAATGACGATCCCCACGCTACAACACTCGCTCGAACAGAACTCCACCCTGCCTGAATCGTCGCCGACGACTCTCCCAGATCGTAGAAGTCAATCTTCACTTAACCCACTGCAACCATTACCTTGGTACACGTGCGTCCCTCCGACATTTGCCATCACGAACCTCAAACCGCGCAACCCCTCGAGTTCGAGCACCTCCATCGGATCGAAACCCTAGCAGTCGTCGCCTCCGCAGTCGAGCCTTGCCGAAAACAGCGCCGTGCTCGCGTGCCCTAAGTCCCCTAGCTCGTCTCGATTTAATCGAGTACTGAATCCCCTCTCTCTCTCTTTCAAGCTCGGTTCGATTTCAATTTGGTTGGCCGCCATTTTTTTTATTTTTAACGCGTTTGATTTCGAATTGAACAGAGGGAAACGAGATTTAATTTGAGTGGGTATTTGTTTTCGACCATTATTTGTTTTATTTTTCAATTGAGATGCTCGGCTGGTTGATATCTAAAATGGTGAAAAAGGGAAACGTGTTTGATTGTTTATTTTAGAGGGGACACGTGTTGTTAAGGAAGAAACGTGTTTAATTTGTTTATTGTATGTGAGATTATATATATTTAATTTAAATTCAAATTCAAATCGTCTCGATTTACACAGTCTTAAAATTTCGAACCCCTATCAAGGCATGCCGCCAGGTGTTTATAATGTTAAACCCCTATTTCGAACACAATGAAAAAGGTTTCGAGTCCTAATTCGATCGTATGGAGAAGATAGCTTTTTGGGCCCAGTTATTATATTGAATTTATGATATAGATTTCAGCGCGTTTACAAACCGTACGGTCACACGAGAACTCCAAACACTACGAAATTTGAAATCCGGTAATAATACACTATTACGGATCCAATGGAATTAGTTTCGTTGAATTCCGAGACTGTGCCTCGGAAGGCTATTTTTAAACGTCGATTTAAACGATATAAATTCAAAACTGAACAAATCACTTTCAAATTCAATTTTAAAAGTTATATTACCTTCAGTATTATCAATATGAATTTTCTTAGTCTTTAAAATATTTTTAACAAGCTTGAAACTCCAAATTTCATGTTTTACCCAATTTCCAAATATTTAAGTTTAATAATTTAAATTATCCAATAACAGTGATAATTGAAATTCAAGTTAGAATTTAACTTTTAAATATTTAAAATCAATTAAATATCCCAATTTCAAATGTCCAAAATTCTGGGTCGTCACAATCACCCTTCTAGATATTTATTTATTTATGGATTTGGCTGTGCATGAGAGCTCTCGGTAAAAGGTTGCAAAGCAATTGGGTGATGACATATTCTATACTATCCAGTAAAGGGTAGGCTGGTTCTATGTAGCAGGGGTGCCTTACAAAATTTCTATTCATTGAAGTGCTTCCATAGCGATATATTCACTATGGAACACTCCAACTTCCTTTTACTTTAGTCTCCTACAAAACAATGTTATATATGACATCTGCTTCCAAGCGGAAATCAAAACCTAGCAACAACGTATAAGCAATACACAATTATAAACAACCAAAGCTAGACATTATTTTTACAGCAATATCTACGATATTAATAAAGACGTTTAAAGTTGGTATTCTCACTTTTATTTTATGACTAAACCCTACCAAAAGCGACCACTTCCTTCCTACTACCAAGCAAGCACCTAAATCATTCCTACCATCACCTTTGCATGCATAGAAACTCATGACCAAACCCTCCCCCCTCATTGCTCACACCCTTGCTCCTCTCTCCCTTACTTGCACATGGCCCAAGGCCAAGAACCCCATTATGTCTCCTTTCTTCGAGCTTCGACTTGTTATATGGTTTTGCGATGTTTTATCAAATAACATAATTGAGTTTGGAGGAGAAAGAAGTTATTTTGAACTATAAAAGAGAAGAAGGAAAGAATAAGAGATGAGGATGAAGAAGAGAAAGAAATTGAGAAATGGATGTTAAAGTAAGAAATGAAACAAAAGAGACTCTTATATAGATTTAAAAAAGTGGCAAATTACACTTCCTACCCATTTTCAAAAAGACCAAATTAATACTCCTTGATTCATGCTACACCCTTCCTTTTTTCCAAATTAATACCCTTTCTTTTCCGTACACCTTTCCTCATTTGCAATGCAAGCAAATGCCTTCATGATGATGCTTCTTTTCTTTTGTACCAATGCACACAAATCCATACACAAAAAGTCCACTTTCGCTAATTAAAAAGCAAAAGTCACATCACTTAATTAATTAATTTTTAACCCTTATTTAAGTGCTTAAACATACTTACTTTTAGTTATTCCTTTTACACAATTTGACATCTTATTAAATGTGTATATATATGTACATAAATGAGAAACAACATTGCGACAACTTTCGTTCGATAAAAACCGAAAATCCCAAAAACGAATTTCAGTCAAATTTTCAAATTTTCATCGAACTACTTATTTATGTAAACAAATTTTAAAAAAAAAGTTTACTATCATTATTAAATAATAAAAATGATTTATTTAGGCTTATAAAATTTAATATTTAAATATTTAAAATTAATTAAATATTCTCAATCAAAGCAATAAAATTCTAGGTCATTGCAGATTTCACTTTCTACAAGTGTAGAATCTATAAGAGATACACGTCAACCAAAAAGTTTTTTTAATTGTTTGATTTTTGTTTCTTTGGCCGATGTGGGCTAGTAACTCTTAGACGAGTCTTTGAGTTGAGTTAGTGGTACGATAACTGAATAATATATTATATTATAAAGCCGTATATAGGAGTCATCGGTCTTTGTAGTTAGTACCGACTGACTAGCGTTGACATTGCAAATGGCCCATTTCGGCGAATTGATGTAGTAAATTACTGATGGGTCTGCCTCCTCGCTATTTAAGAAGTATTAAGTGGTCGAGATTTTGGGTAAAGAGGGTTAAATATATATGTTATTAGCATATATTAAACATAATGATACCTTGGAGTGGTTGGGTTAAGCATATCATATGCGCACATAAGATTTAACAAATTAGCCGTAAATAATAGACATAACATTTAAATGGATATCAATCGGCATAATTTAATGGGATGAGTAAAGTATGTTAATTTCCAATCACATAACATTGTTCTGACCCCCTCCCTATAATAACCCATATGTTAGATTTAAAAGGACTAGATACTTGAGCAAGATGGGAATGGTTGATGATGAAGTCCTCATGTTCATGCTTGGTGCTGACAAGGCAATTAAATACCCAAGCAATACTATTCTAAGATAGTAGCCTTAGTCAATACATATGTTATATTATATTTTTCAATCCACTATGAGTTTATATTTATCACACTCTGATATACTTGGGTTTATTAGAGGTTACCAAAACCAACGATCCGTGCTCTAATGGACTTGGGTTTCAATTTAGTCGAAGTTTGGGCCCACTAAGGTGTGGGTTGTTACATCCAGTTCCTTCAACGGTATCAGACTAGGTTGCTTGTGGCATTCACCTGGTACATTGGATGTCCTAGGTTCGGTCACTGAAACTAGTATGGTAGGAGTTTCTCACATTGTAATATGTGAGAAGCATTGCCTTTTACCTCTACACATGTTATGTGATGATTGTGCTAGTCAAAAGGCTACATGTTAAATTCGCCCATAAGGTACCTAGAAGGGCTACCCTAAAGGAGTTTGGGTCAAACATTCAATGGTATCAGAGTCCTAATGGTCTACGCGGTGTAAAATTAGTAATGTTAGGACTAAATAATTAAAACCTAGTAGGGTGTCAAGGAAGGTAGTGTCAAAGGATTGAGTTTGGGTAATCAAGTACTTTGCCCTACCTGACTACTAGTCTAACCTGAAGGATGAAGTAAGCCCAAAAGGTTATCCTTAATATAAAGGCCCAAATTGATTTTGGGCCTTGGGCTAATTTTTGAAAATATGTTTTGAAAATTTAAATTATATTTTAGATTTAAAAGTTAAGCTTAAAATATGACATGTTATAAATGTTATATAATTTTCAAAATTGGTTTTGAAAGCTAATATATTAATTTCAAAATGTTAGCTCAATTATATAATTAGATTAATTAAATAATTAATCAAAAGTTAATTAATTAAATTAAAACATATATTATAATATGTGTATAATTAAAATGCTTAGGGTAACTGAAGATAAAATTTTGAATTTAATTAATGTTATCTTAATTAAAAATTACTTTAATTAATTATATTGAATAAAATTTAATTAATAAATATTGTACATGTATAATGTTATGTGGCATAATTACTATAATTGTTATAGTCTATATTTATAATGAATAAAGCAAATTCAACAGGTGAAATTTAAATTTAATTAATTAAAATGTTAATTAAATAGTTAATTAAATATGATTTAATTGATGAAATTAAATTGAATATGATTTAATAAAATAGAGTGGAACTATAAGAAATCTTAATTAGATTTAAGGAATGAATACATACATATAATACGTACACTGTGATTTCAGATGTGTTTGACACTTGAATCGTGAGGGTATTTCTTAAGAAATACGTTATTCCCTAAATTTATATCATTCAACAAGATATATATTAAGACCATGAATTTCTAATATATAAGTTTTCCTCTGCCATTTATATATCAAGAGATTACTTGCATACTCTTCAATTTTTAAGCTTTCATCAATTTGGAGATGTTATGTGGATTACTTTTGATATATTGACCAGACGAGGTAAGATATATGCATGTATTTGTTGAGCTTTCCTCATGGTACGTGCATTATACTTAAGCTATCGTGAAATGGTGGGTACGTGTGAATAATCTTGCTTTATTTGTTGATCTTTCCTCAAGTTCAAGATGAGATTAGGACAAAGACCATAGGTTAGGAGTTATATATGATACAATCGGTAAGGTGTTATCATTGCTGCTTTTCTCAAGGTAAGAATCCTAAGGTATGAGAGTCCTAACACCCACTAAAGAAATTGAAAGATTTATATGTTTTCTCTTAGGGTTTTGATAAACATAAAAGTCTAGTGGGAACCTTATTAAAAAAATGCAAACATTTAACCACTCTAATATTGTAGGAACATCTGTTATGTAATGCTAAATTAATCTACATCGATAAATTTATGCAATTAATATAATTGAAAAAATGTTTATCAATTCAAATATACAATTAAACTGAATTAAGATTGACAAGAAATGTAAAATATACTCACCTTTAAATCCTTTGGTATGTTTTCACTTCAAACCCCATGCAAGAGCCAATTTACAAAACTACTAAAAGCATCATGTCTTAATTGCTTAAGAGTTTATTTGTTTGAGACCGTGTATTTTCTTTTATAAGTTTCGAACTCTTAAGCAATACAATAATGTGGATATATAATCCCTATTCAGCCATATATAAATATTATATATTAAATGGTTTCAGTGCGTGATGTGCAAAATCTCAATGAAATTAGTTAGATGGAAATAAGCAAATAAAGCGTAAAGTGAAATCCTGTCTTTAATATGATTTATTACAATAAGGATTTCATTTACAATAAGTGTTTCCTTTTGAATAGTTTGACCACTTAGAATAGGAAAGCGAATGTATAAGAGTGGATGTAAATTGACGCGGTTGGATGAAGAGAGTGAATAGTCAAATTGCTTCATGAAGTGATATCAGAAACGAATTGTATAAAATGCTAGTGGATACTTAATATGAAATGAGAAATGTAACTTTTATTCCAACTGTGTTTTTCATTTAGAAAATTGTTTTAAAAGTCATTCCTATGAGTGTAAGATACTTAATCGAAAACTCTAGACTATAAACTAGTTACAATAAAAGAAATAAATAACATATAATAAGTAGTTGAATGGAGCTTTGTATTTCATACGCTATTATAGTATTGGCAGAAATAGTGGGAGCATATCATATAATACTCATCAGTAGATCCATCAAGATACGAGAAGAAAGAATTTTTTTGTAAATATACCAAATATTATTTATGAAATAATAATTAATCTTAGTATTAACTAAAAGTGAATATAGTTTTGTTTTGTTATGAATGTTTTGAATTCTTTATGAAATAAATTTATTAGAATAATAAAATTTGTTGCATTAGCTGCATAATATAGAAGTATCTATATTTTTTACAATTATTTTAGAATTAAGGACAAAGGACCCGTTCAATGGGAGTGACATAAGAGTTGGTATACTCTTCAAATTGATACATAAAGATGTATGTAGCCGAAAGTCTTATAGTACCAAAAACAGATCCGTATGCTTCGTTTAACTTACAAATGATTTAACATAAGATAAACATATGTATTTGATACACAAGTAACATATTTATAATAAGTTCATTGAATATGAAATGGAAGTACAAAATTTAACATGCAAAGAAAATAAGAAAATTCGATTTGGTTGAATATGCGAGTATATAGGAAAATAGTTCCAAAAGTACCTAAAAATGAATAAAGATTCAATCTCAAAACTTATATCCCCTTATAATACATAATGATATATCAATAAGGAGTGATCGGACTTTGTTGAACAAAGTATGACTGATAATAAGTAAAGTTGAGTTGACGAAACAAAGTTCTTTATGTATGGTTGAGTTGTTAAAAGTAAGTACATAAGGTTAAGTTCAATTTTGTCTAAAACACAGTTTACAAAATCGTATAGGATAAGAGTTGATGAAACAACCCTACATGTCCTAGGTCATGGAGTTGACAAGCTGTATGGGTCAAGAGGCAGCACATAATTTGTACATGTGAGAGATCTTGTGTGAACCAACCCAAAGCAGTTTGGGACTGATCAGTGATGATTGACCTATTTATGTTATGAACATAAATTCGTAAACCTAAAATCAAATCAATTTTATACATATACATATATATATGCAACTTATTAATTGTATATGAATACATGTTTTGTTGCACTGAGAAACAATTGTTGTTCAAAGAAATACCAGCTTCATGACAAAGAAATTTCTTTTAGAAATTATTGGTAGTAAAATGGATTTGGATATGATCCAAAAATAAAACAAATTACAAAGAATGAACTGAAATTGACAAAACTAAATGGATATAACTAATCAAAATTTCTAATAAGATCTCTTGCACAGTAAGAGAAACTATTATTTCTTATCAATCGAGAAAATAATTTCCTTGGCTGTTAATAAACCTAAATGGATTCTAAGTACATTAACAAAATATGATATTAAAGGTTATACCCAAAAGGATATGATCCATCGGCCACAAAAGTTTTTTTTGAGAAAATAACCAATGCAGTTGAAATATAGTAAGCTATGTTGAAAAGAATAACAATTAAGTTTCAATTGTGGAAACTAACGTAAAAATTCATCGTTCAACATACTTAAGTTAATTTAGATTTTACTCACAAAATTATCGCTCGATATGATTTTGAGTTTTGGTAAATGAACCAGAAATTCTAAATAATGATTTAGAATGTGTTGTTTGCACTTGATAACCAAAGTATCTTGAAGTCAGTGGGAGCAATTATGAGTTTGTTAGTTATTATATACGATCAAACGAGTGATACAAAAGTATTATTTGATTAGCATAAGAGTTGAGCAATAGTTTTGATAGAGAAATCAAATAGTTTGATTTTCACTCAAAATGCAAAAGAAATGTGTGTCTATAAGAACAAGTATTAAAGGTACTAAAATATTTCTAAACTATAAGTTAACAACAAACTTGTGATTTAGCTAATGTTTAAATCATTTCAGTTTAGTTGTTTAATACTTGACATTGGTTTTAATAATTACATCCTTTGGAATCAGTATTAAAGGATGATGAGATTGTCCCAAATGGTATATGTGGACACAATATTAAAATTGTTTACAATGGAGCATGTAAGATGAGTTCCTTATGCATTGATAATAGGAATTATCATACATATTATATGGTCTACAATTTACACTTCGCCCATGTGTTTGATACATAGAGCAAGTAACAAATCCGAGTTAAGATCACACAATGATAGTTTAGAGTGTTCTCAAGTATTTATGAAATAATAAAGAATCATTTATATAAAAAATGAACTCCTTATGAAGAAGTGCTCGGACTCAAATTTCATTATTGATATCGAGTATAATATGTCAATCCAAAATTCATATTCAAATTTAAGTTAAAAACTTTAAGTCAGAATTGTTCCAAACAATAAGTAATGGCCGATTCATCCAAAGCTAAGTACATCGGCTTGAATAGCACTATAATATAAGAAGTATAAATAAGCACACAAATTTATTACTAAGCTATAGGTGATTCCAACTGTTGAGAATCCCATTACATTGTTATATGGAAATAATGTTGTTGTATGGTTTGTAAAAAAATACTCACTAGAAGTTGAGAGTCATACTCTGAATAGTTCCACATAATAAAGGTAGTTTATCAGCATCAGAGAGAGTTAATTGATACAATAGACATTTAAAACAAATTTGTATACCCGCTCACTAAAGGACTGACCCGATTAGTTTTTGAGAAAATTGATCAATGAAGTTGTAAAAAGATTTCTTAATTAACCCCAAGTGCTAGTGGAAGATTGCTAGAGTTTGGGGTATGCCCTACGGAAATTTTTTTTAAAAGGCAAGCGGGGTTGTACGGTCCCCTACCATATTTTATTAAAAGAAGAAATGCAGAATAGACAAACACAAAGTAAAGAAAAGAACATAGAAAAGGAAACACATAGGAAATTAAAAAACATCTGTAATTCTCCAACGTATAGGAGAATTATGAGTGGTATCCATCCTATGTCGCCTAAAAGCAATAGTGGAATCCTTCCAAATGAGGCGAAGCAATGTCTGATCAGAACTACTAGTGTCGTTGAATATGTGACCATTTATTTCCTGCCACATTTGGGATATGAAAATCTTTAGGAGAATAATAAGCATCCTAGAGTCTCCACCTTTCTTTCTTGTTTTGTCATATATCCACTTCCACTGCTGATTAGTGTTTCGCTGTATAAAGCACTAGTGTCCCTTCAGAAAAATAGTTTTCCAAACTTCAAGAATATAAGAGCATTCAAAGAAAAGGTGTCCTTAGCTTTCTATATGCTGAGCACATATAACACACATCGGGTCAACATTCACCCCTCTAGCAATTAATTTATCTTTTGTTAAGCACGCTTTAGGAATCACCTTCCATAGCATAAAATTATGTCTTTGAGTGTTATATTTGTTCCATGTCCTAGAAGACCAACTGTCATTGTCTGGTACACTCATGTTAATGATCTCATGGTAAATTTGGGAGGTTGAGTGCTCAGTACCTTTAATTCCCCAAGTAATGCTATCATTAGCAACATGAACTTGTTGTTGTTCTGGGGATCTCCATAACTGTCGAATGTGCGGGTTGCTAGAGTATGGCAAGGTGATTGTAGAATTGTGGATGTAAGTACAGGCCCGTGCAGCATCAGGGATACCAGTCTGAATATGCTGATTGTGTGATAGAACCTGGTGTAGGATGAGACCTCTTGAAGCCCACGGGGTAGGCCAGAAGTTGTGTATGCTATCAGCAGGGATCTTATATTTCACGAAAGGTAGCAAGATACTTCTCAGATTTAAAAACATCTGAAAATCCAACTAGTATTACCAGGGATAGCCATGGTCCAGAAGTGTTTTTTTTCAGGTGGTGATTATTAATCCATGTTTTCCAAAGAGAATCTTGATTAGAGAGGAAGGTGTTTAACAATTTGGAGGCAACAGCGATATTCCATTTTCGAAGGTTCAGGATACCGAGACCACCTTTTTTAGTGGACAAATTAATGTAATTAAAAGTAATGGGGATTGGTTTATTTGAAAAACAATCACCAGACCATATGAAATGGTTAAAGGCCCTATTTAACATGGCAATAAGATTTAGTGGAAGAATGTAAGTTCTAGGGAAGTATGTAACCATCGCTGTAGCAATAGAGTTAATGATAGTGAGACGACCTGCTTGTGAGAGAAGATGGCTAGGACATCTTCTAAATTTAGTGATTATAGAGTCGAACATGGGAACGCATTAATTGGTGGTGATCCTGGAAGAAGTTAAAGGGATCCCGAAGTATACTGAGTTAGGTGGCATATAAGAGAGGTTGGACAAGGTAGTAATACATATTTTCTCATGTTCCTGTAGGCCAGCAATTAGAATATTGGATTTCTGCTTGTTGACAGTGAGGCTGGTGGAGCTTTGAAGAGTGGTAAGGCAAGCAAGAACAGTGGAAATGGATCGTTGACTAGGTTTGGTGAAGACAACAACATCGTCAGCAAAAAGTAGGCAAGTGATACGCGGGTTTCTACACTTCGGGTGCAGATAAAGATTATTTAATCGAGACTGTTTCATTAGTAGTTCATTGAAGTATTCCATGGCTATAAGGAATAAGTAGGAAGAGATCGGATCGCCCTGTCTTAATCCATGCAACGATTTGAAATAGCCAGTGGTCATACCATTAAGCATAATAGAGTATTTTGGCGTGGATATACAAGTATATATCCATGCAATGAAAGGAGCAGGTAAGTTCATTTTGTAAAGCAATACAACTATGGAGCTCCAACTTATACTATCAAATGCTTTCTGTATGTCTAGCTTTAGATGACAGTGGGGGGAAATGTTTTGTGTGTTGTAGCCTCTCAAGAGCTCATGTGTTAGAAGAATATTGCCAGTTATGCTTCTCTGTGGGAGAAATGCAGTCTGACTTGGGGAAATGACACGGCTAAGAACATGTTTCATTCTAGTAGCTAGAATCTTGGTGATGGTTTTATATATAACCGAGCAGCAGGATATAGGTCTGAAGTGCATAACAGTGGAAGGGTTATCCGCTTTCGGTATCATTGCTAGGTTAGTAGCATTGACTCCACCTAGCATCGTATTAGTGTTGGAGAAGTGATGAATCGCTTTGGTGAAGGTTTGGATACTATATGCCAACAACTCTTGAAGAAGTGGGCATTGAAGCCATCCGGGCCTCCACTGCTAGAAGACTTGAGCCCGTGTAGCACATTAGATATGTCTTCGTTAGTAATCTTATTTATTAGTTCCATTCTTTCGTGGTTGCTAATTGTGGGAAGAGTGGAAAGCATGATGTTATTAAAACAAAGAGGAGGAGAAGCTATGTTGAAAGTAGCAGTAAAGTATTCAAGTAAGGCAGCATGTTTTCCTTCAGGTGTAGTGTGTGTTATGCCATGCATATCTTGTATGTTCCCAATCTTATGTTTAGCATGATGGAGGCGTAAGGAAGTGTGGAAAAAGGAAGTGTTCCTATCACCAACATAAAAGTTATCCCGACCAAGTTTTTGTCTTATCATATCAGCTTCTGTTAAAAGAGCTTCAAAAAGAAGCTTTTGCACTTCATGTTCTTTAGTTGAGTGTGCATTGTTGAGAGGGTCTTCCATCATGGCCTGATGAATGGTCTGTATTAGAAAAAGATATTGTATTACACATAAAATGATTAGCTGCATTGTACAATAGAGATTACAAGTATTTATAGCAATAGTCCCGGCCCAAGGCCCAGTGCAGCAATCCTCTCTAAGTAATAGCATATAATCTTCACCGTTGGATCTGATGGCTGAGATTGTGAGATATCTTGGTGATGGATAGATAAGTAACACACTTTAACCCTTATTCACAATACCCGGTCTCAATTTGAGCTAGGGTTTTCACTTCTCTTGCTCTCGCCGCCATGGAGTCTGCTTCCATCAATAATTTTCATCTCCTCTCTTAATCTCGCAAAGTTCTTAAAAGATAATGGCTTTGTGAGAATGTCAGCGCGTTGATAAAAAGAGGGAACATGCCTAATCTCTAGTCTTCCCGTTGCTGTTCTTTCATGAACAAAGAATAAATCAATTTCCATGTGTTTGGTGCGAGAGTGCTGGATCGGATTCAGTGATAGGGAGATGGTGCTCATATTATCGCACCAGATCAGTGGCTTCTCTTTTTGTTCGAGCCCTAATTCATGAATTAGGGCTTCAAGCCATGTTATTTCTGCAGCTGTGCTTGCCACTGATCTGTATTCGGCTTCAGTGCTTGAACGAGATACGGTTGATTGCTTTTTGGTGCACCAGGAAACTGGGTTGCCACCTACATAGATGCAGTAGCCTGAAGTGGATCGTCTGTCATCTGCATCACTGGCCCAGTCGGCATCGCTGTAAGCTTGTATATTTACCTCCTTATTTTGAGTTAAAAGTATACCATAGTCTTGTGTCCCTTTTATATACCTTAAGATTCGCTTAACGGCCCTCCAGTGGCTGTCTAGGGGATTTTGCATATATTGGCAAACCTTGTCCACACTGAAGCATAAATCTGGTCTGGTAATAGTCAAGTATTGTAGAGCTCCAACTATGCTTCGATATTGCTTGATATTGTTGATAGGTTCGCCTTTGTCCTTAGATAGTTGTAGGTTACTGACCATGGGTGTGGGTAGAGGCTTGGCCTGATCTATGTTAGCACGAACCAGTATTTCCGAGGCATATTGTCTTTGAGATAAAAACATTTCTGTTTGTGATGGTCTGCTGATTTTAATTCCAAGGAAATAATCGAGTGCTCCCAGATCTTTGATAGCAAAATTTTGGTCTAATAACTGTATGACCTTAATGATGTCATTCTCATTGCTCCCAGTGATGAGAATGTCATCAACATACACCAATATATATATGGCTTCATGATCGATGATTTTGATGTATAATGAGTTGTCTGTCTTAGTTGGATTGAACCCCAATTTGCTTAGTGTCGCCTTGAGCTTCTCATACCAAGCTCGTGATGCTTGCTTGAGACCATAAATGGCTTTATGTAATCTGCAGACTTTATCTTCATTTCCTTCTATTATAAAACCTTTTGGTTGATGCATATACACTTCTTCCTGTAAGTCTCCATTAAGAAAGGCATTGTGAACATCCAGCTGTCTAATTTTCCACTGATTGTTTAATGCTATGTTAAGTATAATTCTGATGGTAGTAGGTTTAACAACAGGAGAAAACACTTCATTAAAATCAAAACCAAATTGTTGGGAGTAGCCTTTTGCAACCAACCTTGCCTTTAGTCTGGTTATTTTTCCACTTGCATCTTTTTTGATCCTATAGGTCCATTTACATCCAACTATGTTTTTGTCTTTTGGAGTTGACACAAGGTCCCATGTTTGATTTTTAATTAATGCTTCATATTCATCCTTCATGGCATCTCTCCATCCTTTGTCTTTAACTGCTTGTTCATATGAAACTGGTTCTATGATATCAGTACTTGTATTGTATATTTTCGGTTTAAATATTCCACTTTTCGACCTTGTCACCATATGATGTCCAGTTTCTTCTGTACTTCCTGTACCCATTGGTGTATTATTACTGGATGTTGGCACATCAGATGTTTGTGCTTCATTGTTTTCTTCAAGCTCTTGTGTTGGCCATTCATGTGTGTTGTTTGTATTGCAATCAGATTCTGTTTCTGCAGTAGATTGTAAACTTTCAAGTTTTCCATTGCTTTTCTGTTCTTTGAGAATGGTCAATTCTGGTATAGTTGGTAAGTGAATTCTGGTATGGTTGGTGCATTGACTTGTTGTAGTGTTGCCATTTGTCATATTTTTGCCTACAAAAGGAAAATTATTTTCATTAAACATGACATGTCTAGATGTGTAGATCCTACCACTTTTGTCAAGACATCTGTATCCTTTTTGATTTGTAGCATACCCTAAGAATGTACAAGGACTTGATCGTAGATTCAGTTTGTTTTTGTTGTAAGGCCTGAGACAGGGGAAGCATAAGCATCCAAATGTTTTTAATATATCATAGTCAGGTTTAACACTAAATAATTTTTCATATGGACATTTATAGTTGATCACTTTACTTGGCATCCTGTTTATAAGATAAACAGCTGTTGTGAATGCATCTTGCCAATATTTTAGTGGTAAAGACCCTTGAGATAATAGTGTTAGACCAGTGTCGACTATGTGTCTATGTTTCCTTTCAACAAGTCCATTTTGCTCAAATGTATAAGGGCAAGTTATCCTGTGTAATATACCCCTGTTTTGAAAATATTTTTTAAGTGGATAAAATTCAGCCCCTCCATCAGTTTGTATAATCTTTACCTTATAATTAAACTATTTTTCAGCTAAAGAAATGAATTGGATTAGAACATCATGAGTTTTAGATTTTGATTTCAAAAAGAATATCCATGTGTATCTACTATATGCATCAACAAAAGATAAGTAGTACCTGTATCCTTGTGTGGAATTTAGTGGGGCTGGTCCCCATAGATCTGCAGCAATTAACTCAAGAGGATTTTTATATGTAGTTTCAGAATTGCCAAAAGGTAATTTGTGGCTTTTTCCTAATTGACAGCGTGTGCATATATCATAAGAGCTACTATTTTGAAAAGAAATTTTATTATCCATTAGAAATCTTTTTACAATTTTCATACTAGGATGCCCTAGTTTACAATACCAATGATCTAAGATATTTCTGTCATTTTGAATACTGGTGTGAACAGTGTTGCACCAATATTTCTTCACTGAGGATTCAGATTTCTTCACAGCACTAAATTTGTATAGCCCCTTACTCAAACTACCCTGCAACAATATATCTTTACTTAGTAAATCTCTAACTAGACAGAAGGTTGGGTGAAACTCAAAGTATACTTTATTGTCATTAGCAAATTGAGATACACTGATTAGATTTTTCTTAATCTCAGGAACTCTCAGTAAATTATTTAAGTATAATTCTCTTTTACCTTGGATGGTTCCTGTGCCAACATGAGATATACTTGTAGTTTCACCATTACCTAAATATATAGATTGCATACCTGTGTAGCTTTTGTTGCCTAAATTGAGATTTTGAAGGTTACTTGTCACATGATTGGTTGCACCTGAGTCTGGGTACCAATCATCCAGGTTTGTGTTGTCCAGTCTGGTTTCATCTGAGATGGTTGCTTGAGTTCTTGAATCTTCATTCTTGTTTCTTTGCTGAGTAACAGTGAATTCTTTATTGAACCTGAAGTAACACTTGCTAGCTATATGACCAAATCTTTCACATATTTGGCATTTTACTCTGTTGTTGTTGTTCCATCTTCCTCTACCCCTTCCTCTTTGTGTGTAATTATTTCTCTGGCCATTTTGTTTGTTTTCTTGATTTGTTGTGTTGCCCTGTTGTGCTTTGTTTCTTGAACTGCTGGCATAGTTTATTGAGAGTTCATTCTGTATGGCTTTTCTTTGTTCAATTCTGCCTTCATGAGCAAGCAAAGCAGATTGAACAAAATGTATATTTGGTAGAGTTTGTTGTGATGCTATGAAAGTGACCACTGATTCATATTCATCGTCAAGTCCATTAGTTATGGTGAGAACTTGTTCGTTTTCAGAGACTTTGTGACCAATTGCATTAAGTCTGTCACACAAATTTTTGATCTTTGCAAGATACTCTCTCATAGGCATATCTCCTTTTCTTGAATTTTGTAATTGTCTTTTAAAATGCATGATTCTTGCGGCTGACTGTGAACTGAATATCTGTTCTATTGATGACCAAATTTCATGCGAGGAGTTGCAGCCAACAATTTGTGACAATAGACTTGAGCTGATGGATGACAGTAACCATGACGATAGTAAGTTGTCTTGTTTTGAATGTTTCAAGTATTCTGGGTTGCTAACAGTCGTTCCATTATCTTCCTCAATGACTGCAGGTGGTATGGCTATCTTCCCTTTGACATAGTCTTGGAGACCATATCCCTTCAGGGCTGTTTCGATCTGGTATTTCCAGAGTATGTAATTGTCTTCATCAAGTGGGATGCTGATGATCTGACTCTTGGGTTTGATCAGTCCAGTATCTGATGCAACTGTTTGGCTTTTATCATTTCTTGAAGTGGTCGATGATCTTTCATCTCCTGTTTCTTTATCAGACATCTTGGCGATTTGCTGATCTGGTTTTCTTGAATGTGTGATGCAGCCAAATGATATTGGCGAGGCACTGATTCAGGAATGAGGGATAGGAACTCAATGATGATTCAGATCTGAGAGAGTGGCCAAGAATTGTTGCAGCCAGTAGAGAATCTGAAGTTGTTCAGATTCTTGCTAGGCGTGGCACAATGAATTGGCTAAGTTGGTGATGATGATGGAATCGGAAAAGATATGACACTCCGATGATGAAATTTAACTGAGGAGAAATTGCTAATCTTATATTATTTATGCCGTTTGGCTTTAAGATTGCTCTGATACCATATTAGAAAAAGATATTGTATTACACATAAAATGATTAGCTGCATTGTACAATAGAGATTACAAGTATTTATAGCAATAGTCCCGGCCCAAGGCCCAGTGCAGCAATCCTCTCTAAGTAATAGCATATAATCTTCACCGTTGGATCTGATGGCTGAGATTGTGAGATATCTTGGTGATGGATAGATAAGTAACACACTTTAACCCTTATTCACAATAGTCTGTAGTTGCTGTCGTTGTTCATCAGAAGCTTTATTTCCTCGACCAAACTTGTTTCTTGACCAAATCTTCAGCTTGTCTTTAGTGTTTTTCAGTTTGGTTTGTAGAATAAACATAGGATTGCCATGCACCGGTATCATCCATCCCTGTAAAATCATGTCTAAAAAATCATGTTGATTAGTCCAAGTGTTAAAAAATTTAAAAGAGGATTTGCTTTTTAATGGAGGACCGTTGAAGGAAAGGATTTGAGGGCTATGATCTGAAAGGTTAGGTGAGGGAATGTTTACATGTATGTTAGGCGATTGGTTGAGAACTTCAAAGTTAGCAAAAGAGTGGTCAAGTTTGCAGAAGGTTCTCGGTCCAGATTTTCTTTTATTATTCCAAGTATAAGGAAGACCAGTGGAGTTGATAGAATAGAGTGAAGCATTAAAGAGAGTTTGATTCAAGGGAGTGATATCAGAGAGGGAAAGAAGGCTACCACCATTTTTGTGATGAGATTAAGACATTCAATTAAAATCGCTCATACATATCCATGGACAAGATGTAGTATACAGGATGGGGATAGTGTCATAAAGAATCTGTCACCTTTCCTTTTGATTAAAAGCGTAAACAAAAGAGAGATGAAAAGAGACAGAGGAGGAGATATGTGTTGCATGGAGATGATTGAGTTGAGGATTAACATGTGCAGGGATGATATTGTATATCTTTGGGTTCCATAAGATCATGATTCTTCCATTTGGGTTGGTAGTTTGATTGTCTATGTGCTTCCAGCTAGAGTTGATGTATGCGGCAGCCTTTTTGATCATGGTCGCATCTAGTTTATGTTCTAGAAGAGCTAGAATACCTAGCTTGTTTTGGTATATAGTATTTTTGATTTCATCATGCTTAATCCTCAAATGCGCACCTCTCACATTCCATGATGCAATATGATCCATCATTGATAACATTTGATTTAGTTTTTGGCTTTACTCTTTGGGCTCCGCCTTGCTTCTCCTCTTGTTTGAACTTTTTCTGAAGCAGTGGTAACATTTTGCCTTCATTGAAAAGAAGTTTGAGTTGAAAACCTTGTGGTGAAGGGTCAAACTCAATGTTCTTATCAGATGTTGTATTTTTCTTTTTTTGGTCTTTTTCTTTCTATTACTAGTTTCTTCAACAGTATATGGCATATTATCAGTCCTAGTGGGTGTAACAACTAAGGAGGTAGACGGGATTAGGGAAGGCGAAGGTGGAGGAGTAGTGGTAGTGACAGTTTTAGAGTGGGAGGGATTAAGGTCAGAAAGCATTAGACTGATATGTTGGGGTAGTTGAATATGGTGGTAAGGGGATTTAGAAGCTAGAGAGTTAAGATTTAATGCAGTGGCTAATTCAGTTGAAGTATGATCAGGTTCAAATGGCTCTTTGTGTAAATGAAAGAGAGGGGGAAATTTATTATAAGAAGCATGTTTAGATGCTAGATTGTTGTTGATAGGGGACAGGTGGAGGGAGTTAGAAGGTTGGGAAGGTGTTGTGTGATCAGGGTTAAAATGGACATGCAGAGATAGATTAGAAAGTAAAAGGGGGCTGGAATCAATTGTGTTGTTGGCAAAATCTGATCGGGTGGGAAGGTTAGTTGGTGGAGGACTTAAAACATTAGTTGAAGGGAGAGTTGTTTTTGCTTGAGGAATAGCTCCTGGTGCAAGAAAAGGATTAGAAGGAAACTCGGTATTGTGCATGTGTGCATGGACATTCTGGTGCACAGCCGATGTTGTTGTGTTTGTGTTCCTGTCCATGTGCTTTTTGATCCAGCTCACCTTTCCTTTATTATTTCTAAAGGTTGTAGTCCGTTGGTTTCTATTTTGTAGTATGGTAGTCACTGCCGTTGAAGCAGTGTTTGTCACGATAGGCTGCTGTGTTGTATGTGTTTGTTCACACAATTCGGTTTTTTCCACTTGAGCATGGAAATTGACAGTTTTGTGGCCAAAAATCTTGCATTTCGTGCATATGTCGGGCTTCCCGTCATAGTAACATTCAATGATAGATAGATCATCTTCATCCCCACAGTGTATGAACTTTGGTAATTCTTTGTCAGCAGTAATTCCAATAAGACATTTCACATATTCAAATCTAGTTAATCTTTTGAAATGAATCAATACAGAGGCACGCATTATTCTATATGCTGTGGCAGTCTGGGCTGTGTGCTACCCACTTGGCCCAATAAGTATTTTTATCAAATATGTATAAATAGAGAGTACAAGCCAGTATTAATGTATCCATTCTCTGTATTCAAAAGATTAGAAATAAAGCAGTTTATATTTTTCTCTTCAAATCTTTGTATGGTATCAGAGCATTTCAAAGTCTAACAGCAAAATGTCATGCCATTGATCAAGATCAGATCTAAAATCATCACATCAAGATCAGGCTGCATATTTCTTTTTGAATCATCTAAGAATCAAATAGATTCTCATCATCTTTTTTCTGTTCCTTCCCACTTTCAATCAAGATCAGATACAAAATCATCATATCAAGATTGAATAGTGTTTCTTTTTATTCTGAATCATCTGAGAAATATAATATTTCTCATCATCACTGTTTCTCAATTACCCTCCTGAATCAAGATTATCGATCAAAGCTTCTGCTGTGCCTCGCCTAGGAGTCCAAGAACTCTCCTGGCTGCTCAGTCTTTCTTTCTTTCTGCCTCTGTAAAGTTTTCTTGTTAATCTCTTTTTCTTGATTTCTAAATCAATGGCTGAAGGAGATCAAGATGTCTCTGCCTCCTCCAGCACCAACACCAATACCAGATTTAATCTAACTGAAGAACTCCTGAAAGAGATTGTCAAACCTCAAAGCCAACTATCCAACTATTGTCGATTCAACTGGATGAGAACAATTACTTGCTTTGGAAGTTTCAAGTTGAAACAGCAATCAAAGCATATGGGCTGGAACAATATATCCAAGGTACCATAATCATACCACCAAAATACACTACAGACAAGGATGGAAAGCTAGTTAGTAATCAAGAATTCATAATGCATCAAAGACAAGATAGTCTAGTCAGTTCTTGGCTAATATCATCAATAAGTGCTAATTTACTTCCTCAGATAATTGGATGCAATTCATCTCATGAAATCTGGTCCACAATAGAACAGATCTTTAGTACTCAGCCTGCAGCCAAGATTATGTACTACAAAAGACAATTGCAAAATGTCAAAAAGGAAAATCAGTCAATGAGAGACTATCTTGTAAAGGTTAAAACCTTATGTGATCACTTATCCTCTGCAGGGCACAAGGTGAGTGACACTGAACATATTCTATCAATTCTTGGAGGATTAGAGGATGAATATGAATCAGTGGTAGCTGTTATATCATCAAAGGAAACTTTACCCACAATTCAGTATGTCCATTCTACTCTACTAGCCTATGAGGGTAGATTCGATCTCAAGAAGCCATCTACATCAGATATGTCTCTAAATTTCATTTCAAACAACAAAACGAAAAATCAAGAAAAGGCTTCTGGTAACAGAAGTCAACAGTATACCAATCAGAGAGGTGGTCAGTCTTCTAGACCACGAGGAAGGGGTGGAAGATGGTTCAACAGCAGTGGAAACAACAGACCCAGATGTCAGATTTGTGAGAGAATTGGTCATATTGCTAGCAAATGCTATTTCAGATTTGACAATAACTACACTCCATCACAACAGAACAACAACAGGGATAGAAACTATAATCCCAGTGCAAATGTGATAAGTGCTCAACAAGAAATCAGAGGTCAAAGTGATTGCAACAATAATGACAATGCAAAAGTTGAAGACATTAATGATAGCAGCTGGTACCCTGACTCTGGAGCTACAAATCATGTCACTAATAACTTGGCAAACTTGAATCTTGGCAACAAGGAATACAAAGGTACGCAATCTTTACTTATGGGGAATGGTGAGTCTGTAAAAATTTCACATTCTGGAAGTGCATGCATAACTGGAAAGAAACAGTTATACTTGCATAACTTATTAAGAGTACCCTCTGTCAAGAAAAATTTATTAAGTGTATCACAGTTTGCCAAAGATAATAATGTGTTTTTTGAATTCTTTCCAAATTACTGTCTAGTTAAAGATATTCTCTTACAGGGTAGAGAAATTAAGGGATTGTATACTTTCAATGTTGATAATTCAAGAACATCTGGATGTAAAGGAAAATGGTGTAATATGTCTGAAATCAAAACTATGAATAACTGTAAGAATTTCGACATTTGGCACTGTAAGCTTGGACATCCTCATGTAAATATTGTTAAACAAGTGTTGAATGAAAATAATATCTTTTTTAACAATATTTCAACCCCATACATTTGTACTTATTGTCATATGGGTAAAAGTCATAAATTACCATTTCTAGACTCCAAAATCAGTTACAACAAACCACTAGAACTTGTTGCAACTGACTTATGGGGTCCAGCACCCATATCAACAGACTATGGGTACAAATATTACATTTCCTTTGTTGATGCATATTCAAGACATGTGTGGATATATTTTTTGAAAGCAAAATCTGAAACTTGTTATGTAGTTCAACAATTTATAGTGCAGGCAGAAAAGCAGACTAATTGTCAACTAAAAATACTACAGACAGACAATGGAACAGAATTCTCCCCTCTTAAGAAATTTTTTCAAGAGAAAGGTATCATACACAGGACAACTTGTCCTTATACGTCAGAACAAAATGGTCTAATCGAAAGGAGGCATAGACACATTGTAGAGACTGGTTTAACACTGCTAGCAAATGCATCATTACCACTCAAGTTCTGGCCTGATGCATTTGCCACTGCAGTTTTTCTAATCAATAGATTACCCACAAAAATTCTAAAACTAAAAAGTCCATTAGAAATGCTTTACAATATCAAGCCTGATTATCACAGTTTAAGGGTATTTGGTTGTCTATGTTTTCCTTATCTTAGACCATATAACTCTCATAAACTGAGCTACAGATCATCCCCATGTACATTTCTAGGTTATGCTACAAATCAAAAGGGTTATAGATGTTTATCTAGTAATGGAAGGATATTTATATCCAGACATGTTGTGTTTAATGAGAAAGTGTTTCCTTTTAGCAACTCAGCAATTAAAACTTCAGAAAAGGTTCACAGTACTAAGTACTCTTTAGCATCCATACCTGTGATAATTGATAAGGCAGCTCACACTTCTGGAGAGAGAGCTCAAGGCCATGAAATTCCACAACACACAATGATCACTTCAGAACCAGGTCATGGACAAATCGAGCCATCTAACACATCGTCTCAAATGCAACAACCAGACAATCAAATGCAGCAAGACTCAAGCCACACATTAGATGATTCACAATCATCTAATGAGCCACAAGAAACTGAGATGGATAACAATGATCATCAACAAAGTCCTGTAAGAACTGGACATCATATGGTTACAAGGGCAAAAAGTGGTATATTCAAACCAAAATTATACAATGTAGCTCTAGAAAATGAAGAACCAAGTACATACAGCCAGGCCATACAAAATGACAAATGGAAAACAGCTATGAATGAGGAATATGATGCTCTAATGAAGAACAAGACTTGGGATCTTGTTCCTCAACCTATTGATAAGAATATAGTAGGCTGTAAATGGACATACAAACTAAAAAGAAGTGCTGATGGATCAATTTCTAAATATAAGGCAAGACTAGTAGCAAAGGGATATTCACAACAGAATGGTTTTGACTTTACTGAAACATTTTCTCCAGTTGTGAAACCCTCTACCATTAGAATTGTTCTCAGTATTGCCTTATGTAGAAATTGGACTATAAAGCACTAGATGTAAATAATGCATTCTTAAATGGTGTTTTGCAGGAGGAAGTTTATATGGAACAACCTCATGGCTTTATGAAAAAGGGAAATGAGAGACTAGTATGCAAACTGAACAAAGCAATCTATGGACTCAAGCAAGCACCAAGGGTTTGGTTTGAGAAATTAAAGACAACCTTATCCAGACCGGGCTACAACTGCACAAAATCAGACAACTCTCTCTTTACAAAGTTTAATTCTGGTGCTATTACTTATATACTGATTTATGTCGATGATTTTATTATTACAGGAAGTGATGATCTAGAGATCAACAATCTTATTCAACATCTCAACAGAGAATTCTCAATCAAAGACCTTGGAAGTCTAAGCTACTTTCTAGGGATTGAAGTAAGAAGACTCTCAAAATCATTGATTCATCTCAGTCAGAAGAAATATATCAGTGAACTTCTCATGAAAGCAAAGATGGATCAATCAAACTCAATTTCAACACCCATGATAACAAATGTTCATCTATCAAAGACTAAAGGAGAAATGATCACAAATGACAGTCAATACAGAAGCATAGTGGGTGCACTTCAATATGCAACAATTACCAGACCAGAAATTTCATTCAGTGTAAATAAAGTGAGTCAATTCATGTAATGTCCAACAGATGAACACTGGAGAGCAGTCAAGAGAATACTAAGATATCTTAAAGGAACATTAAATCATGGACTAACTATGGAAGAAGCATGCAATGCAATTAGTATTACTGGCTATGCAGATGCAGACTGGGCAAGTGATATAAATAACAGAAGATCAACAAGTGGTTACTGCATTTTCTTAGGTAAAAATCCAGTTTCATGGTGTTCAAAAAAACAAACAACTGTGTCCAGATCTAGCACAGAAGCGGAGTACAGGAGTGTGGCTAATGCAGTAGCAGAAACAATGTGGATAGAATCACTATTGAATGAATTACAAATCAAAACTGAAAGCAAGACAACTATATGGTGTGATAATCTTAGTACGGTCTCACTCACTGCTAACCCAGTCTTACATTCCAGAACCAAGCATATGGAACTAGATTTGTACTTTGTTCGTGAGCAAGTTGCCAAGGGAAAATTAAACATTAATCACATACCTGCCACTTACCAAGTTGCCGATATCCTAACAAAACCACTGTCAAAGTAGAACTTTACTCACTTTAGAGAAAAGCTTAGAGTCACGGATCTCGAAAGTCAGACAAAGCATGATGCTTCTTCGACACTGAGTGGTAGGAAGCAGCAAGCAGGAAATTGATCCCTACTTTCCAGCCTCAGTTCTAGCATCAGCATGACAATTTTGTTGTGGTCTAGCTTGTGCGACAACTTGGAAGCTGTTTTTATCCCATCTGAAGGCAACAAGAATATTTCACAAGATTATCTCATGAAATATACTTGCGCCTGCTGAGATTCGCATAAGTTACTCAAGCGAAGCTATAAAGATCTCAACTTCATATCAGATCTAAGCTATTTTTTGATTTCCTCTGTGGCGGCTCATTTTTCTTGTTTTCGAAGAAAGTTGCAAACCCTAGAAGGAGAGCTAGGTTTGAGGGGGAATGAAATGAATCAATACAGAGGCACGCATTATTCTATATGTTGTGGTAGTCTGGGCTGTGTGCTACCCACTTGGCCCATAAGTATTTTTATCAAATATGTATAAATAGAGAGTACAAGCCAGTATTGATGTATCCATTCTCTGTATTCAAAAGATTAGAAATAAAGCAGTTCATATTTTTCTCTTCAAATATTTATACAGTTGTTTCATTCATGCACAATAATTTGTCAATATGACAAGATATCCAATTGATACCAATATGAGTCCAAGCTAACAAAGGTATACGGTGAAAATGTATCCAGATAGGTACCTTTTTATCAGTAGAATGTATGTTGCCAAATGTTGGTTCCCATGGTTTAATCACAAAAATTTTACCCCTTATGAACAGTGGGTCAGCTTCCAGAACTTTGATTTTATCTTCATCACAAGCAAATTTAAGGTAAAAAAAAAACTATGTCTGACTTAACTTGAAAGGATCCCTTCAGTTTCCAATGTCTTATAAGATGGGTGCAAACAGTGGAGTAAGACAAGTTGCCATCGAGGAAAAAGCCGACAAGGTGATCAGACCATGAGTGTATACCAGCTTCGGTGACTACAGTTGGAACTGGTAATGGCTTACTAGTGTAGTCACGATCGAAAAACGTGGGATGTAGGTGCCAGCGTTCCTTGGTTTGGTCTTGAAGAGTGAGGACCAAACACTGATAGGAGCAGGTAGTGAAATGGATGGGTTAGGTGGGGCAGATGGTGGTGCAGGTGCAGTCGGTAAGGGTAGTAACAAGGATGAAGGAGTTGTAGTAGGTTGAGTGGGTGCAGTAGAAAGGGCAGGTCGTGTACCAGGTGGAGGAACAACATAGTAGGGAAGGTCGGTAGCGGCGGATGGGATGGTAGAGGAGTTCAAAGTCAACATAGAGAGTGGGTTGGCAGAGTTTGTAGATAGGACGTGTGCACGAGGATGGGAGGGGAGAGAGAGAAGTGGTGGGGAGGTCGATTAAAAATCAAAGTAAGTTTAAAAAGTTTTGACTTCATAACCTGACTCGATAAACAATCTTTTTTCAAAATAAAAGGTGTTTTCTTTCTATTATATACTTGTTATATTGTGATATAATAATTAAGTAATTAATTTAAAGTATATTAAATAGAAAATCCTTAATTGATATGTTATGTGATATTAATTACAATGTTTGTAATCATGAGAATTTTATCACGTCAAAAAATAACATATTGTTTTAAATATTCCAAGTCATGATGTTTCGAGAAAGGATATCGTTTCATCCACTGAGACTAGAGCATGTAATGCTCTTTAAATGTTGGGCTTTGTATTACTCATGGCTATCAGTAGCACCAAGAGGTTATGTACTGATAGTTATTGGATAACTATCGAATGACTCGCTCGAGAGTTCTTTGTTAGTTAAGATAACTTAGTTCAAGTAGACAATCTCGAAGTTACGATGTCACACGGTTTCCTCGACTTGAGAATATAATGGAATTTCAATGTGGATACTTCACTTTGGTTACAGTTATATCATGGCATAATGTCCATATAATGAATATAGTTGGGTCTAAGTTGAAGCATTGGAAGTGAAACACTATTTAATAGAGAATTGTCTCCTCAATTATATGAGGTTAATATCACGGTTAACTGTAGTCAACTCTAAGTTAATTTTCTAGCTAGAGCAATATGATTAATAATAATTGTTATTATTGAATCAATGATTTTGTGTTTGAACTTATAAAGTTGAATGTGGACAATGTTTGAATTTTGACCAAAACGAATTCCATAAGTCCTAATGTGATATAGTTTTGAGGAAAATAATTAGGATAAATAATCGTTACTGTCGGGTACCGCTTATAACAAATAAAAATGGATTTTACCAAAAGATGTGTAAGTGATAAATTCAGCCAAAATATTACACCACTAGCTAAGGTGATGTATGAAAGTTAATGTTCTAATTGTTCAATATTAATCGCTGACCGAATTTACACATTTGAGTCGCATAACCGAAGTGATGAATACTCCAAATGAACCACATGATTTAATTAATTTATAACCATTGTAAATTAAATAAACTAATAAATTTATAAAAAAATAATTTTTAAATTTTATTTGATTTGTTTAAACACCACTAGTGTTTAATAATGTATGTAAATAAAGGTTATAAATGTGTGTATAGATATACGATGTTGGTAGAATATTTAAATTGGGTATAAATAAAATAAATGCTAAGTGTTTTTTAATTAATTAAATTAATTATTAAAATTTTATTTGACTTATTTGAATACCATTATTATTTAATAAAGTCTGTATATAAATTTTATAAACGCACGCAGTGATATATGATATCGGTACAACATTTAAATAGGATTAACACTGATGGGATTATGGAAATTTGAGGGTTTGTGTTGCACCATCTATAGTCTGCCATGCATGTAAAAGAGGTAGAGGGTTGTATTGAAATTTAATAAGGAATTAAAGGGGAAGGATTCAAGGAAGGAATATGAAAGACTTCTATCATTCCTTTAAAATAAATCTCCTTCATTTCTTTCATTATTCATTCTTTCTTGACAAAAACTTTTTCTCTCTTCTCTCTCAAGTTATGGATGAAAATTCATAGGATTCTAGGTGCTAAAAATTCTAAATCAGATAAAAATTAAATCACTTTATAAAAGGTGGTTTATACCACTTGATCTTTACAAAATCTGGATGTTGATTTCTGAATCTAGGAGCCTTTAATTCATTGTTCAAGGTGTGATTTATAGGCAACATCCAAAGGTAATTCTTTAGTAAACCTATTCTTATGTTTAATCATGTATATGGTTTGAATCATCTACCTCCTGCATCTCCTTTATCCTTTTGATCTTTGCTATATAATTTAAATCGATTACCCCTTTTGTTTATTTGTTAATTTTATATGTTTAATTTAGATTTGAATCTTATTATCTTGAATTTATATATGCCCAAGTTGTCTAATTCTTTTATGTCTTAGAAATTATTATTTGAATTTTTTTATTGGAAACTATTTTGATTAATTGATTTAATTGGTATGTTACAAGTTTAGGAATTGAATATATATATGTTATAGGTTATTTTAAAAATAATTTTTGTCATTACTTACATGAGAATAATAGTTAATCTAATTTAAATCTACAAGTGGAATTTTCTGTAAAATCATAAACAAAAAAACTTATTGTTTTCTTTTGTTAACAATTGTAGTTTGTTAATTTTATTAACTGAAGATATATATTTTTAAAGTACAAACTAGCTGAATGCATATGTTACATGTTGTTTTGCATTTAAAATTTTGATTCAACTATTTTATATATGTATTTGGATATATGTTTATGTATGTATGTATGCATGTATATGTTCTTAATTTAAAGTTTATAAAATGGACTTTTATGTAAAATTGTAATTTTTTTAAAACTATTTCCCTAATTAAAAATAGCTTTAATTTGTTTGCTTTAATTTTAAATAATGTCAAGCAGTAAAAATCAATTTAATGCAAACAAGTATATACATATATGGGGTATGCAAGTATGTACATGCATATTTATATAAAACGAATGTTGTTTTGTTTAAAAAAATAAACAACAATGGCATATGTAATGGGCGAATGTGTTTGTTGTAGTGTAATTTCTAGCACCTAACATATACACATTAACTATGTGCACTTCTCATATGTTGCACTTACATAATATACACTAGAATATATTTGGATAAACTCACATTTTATATAAATTGCCCATTAATGACATATAATGAATCATTTAATTTAATTAAAGAGAGATAAATGAAAGGTTTCTCTCTACAAATAAAGCAAAATCTTCCCTTAATTATTTACATAAGTTTTAGAGAAAGAAATGAAAGGTTTTCTTCTTTAAATTAACTCTTGTAAATAACCGTTACACACGTGGGTTTTTTGATACACTATACATTTAAATTTAAATTTAACCACTTTTTAACCATTTTAAATAAAAAACATTATTAGATTGGATCTATTATACCTTTAGACTTCGTATGAACAATAGATTCAAGATAAGAAAATAACAATAAAAATCAACCTATTTCACGCGCTTTCAATTAGCCCGGTTCCTTCAGGTTTGACAGTTGATTGACTCCTTGAACAATCGACTGGTTGAACCCGACCAATCGACTATTATATGTTATTTTTAGCCTATTTCCTTTCGACCACTCCATGATCCAATCCCACTTTTATCAGTCGAGTAATGACATTTGATCAGTCGACCGTTCGCCTATATGGTTCGGGTTTGAACTTGGATGGGGTAAATTTCTGTAAGGAAATTTATCCCACCATTTAAACTTTACTCAACTATCGCCTTAGACTTCCTCATCCCGACATTGAGCCTTATGACTTCACGACCTTAGGGCCACCTACTATACCATGCGCTCGAGTTCAAATCTTTGACGATCTGCCATGGGATGAATACGACTAGACGATAATTCGACAAATCATTCCAGAAGTCAAACGCTTTACAAACCATATGAGGTTAATCTCTCGACAACCCATTCCAACTCTACTTTCCATCATTCGATGTAAACTTCAACTACCATTTAATACAATCATATCATTAGTACCATTAATTCAATCAATAATTATATGACACATTCCTATCAATTATTACTCTATTTCTACCAATTCCTGACACGGCAAATTATAAAGTATGTACTTTAAAACATTCATTTAATACGATTCTCATCTCTAAAATCCCTAGTGAAGTTCATTACTCAAGCTCTAACCAACATTAGCATTAAACCATTATTTTAACACTTCAAATGATCTTATAACTTAGAGAAGAGATCTAACTCACCAACTCCCTTAGAAATCCAAGCTCAATGAAACCCAATACGAAGCTTTCCTTTGATTTCTGAAATTTGGCCTCTATCTTCTCCAATATACAAATTTATTGCTATGGCTTTGTAGAGAATCTTCTAGCTTGAATTTAGATACTTAGTTTGGAATTATTAGTTAAGACTGAAGAAGTTATGGGGATTTAAGGTCAAAATAACTACCTTTTTTGCTTAGGAAATAAATAAAGAAGAAAAGAAATGACATACATGAAGGAGATGGATTCATTATAGAAGTTATAAAGAGGTTTTTACCAATGACCATTTTGGTTCTGTTCCTTTTTTCTTCCTATTTTAGTAATTTAATCAGATTTTACCAAATTTAATAGTATTTCATATATAAACAATATTACGAACTCAACAAAATAGGTCTTAAGTCATAATTCATCCATCCTTAAAATAAATTCTTTTGAGTCATTAGTTCTCTTAATCCTCAATTAAACGATTAATTATAATTTATTACTAATTTAAAATTATGGGTTGTTACATTCTCCTCCCTTAAATGAATTTTGTCCCCAAAATCATCAAGAGCAGAGAAAGGTATCACACTAACACTCAAATCGTCACACATAATTAACATCGCATAATCAAAACTAGTAAACCAATCATAGCAGTACAAATCAAGTTTTATACTAACATGCAATTCTAATTAAATAAACAAAATAAAGTACTTAACATAAATAGAGTTGTTGGAACTGGGTTATTCCGTAGCAAAAGTTATGGTTGAATTTTAAAAAATCCTTATTGGATCTGTATTGGGCCTACGAAGTCTAATTTATTTAGAACATTTTAAAATTTTATTTAAATAAAATCTCTTATTTATTTAAAACTATAAATTATATACAATTTTATTTAATTTATATTTTATCCAAATAAATGTACACATATGTATCATCTACATATATGTATGTGTGTGCATGTGTAACATGATAATCCATGCAAGGTATAACATGCCCGTGCATAGATGTTGGGATTTATATCGCAAGAGACATGTTAGCTCATCCGATATATATTATATGATGTCCAAATAGATGTATGTAAACTCATTTTTATATAAATATTATATATATGTGTCTGTGATAATTTTACTTAAATAATTTTATGAGAATGAAAATATTTAAATATATATATGTATGTATGTATATTATTTTTCTAAATGTTAAAATAATATATATATATATATGCATAATAAGAAAATTGAACTAATATATATACATATATATATATATATATTCATAAGTATATTTATAGTATCTAAATGTATATATTTTTTAGCAAAGTTAGTCAGCTTTATAGTGGTTCGTGCCACTATCCACTATTATAAATAATGAAAAATAGGTGTTTTGCACATGCAGAAAACAGCTATGTTGGTTTTTGTAATGACCCACAAATTCATCACTTTAGAAATTTTTGTTTTGAACAATATTTAATACTGGTAATCTTATTTTGAATAAATATTTACAAAATATATACTTTGCAAGATATATCGATAAATAGACCGAAAACAGTTTTATCAATAAACAGCTCTTAGACCATCCGATATCGTACACGGACCAGGATACATACACTCATTTGTGTATATGAATGAGAATATGTAATAAAATAATTTATTTTATTTTTGAAAATAAAATCTCTTTATGACATCATCGATTATACCACTATTTTGAAATAATGATTTTTGAATTTAAATTGAGTTTAAATGATTTATTAATTAATGTAATTATTAAATAAGCCCTTTTAGTTATTATATAATGATAGAAATATTATTATCGAACTTTGTTTACAAATATATACATATTAAATAAGAAGTGAAAATATGACAGAAATCGAAATCGAAATCCATAATGATTCAACATAGAAAAGTTGTGAATCATTTGAGATATACATATGCACACATACATGCACATATACATGAACACATTCACATGCACATGAACACATATATACATACAAATATACTTACATATTTAAATATATATACATTACAAAATATCAAGATATTTTCCATATACTTCACCCTTAAGTAAAACCAAAGTCAACATCTTACACACCAAAGTACAAGCACATGGGTACACATACATGTGGGGTTTTGGCCAAGCATGATAAGGTAGAAGGGGAGTGGGGTGGTGAGCAAATGGTGATGTATTTGTATAGAAATATCATGATATTTACATACTCACTTTTGCCTATAAATAGCACCCATCTCTCTTCCCTTCATTCCTTCATAAAAATTCCTAAGCTTCTTTACTTCTTATACTCCACTTTAATGCCCTATTGCTTAAGAAAAATTATGGCAAAAATTATTACAAAAGGAAATTAAAATTATATAGTAAGTATATATTATCAAAACTCGTCAAAACCAAAGCAAATCCACTTTTTTCCACATCTACAACCCACGGCCTCACCTTCCACCAACCAAGGCCGAGCCCACCTCCAATAGCAAGCATGGGCCGAGCCTTCCCAAGGGTCCAAGGCTTGATTCCATAGACTCCCGTGCAACCGTAGCAGAGCTATAGCCGATTTAAAGTTAGTCTGATCAAAATTTAAGTGAGGATATATATATATATATATATATATATGAATGATGTGGTATAATTGCTATGGTTGTTTACTATGTTTGATCATCAAGTTTGGATGTTGATTATATGTTTATTTGATGTTGAAATGATTCACGTTTAATACACATCGAATATCACAAAGGAAATCACTTTCCTTTAATATATGAAATTGTGTATATGAGATTGTTAAACCTCTTTAAAATGGTCTAAAATGATTTATAAATATTTTATAAACACTAAAATCCAACTTGGTGAAGTTTTTAAAAGTTATGAAAATTGAGTCAAAATAGACGCATCGCGTAACGGCAGTTCGCGATTTCGTGCCGTAGAAAGTTAAATCCATTTATACAATGGATTCAGAGTCAAAATTCTTTGTAATAATAATTTTCTAAACTCTTATAATTATAGTTTTCAAACAAAAGAAAATGATTGAGACTTCGTTTAGTAGGTTTTAAATTATGAGCAAAATAAGTTTTCAAAATAGTTACGGTTTGGCAGTTCGGAAACCAAAGCAACAAATTCTTTATAAATGATATTTTAGTTCTTTAAATATATGGGATATATTATATAAATATTTTGAAATGTTTTAAAGGAGATTTGATTAATAAAAATGGATTTCGAAATGATAAAGAAGTTGTTTTGATCAAATAAACTTAAAAGCACTATACGTAGTATTATTCACAGCACTTTTTGCAGCAATTTTAATAACTTTTGAAGTATGGCTTTAAACTTAAGTATTCTTTTCCAAATCTTTTATAAATGTTTTCAAATAAATAGTTAAGTATATTAAAGATGATTTGAAGGTTTTATAATTTATTTAAAAAAGTTTAAAAAAATGATTTAAAGAAAAGCTATTATAATTAAGTGATTTAATCTTAGCTCTAAAAGCCGATGAGTAGAGTAGATTTTTCTATTCATGAGATTCGGATATGAGGTGCTTAAACTAAGGAGATGTTTAGGAGCAACCAGTGTCTGGCTCACTTGGCCTTTTTCATGGGGGAGGAATAGATAAGGTTGAATGTCGGAAATGAGACAAGTATAAAAGATTTAATTTTCCAAATTTAAACAACTTTAATTATATAGAAATAATCTTCTTACACTTGGTATTAAACTCCGAGGATGGAACCCGTAATATCTATGTGAATTTAAAAGGTGATTTTACCATTATTCGATGGATAGTAAAGGTTGAATACGGAAATTGATGTTGAGTAGAATTAGTATAATTTCTATCGACCCTTTTTACTCAATAAGGTTTTGCAATATGATTTATGAGAAATGATTTTGATTTGGTATTTCCAAAGTTAAAGAGAGGTTTAATGATTCCATATATACCGGAAATAAATGTTTTAAAGATATATATCTTTAGAAGATATTTTTTGATAAAAAGAAAGTAATTAATCAAATGATAAACACTTATTTACCTAACATCTTTTTATCAATGATTGGTTCGAATGAACCAGGGTTGAATTTGAGTGATTCTTATCCGAAAACCACTTTGAACTAATTTACATATTAGAAGTGAAGACTTGGAATGATAATAAATGAATGAAGGGCTGCTTGTCCCTAGCCCTCGGGGGAAATTTCCCATATCATATATATGTGGTTGTATTATCTTCATTTGATCTTCGATGCAAGGGATGCTCGCTGCTAATCCTATGGATGATTCTCGATAAGATGTGGTAGGAGAGTTCCTTTGGTTTATCATGTTCCTGGACAACTTGTATGGACGAGTGTCTGACATTGCATTTCCAACATACACGTACATTGAATTTTACAAACGTACATCTGTTTGGTAGTGTAGGAAGTAACTCTCCTATACTTAACACGCTTCTCTGAGACGAACGAGCATAGAGGTTGTACATTTGTAGAAATCAATGGTGTGTGATGAAATTGGTAATGTGGCTTTCAAAGTGAATGTGCTATGTGAAAGGTAATCGTTACCTCGGGCCTCATCACCCGGAAATGGCTTAAACATGGCATGTCATAAGGCTATGTGGTTCGCAACTATTAGGGTATGGTCATCACCTTTCTAGATTACTCTTTATATATCGAGTATGTTGTGTATGCTATGGGATCCTGGATAGGTCGGTTATGGCCGAAGTGATGTCATATTTGGTTCTATCCGCCACCAAGTTGGATCTGTGGATAGGTCGGTCTTGGCAAATGCAAAGGTTTCAAAGTTGTTGATCCTCGGTACATCCCTTTAGAGATGTACTTTATGGAAGGTAGTTCCTTACATGCCATTGTATGGAAATTCATTCTCCACTAAGTGCCTTCGGACTTGATTATAGAATATAGTATGTTGGAACTTAATAATGTAACAATTTCGGCTAAGATTATGTATATTTACTTGAAAAGTGTTTTCAAAAGAAAGTTATTAAAAATAATATCCCCAGATTTTGCGCAGTAAAGATTTTGGTTATCATAAGATAAAAACATGTTCTGTGTTTATGTGCAGCGTGGTCATATGAGATACCCTTTAATTCAATTATCCATATTTTGAGTTTCTCATACCAGTTCCATGACTGACCCAGAGTTTAGTTTCTTTTTCCCTTAAACTCTGAATGCCCTATTTTTCTGGGCAGCCAAGTAGTTAGGTAGATGGAACATTTTGGGAGAAGCTCAAAGCATTTTGGATAGAGCATGAAGCAGGAGGGTCCTATATAGATAATCATATATTTCTAATTCTGTTTTATTTTGTATAATTTATCTACCAGCACTTGTGAGGATAGGCAGTTAAAACTATCCTAGCTGGATTAGTACTTACTAGCACTCTGATGGAGCAATTTAGAGTAATTTCATAACTACTCATATATATAATTAAATGTTGAATATGATGTGAGATTCTATTTTGTTGTCTTCTACCTTTATTTTCTTTTACGCCATGATAATCTGCCTCTCTAGCACTTGGATTTACGGCAGGTAAATACCAAGGATGTATTAATGTCGATTTTTGAGGGTCGAGAAGGTGGGTCGTCATAGTTTTCTAGTGGCCACCCACTTAAAAAATAATTATAAAAGCACAGGAGATAAGCAGGACGCCTATACTGCTAAATACAAGATGGAACTATGTATCATCCCTAGGGGAGGATGCACAGTCATCATCGTCTGACATTGGTACAATGACATGAATAAAATCAGCAAAAAGAGCTACCAAGTTAGGAGCATAGTTTACTAAATCACATGAGTGAAGGTATTTTCGATCCTAGTTCTCATCGGCCAAAATAGTTCTATTTTCATCACCATCCTCGCCAAGGGATGAAAAAACAAGTTCTTCCTCCTCAATGTGATAAGATAACCTACATTCCTCATCTTCACCACCAACATGCGTATGATAATTAGCAAACTCTGGAGAATATCTCATTTCAGATTTAACATGTACCCATGTACGCTCATATGAATTCCACACAATTTCATTATCAGCCTTAGAGTCTTCCACATCCATAATAGTTGGTGAAATAGAGGAAGCATCCACTTTAGGAATAACATGGTCAGAGGAGGTAGGAGACTAATTCTTAAACTTCGGAACCCAATTCAAAATTGGCCTAAGAAGAGGTATCCTATCAGGAAGAGGATGGGAAGCACAGACGGGCCCAAACATACAAGTGTCTGAAGTGTCACCAAATGATGGACAAGAAATGCAAATATCAGGTTTTCATTTGTACTGAACATCAACTTCCACATCATGACCTTCTAATAATCTAACTTTCAGCTTCGAAGGCGATTACTTAGAAGGGGAGATCTCAATCAAAGCTCTATCATACGATAAGCTCTTACGTGCCACTATACTAGTATCAAAGCACTTGAGATCACCAAAGGGACTTGCAAGCCAATTCAAGCAAATCAAAGGATGTAGTACATACGGAATATGAGTAAAGGTGACCCAAACTGGTATAGAGAGAACCTACTCTAAAGCTTTGTCCACTCCAAGACTCCATGGGGTGACTATAAAAGTTTTCCCCATATTGATCAAAGGTTGGTCTCGAGAGCTCTAAGATTATCTTCCTTTTTAGCGAATTTGAAATAAAATATGGTATTGAAAAATTAAAGTTGGAGACTTCAATTTCTAGACTTATTTTGCAATCATCTCGAACATCTTTATATAGAGGAGGGGACGAGTCCAGGAAAAATCCAACAAGGAAATCAGACCAATAATTCACACCCTCTTGTATTACTATAGCATGCGGCACATTGACACCATCAATTACGGCCGTTTTGAAAGTGGCAGGGGAAAAGGAGCCTGTATTTTTGGGTAGAGATTTAAACAACGAAGACCATTTATTTGGAGCAGATACAGCACCTACGACCTGAAAATAAGTGTGTCAACAATTCCACAAACACTATGCATAGAAACTATGAGATTACCAGGACCTACATCATCCATACCTCCACTCTTATCAACAGTAGTAACATTAGCACCACATCTTTCATGAATGCAATTTTCATTCCTTACCTTATAACCATTTTCAGTATTACCAAGCTGGACACCAAGTACAACAGCCCGATCATGACCAATACCATCACCTTCAATAATAGCAACATCCTCACCTATGATCGGTCTAACAATCTAGGACCACTATTGAGTGTCAACAGAGGCAGCAGCCTTAAATAATGGCGAAACCGTGGACAAACCCTGAGGTCAAGTGATGGAAATACCAGAGATCAGCGTTGTAAAAGGAGTGGAGTTTGGTTTTTCCAAACTAGAAACCAGAGCTTGCAGAGAATCTGAAGGGCAAGAACGTGATGAAGGGCCGGAGGGAGATTCCAAGTTTGAACTGACAAAAACATCGAAAGGCAGAGAAACTGCTGCACGTTGACCGAAGGATGATAAGGATGGGGCGTTGAAAGGTCTCTCAGATCTAGTCAACGACGCAGTAGAAACGGTCGGCACCAACCGCTTACGAGGACGTGACATTGGGGTAAAGAGGCGAGCAGAAGTGAAGGGGAGGAAGAGGATGCGGAGGAGAAGGAAGGGGGCTAGAATGGTTAAAAAGGAAAATCGCCTAAATCGCTTACAGGAGACCATTTTGAATGTTGATTTAATCTTATCATTTATCTAAATGTATATATTTAAGTATATAATATATGCATTTAAATTTTAATATATATATATTAATTAATTAAAAAAATTATTTTTTAATTTTTTTAGTTTTAAACGGTTCCAGATCATATGCACAACACGGTAAAATTTTATTATATCAATATATATATATATAATGATTTATTTGTCGAAAATCAATAAAATAATAATAAAAATATTTTTGAAGCATTTTATTCAAATTTCAATTTCCAAAAATCTAGTATGATATTTTAAGGTTTGAAAAACAATTCGTAATTTTTCTCGCTAAAAATTTATTTTTTATTAATTAATTATTTTTCGACCGTATATTATAATAATTTTTAAAAATAGAATAAAAGATTTTTTAATTCTCATTTTCTGGCTAAAAGCTTATTTCATGATAAAATAATTTTATAAAATTTAAAAGTTAATTTTTGAAATATATTTTATTTTATATGAATTATTTAGATAGTATATTGAATTAAATACTAGTAAATAATTACTAAAAATATTTACAACCGTCGAAAATTATAATTACTATAAATATACGTGTATAATATATATATATATATATATATGTTCAATTATCTGCATGGAATGATGTTATAACTAAATACAAACTATAAAAGTATATTTAAATGATATATTTTTATGTATATATCAATTAATAAAATAATTATTATTATAATTGAAATATTTGGCTTGCATATCTGATCTATATGTAAAAAAAATTGGTTTTGTAAAATGATTACATATAACCAATCTAGTATGTGACAATGTTAATACATATAAGAGTCGTCACCTAACTAATATAATAATATATATGAATAATAAAATATTATCCAGAAATTTTAAGCTATATAATACAGTAAAAATATACCTAAAACAAATGGCTTAAAGCACACCTTATAATAATGAACTCTCTCCTTTGAATTTTTTTCGATTTGGCAGACTGTTAATCCTTGAACCGTGGACCTTTGACTATCAAATAGCACTCATCTTTAGAATTGATTTGAGTTTGATTTGCTTGAGCTCCTAGGGGATGATGTCGGCCTATAATGGATGAGATAGTGGCCAAAAACATTTTTTTTCAATTAGGGTTAGAGGTGTTTAAATAATAGATGGAAGAAAGAAAATAACGGATCATATCTCATGCCAATTCTCACTAAGTCTAAGCCATCCAATTCTAACATTTCTTACTTATTTAACCTGACCCATATAGTCGTCATTACAGCCAAAAATACCAACCCGTCATCATGGGCTAATATCTCATTTAAGCCCAAAGAAATATCATTTAATTAATCTAATTTAATTGCTTATCGATATCGTATATATGGATCGATATATTTATATCTGTAACAACTATAATTTTGATTGACATTATTTAGGATATTTAATTAGAAAAATTAAATAAAATAATGCAAAAGGATAAGGAGAATGAGATTGATAATTAATAGGGATCGTGCCTTAATGAATGAGTTAATAAGAATGGTTTAAAACTTAGATAAAAAGGAGGAATATGCTAAGGGTAAAATGGGAATATACCTTAATTCCGAAACATAAACCCTTATTCTCTTATTTCCTCCAACACTTCTATTTACACAAACTAAATTGAGAGAGTAAGGTCTGCCATTGGAAGAGAGCAAAGAGAAAGATAAAGCCAGGAAATTAAGATTTAAGTTAGGGAAAATCAAATTTTTACTCAAATCTCAAGTTCCTTTATCAAATCAAGGTGAATAATGATTATGCATCTCAAGTTTTATCTATTATTTTTGGTTGAAGTATAAACTCGAATATTTTGATTATATTATGCCATGTTTTAATTGTTTGGATGATTATATGCTTAAAGGATGAATTATTGGACTATTATGGAATTATTTAATAGGGTTTTAAGTGTGAAAACTAAGATTTTTACACCTAATTGACTTAAAATTTTGATATGATGTTAGAAACATTATTTTAGAAGCGGGTTTTAAATTTCATAATTTTTAAAGCAAATATGAATTTATTATGAATTTTCTAAGTGGAGAAAATAGTTTATTTCAGGTTTTAATTATTAAAAATAATTAAAAAATGTTTTTGGCCTCGAAATTTTTATGTGTTAAAGAATATATTGAATTTGATTTATTGGTATTTTTGTGGATTTTTTTTCAAGTGTTTGTTTATTATGAATTATTTGGATTATAAAAGCTAAATAATTATATTAAAATATCAATATAAATCAATAGGTTTGCAAATATTTTGGGAATGAATTTTCTAGATTTTGGCAAATTTCTATAAAGGTTTTAATAAAGAAAATTACTATACAATAAGTTTTTGACAAATAATAGGAGTTGGTGAAAAGGAATTACGTTATTAGCAAGAAAACAGTTTTCATTGTAATTACGGCTTTGCCACATCGAGGTTTACGATGCCGCACTTCATTATGTTGTGTTTATGATCTTTGATGTCAATCATGGACGATAAATAGGACATCAACTTCAGTTGATATGAAATGGATCGGCCTTGGTTGAAGTGTGAAGGAAAGTATCAAAGTCGACATCAATAACTTCGACATGAATAATGCCACACGGTTTCAATGTCGACGCCGACTCCATAAGGCAGTGATGCCGCTAGTTTACCTTATTAAATCTCTTGTACTACAATGCCGTAAATCATTTATGTCGGCACTAATGATGCCGAAGGTTTTCAATGTCGATGTCGGCCCTATAAGGCAGTGATGCCGCTATTTTTACTATGTTTGCTCCTTTAAGCGGTGACGCCGACCCCATTACTTCCGAAGTTGATCTATAACGGTGATAATGACATTGCGTTTCTCTTTAAGGCATTGACGTCACCAGTCGCCATTCCCATGTTTACTTTATACTATGCAAACCTATAATACTTGACACTATGATAGGCGACGTAGATTTATATCGACCTAATGGTCTTATGCTTTATTATATCAAGCTCATTACCATATTTTTTGACAATAAGAAGGATGCGAAGACTTATATCAGCGATAATCATGCCACACTTTATCAATTTAAGAGTTTTACTGTTTAGCTTAGTAGCCTATAGTTTTAAGGAGCGACTACCTCAAAGTGATATCAAATTTCATCAATATTATTTTATAAACACATATATCATGGCACAAATATTTTGGATAAAGTAAAGGGCTATACTTTCCTTGTTTTAAAGTATGATTTCAAGGGTAAAATCATTTATAAAGAATTATGTTTTCAAGGAAATAAAAAGGATACTTAACCCGGAATTTTACTAAAGAGATTATTATTCCTATCGCCGTTAGATAAATTGTGATAGGATGAATTGACTCAGAGATTAGAAAACAAGATGGAACTGGTATAAGGTAGCACCCTATACTTCAGTTGTTAGCCTCTAGTTGATAGTAGTCCATAATTCTAGTGCTAGGACTTTGTCACGGGTAAGACTAAAAGCAGGTTTACGAACAGAAAGGAACATACAAGATGAGTTAGGTTATTAGTGAGCCCGCAAAACCATTAGAATCAAAGTGACCCTAGCAATAGTAAGTTTTGGATAGACCATCCAGTAAACTTCTAACAGTATGTTAGAGAATTTGATTTATCTAGTAGGCCCGAGTCAGCTATAGGTTTGTTGTTACCCTGAGAAAACTATGATGTTGGAATAGATAGTCCATTGATTTAGACAGATTAGTCATGATTGCCCATGTTGCATGCATGCATATTACTGTTTTTATTTTTTATTTTAACCATTGTGATTGTAGGAGTTTGATTTGCAAAAGATATATTTTTTAAAATATTAGTGAGGTGAAAACTCATTCAGCTCGGCGGTGTGGTCTCACTAGATATCCATAAATCGAGATGGCATATTATTATTTACACCAGGCTTTTTGTTTAACTTGAAGTTTTTATTTCCCCTTAAACTCTAGGTTGCTCAAATTTTGATTTGAATAAGTTGAGAGTAAGGATCTACAGGTTATTTAAATTAGACGAATAAAGCTTCCAAGGATGTGTAGAAGTAGAACTAGCTATGTAGGAACTTATATATATATATATATATATATATATATATATATATATTATTCACCATGTGGAAGTTTTATTTTGTTGGAACGTATGTGATGACAAATGTTATAAATGTCTAGTAGTAAATTCTGATCAACCAAGGTGGCATCTTCATATGTCGCTCTTGGAGCATATTGTAATAATTATATTTGATCTAAACCCAGGCAACGTTTGGGATTATGTAATGAATATGAAATATTATATTTGAAATGAAATGTGAAAGCTGTTTTTGAAATTATATTTAATAAAATTTCATATTCTTGTGCTTCTGATGTTACTGATACAATTAACTTAACCACATTTTATCACCAGAAATTAATACTATGGATGACTGCAGCATCTGTAGCGCTTAGTTTCGGGCCTCAAAATGGGGGATGTTACAACACGGTATTGGAGCATAGGTTTATGTAAAACTAAAAGAATTTTGAACTTAAAAAAAGTTTTTGAAAACATAATCCAAATGAATCAGAGAATAAGATTGGAGATATGTGATAATGCTATAGTAACGTACTTGTAATTACTATATAATAGTATACGCCGTATCTCTATTCACCCTCTCTCTTAGACCATTCTTCCGTATCTTACTAAGATTCAAATGCAGATTTAAGGAAGTAAGATATGGATGCAAGAAATAGAAAAGTGAATCCCGATGGAGGAAGCACCACTACAGATGTAAATGTCAGGCCCAATACTAGAAGCAATCCGGGTCGACCAATAGCTGCTAATGTGGGTGCGGAACACCGCAGGTGGATATAGGAGCTATATATCAATTCTTCATCAACATGATGCAGGTAAGAGTTGCAGCTGGATTAGTTGGTGGAAATGTTGGAGGAGCAAATCCTGAGTTTCCAATTGTCAACAATTATGCTGTTTTGAGTAGCGATTATGCTAGACTTGGAGGAAAGCCGTTCATCGAAATTGAGGATGCTATCGAGGTGGAGAATTGGCAATTTCATTGTGATATGATTTTTGCTGATTTAGGTCTAAATGATGAATAGAAGAGGAGATTGGCATCCAGACAACTACAAAGAGCTGGAACAGTGTAACTATTAGGGTGCCAGAAGTGAATTTGACTTGGGCAAGTTTTAGGAAGAGTTCGAAGAGAGTTTTATGTCGGAAATTGCCAAGTCCACTTTGCTAAGAAAGTTTGGTGAGTTGGTGCAAGTTGATATGACTATGCTTGACTATGCAACCAGATTTGAGGAGCAATCTAGATATAGGTATGCTACAGTTGATATAGCAATAAAGAGAAACTAATATTTTATCCATGGTTTAAGACCAGAGCTTGCTAGGGCAACCATGCCACAACTCAGGGATCCATGTGATGTGGTAATGGAGATGGAACTAAGGAATGAAAAGATCCCCTCTTTCTTTGGTGGTAGTAAGGAAATGGAGACTCGGAGTGGGCAGAATCAGAAAAGAAAGTTCTTTCATTAAAAGGGAGCTCAGAAAGATGGAGCTGCTAAGAAAGGAAAGACCGTAGTTATGTGTTACAAGTGCGAAAAGAAAGGGCATTTCATGAACGAATGTCATTCAAGGGATGGAAAGAAAGTCATTAGAAGGAAGAACATCAAGTGCTTTAACTGTGACTAGATTGGACACTATAAAAATCAGTGCAAGGAACTAGCCAAGGGTGAGAAATGGAAAGTGTTTGTTTTGGAACCATCTACCTCGAGACCCACAACAGAGGAGAAAGGAAAGGCTGTGATGGGAGGTACACTTTTCGTTCATGGTATTAGAGTATTGTTTGATATTGATGCATCGCATTCTTTTATTTTTCATTGCTTGGTAGATAAGCTAAGATTAGAATCATCATACCTAGTTACTTCCTTAATGGTTTCGAATCCAATAGGAGGGTATGCAACTCTTGGGGTGAGATGTAACCAGTTAGAGTTTAAATTGTTAGGTCATATATTTGCCTGCGGTTTGAATGTATTTGATTTCGTAGGCTTTGGCATTATTTTGGGTATGGACTGGTTAAGTAAATACGATGCTAGGATATTTTGCTAAAATAGAAAAATATCACTAAGACACCCTAATAGTAGCGATCAAATTTAGTAGTGGACTCGAATTTTATTGTTTGTATTTTGTTGGGTGGAATTGAGGAAGAAGACGAGTTGAATTGAGTTTTTGTCATTAGGGAGTTTGCCGATGTCTTTGAGCCAATGACAGAACTACCCCTGAAATGAACTATCAAATTTTGAATAGATCTTGTACTTGGAGCCGTAAGTAGACCGCCTAGCATAATGACACCTACTGAAATGAAGGAGTTAAAGGTGCAGCTGGTGGACACAGAAGGGAAAAGTTTTATTAAACCAAGTAGTTTACCTTGGAGAGTGGCCGCGGTATTCAGAAAGAAGCCGGACTGGTCGTTAAGATTATGCATCGATTAGAAAGGTTGAATAAAAGGACGGTAAGGAACATATATCCTTTGCCAAGAATCGATGATTTGTTTGATTATTTGAGTGGAGCTAAAGTATTTTATCAGTTGGATTTGGCGATAAGGTTCCATCAACTAAGGGCAACGGAAGTTAGTATTCCATTAACAACATTAACAACAATATATGGTCCGTACGAGTGCTTAGTAATGCCATTTGGACTGAATAGTGCGCCTGCTTTCTTCGTAGATTTGATGAATCAAATATTCTGAGAGCATTTAGATAGATCCGAGTTATTATTTGTAGATGACATTCTGAAATATTCTAGGAATGAGAAAGATCATGAGACCCACCTATAGTGCTTGAGATATTGAGGCAGCATCAACTGAAAGCGAAGTTTTCGAAGTGTCATTTTAGAAAGAAAGAAGTGAAGTTTCTTGGTCATGTAGTCTCAGAAGAGGGGTTGTCAGCAGATCCATCAAAGATAGAAGCTATTAATAATTGGAAGAGACCCAAGACAGTGATTGAGATAAAGAGTTTTCTTGGGTTAGCTGGTTACTACCGGAGATTTATCAAGGATTTCTCCCGTATAGCAGCACCAATGACTAGGTTGACAAGGAAGGACATGAAGTATGTTTAGACCGACAAATGTGAGGAGGAATTCCAAAAGCTAAAACATTTATTAACCAATGTGCCCGTGTTAGTTGTCCCAGATGGAATCCAAGATTTGGTGGTGTATACCGATGCATGCGGAACATGATTAGGAGTTGTGTTAGTGCAAAGGAGTAAAGTGATTGCCTACGCTTCTCGACAGCTCAAAACGCATGAAGTTAGATATTCGACTCATGACTAAGAGTTGGCTGCGGTAATTTTTGCTATGAAAGTATTTATTTCTTAGGAGAACAATTCGAGTTGTATATGGATCATAAGTCTTTAAGATATTTATTCTCTTAGAAGGAGTTAAACATGAGACAACAGAGATGGTTGGAGGTTTTAGCTGCTTATGATTTTGGAATTGATTACAGGCCAGGAAAAGGGAACAAAGTAGCAGACGCGATTAATAGAAAACCTCATAATGTAGTATTAACAATGTTAGCCGACTGGAAGGATTTGAAAACATTAACTACTTGTAGTGTGCAGATTATATCAACAGCTAGTGCTAGTCGGAGTACTGCAGTGCTATCTTGCTTAGAAGTCCGACCGGCATTGATCGAAAAGATTGCTTCTAAGCAAAGAGATGATCCATTGCTAGTTGAACGAATTAGAAGGTTGAAAAATGGAAATGAGATTGATGATTTGAAGGATTTTTATCTTGATCATAATGGATGGTTAAGGAAGAAAGGATGGATATGTGTTCCAGATGTTGGTAGCCTACGGAAAAAGGTTCTTAGAGATTGTCATCGATCAAAGTTTACCATTCATCCTGGAGGGACTAAGCTGTACCAGGACATGAAAAGGAATTTCTTCTGGGAAGGTATGAAAAGGGATGTAGGCTTATGGGTAAAGCAATGCTTGAATTGTCAGCAAGTGAAAGCCAAGCATCAGACGTCTAGTGGATTGCTTCAGCCTTTGGATATACTAGTATGGAAATGGGATTCTATATCAATAAATCTCATAGATGGGTTGCCAAGGTCAAATAGAGGAAATGAAAGTATTTGGGTTGTAGTAGATAGACTGACTAAGAGTGCATACTTTATACCTGATAAGTCGATAAGGACTGCACCAGTTTTAGCTAAGCTATTTATGAAGAATATAGTAAGACTGCTTGGGATTCTTAGTAGTATAGTCAGTGACAGAGATTCATTGTTTACTAGCAAATTCTGAAAGAGTCTACAAGAGGTTTTAGGTACCTAGCTCAAGATATGTACCGCTTACCATCCACAGACCGATGGGCAAATAGAAAGAGTTAACAAAGTCTTGGAAGATTTGTTAAGGGCTTGTGTGCCTGATTTTGGAGGATCATGGGAAGACCATTTACACTTAGTTAAGTTTTCATATAATAATAGTTATCAAACTAGTATAGGGATGACACCTTTTGAAGCTTTATATGGAAGACCATGTAAATCACCCGTATGTTGGTTGGAGACCATAGATAGATTAGTTCTTGGTCCAGATTTAGTAAGAGAAGCCGCAGAAAACATTGAGTTAATCTGAGTTAGGATGAAGGAAACTCAGTCTAGGCAGAAAAGTTATGTAGATAAGAGACGGAAAGACTTAGAGTTCTCAGCTGGAGATCATGTTTTCATCAAAGTATCGCCAATGAACGGTGTAGTAAGATTTGGGAAATCGGAGAAATTGGAACCTAGGTTTGTTGGACCATTTCCTATTATAAAAAGGATCAAGGCACTCACTTATATGATAGAGTTACCAAGCAGTTTGGCAAGAGTCCACAATGTCTTTCATATTTCTCATCTTAGGAAGTGCGTTCGAGATCCAGAAACTACTATTACTCCGACTGCACTGGAAGACTTAGTAGTGGAACCAAACATGACCAATATTGGGCAACCAGTTCGTATTGTATCTAAGGATGAGAAAATACAAAGGAACAAGGCAGTCAGATTAGTAAAAGTCTAGTAGAGTGACGACGAGAGAGACTATACTTGGGAGACAAAGGACAAGATTATAGACACTTGTCCAGATTTGTTTTGATGGTATGTTCTATGTTTATAGTTATGATTGCCATTATGTACCTTATCGTAATTTCGAGGATGAAATTCTTTAAGGAGGGGAGTCTGTAATAACCCTAATTTTGATTAACATTATTTAGGATATTTAATTAGAAAAACAAAATAAAATAATGTAAAAGGATAAGGGGATTGAAATTTGATCATTAATAGTGGTCATTCCTTACTGAATGAGTTAATAAGAATGGTTTAAAACTTAGATAAGAAGAAGGAATATATGCTAAGGGAAAAATGGGTATAGACCTTAGTTCCTAACATAAACCTTTGTTCTCTTATTTCCTCCCACACTTCTATTTACACAAACTAACAAGAGAGAGTAAGGCCGATTATTGCAAGAGAGCAAAGAGAAAGATAAGCTAGGCAATTAAGATTTAAGCTAGGTGAAATCAAATTTTTACTCAAATCTCAACTTCCTTTATCAAATCAAGGTGAATAACGGTTATGCATCTCAATTTTTATATTTTATTTACAGTTTAAGTATAAACCCGAATCTTTTTATTGTATTATGCCATGTTTTAATTGTTTGGGTGATTATATGCTTAAAGAATGAATTATTGGACTATTATGGAATTATTTAATAGGTTTTTAAGTGTGAAAACCTAGACTTTGATATGCAATCAGCTTGAAATTTTGATATGATGTTAGAAACATTATTCTAGAAGTATGTTTTAAATTTCATAATTTTCCTAGCAAGTATGAATTTATTACAAATTTTCTAAGTGGAGAAAATAGTTTATTTTGGTTTTTAATTATTAAAAATAATTAAATAAATTTTTTGGCCCCCAAATTTTTATATGTTAAAGAATATATTAAATTTGATTTATGGGGATTTTTGGGGATTTTTTCCAAATGTTTATGATTTATTATGAATTATTTCATTTAGAAAAGCTTAATAATTATATTAAACTATTCATATAAATCAATAGGTTTGCAAATGTTTTGGGAATGAAATTTCTGGATTTTGGTAGATTTATGAAAAGGTTATAATAAATAAAAATATTATCTAATAAGATTTTGACAAACAATGGGAGTTAGTGAAAATGAATTACTTTTATTGGTAAGAAAACAGTTTTCATAGTAAATACGGCTTTGCCACGCCGAGGTTTACGATGTCGCACTTCATTATGCTATATTTATGGTCTTCGACGTCAATCATGGGTGATACATAGAACATTAACATCGGTTGATATGAAATGGATCGGCCTTGGTTGAAGTATGAAGGAAAGTATCAAAGTCGACATCGATAACTTCGACATGAGTAATGCCGCATGGTTTCAATGACGACACCCACTCCGTAAGGCAGTAATGCCGCTAGTTTACTATATTAAATCTCTTGTACTATGACGCTGCAAATCATCTATGTCGGCACTAATAATGCCGAAGGTTTTCAAGGTCGACGTCGACCGTACAAGGAAGTGATACCGCTATTTTTACCATATTAACTCCTTAAGATGGTGACGCTGACCCCATTACTTCATAAATTGATCTACAACGGCGATAATGACGCCACGTTTCTTTTTAAGGCATTGGTGGCGCCAGCCATCAATGTCGCCATTTCCATGTTTATTTTATGCTATGCAAACCTATGAAACTCGATACTATGATAGGCGACATAGATTTTTATCGACCCTATGGTCTTATGCTTTATTAAATCAAGTTCTATACCATAGTTTTCGACAATAAGAAGTGTGTGAAGAGCCAGGTTGGCAATAATCATGTTGCACTTTATCGATTTAAGAATTTTATTGTTTTGGCTTAGTAGCCTATAGTTTTAAGGAGCGACTACGTCAAAGTGATATCAGATTTCATCAATATTATTTTATAAACGCATATATCATGGCATAAATATTTTGGATAAAGTAAAGTGCTATACTTTCCTTGTTTTAAAGTATGATTTCAAGGGTAAAATCATTTATAAAGAATTATGTTTTCAAGGAAATAAGAAGGGTACTTAGCCCAGAATTTTACTAAAGAGATTATTGTTCTTATCGCCGTTAGATAAATTGAGATCGGATAAATTGATTCAAAGAATAGAAAACCAGATGAGACTGGCGTAGAGTAGCGCCCTATACTTCAGTTGTTAGTCCCTAGCTGATATTAGTCCATAATTCTAGTGCGTAGGGCTTTGTCACGGGTAAAACTAAAAGTAGTTTTATGCATAGAAAGGAACATACATAATAAGGTAGGTTATTGGTGAGACTGCAAAACTATGATGTTGGGACAGATAGTCTATTGATTTAGACAGATTGGTCATGATTACCCATGTTGCATGCATGCATATTACTGTTTTTATTGTCTATTTTAACCATTATGGTTGCAGAAGTTTGATTTGCAAAAGGTATATTTTTAAAAGATATTGGTTAGGGAAAATCGTTCCGCTCAGCGGTGTGGTCTCACTAGATATCCATAAATCGAGATGGCATATTATTATTCAAACCATGCTTTTATCTGACTCGAAGTTTATGTTTTAGACTTCAATTCTTTGGTGCTCAAAAATTTGATTTGAGTAGGTCGGGAGTAAGGGGTTATAGTTTATTTAGATTAGACAAATAAAGCTTCCGAGGACACGGAGGAGGCAGAACTAGCTATGCAGGAACTTGTCTATATATATTATCTGCTGTGTGGAAATTTTGTTTTGTTGGAATGTATATGATGACAGATGTTATAACTGTCTAGTAGTAAACTCTAATCAACCAACGGGGCATCTTCATATGTCATTCTTCGAATATTTTTAATAATTATATTTGATCTAAACCTGAGCAATGTTTGGGATTATGTAATGAATATGAAATATTATCTTTGAAATGAAATGTGAAAGTTGTTTTGAAATTATGTTCAAGAAAATTTCATATTCTTGTGCTTCTGATGTTATTGATACAATTAATATCACCTCATTTGATCACCGAAAATTAATATATGGATGACTGCAGCGCTTAGTTTCGGGCCTCAAAATAGGGGATCTATTATAAATATATTCAATAATATTTATTCCTCGAATCATATTCAAAACTTTATAGTTAACATTTCATAAATGTTAACTAATTTAATTAATTTATAACAATTATAAACTAATTAAATCATTTGGTCAAAAGATAATTCATCATTTCGGTTGTGTGACTCGTCAAGTGTAAATTTAGTTAGCGATTAATATCAAACTATTCGAGTATTAACGTTCACGCATCACTTAACAGGTGGTGTGACATTTTTTCTAAATTTACCGCTTACTTGGTTCTGGTAAAATCCAATTTTACCTTTTTTAAGCGTTACCCGATTGTGATTTTTATTTACACCAATTCTCTTCATCAAAGCTACATCACTTTGGACTTATGGAATTTGGTAATGGTCAAAATTCCAATATCATCCATATTCAACTCAATGGTCCAAACATAAAGTCCTTGGTTCAATAATAATAATAATTATTGAACGATCTATCCTGGCCAGAGACTTTGACTTGAGCTGAACGTGATACTAAGTCTTTTATGTTTCGCTAAACCCTAAGTCGAAACACAGAAGTCTTTCGACTTCACTAGTAGTTTGGACTTATCCGTCTTGGAATTCAGAACTTGAGTCTACTCAACAAGTTATAGCTCCACGAACGAAGGATAACTCCTTATCGGTTGTATTGTATACAACTCCGAACCCTTTATTCCTTGTCCTAATTTCACTTTGCCTTGAATTTTCTCAACTAATTGAAACAAAATTATTCACTCATACCTAACATATCGCGATGGCTTAAGTATAGTATATGTACCTTGAGTTTGCTCAATAAATACATGTAGTTATCTTACCTCGTCTGTTCATATATTAATAATAATACACATAACATCCCCAGCTTGAGTCTGCTCAACAACTAAGGAGTATGCAAGTAGTTTATTAATATATATATATATATGGTAGATGACAACATTATATTGAAGATTCATAATCTTAATATTTAATATTGAGTGATATCAACTTATGGAATGATATAATTCTTATGAATTACTCTCGTGATTCAAGTGTCAGACACATCAGAAATCACAGTATATGTACATTTATGTATGTATTTATTCCTCAAGTCTATTTAGGGTTTCGTTAATGTTCCACCTTTAATTTATACATTCGTATTATATAAGTTTTATTTAATACAACTTTTACATATTATATAACTTATATAATAGCCTTATGTATAACTATATTAATTAAATCTTATTTAATTAATTTAAATTAGTTAACATTTTAATTTATTTCAAATGTACATAACATTTATATTTATTAATTATTATGCACTATAACTTTTATAGTATTACACATTTATCTTATATATGTTTATATCATTTAATTGATTAACCTTTAATTTATTTATTTAATTAATTAATTAACCTTTAATTAATTTTATTTAATTAAATAATTTTAATTAAATTATATTAATTTTTGAAATTCATTGTATGTATACTTATGTTAATTTAATATTTTAAAATAACTTAACATACACCATAACATACAATACATGTATATTTATTTATTTATTAACTTACTTAATTAATATATTTTATTAGTCTTATTAATAAATTTTGAATTTTGAAATTAACTTATATCGATTTTCAAACATTTTATTTTAAAATTATCTTATAACTTTTACAATATGTGTTTTATTTTAAATTAACCTTTAAATTTAAAATTTTATTCTAATTTTTAGAACAATTTGAAAATTTATATCATGGCATTTTTATTATTTTAAATTTATCTTTTAAATTTAAAACTTTTAATTTTATTTCAAAACTATTTTGAAACTAGCCCAACATTCAATTCAAATTTGAACATTTTCTATTAGGGATAACCTTTTAGGCCTGCCTCATCATTTCGGGCCAGACAAGTAGCCAAGTAGGGTAGAGTACTTGATTACCCAAACTCAACCTTAGACACTAGTTTTCTAGACACCCTACTATATGGGTAGGCTTTAATTAGTTAACCTTACCATGACTAATTTAGATCGCATAGGCTATTGGGCTTTGGTACCTTTGTTGCACTTGAGCCAGCCCGCAATAGAAGTTGTAGGTGAATTTCAAAAACAAATTCCTTATTGGATCTATATTGGGCCTATGAAATCTAATTTGTTTTGAACATTTCTAAATTTTATTTAAATAAATCTATTATTTATTTAAATCTATTAATTATATACAATTTTATTTTATTTATATTTTATACATACAAATGTACACATATGTATCATATACATATATGTATTGTGTGCATGCGTAACATGATAATCCATGCAAGGTATAACATGTCAGTATATTGATGTTGGGATTTACATCACAACGGACATGTTAGTTCATCCGATATGTGTTGTATATTGTCCAAATATATGTATGTGTTTAAACTTATTATTTATATAACTATTATAAATCTACATATATGTATATATAAATATATATGTTAATTTTATTAAAACAATTTTATGAGAATGAAAATATTTAAACATAAATATATATATATATATATCTCTGTGTGTGTGTGTATGTACGTACGTATGTGTGTGTAATATATATGTGTATATATATATTTGTGTATATATATGTGTGTGTGTGTATTGTGTGTGTATGCAAAATATTAATAATTTAAATATATATATATGTATGTATGTATTATCGTAGTAAATATTAAAATAATATATGCATACATTATATATATATAATTGAACTAATATATATATATATATATATTCATAAGCATATTTATAATATCTAAATGTATATATATATATATATATATATATATTTAAATAAATTAATTAAAAATTATTTTATATTTTTTATATTTTTAAATAGTTCCAGATTGTATGCACTTCATAATAAAATTTTATTATATTAAAACATATATAAATTGATTTATTAGTCGAAAATCAATAAAATAATAATAAAAATATTTTCCAACCATTTTATTCATACTTTAAATTTCTATAAAATCTAATATGATATTTTTGAGGTTTGAAAAAAAACTCATAATTTTTCTCAGTCAAAATTTATTTTCTATTAATTTATTTTTTAGGTCAAATATTGTAATAGTTTTTAAAAATAGAAAAATGATTTTTTTTAATTCTCATTTTCTGCCCGAAAGCTTGTTTCATGATAAATAATTTTATAAAATATAAAATTTAATTTTTGAAATATATTTTATTTTATATGAATTAATTAGATAGTATGTTGATTTAAATAATATTAAATAATAGTAAATAATTATAAAAAATATTTTACAATGGCCGAAAATTATGCATAAAATATATATGTTTGGTTATTATGATGAAATGATGTTGTAATTAATACAAACCATATAAGTATAATTAAATGATACATTTATTTGTATATATTAGCTAACAAAATAATAATAATTATAATTAAAATATTCGGCTATGCATATCTTATCTATGTGTAAAAAAATTATAATTAAATACATATATCTAATCTAGTATGTGATAACATCAATACATATAAGAATCGTCACCTAACTAACAATATAATAATATATACGAATAATAAAATATTATGCATAAATTTTAAGCTATATAATATAGTAAAAACATACCTATTGAAGAACGCCTTGTAATGATAAACTCTCTTTCCTTTGAAATTTTTTTGATTCATCAGACTCCTAATCCCTGAACTGTAGACCTTTGACTATCAAATAACACTCATCTTTTAAATTGATTTGAGTTTGATTTCCTTGAGCTCCTAGGGGATGAAGTCAGCCAGCAATTGATGGGAATAATGGTAGCCAAAAAGATATTTTTCAATTAGGGTTAGAGATGTTTAAATAGTGGATGGAAGAGAGAAAATAATGAATCATATCTCATACTAAGTCTCATAGAATCTAAGCCATCCAATTCTAACATCTCTAACCATTTTGAGCCGGCCCCTATAGCCTTCATTACAGCCGGAAATACCAACCCATCATCATGGGCTAATATCCCATTTAAGCCCAAAGAAATATCATTTAATTAAATCTAAATAATTGCTTATCGATACCGTAGATCGATATATTTATAACTATTATAAAGATATTCAATAATATTTGTTCTTCACATCATTTCAAAACTTTATAATCAATATTTCATAAATATTTTTAATTTAATTAATTTATGACAATTATAAACTAATTAAATCGTTTGATTAAAAGAGAATTCATCACTTCGGTTGTGTGACTCATGCAACATCCCCTACTTGGAGGCCCAAAACTAACGGCTACGGATGTTGCAGTCATCCATAGTTATTAATCCTCGGCGACCAAATACGGTAATGTTAGATATATTGATACACAGGAACACATGAATATGGAAAATTTTCAAAACATCAAACAAGTTCCACATTTCATTTCAAAACATTTCAAATTCATTACATAATTCTAATACGAGTACCACGTTCAGAGAAAATGTACTTATTACAACATACGCCAAGAGCGACATATGAAGATGCCCCCTTGGATGATCAGAGTATATATAGGAAATTTAACAACTTTGCCTTTACAAAACCAACACAGCGGAATCAAAATAAAAGAGAACTCTAAGTAGCTATCATGCCTCCTGCACGTCTCCGGAAGCTTATTCGTCTAATGAGGTACCTGAAAACCTAAACTCTCAAACTACTCAAAATCAATTGAGTACCCGAGAGTTTAAGGGGAAAACATAAACTTCGAGTCAGACATAAAGCTTGGTATGAATAATAATCTGCCATCTCAAACCATTTAGAAACCTAGTGAGACCATGTCGCTTAGCGGAATGGGTTTTCCCCTCACTAGTTCCTAAAACCTTTTAAAAACCATATATTGTGCTCCTACATCCACAATGGTTAAAATATTTCAAAACAATATGATGATATGCAAAACTAGTAAATCAAATCTGGATTACCCATCCCCGTTCATTTTGACTATCTGTCTCAGTTATAGTTTATAGGGTCACCATTAACCTATTAGTTTTCATGGGCTTACTAATAACCTGTTTAATTTTTAAGGACTCCCTGTCCAATTACATAGTTTTCATGGGATAACTAAGAACTTATTGGCCCCTGCCAGTATCTTTACTATTTCATGGGTTCTCCCTGAACCTATTGGTAACTCCAATATCTTTTCACTTATCATAGTTTTCATAGGTTGACTAGGAACCTATTGACTTCTGTCAATATTTTAATCCGGATATAGTTTTCACGGGCTAACTACAAACCTATTGGCCCCTGCCAATATCAAATCATAGTTTTCATGGGCTAACTATGAACCTGTCTTCCTGACATCTTCCTTCATACATAGTTTTCATGGGTTTACTATGAACCTATTGGCCCCCACCAATACCTTTTCCTATACACAGTTTTCATGGGTTTACTGTGAACCTATTGGCCCCTGCCAATATCTTTAATTAATTTAATTTATATTCACTTCTGTGTCAACCTAGCTGGTTATTCTGCCCTTCCCTACATTACCGTTATGAGTTCATTACAATGTGAATATATATATGTATGTATATATATATTTGAAGAAGCAAACATAATAACATAACAATACTACTCCTGTGGGTTTAATATCCTTGAATTCATTTTTATATAAAACTTGGTTTATCCCTTTAACCCTTTAATCAAGGAAAAAATTTTCAAAGCTCCATTTCAAAACACTTTATTTATACCATGGTTTTCTTTTAAAATGAGATTGGGTTATTTGTTTTGAAAAACTAAGGCTTACGAAATCTTCAAAACGTTGCTTTCGACCTCACTAGATAACCTCCTTCGAAAGCATATAAATCTCTTTTCAAAACATTAGGCCCCTGCCTTTCGAAACACTTTGAAACCTCTCTTTCGAAACCTTTCGAATGTAATAAAGTATTACTTATTAACTCTTAGAAGCATAGCTTCGAAACTATTGAAAGTACCTCTTTCGAAACCTTTGAAAGTACCCCTTTCGAAACCTTTGGAAGTATCCCTTCCGAAACCATTGAAAGTTCCTCTTTCAGAACCATTGGGTTTTACTTTAAAATTATTTTGAGTCAAAGTGAATATATACGAAAGTATCTCTTTGTGGAAACCTTTAATCTTCATCTAAACTTGTTTGGGGAAAACTTGATGGCGTCGGTACCATCCTTTCGAAACCTTCAAATCATTCACTGAAGCATAGCATCGAAACCCCCTTTCAAAGCCATTGCCGTCAAAACCCTTGGACCCTTTCAAAAGCATTTAGGAAGTGGCTTAGCATATGTTTAAAACAAAAGCACCCTTTGAAAGCATTGATAACTTCAATACCCTCGAAAGGTACACAAACGGTAGCATGGTTTCGACCAGGTCGTAACCATTATTTTCGAAAGCCTTATTTTAAAACAAAGGAACATATTCGAAAGCTCATACTTTAAAACATAGGTTGGAAACCCCTTTCTAAAACTATTTAGAAAACTCCTTTCGAAAACATATGTTTCGACTATGTCGAAAGCTTTAGTAAAACGAAGGCATGCGCTTAACTTTTAAAACAAACAAAGGTATTGACCCTATCGGAACCAATGCTTTCGACACGATGCCTTCCGCCTTTCTCCAATCCACTTCGTACCAATATCATTGATATCACGTGCATTGGTTTCAGCTTAGGTGGGTTTCGAATGAGTTGAAGCGAAAGCATTGGAGTCGAAAGGCACTTCTAATAGAGGCGGAACCTGCTTTTCTGAGTAAAAGCTGATTAATGCCAATTAAAGCGAATTCTATCTAACTAACCTTCCCACCTGTAAACATGTGATTGGTTGCCTTAACTTTTCAAATTCTTTACCAAAATAACTGCCGCTTAATTCCAGATCTCAATCAAGATTAATTTTGCAAATAAGCCCTTCCATTAAACAAAAACAATACTACAATTAAGTCCTTCCTTCTAAAACAATTTAATTCTCATAGTAATTCACTTAGGAAAAATCATCAAAAATTACAGAAATTCACTTTAATCATGTTATCTAACATACAAAAATATCAGACCCAATTTCTTCCAGAAATAATCGACATTAAATTTAAACCCAATTTTATCATATTTTCCTTTAAAAATTCATAATAATCTTTCCATAGCTTGGAAAATTATCAAAATTAAAACCCAATTCCAAAATCATGTTTTACATAACATAAATTTTTTTCATGCCAGTCAAAGATCATTTACAGTCATTTTTTCCCTAAAACGCATAAATCCTCATTTAAACAATCTTGTGTAAATCAAACAAATTATAATTCAAGCATATCATCATCCAAAACATCGTAGAAACGAATTTAATCTTAAATCCGAAAACATATATTCATAAAACAAAATAGAGATGGTATAAATTATTATTCACCTTGAATATGATAAGGAGATTTGCTTGATATTAAGATTTGTTCCCTTTCTTTAATTCTTTAACTTGATTTGGATTCCTCTTCCTTAACAATGGTTGGCTCCTCTTGATTTACGTTTGTATTTTTTTTTTAAATGACGTGAATGGGAAATGAAACGTGAAATGTGTAAGGAACGAGAATATATATAAGGGTAAGCGGTTATGTGCGGCTATTTCCCAATATACCCTTATGTAGATTAATTAACTTATAACCCAATCTTAAGCCCATTTATTTTATTAAGCACGACCTTAATTTATTTTCATATCTCAATCCCCTTATCACTCTAATTATTTACATTATTCTATTTAATTTATCTAATTAAATCTCCTGAATAATGTTATCAAAAATTAGGGGTGTTACAACTCGTTAGGTGCAAATTTGGTCAGTAGTTAATATCGAACTATTCAAATATTAACATTCACGCATCACTTAACAGGTGGTGACATTTTGGCCAAATTTATCGCTTACTTGGTTTCAGTAAAATCCAAGTTTACTTTGTTAAGCGTTACCCGGTTATGACTTTTATTTACATCAATTCTCTTCATCAAAACTATATTACTTTGGACATATGGAATTTGGTAATGGTCAAAATTCCAATATCATCCATATTCAACTCTATAGTCCAAAAATAAAGTCATTGGTTCAATAATAACAATTATTATCAACCAAACTGCTCTAGTTAGAGACTTTGACTTTGAGTTGACCGTGGTACTAACTCCATATAATTGAGGAGACAAATCTTCTCTTGAGTAGTGCTTTACTTCCAATACTTCCACCAGGCCCAACTATAGTCACCCGATCGGCGTTGTTCTATGAGTTGACTATAATCAAAGTGGAGCTTTTATATTGAAGATCGATAATATTCTCAAGTCGAGAAAACTATATAAATCAGTCACATTGATATTTTCTGTTTAACCTTAGTTTTATTAACCAATAGAAAGCTATCGAGTGAGTCATTCTATAGTTATCCAATAACTATGAGTACGTAACCCCTAAGTGCCCCCACCAGTCATGAGTAATACACTGCCCAACATTTGGAGAGCGTTACGTACTCTAGTCTCAACAGATCCACCGATATCCAATCTCGATGCATCCTGACTTGGAACATTTAAATTGGTATGTTTGTTTTCATTGTGATAAATTACTCACGGTTACAACACTTTGTTAATACTATCACAAAATATACCATTTTGGGATTATCTATTAAATATTCTATTAATTAAATTAATTAATATAACACATTATATCATGTATATAATAGAAAGAAAACACTTTTTATTTCAAACAAGACTGGTTATCGAGTTAGATATATGTAACAAATTATAAAATTGCCCTAAGGGCATACCCTTAACTCTATCAAGAATCATACTTGTAACGACCCAGAATTTCCGTCATTTGAAATTCAAATATTTAATTAATTTTAAATATTAACAAGTAAATTTAATAAGCTGAGTAACTTAAATTTTGAATATCTGTATTTAATTGGATAATTAAATCGACGATTTAATATTTAAAATTTCAGAAATAATTGAAATCTGAATTAAATGTGTATAAAAATGATTTATAAAGTTATATTAAATCATATTGGAGTTAGAATGATGTTATAGAACTTTTAAAATTGAATTAAAAGTTAATTTGTGAAAATTGAATATTTTAACATTTAATTGACGACTGAAAATAGTCATTTTTCAAATAGTCTCGGATTTTGACAAAACTAGTTTCATCGGATCCGTAATGTGAAATTATTGTAAGATTTCAATTTTTGTGTCAATCGGAATTACCGTTTGTCCGGGGCAAGCCAAAACGCATCGAAATCGGTTTAATCGATTTAATTTTAAATTTGATCGTTTAATTCCGTAACTCGCACATATGATCGAATTAGCTCCCGAAACACGTTCCATTGTGTTCGGAACGCGGGTAAAACCTTAGAAACGCCAGCCGGCACGCTTGATTTCGAGTTCGGAAAATTTTCGATGAATAGTGTTTCGTCAATTTTCTATAAAAGGCCTCAGAATTTCTGTTTTGCACTCAAAACCCTAGCTTCTTCTTCAGCCAGCCCTAGCTATTTCAATGGCCGAAAATCATCATCTTTCCCTCCTTGATATCTCCCAATCCATCAATCGATTCGAAAAACTCTCAACTACAAAAATGAAGAGCATATCGAGCTCTATAATCTCAACGGTGGAGATCTGAAACGACGTTGTGTGGAGGCCATAATTTGCTCGCGTTCGTGTTAGGGTTGTGCACGGGTTTCTATGCCTAGGGGGCCGAGCTTCATGCCATTCAAGGTGGGTGTGTCCTTCGCGAAGTGCTTCAACGTGGTTGTACCTGATCGAGGTCTAGTCGAGCGAAGTGGTTGCGAAAATTCAAGAAGTAAAGGCGGCTAATGGGTTATTTGTTCACGTTCAAACGTGAGGGAGGGAAGAGAAGGAGCTGCGGCCAGATCTAGAGCAAGGGGAATCGACGGCTGAGATTGATTCCAGGGTTTGAAAAATAAAATAAATATTGAAATTTGTTTATATTAAATTCGTTCAAACTTTAAAACTGTGTAACTTTGTCATACGAGGTCGAAAAATTACGAAACAAATTGTGTTGGGTCCGTTTTGACGAGCTCTTCGCAATGGAGCTGGATTGGAGTTGATTGGAGATAGTGAAAATTTTGGGTAAAATTAAACGTGCGTTTAATTTTATTCGAAATAAAATACTGCAACCTTTATTGAAAGCAAGGTGAGAACTTCTCACTCAATCGAATATTGTGTTTCGATTTAAATTTTAAATAGTTAGATTTAAAATTTTTGATTGTGTTTATTGTGTGAATTGGATGCTAAATTGTTATCTATTGTGTTAAATAGACCCTATACGCCGTATATTAAGCGGATGTTATTTATTAAAAACATATACCGCGATAATTCCACCGTGAAGTGGAATTGGTATTATATATGTATTTGGAGTTGATTTCCCGCATTATATAGCGGATGAGACCCTATTGCGCCGCATAATAGCGGATAGTATTTTATAAATCCCATATACCGCGATATTCCATATTGAAGTGGAATTGGTATTGTGCTAACATCTGTGGATGCAGGGAAACAGGTTGGAGGGATCCAACTGGATTCCTCAAACATTTGAATTTATTTCATATGTTGTGTGTTGTTTATCTATAATCTGTGTGTGATTATATTGTGATTGAGATTGTGGAAGGCTATAATTTAGCTGAATATATTTTGGTATCGGTGGATACCGAAAATAAATAAAAATTGGATTTTCGAAATTTAAGTTGAAAATTTATCGAAAAAATTTATTTTTGATAATTGGATAAATTTAAAAGGAGTTAAAAGATAAAAGTCTTATTTTTGAACTGTATTGAATTAAATTTCAAATTTTGGAAAAAAGGGCTTAATAAATGGATTTCGAAAATACTATTTATAAGTTGAGAATTTATTTAAAATTTGGATTTGTGAATAGTTTGGAAAATAAAGGAATTTATTTTAAAGGAAATAATTTTGAAAATGTTTGGAAATTTATTTGGTGTTTTGAAATAAATTTGAAAAATCAATTTGAAATTAATTGATTATTAATTTACCATAATCAGTAAAATTGATTTATAGAAATTTATCTGATTTAAATTAATCAGATGATTAAATTAAACCTACTTATGGATGTTTGGATTTTATTGGATGTTGAATTGTTTGACATCTCTGATATGTGATGCTTTGTGATATATCATGTTTTGTGTGTGATCTGTGATTTATTTATCTGTGATATATATATCTGTGATCTGTGAATGAAAGATAAGCGTTATCGTTTATACCGCTTATCAATTATATTGTTATATTTGATCTGTGATGGTTGAATGTTGTTGCACTATTGTGTTAAACCCGTGGACTACACAATACACACACAAATGTGGATTTCACATGGAAATCGGTTACCTCAGATAAGCATGAAGGGCTCTTACCTCTCTGATGTACTTCTATAAATAAGACCCTTCTTCGAAAGCTCAAAACTTTGAGTTTCTAGTTCTCTTCTTTCCCTCAGAGCCATTCACATAACAGGTAGGACAAATGGCTTCACATCTTGCTCTAAATCAATATGGAATTCAATTTCCCAATGAGCAGGTAAACTCGAAACCTCGTCGGATATATCTACAAATTCATAACAATGGAAATATGCACTAATTCATTATAAGAGAGATCTAAGGAGTATAAATAGCTCATCATCATAGAACTCCCTGATGCATAATTAACATTAAGCCCTTACCACCACTATCCCTCATACGGACTACATGACCATCACAATCAATAATTACCTCGTGCTTCATCGTTCATTTAATCCTTGGTATAAGTCCATAGTCCAAAAATTTGAGGAAAAAAGCATCATGGGAAAACCCAGACCTTTTTTGAAATAATTTAATGTCTTTACATATCATAGAAAGATGTGACGACCGCCAATGGGATTCGACACAATAAAAGAGTCATTTTTAACTTAGGGCACTAGACGTAGACTATAATAAGATGACTAGCAATAAAAAAATATGAAGCTCTTGTATCAAACAAAATACTAATAGGAAATTCATAAATAGAAAGCATACCTAGCATGATGATGTTCTTCCGCTTGTCGAGCTTTGGTGGAACGCTCGAACTGGGAGTTGCTTAGATAGCATAGACTTTGACCATTTACCCACTCTTTAGAAGAGATGGACAATATTTCTTGAAATGTTTAGGTAATTCACAATTGAAACATTACTTGTCTTGGAGGCTGACTCTATAATCTTTGGCAACATGCCCCTTCAAATGGCACCTATGACAAGTAACCCTCCCTTCTTTTTTTGGCCTTGGTCGTTCTTGTTCCACTTTCCTTTACTTCTACCTTAGAACATTGGCTTGACTTCTAATTTTGCTTCTTGCTCTTTAGGAACCCATAGAGAAATAGGTTTTAGTAAGGTCACATCCATAAGACTATCCAAAGTAACGCCCATAAGAATATGGCTAAAAGTAAGTCCATGAGAGGTTGATTAGCTTCTTATCTTTCTTAGCAGAGTGTTGATCATGTCCATTTCGAAATGCACCAAGATTATGAACTCATTTATGTACTCCTTCACGGTCTTATCACCTTGTTGGCGATACAAGAACTTCTCAGCTTACAAACCTCTCTCGGCCTTAAGTTAAAAAAGAGCTTCAAAAATCCATTAGAACTTTTCCTGTAACAATCCATCCTTCGCAATATCATGAAATCAACTTCGAGTGACATGGTCTGACTTAAAAGACTGTTTGTCGGGGTAAAATTAAAAAAAAACACTATGAGCAAGGAAAATGAATAGAATCTCACAATGGGATGATAACATATAATATACTGAATATACATGAGCAGAATTGGATAAAAATATGTAAAAGACTGCACTAACGGAAGCAACTGATAAATAAATATCAATACAGAAAGTCATAATATCACAGCTCCATGAATATAAAGTACTAAATAATATTTGATATAGCAAGTCTCATATATAAATATCAAGTATATATCCAAAGTGTTGACATCATGCCTCTAAAATGCTCCACCTGGGCAACTTTCACAGCGTATTCCCCAAAGCAATTGACTCTAAACTACTCGATCGAGTACTTGAGAGTTGTTATGATATAAACAGACAAAGAAAAAACGCCGGTTAGATATAAAGCTTAATGTGAGGGGAACTGTCTTAAAGTACTATATATCAAAACTATATACAATTACAAAATAGGAAACTACTAAGGCACATCCGGTCCTCTCCGCTAACATAGCTCATAGGTAATTCAAACTACCCACAAACAAGTGAAGTAAACATATCCCAAAGGATAAGGAATCATACCATGACCTACTCTTCTCCTGTAATCAACAAGTCAGCACAATGAATATAATGTGGTTGCCATGTAATAGTTTACTATGATAAAGGTAACCCAATATTCAAATATAGGGTAATATAGATACCTTAATATAAGTATCATGAAATACGCAATAATAATACCAACCAACTAATATAACACGCATAAAATAATGATAAATGACAAACAACCAATATAAATTGATTACACCGAGCCACTCTTGTCCAAAATAAATAGAGTCAGCTAGACCCTGAGCCGCATCCAGCATGATCGAACTTGTGTAGGTCTTACCATACCCTAATGTCGAGCATAAGTGATAAATGACCTACTCTAGATATTTGAAACCTGAGTCTGCGGTGAACATTCATAGTGATCCAAACTATCATGATCCAAATTATCGTGATCCAATGATTTCCGTCGAGGGTCCAAAATAAATAGAGTCTGTACTTGATTGTACCACAGACCCCGAATCACATCCAACATCATCGAGCTCGTGTAGGTCTCACCGTATCCCCATATCGAGCATAACTGATATATGACCTACTCTAGATACTTGGAATTTATATGGATCTCATCGTACCCCTATATCTTTACTACTAATAATGAGAATTCCTTGAATAGAAATTCAACCGTGTCTTTTTGAAATACCAAAAATACCCCTCATTATAATAATGGAAATCGCTCACTCTATCTTTATCTTTACTACTAATAAAGAGAATTCATTGAATAGATTTACTCAGTGTCTTTTTGAAATTCCAAATATACCCTTTTACATCTTATCTTATAGAGAAATAGTATTCAAATATGGGAATATAGCCTGTTATTTTCTAAGTACAACTGTCAGTCCCCATGGAGAACTACAGTGTACGTTCACAAGATGAAGTATCCGAGTGTTTCATATTGTTCGTAATTTATGTGGGAGTTAATTGGTCGAAGTCTCGCCGGATTCCGAGTTAGTATGAAGAAAATATTGCAGTCTGAACAAAAAAAATAGCGGCTTCTGCACTTGGCAGAGTTCAAATATGGGGATGTGGTAGCCTCTTATTTTCTAAGTACAACTGTCAGTCCCCATGGAGAACTACAGTGTGCGTTCGCAAGATGAAGTATCCGAGTGTTCCATATTGTCTGTAATTTAGGTGGGAGTTAATCGGTCGAAGTCTCACCGGATTCCGAGTTAATATGAAGAAAATATTGCAGTCTGAATAAAAAAAATAGCGGCTTCTGCACTAGGCGGAGTTCAAATACGAGGATGTTGTGCCATGTTATTTTCTAAGTAAACTGTCAGTCCCCTTGGAGAACTACAGTGTGTGTTCACAAGATGAAGTATCCGAGTGTACCATATTGTCTGTAATTTATGTAGGAATTCATCGGTCGAAGTTTTGCCTGATTCCGAGTTAGTATGAAGAAGTTATTGCAGTCAGAACAAAAAAATAGCGGTTTCTCCCTAGGCGGCGTTCAAATGTGGGGATGTTACTATCAAATCTACTTTCATAGGTACAAATAAAAATGCATGCACATTGTGGTTAAATGCAGGCCCACCTGGGCGTGCATATGTACTCGTTGAACATAAGTGATATATGATCCACTCGTAGATGATCGTCATCATCTCCCCTTTCTTAGTTGTTATGGATTCCTTAACAAACTCGCACAATGCCTCTACAAAAGAGAACGACGAGCATGTCTCATATAATACGCTATCGGGGCCACAAAAGAGCATCGATTTTGTATAAACATCAAAAATAACGTCACGTAATCATATACGTCTATAATGAACAAAGACCGATATCTCATCATCGCTTATCTACATAGATAGTCACTGCTATAAGACCAATAATACGTACGACCACTAATATAAGGCCAATACGATGTATAGTCACTAATATAAGACCAATATGATGTAGACTAGTACGGGGTATGGTCACTAATATAAGAGTAGTACCAGGTATGGTGACTAATATAAAACCAATACCATTCATCAAAGCATATCTACCCCAGGTCTAACCCAAAAGGTACAGAATAACAATGCTTAATCGTGAACGCTCACTAGATGTGATCATGCAACCAACCACTTTACATTAGCATCCAGATCTCGGGCTTCACCTTGCATTCCACTTTCTAGAGTAGCCTAAAATCTTCTGAAAGTCACGCTGAAGCTTCATGCTAACTCACGTTTGGAATGGGGGAAGAACTCCCTTTTATTTCTCCTTGCCCAGGCCATCGCTGCTTGGAATCGATACCATACAACTATGTCAGCAAATCAACCATTTCACACTACTAAGCAACTCTTATAAATCCTAACATCCAGTTCGACAAAAAGCATCTTACTTAAGTAATTAATCTAACAATCATATTATTTATATTTATTCCAATCATATTTCTATATATTAATTTATAAAAGTCTCAAACTTATTTTATAAAATAATATACTTGCCTACCAATCATATTATAGTTTAATATCACTTAATTCTTTTATTAACATTAAGTTTAGCTATCAACGATGCCTCAAAATATTATATAGCCCATATACATAATTTATATAAATGTATATGGGCATATATATATATATATCATAAACCATTTCTTAGGGTCTAAAATTAATAAATCACATTATAACAATATTTGGGATTTTATAACATTAACCAAATCCTATTAAATAATACAATGCCTCTTTTGCAATTTACTAACTTTTCAAATCTCCTTTATGAAAATTCACCAGTTAGTTAGTTATTGGATTATACCATAATAAACCATTATCAAGGTCAAATAAACTTCAAACCATTTTAAAATAAGTTTAACTTGCTAAAACCATTAATTTAGCCTTATAGCTTATTTTTAAAAGTCATACTCTTAACTTTCGATTAATAATAAAATATATAATAATATTTCTATCACAAATATAACATAAAATTAGAGTTTAATTAATTTATATCTATGTTATAATTTAATATCTTACTCAATATGAATAAAACACAATATATATACGAGATCTTAATCAACTGCCCTGAATATTACTCAAACCAATCCAATTGAATGAGGAAATAATTACGCATGTATATTATTCTTCTCTTCTAGGTAATATTTCTCAATTTATATAAATACGGGATTTATACTGAAATATAAATTAGAGTAATAATTCCGCTCACCTGACCATATTTTGCAAGTGTCTAAATCTCAACCAAAGATATACCACGACATAGATAATCCTCTTATGAGGCCAATGGTGAAAACCGCTTTTCGATTGGACCTCGTATGCAAGAGATATGAATTAAATACTAACTAATTTATTAATTAACTTTTATCAATAAACTAATTACCTCCTCAAACTTAATCCACTTTTTCCCAAAATTAAATTCCTCTCCCACCTTCTACTAAACCCATCAAGGTCGTGGTTTCTCTCCTCCACTACTTGCCCTTTGGTCAACAAAATCACACACAACCACCTCTGCTCATCACGTTGAGCGACGATGAACACATTGGCGCCAAACATTTCACGTTCGCACCCTCCAAAAATCATGACTATAACCCACTCTCTTTGTCGTACAACATCATGTTTGCCTCTAAGACAACAAAGCTCGAGCGGCTGATGCGAGAAGATGCACGTCGCCAAGAGAAAAACGACTGTGCTCTCCATTTCACTCAACTTCTCTTCAATTGCCACCAAACCCCAACCTTAGCCGACGGCAAGAGAAGTGGACCTTGACCAAGCATTGCTGCACCTTACAATGCCACCATAGATTTGACATCTCCTCTCCATGAGTTCAACGGATCGATTCTCAACGTCTTTCGTGGTCCATAGCTCCCACAATCGAAGCATACCTGAAACCCACTACATGACCTATTTGAGATATTTACTGGGAGAGAGAAAAGTGAGAGGTAAAAAAGTCTTGGTTGTGTGGATTAGTGTATGTACTAAAAAATTATTTCATTTCTTAAATATATCGCAATACGTTTTAAGTTTGTACGATGACATGGTATACTGAATCATTATGAAACTCGTTGTCGCACATTGCCTCATTTACTCGGTCCCGATGGTATATATTTCATCACACATTTCCATGCATTTCGATGTTTTTATTGGCCATCGTATTTCTCGATTCCAAAAATTCTTCAACCATATGTCTAATAATGAAGTCTACGTATCAAAAACAAAAGTCATTAGATGAGATTCAAATGGAACCGACTATGCATGTATTTTTGCAAAATACATATAACAACACATAATTCGTAAAAATGCAATAACTCCAAACATAGCAATATTTATACTCATTTTGATTCGCAATATCGATCCGGACTCAATGGAAGTAGTGTCAATTCCTAATTCAATGGTTTGCAAAAGTCCAACCATTAAAAATGTGGGTTGTTACACTTCCCAAGTCATAACATGCTTGTCCACCTCCCCAATTACAACATAGCACCAACACAAAGCTTCCTCTTGGAGTTTCCTAGAAGCATGTTGTCTCTTCACAAATGTCTCAAGTGCCATGTCATCAAAGATGGGTGTGGAGCCGGTGGAGGAAAGGCATCACCCCAACTGCTGTCTGTACAGGAGGGACACCCATTAGAGGTGGTGTACCCTGCACTGTAGCTTGAAGATATCTTTGAGCCATGTTAGCATATGAAGATCCGAAACCTTAACATTGTCCCCAGCACTATTGCATGAGTTTCATGACTTAAAGTATCTATTTATAGATGGAAATTATTAGCGACTTTTTGCATAAGATAATATATGATGCTAGAAATAAAAGTGTAAATTCCTAAATGCTACCTGCATTAGTATAACAAAATTAAAAATATGCTCTCAACTTATCCCAATTCGTGGTGATTGGATAACCCAAGCTCTGATACCAAATGTAATGACCCTTCCACCCATAACACCCAAAATCCAAGCACACAAGTAACTGGGTTCCCCAACAATGTCACAATGACATTCTTTTAAGAGTAAGATATATGGAAAATAAAAATATCACAGAGCATATCTATCACTAAATTATTCTCACAATTAAAGGATCTAAAAATATAATATCAACATAAACATGTAAAAGGCAAAATGCATATCATATCAAGAGACTCCAACATCATATTAAAAATAGTGGATGATACATCAAAGCCCATAAGAATACATGTCTCAAAATAATACATAAGTCTACATGTCATTACACCAAAAAATAGATAGATATAAGTGCAGTGGTAATATAGTTATGGCTTTATGAATTGCTTCTAGCTAGCGAAGATCTCCATCTCTAAGTCAACCTAGAATAAATTATAAAGAAACAACAAAAATAGGATTGAACATAAATTCTGGTGAAAAGGAAACACACCTAAACTACATGATTACTAATGTGGTAACATGTCATGAATAATACCAAATGGTACTACTCAAGGTAATGAAACCATACATCAACATGCATCTTCACCTACATCCAACAAGTTAGCACATTTCTACTATTGTGCTATGTTATACGATAAAACTATAATACACAAACAAAACATGAAAAATAGTGACCCAAACGTCACATACTAGGCAACTGGGACATTGGTCTACCAGTAAGGCCAAAACCGCCAAGTATGGCCATTAATACAAGGCCAATACTTCGATGTTTCAATGAATCGTCGACCATGTAACGACCTACATTTTACATATCGGAGGATTATAAAATATTAAATTCAAATTCAAATTGGTTGTATGATTCTATAACTGTTGGTAATGCTGAGTATTGACCTTTTTGATATTAGTAATTTTATTAGACGATTTTGACCCTGAAAACTTGTAAGGACTATTACTTTTGATAAGAGTCAAATTAGGTGCTGAAACTATTTTCATTAGAAAGAAACAATGATTTCTTTTTCCATAGAGTGGTCATAATAGATTTTTAGACTTACCAACTAAGAGATATGACTACTTAAAATTTGACCATTTTTTGGTATATTGGGTAATTAATTAAGCCCGAATTAGGCCCATTAACCTACTTAAGGATTTTTGCCTAACAGGGAATATGGGATGGTTCTAAATAACTTTTCTCACCATCCAAAACCGAACCGAACCTCCATTAATTCATATTTTGCTAAAAAGAAAGATTTTTCCTTACTTTAGTTAGCAAAATCTTGTTATTAAAAGGTAATTAGCAAAGGAATTAGCTTACTTATTGATTGGTCATCTAGAGAATCATGAAGGCTACAATTCATCATAGGATTACATTGATTTGTGTGCATTTTCATTAATTGGTGACTGGTTTTACACTTTCCACTTTACTATGCTAGTTTATATGGTAAAAATGAAGTTTTAAGATGATGCTGAATGTTAAAACATTTTCAAACATAGATCTAACCTTAATAATTGTTTCAAAATGTATTAAAAAGGATATATTGATTTCGATTCGTTTTTGGGCGTTTGACCATATCGGCCATTATTTTCCATTTTTATAGATCTAAGATGATAAAATTGCTTGGATATTGATTGTATTATTTTTTAATGTTGTATGGATTTTGTATACAGCTTTATGTAGGCTTTTAAAGTGTTTTCAACTTGCTCACTTTGATATAAGACTAGGCATTGTCTAGTGAAATTGATGAGCAAAAATGTACAAAATGTGATGTGACCTAAATATGACATTCTTTGAGGCCTAGGAAGCTTACTTTTTGATCGGAAGTAGTTTGGACTTTGTACTTAAATATGACATTCTTTGACCAATCGCCGCGCGAGAAGGACTCTGAGCTAGGAAGGAATTGCCATGACTTTGTACTTAGAAATTTTTTGGGGATAGAGTTCTTGGCACTAACCTTATTCACTTTAGGGCATGGAGGCAGCTACTTTGGGACATAAAGGGGTTGACTCAGGGCAAATTTTCAAGCGACGAGAGCTTTTGGGTCTTTGGAAACTTAGCCATTTGCATCAAGTAATATGGTCGGTGATGACCCTATTGTAGTCAGCATCTACCATATGGAATTTCGAGGGGATCAGGGCAGGGACTTTGGGGTTCATGCCATGTTCATTTGTTTATTCGTTTGACGCTTGATTTTGACGATAGGGCTCTACGACGAGCGATTTTAACGATGAAGCAATGACACGATGCTTCGACATAACGACTTCAGGACTTTGACAAGGGGACTCCATGATTTATGATAGATATCTAGAAATATTTTGATGATGATGACTTACTGACAGGAGTTGTGAAGATGATCCATAAGGATAAGTTCGATGACGGGAACTTGTGGGTGATTATAGAGATGAGTGCAACGATGATGTTTTCTACTACGGTGATAAATGGAACGAGGAAGTGTTCTACTATGGAGGCACATGTGAAGGGATCATTGATACTCGAAGATTTCGAGTGCGCTCATAAAGAAGGGGTATGTAAGGACGCTCACTTGGATTTTATGATGTGATCCCAGATCGTATAATGTGATCTTTCTTACCCGAGACTTTTATGATGATGAGTCTAGTTCCTAGCCTTACGAAGTGACATGGAGTTAAGTACTAGAAATGGAGGTGTTAAGTAGTCTCTAGCTTAAGATGGCGTCATACGAGCTATCATATATCCAACGCACCGGATTGATGTGAGGATTGTTTGATGGATGATATGGTTGCTATGTATATTTTATCACTCTACGACTGTCACATAAAGTAGGTAGTGTTGACTTAAACACCCAAACATTAGACACCATACTTTGACTTGTAGTACACCTATATGATGATAGTAAATTAGCGTAAATAGATGTTATGTGCTAACTCTTTGCATGCAGGGATAGATCAAGTATGATTCTCCATACCCTATTTCCTATATACTTTACTATATCAATTTCTATAGTATTTTGAGGTTGTAAACCACTTATACTAGAATCTTGTCTGACTCAAGGTTTTATGCTTTACTTCTTATTAGCTCAGATACTCTTAAATGAGTAGACGAGTATTAGGTATAGGGAAACACATGGCGTTGGGAAGATGGACTAGAAGGAGGCAACGCTTTCACATACTTATACTTAGCTTAGTATTTCCATTAATTCGTTATGTAGCACTATGGAACTTCATCGGTGCCTTATTTCTTATTAGAGATAGTTTATCATTTGAGTTATTATTTGATGTGTAAAATCCATGATCAGTTTTGTATAACTATATTGAACATGTGCTTAAATGGTTATATTTTTGTCTTGCATGTTTTATTTTCGTGTTGATTATTATATTTTATCCATGTAGTGTGAGATATACGACAGGTTATATATTTGGAAATTTTACTACTTTACAACCCTTAACCATCATCCTACATCAGCCGAGTACTGCTACAACACACTATATACGTATATTGGGCACTGGAGGTATAGGGCTGCCGTCACATTTGGTACCAGAGCTTAGATTGCATAGTTAACCTAGGGGATATTAGGATTCATCGGAGATAAGGAGGAGTTATCGTCTTATCATGGATCAAGAGTATATGAGAGAGTGTACTGATTATATATTTTTGTTTTTAAAATTATATAGTAGTTATCCGGCCTTTTGGCTCGGCTATATTCAGACTGACTGGAAAGTCCGACTCCACGATTACCGTGGCAATCAACCTAAAAAAATCATCCTAGTGTCCAGAGATCCAGAACAGACAAGAACTCAAGATAGCGGTCAAGCGAACTCAAGCGAACAGACTCCTGGAATTGACTAAGTATGGATTGGTGCCTCTCCTAGGTAGGGGATTGGTACCTATCCCTTTTCCTATAGGCAGCAGCTTCTCAGAATTGACTCAATATGGATTGGTGTCTCCCTTAGGTAGGGGATTAGTACCTATCCCATTTCCTATAGGCAGCTTAAACCAGTAGTTCAACTCATCAAAGATCCATTGATAACTCCAAAAAACACCAAGGCGACTATGCAAAACAACTCTAGAATCATGAAACAGACATTAAGACGAGCTATATAGGGCCCTCTATAGGGATCGGTACTGATCCCTCACCCTAGGGGATTGATACCTATCCCTAACCCTAGGGAATCTAGGGTCGAGATTTTTTGGAGGACTTCTTCTATGCGGCGAGGTTCCGTAGGCGAGATTTGAGGAAGATATTTCGTTGTTCACCCCTACAAATACACCGGGCAACCTTCATTAGATGGAGCTTCTCTTTTTTGGCTAACTCCTCCCTAGATAGCCATCAAAATTAATTACAATCAAGGATCAAAATGGATCCTGATCACTTGTAATCACAAATTAGTGAAAAACTAATAGAGAACCTTCAAGTGGACGTAGGCCCAAATTGTTGCGCCACTATAAAAATTATATGTGTGATCATTACTTGCTTTTTTGATTTTCCATTCACTTTCTTGCATTAACTTTCTTCAACTCTTTCCTCTTGGGTGGTTGGGTCAAATTTTGCTCAAACAGGCTAAATTTTGCTCAAACATTTTGGTGCTCACTGAAAGCAATTCTCAAGCCATTTGATTCCACACCTACTATTGGATCTCCTAAGATCCAAGAAAGAGAACCAGTTTCTCCCCATTCAGATTTGAACATCTCTACTTGAAGCTATCTCTAACGGCCCTTAGGAAAGGGAAAACCATTACTACCTCTTCAAGAGCTGCTAATAAAGAAGAGACTATAAATTTGAACATTTAGGAAGAAGGCACACAAGGAGCCAGGGATATACAGAACCCTTCTAATGTTATCACTAGGATGTACTTAGAGCGTATGATAAAAGCGCTCCAAGATAGTCGTGCAGAGCTAAACCGACAAATTCAAGAGAACAGGACCTTGATGGCCCAGCTAAACACTCACCATAGGAGGAGGACTAGGAGAGAGCTATCTCCTCCATGCTCTGATTTTGGAAGTTCTTTATTGTCAAATCACCATTGAAGGAATAGACGGTGAAGGATAGGAGCATACGAGGCAGTGGCCTCTAGGCTGGAAAACCCACTTAGGTAGAGGGATAAGTACTGATACCTCCCCTAGGGAGGTCACTACCGATTCCTTCCCTAGGGAGGTTACCAGTGATCCCTCCCCTAGGGACCTCACTATCGATCTATTTTTCCTAGGCACAGGACTTTACCTAGGAGCACACTTCAGCCAAGAGTCAGAACTTAACCCGGGCATACTATGACTGACTAGGACAATGTGATTCAAGATTTTGATGCCAGACAATCGACTCTTCCGCAGCAAGGAGCCTAGACAACGAGGCACGAAAGGGGACCGTTTATTGGGTCAAGCACAAAGAGTAGATCACGAGTACCGCAACCTAACAAGCATTTTGGGACCAAATTTTATTGCAATGGTATGACGGCTTGTCAGAGAGATCTAAGACTAAAATGATGACGACTGGGGCCTCTCCTTAGTCAGAACCCTTTCACTGAAGCTACCCTACACGAAGGATACCCATGGAGATTCAATATGCCAACTCTGCCATCTTAGTTGGGAATGACGGATCAAAGACAACACATCATGAAGTACGAATGACACATGGATTCTGCCAGGGACACGGATGCCATCAAGTGCAAATGCTTTCACATTCCCTAGAAGGAGTAGCAACCATGTGGTTTACTCGACTACCACCAAGGTCCACCTTATCATTTGACCAACTTGCAAGGAGTTTTACTGAGCATTTCAGGATACACGCGACTCGCCCCAAGGATGTTTTTCACTATCTATCTTATTCCAAGGACCGGGGTAGCCGTTCAAGGACTTTCTATAAAGAATCAATACTGCTGAGATTGAGGTGAGCAATGTTCAAGAAAATATCATACTCATGGCTTTGATTAGGGAGATCCACCCCGACACAGATTTTGGAGAATGGTTATCGAGAAAGCCTCCCTCCACTCTGGATCGCTTTTACAACAAGGTGGTCCAGTGTTTACGCAAGGATGAGGTTCTACGGACTAAACGAGGAGATAGAACAGGCCACTAGGCCAACAGAGTTTAGAATAACATTGTTGGGAAACAGACCAGAGCGAGTCCCGAAAACATTGATGTGAACGTGCATAACAAAACTGAAAATCAAAACAAGAGCCGAGGCAGGGCCCTAGACGAGAACCCGGATTCTAGGAGATTACCGAGAGTCTTGAGATTTGACACCTGCATCCCCTTGAATGATTCAACTGAAAACATCTACTTAGCCACTCACAAATTGGAGCAGTACCAATAACCAGCCTCGAGAGAATCGACTGAAATCTAAAGGAGGTCTGCAAAATTCTGTAGATTTCATAAGACCCATGGCCCGACCTTTAGAGCTCAATCGAGATAAGCGTGATTCGATCGCTCATTAGCCAACTCTTTTCCCTTGAGTCGAGAGCAAGCCCGTGATCCTAAGTGTATGTGAGTCGACCATCCACTCTCAAACACATAACTAGAATCTTTTCCAGAAACACTCACACCTTGCCTGGGCCTCAACAGGCTCAAAATCCAATCTAACGTAAACGTGACATGGGCGTCCATGCACTAACTCATGCCCTCCATGCGAGGCCCAAGGCATAACCCGACATGGATGTGACACAACCATCCATCAACTTATTCTTTCCCTTGATCTACTCCTTCCCTTGATCTGATAGGGGGAGTACGGATTTTGAGATGGACATGATCTGGCCGTCCCTCATCAACCCTAGAGTGGATGTGACTGACCGTCCATCTCTAAGTTCTTTCCCTTGACTTGAAAAGGGGAGTTTAAACCAAAATGGATGTGATTGACCATCCATCGACTTAACTCTTTCCCTTGACCCGATAGGGGGAATTCAAACCAAAGTGGATGTGACTTGACCATCCACTTACCTCCTTTTACCTTTAACTTGGAAATATAAGCATGAAATTAGGATCAATATGATCCGACCATTCATCCATCAACTCTATTTCCTATGGCTTCACTGGAATACAAACATAGAATGAATGCGATTTGACCCTTTATTTACCTACTCCTACCTTAGATCCCTCAAAGGGAGCATAAACTTAGAATGGGTGTGACATGACCGCCCGTTCGCCAACTCAAACCTTAAATCTAACAAGAAAAGGATAACTTCATAAGGAGGAAACTCAACCGTCCAGGCACTAACCCTGCTGACATTAGATCGAACGCAGAGGAATATCGTCATCTGATAGCTGAACACGATAGCTCAACATTGTAGCTTGTGCCTATTGTTCGATACAACTTAAGGCTAGGACCAAAAGGATGCCGCAGAATGGAAAGATCAGAATCGTTTGATCACCAACCTATGACTTGAATTAACGACGTTATGGCCAGCTTCATCACCAACACCTACTATTTCATCTTCATCAACATCATGCTGAGCCTCCTCGACCTCCCAACTAAGGACTTGGGGCACGATCAGAACTAAACATCTTTTAATAGGATATCAGACAAATAACTCAAGTCGGAATTGCTTCACTCATCGATTGGAATTAGTCGCCTTGATGACTGCCCTTCATCGGACTAGCTTGAAAACAATTTATGATTACAATCCAGTAGAACTTGGCAACGACCTATAAGCATACGAACATGCTTAGAAGCCAACGACATACCGGACATACAATTTCCAGACTCGATGGAAATTGAATTCTTACCTGAGACATTCCAAAGAAAAGAAACCAGTTTGGATAACTGAAGCCTACTAATCTAATCAGTTAGCTCAATGGAACCAAGCACAGACAATCATTGAGAGAGTACATCCCAATTTACGATGTCAAATATCGACTATGCATCAAAACAATCATTTGAGACACTAAGCAAAATCATTCATGACAATATTGACTTGTCTCGTTTCAAAGTACATTGTGTTCGCCACACAATGTACTTTGGAGGGGGCAAATTTTATTCAGCCTTTTGGCCCGGTTATGTTCACACTGATTGGAAAAGTCCGACTCCACGATTTCCAAGGAAATCAACCAAAAATTCATCCTAGGGTCCAAAGACCAAGAAAAGACAAGAACACAAGATAACGGTCAAGTGAACTCAAGAGAACAGTCTCTTGGAATATACTAAGTATGGATTGGTGCCTCGTCTAGGCAGGGGATCAGTACCTATCCCTTTCCCTATAGGCAACAACATCTCGAAATTGACTAAGTATGGATTGGTGCCTCCCTTAGGTAGGGGATCAGTACCTACCCCTTTTCCTATAATCGGCTTAAACCAGTAGTTCAACTCATCAAAGATCCATCGATATCTCCAAAAAACACCAAGGCGACTATGCAAAACAACTCAGGAATCACGAAGTAGACATCAAAGCGAGCCACTAGGAGGGATTGCACCCCCTATGAGGCCCCCTATAGGGACTGGTACTTGTCCCTCCATCTAGGGGAACGGTACTTATCCGCAAACCTAGGGAATCTAGGGTCGAGATTTCTTGGAGGACTTCTTCTATGCGGCGAGGTTCTGTAGGCAAGATTTGAGGAAGATATTTCATGTTCACCCCTACGAATACACCAAGCAACCTTCATTAGATGGAGCTTCTCTTTTTTGGCTAACTCCTCCCTAAACAGCCATTAAAATTCATTATAATCAAGGATCAAAATGGATCCACTACAACAAAAAAGACTTTTCACAGCGTTTGAAAAACGCTGTTAAAAGTTTTCACAGCGTTTTTAAAAACGCTATATAACGACATGCGGTCGTTGACCCTAAATTTTTAGCTGCAAAATATAAACGCTGTCAAAAACCCACTTTGTACAGCGTTTTTAAACGCTGTTACTAATTTTTCTACTGCAAGGTATAAACGTTGTTAATAGTTTTCTACTGCAAGGTATAAACGCTGTCGTAGGGATATGCATTTTTTTTTCCAATGAATTGACAGGAATGTATAAACGCTGTCGTAGGGATATGCATTTTTTTCCAATGAATTGACAGCAATGTATAAACGCTGTCGTAGGGATATGCATTTTTTTCCAAAGAATTGACAGCAATGTTGTGCCATTGCAATATTCACACATATCATTAATATAAACTACATTTAATTATATTTTAATCAGTTAATGTACATAACATAAACAAATCAAACTAAAAATTGTAAAATAAAAGCATAACTATTAATCACTTCCATAAAATAAGTTGAACACAATATCCATGAACAAAGTTTACATAAACCCGTAAAGAGAGATAAAATTTATAAACCAACTGCATACAAAATTAGACAAATGCACAATATCTAGAAAGCAAGTTTGCATCTAATATTATCGACAAAACGTGCATAAAAGTAGTTCAAATACAGGCTGAAAATGAAAAGTGGCAGTACGAAGATAGTTAGACATTGGTTTACTGAATTGTTGCCAACAGGGCAGTCTGAACTCGGCAAGATTCCTCCTTCCGTCTTTTTTTCTTGACCTTTTGTTGTTGAGCTATCACTAACCATGGCTTTGTCAACATCCTGTGAGTAGTAATTACAGTAAGCTTTAGACGTATAACTGTTAGTTAAATATAAAGAGTACAATTTCCAGTTGAAAAAAATGTGTTTTTCAATAAACATGTAATTGGAAGTTCTATGCAATATTTGCACAGTGATATATTTAATGCATATTTTTCAAGTTGCAGTAATTTTATCAGTCACATACTTTTACTTGATAAGGCAGTTCTAGTGAATATATCAAATCGGTTGAAACGTCAACCAAGTTCCAGCTATGTTGATGGGCAATAGTGTACAGAAAATTATATCAACGAATGCCTAGATAATAACAGAATTATTCATTCATCACACCATGTGTGTTGACATATATCAGTGTTAGAAAAATTGATGGTATCTTTACCATATTAATAAATATGAAATCATAAGCATTCAGTACAGTATTTGATAATGAAGTGTACAACTATCAGGAATTTAATTGGATTAGTATGCTTGTTATATGAGAATAACTATATTTATTTTATGGAGGCAGTTTGGATACTTTAGGAAGTATTAGTGGTGTACAATTATTTCCAACTATATTGTTTTTGATGGCAAAGCGTTTGAACTTTCTTCTCTTAAACTATTGTCCTTTTGTCCTCATGAAACATAAAGGTCGGACAACATGGCCAATTGCCTTCTAGCCAACAAATTTGCATATGATACCATATTATCTAATAAAGCTTCCTCTGCACACAGAGAGGAATTATAGTCATTTATTAAATTATAAAGAATTACAAGTATGGTCAGAATAAAAAAATTGATGATGCAGGATGGCATTGATTGCTTTACCAGTCTGAGGTTGGAATTAATTTTGGGAGGACAAAGCTAATTATTTTAGTAAAAGGCTATGACATTATGTAATGGAGGATGAGGCGAAGAATAGCGAAGGGCAGAAGAGTATGAATGTACAGTTTCATGTCAAATGGAAAAGCGAAAAGAAAGTTGCTGAAAAAAGCAGGATAAATGAATAGAACAAATACATACCTTGTTGTCCAGCAATTGGATGTTGAATCCAAAAACATCGTTGCTTTTTAAGTTAATGGAGTCCCACATTCTTGCAACGCGTACTTGGACTGTTTGTCCAACACTGTCAACAGTTACCATGCGAAGATAGTAGGATCATCTTTGTATGCTGTTCCGGTTACCGAGTTGACTCTTGTGAGAATGGCCTGAATGAACATAATTCTTTTGATCACATTTGTGTATACTGAATGGCTACATAGGGAAATTTATATATTACCTTAACATGGTTTTTATAGAATTGCTTGGTGAGATCATTTGTGTAGAAATCATCTTCGTTGTTCAGCACTTGGCCTTGATCTTTTGCCCATTCAACATACTGCTTTTTACCACCATAACCTTCCCAATTATTAACCAAACTGATAATTAGAAAAACTCCATGGTTTTTTGCCTCAGAAATCACAAAGTCCAAACCCTGATAATATTATAAAAGTAAAAAAATAAATTAATGTGTTAGTACTGTATGTATGTACATGTGCATCATGCACAAATGCGATATATATACCTTGAACATATCCTCATTGTAAGAACCAGGAGATATCTGAAGTGGCCTTTCACCGCCATCACTGAAAGCCCAACTCCTTACAACGTTCAACCCATAAGTGGATGCTTGTTGAAACGCTGTAGTTATAATTCTGACATATTGGGTTTCACTTTTGGCATATATAATTCTGACATTGAGTGAGATAGATCATGAATGGCATTGAGTAATATACTGACTTGCATTGATCTTTCAGTTTTAGGCATTTGATATTTGACGTTCTTGAGAAATGTTGGCTTCGATTATAGCCAAAAGAAGTAAACCTTCAATGTTCAATTGGTTTCTTCCTTTCGGTTATGAATTGAATGATCAAAAATTGTATCTTATGTTTGAAAAGTATCTTGGTTTGGTCATCAATGGTAATAGAAAATCGTATATTAATTCTTTTATCTCTATCTCTCATCACAAAAATTATTTAAATCCCTTCAATGTCAATAGACAACCAGATCCAAGAAAAATAATTGATGAAGATGGATTTATCATGGTAGCAGAGAAGAAGATGAGGATAAGGGCAGAGTGGATAAAGGGGTAACTGGATCAGGAGAGAGAGGGGGTGGAGTATTTGGTGCTGGATCTGACATTGATTTTGGCGGATTTGGAGGAGGCAGATCTGGAATAAGATATAATGGGTGGTACAGGAGCAAAGATGGGCGTAGACGATGGTTATATAGAAGGCATGGTAATATGAAAGTCAGATCCAGAGGTGCAAAGGTTGGATTTGGTACAATAACTGATGGATCTGGAGATCTTGGTGGACGATTCAAAGGTTCTTCGTAGGAAATGGGAGAATATTTATAAACTTGTTGCTGGCTATATGTTACCCAGGTTCTAAGCCTTCTAAAGCACATAATGTCTACAGATTTACCACATCAATAGATTTATATACTTAACTTACCTTAAATAAGCATGTCAATAAATACCATGATTGAGTTGACCATGAAAAGCATGGAGAAGCTGAAGATGCCTCATGAATTTGCCAATGCTGGAAGTCTATGTAAAATCTTCCGTGCTGCAAAGCAATTTGAGTGGTTATATAACTATATTACATTGGATCTATTAACTCAAAAAAAAGTCCCAGTCAATTACTTAAAGTATCTCTGAATCGTATCCATTTCACCGTCTCCTGATAGATTAAGGTGAAGGAATGCTCTCAATGAAAACCATAACTATAATGTACTACCCAAATTAATTAACAGGATAAGAAGACATTATGTGCTAGCTAAAACATAATTGGTCGATTAATAATTTTATCTGTTTACCTTTTCAGCATTTGATGTATACTACTGCTGAACTTCATCAAGCAAAACAAGCTAGCTATCTAGCTTAAGTTTTTGCCAAGAAGCCACTAAACTGTAAATAAGGTGTACTATGTCTGTACTATGTTTGAAACTCACATTATGTCTGTACATTCGCTAATCAGTTATATCGTTCTTTCTCTATATACACTTCATAAAGATATACACTATTATCAGTGAAAATGTATGATTCATTTTTGTTTTCACAACAACGTGTCTTTAAAGATTTCATGATATTCCCAGAGACATTTAGCAACTAAGATAGATTTGTACCCATAATAGTTAATACCTTGTATATTACATTCTTCAAAGCAATCACTAATCAGTTGTATGTATGTATTATATAGTGTTTGATAAAATAATAATAATAATTTGTTAACCCTTTCTTTAGACAAGTAGAAGTAAGTAACAGTAATAAAACAGATGCAATTATCACTAACAATGCCAGCTTTGAGCTGTGCAAATAAGTTTGATAGCCTTTGATCATCATGTTGTTGCAGTAAAGTAGTTAATTAAATAACCATTGAATTAACTCGTGCTGTGTATATATTTGTATCTTTTTTGTAAGAGACGGTATATTCATCAAAATACATATATTTTATAGATGTATGAATATCTTATGTGTTTGAAATTGCAACTAGATCAGAATACATGTTACTTAGCTTGGTTATGTATAGAAACAGACTTCATAGAATCACTATGCTAGATCCTAAATTTCTCCAAGATCCACTTAGTTAAAATAAACTCATCAAAATTAATAGCAATAAATGGTAAATCCAATAATAAATCCAATAGATCGAAAGCTTTGTAGTTTCGAAATTATTACAATTATAAAAAAATAGTCATACCTGAGCGCCTTGTAAGCAAAAGGCATACTCTCTACTATAGTTTTCCTCTCATCTCCAGTCTTGAATTCTGCCAAATATTGATGATAATAACCTTCATCTTCAAATAGAACGCTTTGGAATCACTGGCACTCGCCGCAAGAACCAAACTGTTGTACTATTTGTTCTGCTAACTCCATTCAGCAAATGTACTTTAGAAGACTATACAAGTTGAATTACTTGACCTTAAGTGGCTTTTTTCTCCTTTGCAGGACCAGGTGCAATCACTCCAGACATAATCAATGTAAACTACTATACTGAAAATTATCAGTACCGATCATGAATATAAATTCAACCAATATCATTAACCAGTTCTTGAACTACACAACTTCAACAACGACATTCTTCCTGACAGCGACAAGCTCACATCGACAGCCACCACATCAGATCTCGGCTTCGACTTTAGGCACTTGTGATAGGATTTTAGGAGAACACGTGAATCATCAGCAGCCTACACCCCAGATGCTGCATCTCAGGTAAGAATTTCAAGCAGCATGACTAACTCGAAGAAACGACGACTACATCTACTCGTTGACAACCGCAACAACGTGATATCCAGGTCTCAACAGTGCATCTCTCGATTTCAGGTAGTGGATCATCGATCATGGTAGTAAGCACAAAGCTTCTCTTAGCACTTCAGATCAGAACGAAGATGAATTCAAGCGTAGAAAGGCAATGCTATTAAAATCCAAATTCAAATAGCGGCAGCAAGCATCAACATTCAACTCCAGGACGATGTGCACAAAGACGTCGAAACTAGGACACTTTGAGGTTGTCTAAATAATCTCCAAAGCAAGTACAGTTTATTGTTGCTAAAGAGCATAATTGATGACATGGATTACCCTCCTTTTTTAGTTATTCTTCCTGCGGTCAAGAACGTATTGGGATTGTTCATTCATAGTTGCTCAGATGGAATTCAAATAGTGCATCAACTCCAATTAATTTCTGAAATATGTTCTCAATTTCTGATGCTCCATTTTTCTGCACAGTGACATGGAGTCTATACAAACATATCAATGTGTAAAAGTATGCATATCAGATATGCACATTAACAAAACTGTTGTTGCAGTAGTTTTTTGATGTATACTAATGTCAACGGATCATTTGTTGTTAAAAAAGATAGAAATGTATAATAGTATTCACCATCTGATCCTATTCATACCACACAAACAATGTGTTTGTGAACTGATATCATTAAATGCTCGGAGAAGAAAAGAAAAATAAACTTTGTATCATTATATGTTACATATTCGTATATCAGGATGTTGCTCTAAGCGAAGGAAAAAAAGCCATGATTTATTTGTTATAGTTTTCTTATCATTCTATTATTAGGACTATCAAACATCAGGTCAATTTTTTTGTTTTTAATTCCAAAGCAACTGATAAAACAAGAACTTTAACCAAAAATCTCAATACTTAATACGAAAACTAAAAATGTGATGCATACAGATCATTTCAATTTTTTGATGTTTAAATAACTCATCTTTTGCATACCACTTATTAGTCTATATTTACTTGGGTTGTAGTAGTTTTCTAGTGCATAAGGTACATGAATTTGCACCTAATGCATTAACTTGCCTACTGAGCTAAAATCCACTGGCATTCTAACATGGATAAAGATGACAATATATTTAAACATATAATGGGTATCAGAATGTGTACAACGTAATATCTTAACTGTCTTAGTCGAGGTTCACGCAGCATAATCTTTCACCTTTTGATTTGATAAAACTTAAGGAACTGGTAAACAATAATATTATACCACTTTAAACTTCAAAAATAATGAGCAGAAAAATAGTCTCCATCGATTATCTCATACTAGATACATAGTTTCTAGACTTCAAAGTGGACTAAAATACATAATTTGATTTTCTTTAGTATTAATGGAGCTTTGCACATAGATATAGTTGGAATTGTAACTTGGAAAATGAAATCAGTGGCGTTTAATCCCTTGACCTATTGATGAAAAGTCTTTTCGTTTCCAGTTCCATTTCATGAAGGCTTCATAACTGAATTACTAGCTAATGTAAAGAACTGAACATAAAAAACTATCGAACCTGACGTACTGGCAGACCAAGGGTATTCAGAGGAGGATGACGATTTCATATCCACATGGATGACTAAACTTGCTTGTCGGTCCATATTTGCATGTATTCGTCTTCAAATAGAACTGCAGAAATAATGAAACCAATTACTTTACAGACAACCAAGCATGAAAATGACCTACACTATATTTTGGTTCAAATATTTGAATTTAAAGTTACTTTATAGGACCTGTAGCATTTCATTACAGAAGCAACTATTTTTGTAAACAAAAAATAACTATTTTCACTGTTACACCACAAATTTAATTTTTTTTTTCGCTTGAGCAGCATTAAATCATATGTAAAAATACCATAACTACCAGGTCACGCTTTGGTGGTGAATTTGGTACAATAATCGTTGATGATTTGATAGCAAAAATTCAATTTGCGGTTGAATAAAGAACTGCACTGTAAACAATAAATGAAAATGAATCATCATCATACCATATCATATAAAAAACCAAAAGCAACCACAACCATAGCCAAAACAAAACCAAACACCGCAACACCACTTCCTCTCAACCTAAAACTGGCAGGAACCATATCAGGCTTAACACACTCTTCCCCCATTAAACCAAGCCCATTATTGATTAACCCTACCATACAAAGACATATCATCTTCTTCGTTTTCTAGAGGTTGTAAACATAACTTGCAATATATAAATAGTAGTAACAAAAACAATTAATTTCAAATGTTGAATCTAAAGATTAGAAAATTACCTCAAATCGGGCTTCTAAAGAGAATCAATCGATAATTTTGAAGCGAATGGCGTTCCTAGTTATTGAGTGAATTCATAATTGGATTCATTTTCTTATTTATTCCAAGGATGGATTCAAGGTGTTAGGGCTAGAGCAAACTAGATGTTGCAGGCGAAACTAGAGTACGAACGAAATTTCATGGGAGATTTCACATATATTTGGGGTTTTAATTAGGTTTAAAATAATTTTGGGGAAGATTGGTAGTCGATTGTTTTCTTGCTTTATGCGGGAGAGAAGAAATTATGGCGGCCAGGTAACCGCGTAATGAAACGAATCTAAAAATAAAGCGGGTCACTTTAAACAGCGTTTCAGATTCCAAAATTTACTTTACTAAATACTTTTATCAGCATTCACAATGAAAACGCTGTCCGTTATTGCAGTGAAAAGCGCATTTTCTTGTAGTGATCCTAATCAGCTGTAATCACAAATTAGTGGAAAACTAATAAGAACCTTCAAGTAGACATAGGCCCAGATTGCCAAATCATTATAAAAATTATGTGTGTGATCTTTACTTGCTTTTCCATTCACTTTCTTGCATTTACTCCCTACATAAAACTTTCTTGCATTAACTTTCTACAACCTTTTACTCTTGGATGGTTGGGTCAAATTTTGCTCAGACGGTATATATAGTAGATGCGACTTATGTATCATACCATATTTCATACGCGAGTACTATTGATGTAGCCTTTTTGTTTGAGAGACTGACACTCTTATCTATAGATTAAGAATGAGCTGACAAATGAGAAATGATGTTAAGAACTCCATCTCTAGAGTAGAAGAGAGGGCATGTTCTGGAGCAGCTAACCCTGATATGCATACCATATATTCATACAGATGGCGAGGAACATGTTGCAAAATACTCAAGTCTCTACTATAAGTGTTACTATTAGGGGTGGTGCTTTGTTGCAAGCACGCAAAGCTGACTTTGCCAAAATAAATAAGGACTGTATTAGCGTTGGTAGAAAACTATTCTAGGGGATACAAACCCCTATGGAAGTGCAGGATTTGTTGGACACGTATGAGAGAATTTTCGATGACTTGGATTTGGTTGATTCTTTGAGGATGAAGTTGGCCTTGAAACAACTCCAAGGAAGAGCGATGAATTGTTGAAACGCTCTTCGAGCTGCTACTCCAAAGAATCAGTTCGCTTAGGATCAGGTCAAAGTGCATTTTAAAGAGAAGTTTATACCAACTGCTCAAAAGTCTGAGTTATTAAGGAAACTTGCTGATATGAAACAGGGTAACTTGTTTATTTTAGATTATGTTGCTGAATTCGACTCTTTGTCAAAGTATGGGATGTCTTTAATAGACACTTCATTGAAAAAGAATAAGAAGCTTATCATTGGGTTGAACAATCATCTTGGGAAGCAATTGATTGGTCATATTGACGAGAGCTTTGTAAAGTTTGTTGAAAAGACTTTACGACACGAGAGCTTGTACCCAGTGCAGAAGGCTTTTGTTTCCAAGGATGAGCCAAAGCCGCAAGCTAGCGGCGGAGGCAATAGGAAATGGATCAACAACAACAAGATGCAGTTTCAGAATGTGGGTGGTCGGAAGAAGGGCAAATGGAAGCTTACTTATTATAACTATGAAGAGAAGGGACATTTGAAGACAAACTTGAAAGCTGAAGGATAGAAGTGCTACAACTTCAACAAGTTTGAGCATATTCAGAAGGATTGTCCCAAGCTAGCCAAGCAGAAGCAAAGGGTGAAAGAATATGCACTCAACATTGTTTTGACTTCGTCTAAAGCTCCACCAAAGAAGAAGAAAGCGAAGGGTGTCATTATCCAAGGTATGCTTTCCATTTATGATGTTCTTATATATGTTTTATTTGATATTGGAGCTTCACATTCCTTCATATCAAGTGACTTGGTAGATAGATTGGCATTGAGACCCGAGATGGTTGACCGACCTTTGAATGTGATGAACCCCGTTGAAGGATCGACTAGCTATGCATGGTTTGTCGAGACCTAGTGTTATCGAGTCATGGATTCACTTTAGTTTCTGATTACTTTATGCTGAGTTTTGTGGGGTTTAGTATTATTTAGGGATGGACTGGTTAAAGAGATAAGACTAGTGGTGGAGTATGGGAGCTCATTGGTGACGATTGGGATTGATGGAGGGTAGAAGGTATAGATAGGTTGCCTACTAGATGATGAGGTGATGGTTATCTTTCTATATTCGCTCGAGGTCCATATGATGAGTTGTCATCGATACTTATAGCTAGGGAGTATCCGAATGTATTTGAGGAGGAGAACAAGTTACCACCACACATAGAGATAGAATTTCGTATATATTTGATGAAGGATACCAGACCAGTAGTTATGCCTTTGAGGCGTATGACACCCAAAGAGTAGAGGGAACTAGAGGTGCATGTGAATGACCTATTGAGATGAGGGTTCATTCGTAGGAGTATATCGAATGGGGGAGCATCTACAGTATTCACCATTAAGATGGATGACTCTTTAAGGTTGTGTTATGACTTCTTGAGCTGGATAAGCTGACAAAGAAGAACTTGTATCCAATCCGTCGTATCGATAACTTGTTCGGTCATCTCCATGTTGCAAATGTATTTTCTCAATAGGAGTTAGCAACAAGGTTTCACCAACTAAGAGTGGTTAGAGAGGTCGTGCAGATTACAGCATTTCATACACAAGATTTTATATATGGTTGGTTATGCGTTCGGGCTAACCGATGTGATGGCATACTTGTTGATCTCATGAACCTTGTCCTCAAGGATTAGCTTAATAAGTTTGTGCTTATCATTATGATTATTGATGACATTCATATCTACCCATAAACGGAAGAGGAACACAAGACTCATTTGAGGATTGTGTTAGAGGTGTTGAGAAAAATCAAATCAAAGGTAAAGTTTTTGAAGTGTCACTTTTGAAGGAGGGAAGTGTGATTTTTGGGTCATGTTGTCTCTAAGCAAAGCATCGTTGTAGTTGCTAAGAAAGTTGTAGTAGTCCGGGATTAGGACCGACTAAAAGTGCTATAGATGTGAGGAGTTTCCTTAGATTAGCAGGATATTATAGACAATTTATTAAGGACTTATCTAAGGTAGTAGCATCGTTAACCAGTTCGACGAAGAAGAATCAGACATTTACATAGGGAGCGATATATGAGCATGAATTTGTGAGTCTAAAGAAAAGGTTGACAAGGGCACTGATGTTGACCATTCCGAGTAGGAATGAAGAGCTGATGACATACATAAATGCTTATGGTATAGTACTGGGCTTGGTATTGATGCAAAGAAGAAAGGTTGTCACGTATGCTAGTTGATAGATGAAACCGCAAGAGAAAAGATACCCAACACTTGACTTGGATTTGGCAGCAATAGTATTTGCTTTGAAGTTTTAGTGGCATTGTCTATTAGAAGAGAGGTTTGACTTATTCACTGACCAAATATCATTAAAGTGCCTCTTCTCGTAGAAGGACATTAACCTTCGTTAGTAGCGATGGATACAATTTTAGCCTCCTATGACTTCGACTTTCCTATATGCTTGGCAAGAGAAATGCAGTTGTTGATTCTTTGAGTAGAAGACACATGCTAGTTTGGAAGTTATGTTCCTAGAGTGGATACGGTTAAAGTTTATTTCAGGCTTTGACTTCAGACATCAATGTGAGCTAGAGTTGGAGATGTAGGCTAGTTTGATCATTAAACCTACTTTGATCGGGCGGATCAGTCATAGTTAGAGATGTACTGTCAGACTAGTGAAGATCATTGCTAAGATTGAGAGTGGAGTTGAGTCCAAATATATGAAGCAATACAAGCTCAACTGTAGTGGTTGTTTCCATAAGGATGGAAGATTGTTTGTACCCGATGTTAATGGGTTGCCGGATGAAATACTACGAGAGTGCCATCATTTGAGATTGACTATACATCTTAGAGGCAATAAAATATATAGAGATATGTAGCAAACATTTTATAGGGAAGGGATTAAAATAGAACATCGGGACATTCATCACAAAGTATATGAACTATCATCTAGTTAAAGCTGACTAGAAGAAGCCAAGTGGTTTGGTACAATCGCTTGAAAGTGGAAGTGGGAATAGATATCGATGGACTTCATCGATGTTTGCTAAGGACTATCAGAAGGTACGATAGCATCTAGGTCATTGTTGATAGAGAGATGAAGAGTGCTAAATTTATACCCATAAAGTCAAATAAAACGGAATCCAAATCGGTCGTGTTACATGTGAAGTGGATAATGTGATTCCATGTTGTGTCGAAGAGCATTATGAGTGACCGAGACTCATTGTTCATTAGTGGGTTTTGGAAGAGCTTAAAAAAGTATTAGGGATAGAGCTATATTCAATTACATCTTATGACCCACAAACTGATAGGTAGACTGAGAGGTGAATCGTTTCTTTGAGGATCTCTTGCGGGCTCGTATTTTGGACTTTGGATGCTTGTGGAATGATCATTTGCATATTGTTGAGTATGCATAAAATATTTATCGGTCTACCATCAGTATGGCACCATTTGAAGCATTATTTCGCCTACCGTGCATCGCTCCTTTACGTTAGTGGGAAGCGAGCGAGAAAATGATACTAGGGTCAGATGTGATCATTCGGCAAATGGATGAATGCCGCTCAGGATAGACAAAGGAGCTATGTTGATAAGGGATGTAGAGTTTTGGAGTTTTCTATCGGCAATATAGTCTTTGTGAAGATATCTCCATTAAAGAATGTATTTCGATTCAGTACTAAGGGAAAATTGGCGTCAATATTTGTAGGTTCTTTTCCGATACCCGAGACGATTGAGAACCTTTCTTATGGAGTGAACTTACTTTAGAAGATGGTGGGTGTGCACAATATGTTCCACATTTCTCATTTATGGAGTTTGAGTATGGTCAAGCACGACTATTTTGCCTGATTAGTTAGATGATATCGAGTTTAAAGCAAAGACTTTGCGACCTCATAGGACTATACTTTTCGTTAGACATGATACAAAACATCTTAGAAGGTAAACGATGGAGTTGGTAAAGGTTCAGTGGAGCGAAAGTGAAGAGGACTGCACATAAGAGACTGAGAAGAGCGTGAGGACTGTTTATCCAAAGTTCTTCACTTGGTAAGATTTTCAATTTATCACATTTGCTTTCGTTTTCAATATCATATAAAATAGTTTAGTACTCTGCATGCTAGGATAGGCATAGATGTTATTTGATTTCTTATGCATGTGTGGTTTGTGAAGCCCTAGCTCGAGTGACCGAAATATCAGAGGGAGTTTACGGTCCGATAGTTCGGATCAATGGGCATGGAAGGAGCGATTTCCCGTATACACTACTTTGGTTCAACACAGATATTTCAATACCTGAATACATCTGAAATAATACCTATCTCGTCTAGACATAAGGCAATATACACGAGTCCTGGAATTAAATAACTCATGTATGAGGAACATATATAAGTAAAGGTTGACATAGGCAGTAACATCAATGTGGAAATGAAAATATATATGTCACAATTTGTCTGATACATAGACTATCCAAAATACATCACTTAAAACTCGACCGATCAATTACACTCCAAAACTGTTGACGTCGGTTGTCCATGTAATTAATCTTCTTGCAACCGATCTTCAAATATGTCCATAGCTTATTGAATAACCTCAACTTCATTATATCTCTATATAAACTAGAAAGTCCTGCGGATCTTGACTTCTAGATGATGGTTGCTAAACTCAAACCTCATAGAACTCCAAAATAATATACATATCCTAAGGACAGCTTGTTAAACAAAACAAACTAACGTCCAATAGGAAGCTAATCTGGAAATATAACACCTCAGTCTTACCCGAGGCATTGTCATATACGTAACAAACCTCGAGTCAGGCTAGCTGTGAGTATAATGGTGCTCAACAATAAAATAAGAGTGTGGTGTCGAGTATAAAGACATGACATAACAATCAAATCTAATGATGTCACTCACACCAAACAATATACCACCCACATTTCATCAGAAGGGTTTTAGCACAAATGTCATGGTTTTAATCATCGTGACTCACACCTGCAACTCTAACCGAATGAGATACCACAATCTATTCATATTATATGAGTTGCTTTCAGTTTAAATTAATGTACACTGTTTTCAGATCTTTGGAGTCCGATTTCATTGTTTACCATAGTACGGTCTATTTCAACCGTATATCTGAACAATTAAGAGTTGTACATATTCATTGTTTACCATAGTACGGTCTTTTTCACCCGCATATCTAAACAATGTTTATATATTTTACGAGGTCGATAAATATAAAGGAGAGTCAAGTCTTAACTCTCTTCTTTGAGTTCCCAGCATGAATACTCATTAGTAACCCCTTCTGGATTCACCCTCTATATAGGCTAACTGCCTAGACAAGCCCGTGTGGTCTTTTTTGTTGGAAATGCAGATTACGGATCTTAAGGCTGGATTAACACTAGAGGGGGGTGAATATTGTTTAATGGATTTTTTGGAATTTTTGAAATCTTTTCAAATTAAACACATATAGATGCAATTTCACAAACACAGAGACAATCACAGAATCAGACACAGATGCAGATAGTAAATAAAAGCAGTAAAGGAAAGAACACATCGGAATTTTATACTGGTTCGAAGTTACCCTACATCCAGTTCCATACAATTTCTTGTGCAGATTTCTTTCCAATATAATGTTGATATTACAACCTCGATTTCAAGGCCACGAGATACACCCTCCTGTCTTCGAGTCTAGGGCAAACTCTCTTGATTTAACCAGGCTACAAGATCACCTAATTGATTTATGGGCTATAGTCACACCCAATTGATTTACGGGCCACAATCACACCGTTTCCAATATCACTTTGATAGATAGAGAGACTCGATACACGTCTTTGATTACAAATGATCCTATAACTCTGAATAGCACTGAGATCTTTGAGAGAGAGTGGCAGAGAATCAAACTAGAGATAATCGAGTTTGATTCACTTAGAATTTCGGCAGAGTTTTGTTAAAATATAAGAGAATATTTGAGTGGTGAAGAAGGAGTGAAGAAATGAAGAAAAACTAACTTAAAATTCGTTGAAAACAACTGGTATTTATAAAAGAATAACAGTCATGTCCATTCGCGAAAGGTTATGACAAATAGACACTTATTTTGAAAATTTGAATTTCTACGGTCACGATGTCAACATGGGGGGATGCGGTATGTCGACATGCCCTAGTAAATTTTGAAAATTGATTTTTTTTTAAAAGAGATTTCCTTTCTAAAACTTGTCAAAACAATTTCTGAAGTTTATAAACCATTTTAAATATAGTTTAAACTTATAAAAGAGATTTAAAAAGTAATCTTAAAAACATATAATCTATAATATAAAAGTAATATTAAAAACTAAGTATAATATATTTTTGAGATTTAAAGCTTATAATATTAAAACCAGGAGATAGTTCAAAAACAAGAACTGATTTTGAAATCAAAATATAAAAGATGATAAGAATATTTTAAGACTAAAATATTTAAACCGAGAGAGATGACTTTAAAAAAAATTTGGAAAAATATTTAAAATAAATCATTTTGAAAATTTCGTGGATTCCATTCCACTAGAGAAGGTCGTGGGTTCCATCCCACTAAAGAGGTCGTGGGTTCCATCCCATTATTAAAGCAAGAAGGTGGAATCCTTTCCACAATTAAAATCCGAATAAAGATTTTAGTGCTATTATGAAGATTTAACATAAATCTAGACACTATTACTTATCTTGATATCTTGAACTCTTGAAATCTTGAACTCTGGATATCTTGAACTCTTGATACTCTTGAGTCTTTAGTCTTGATTTCTTCAATCTTGAATTGGTTAGTCTTGAATCTCTATACTGTACAGTCTTCATTCTCAGTACCTGCATATCTATCATGCATATACATATATATCTAGACAAGAATATTAGTATTTGTATTTTATAACAAGTCCTAAGGTTGTTGTCATCAAAACCAACATCTCAGGAACTAACAATCTCCCTTTTTTTGATGACGACGACCTTTGTTTATAAAATCTACTCCACAAAACTCTGATTCTACTCTAACTCCCCCTTACTCCAATAACCTCCCCTTAATCCACTAACTCCCCCTTATTCTAAGCCTATCTAACCTATTTTATAATTCTCCCCCTTTGTCATCAACAAAAACTAATCCTAAACTACATAACTCCCCCTAAATCTTATACTATAGCACTATATAGGAGAATAATACAGTATAGTAGAATATAAACGAGACAGATAATAATATGTGTAAAATATAGTAAGGTAAATGTGAGAGATATGAAAATTTCAAACATAATCAATCAATAATTTATCAAACCACACCATTTCAATCATATATTACATACCATGTTCAAATCAATTCAAACAATTCAAATCAAGTCAAATCAAACCAAACAATTCAAACCATATCAAACCAAAGTAAATCAAATCAAAGATTTCTCGGAACTTCAACCCATCCTTCTTCACCGAAGACAGGGTCTGCCTTTATAGCATCCCATTCTTCATTATCCTTGTTCAGAGTTCCTTTTGGATTCGCTTCAAGTTCTTCTTTATTGAGGGCTGAAATCATCCATCGAATGGGATCAAAGTGCATTTCTTGTTACTTTATCATCTGCATTTGGCTTAATTCTAAGTTTCGTTGATTGCAAAGGATAAAAGTAAGTATGTTCTTGAAAGATTTGAGAGTTTCTTCAAGATTCTCACGTAGATTATGAATAGGAGAGGCCATTTTTGATAAAATATAAAGAAATTCAATAAAAAATAAGGAGAATTGAAAATGTACATTTTTCGGGAAGAAACAGGTATTTAAATAGATAGAAAGTCGTTTGAAATGAAAAGACACAAGGTAGTTATGTCTATTTCAAATTCAAAATAAAAATTATTTTCTGGCCGTTATATGTCGACATGGGGGGTAGGGAGATGTCGACATGCCCCTGTTGATTTTGGCAATATGCTTTGTTTCTTTATATTATGTACAAGTCTATAGATATAAACTTATATAATATAATAACAAGCATTTCAGAGATATTTTAGAGCTAATGAACAGAAATAAACAATTTTCACTGATAAATTTTAGTTACCATTACATAAACAGTACATAACATTAACTAATCGAAAGATACAAACTAATACAACTTGAAATGAAAACTAGAATTCGATAGAGGATGATGAAGATGATGATAATCCAAGCTTGCGACTCACTTTCCCAAAGAACTTGTTCATTTTGGTGAAAATTTTATCCAACTTTTCACTAAAGGATCTTTTGAGAATCCTTTGATTTTCCATTATTATCTTTTGGTTTTTGAGAAGTGTTTTGTTGGATGGATTGTTGGGAGTGATAGGGTATTCAATACTTTCCAATGATGTCTCATCCTCCTCCTCTCCTTCTTCTTCAATCTCCATTTGCTCCCCTTCTTCCTCCTCCTCTTCTTTTTCTTCCATTTCTTCATGAGCCAACCTTTCATCTTTTTCCACAAGTGTTTCATATGGTTGAAACACAAGTGGGATTTTTAGAAGAGAGATATTTGCATGGTTAAACACTTTTCGAGAAACGAATTCCTCTCTCTTATAATCAACTCCAAAATAGTTAAAATTCCGAGTAAGATAAATTCCATGATACAAAGTGTTTTCTCCTAAGGTAAAATTTTTGGGACGAACTTCATCCAAAATTACTTGTGCCTAATTAATGTCATAGTGCCCATAAATAGCAAAACGAGCCTTACAAACTTTAAAGGTCGGGTGATTGAAATTTCATGATCTTGGAGTTATGGTATGTTGCAAAATAAGGTTAACAATTCTTGCTTTAGGATGGAAATTTCAAAATTTTAATTCAAAGTTATCATCCCCTTCAAAAATATGATGAAATGACTCTCGAACATGTTCAACAATTTGAAAATCCGAAAGATTCATTCCCGTATTCTTACAACCCAAAATATTTCCCAAAATCTCATTATTCAAAACAATTCGTTTTCCTTTAACACTACTCCAAATTTCTCCTTCATTTCCTTCATAAAAACCACTACTAAAGCGAGAAGGTGGATTCCATTCCACAATTAAAATCCGAATAAAGATTTTAGTGCTATTATGAAGTTTTAACATAAATCTAGACACAATTACTTATATATCTTCATATCTTGAACTCTTAAAATCTTGAAATATTAAACTCTTGATGTCTTGAACTCTTGATATCTTGAACTCTTGAAATCTTGAACTCTTGATATCTTGAACTCTTGATATTCATGAGTCTTCAGTCTTGGTTTCTTCAATCTTGAATTCATCAGCCTTGAATCTCTATACTGTACAGTCTTCATTCTCAGTACCTGCATATATATCCTACATATACATATATATCTAAACAAGAATATTAGTATCTATGTTTTATAACAAGTCCTAAGGTTGTTGTCATCAAAACCATCATCTTAGGAACTAACATTTTTCACCCACTACGACCAGTTGTGAGTGCATTTCATACGATCCCTTAGTTTCCCTGCCATTCTGGCTTCTGAAGACGCGTACATTTTGTGTGTTGTAGTCATCTTCCCAATTCCATCTTGAGGTGATAGCTCATGTGGCACTGCATCTCTAATATCTTACTATTTATTATATTGTCTATGCAACAGATCTTTGGACTTAGTGACGAGGGACAAAGTCATCACGATTCGGATTGCGATCCTCGAATCAGCCCACAAGGATGGAATATAGCAGTCCGTTAGTCAATACCTCGTATCATTTTTATCAAATGTTTAATTTTTATCTTTTAGAAACATTTGGCTTCCCAAAACATCATTATTTCGAAAATGATGTTAACCCAAAAAATGGATCAACACATTGGATTGAGTGTAAAAGCCCCAGTGCAGATAATCACCAGCATAAATCTCAGATAAACAACAAATAAAAAGCAGAAGTAAGAAAAGAGACACAAAATTTTATAGTGGTTCGATTGACTCTGGCCTACGTCCACTTTAATCAATCTTTATTATAATTATACTAGTTGACTCTCTGGATATCAACTAGTTAGTCCTTAGATCTAAGTTACAATGAGTTAGAATGTCACAAGTACAAGGGTTGACTGGAGAATCATAGTAACCTCCTTGATGATTGTTGTGAGGGAGAAGAAAGTTGTAAAGGAATTCCAGTAGAAATGGTGACTTTCTCCCCGGAAAAGATCATCTCTAGTTGTAGGTGGGTGAGTATTTATAAACGAATTCAATGAGTATTCGGCCAGAAGCCCAAGTGCAGAAGAGTCCAGTCGTTATGCCAAGTCATCACCGAAAATCTCAAATCAATTTGAGTCATTTCTATGGATCGCTAGCTATCAATAGGGGATGGATCGTTAGTTATCCACCAATTTAGCATATTTTTCTACCAAAAGCTTTTACTTAGTGCTACGAAGGAGCTTGGAAAGTTTGAGGGTGATCCGACCTATCTTGATGGATCCATAGCTATCCATAGGGGATGGATAACTAGTTATCAATAAGGGATGGATCGCTAGCTATCCATCCACTTAGCATATTTTTTAGTGATCTTAGTTTGATTGTCTTCATATCTTCTATTTAAGTGCCTTGTCCAAATATCAAGTCGTTTGGAGTTCATTTGATCATCCATCTTCATGGGTCATCTGGTCTAGAAGAATCGTCCATAACTCACACAATGCTTAACCAAATCACATGAAACTTCATACATGCAATGTAGATGAGTAGGAGAGCCTCTTCTATGGATCATAGGTCATAGGGCCCAATCCTCATGGGTCGGACCTAATGGATCAAACTGGCCCAATTCGAAGAAGAATCGTCCATAACTCGCTTAAAACTTGACGGAACCAGATGAAACGTTTCAGGTACTCTCTCTGAGGTCTGTGGGACCCACCAAAAAAATATCGCATGGTGGGGCCCACTCTATATGGATCGCTAGCGATCCATCTAGTTAGGTCGCTAGCGATCCATCAAACAACCTCCAAATGATCCGCTTTTCTATGAGCCTTCTTTTATGTCTTCTAAAGTATTCTCCCAAAATTTTAAGTCAATCCGACTCCGTATGAGTTCTCTAGGTCCATTTTAAGTTAGCTGCTTTTGGTCAAACAGCTAGAATCAGATGAGTCTTCACTTCTTGAGCTAGATTGTTGGGAATGCTATGAAACTTGGCAAGTGTGCTTAGAAATGGTGATGAATCATGATGCAAGAGGATTAGGTGACTCATGATGCTTCCCTATGGATCGCTAGCAATCCATGGGTGATGGATCGCTAGCGATCCATCTACTTAGTATTTTATTGGCTGATTTTCCTTGAGTCTTATTGACTTGTTCGCTTGGTTGTTTTGGTTGAGTCTCGATTTATTCTAGCATGGTCTGAATGTTTTAACTCCTATTGACTTCTGATGGGTTTAAAACCTAGTTAACAGATGTTATATCCCAAATAAATGTCGTGTATATACAATTCAATTATCAAGTAATAACGTATTCAAACATTTCAATTTAAACATGAAAAGTCATCCATTCAATTCGATATAAATGGGATATAATAAACTTGTTTCAATATATACCACGGGTGAAAATATATACAATAATTCTATACTTGTATTTCAAAAATTAAACAAGTATTTAAAATCACCCAAATTCATCCAAATATCCAATTCATCGATTTGAAAATTGTATTTCATTCATACTTGGCAATATAAATAGATTTCACTCAATATTCTAGGCTAAGTATTTTTCACTTTATTCAAATATAATCCAGCAAGTTTTCATTGACTTAACATGAGTATAACAAACTATGGGTAAAGTAGACGATCGTTATTTTGAATCAAATTCAAACAAAATCTTTATTTACCCAATTTAAACTCATATTTCGTAGTTTGTAAACTGTACCCATGTTTTCTAAAATATTTTGTTTATATACTTGGTATTTTTCTTTCTTTAAAAAGATATTGAAAATTCTTTTAAATTTAACCAAGTATTATTCAATATTATTCGACAAATCTAAAACCATGTACATGCATTTATATAATAAGTGAATTTTAAATTCATTTATAAAATATTTTAATAATATTTCAAACAAAATTTTCAAAATTCTCTTTATAGAAATGCGTATATATTTAAACCATTTATCACTTATGGTTTAAATTTAAATTCAAATTATTTCTGAACTAAATCAATACTTATGGTAATAGTTTTTCCAATCTATAAATCCCTAAAAATATTCATCTTATTCAAGCCAGAATCATTTGGAATTATTTTTAAATAGAATTCCATCCTTTTATTTAATTTTTAAATACAAGAAATTAGATAACTTTGTGTTATTTTAAATAGAATTTTATCCTTTTATTTAAATTTTAAATTCAAGAAATTAGACAACCTTTTAATTAAATCGTGTGTAGTGCATGGCTTGTCCCGTGCACGTACCTTTTTCGAAGAAATGAAGTGAACTATTTCGAAAAAATCGAGCGAAGTGTTTTTTTTATGGTCTCATGTAAATACACCTATGTACGTATAAATCATTTCTATTAATTTTTTAATTTTTTCGTGCAAGAAAACGTTTCTTTCTCCTTTGCATGTTTTCTTTTCCTTTTCTTTTGTGCATGGAACATGCAACAGGCAACATGCACACGTTTTTTTTTGCTTTTTTTGCTTTGGTTGCTTCATTGATTTACATCATGCACGTCTTAGCCTCCTTTTTTGTCCTTTTCTTCATTAGCTATTTGGTAATGATTTCGCCACCTTGGGCCATCAATGACCAAACCGAACCTACCATTGCACTCAACTACGCAATACGAACCTACCGGTATTTTCTGTTCCAACTTAGCATGCCCGTTTACAATAGGGATGCATACATGATAGTGTCATTTCTGATCACCATAGATGTTGAAAACAAGGAAAACACTAATCAATTTGTTCGTCTCACTTTCCTCTACAATTACTCCTTTGGTTGGCTATTCAGATTTATCTTAGATTTTGAGCTATATGGGATTGAAGTATTGAAGAGGAATGTGTGTGTGTATTTGTAACTACACCTAGCCACTCATATATTGTTTACATTTTTGGTTATATATTTCTTTGGTGACAAAGAAAATGTTCTCATGTAGGAAAATATTTCATGTAGCCAACTTACTCTTTTTTCCCGGTTCGGAGTTCTGCTTTTGTGCAATATATTCATACAATATCATGTCTCTAGCATTTGATTTATTTATTTTTTAAAGATTAAAGACGTGATGCCTTAACAAGGTTTTATGTTGAATAACGAAAGAAATAAACTTACTGACTTCATTATATTACCGTGGAAGATGAATATTTGCACTGTTTGAAGGTTTAACGATGATATATACATATAGAGATGACATAAAATGATTATAGAAGAAGTATACTCACGGTGTTTGATATTTGATGGAGATGTAGTAGTTTAATGGTGATGAAGAGATTGCCAATTTCAATGATGTTTTCCAAGGGAAGATAGAATAGTAGCTTCTTTTAGGTTTCAGGAAGATGATTAGCAAAAGATGGTGAAAAAAATAATGTATTAAGGAGTGATGAACTATGCTCGTGGGTCTAAATATGTATGGAGTTGGATTCTTTCATGGTTAAGACCAAAGATATACGTTAAATGATAATCATGTTATGGATAGGCTTAAAATATAAGGATAAATGAAAATTTTCTAATTTATTTTATTTGTCTTTTAAATAATTTTATACCCTTAGCTACTTTATTACCCGATGGTTGTTCGATATCCGACTGAAATACCGCTCGAGGCATTTTAATCCAAATTTTTTTTATCATTATAATGATTTTTCTTTCATTAAAATATTTCTTTTCAAATTTTAACAATTATAAAATAATTGTCTTATTTCCAAATAAATTCCAAAATTGATTTTTATTGAATTGAATTCAATAAAAATTCTTAAGATTATTTTCTTATCTTATTTTTTGTTTATTTTAACTCTATATCAAATAATATATTTTGCATGAGTTGAATTCCATTTAATTTTGAATTATTTTCAATTTAAAACTTCAATAATTCTTTTGTTAATTTAAATTTTCCAATAAATATTCAAATTGAATATTATTAAAATCGCTAAAGTAACGGGATGTTATAGACTCCCCTCCTTAAAGGAATTGCGTCCTCGCAATTTATCGAAGAGTACTATGACTTATTTTAGATATCGATTAACTATATTTATATATCCATGCATGTAATAATCAATTCAAAATTTAAATAACTTAATGAGTCAAACTAAACGGGTCATGACCGTGGTATTCACTCTTCTATCTTCTATACATAATCTCTAGAGTTACTTGACCTTTAAATCATTATTATATCAATGGAACGTCTTATTTATCAAGGTCACTTGTTCTTCAATTTGGTTTATTTGAAATGTTATAACTAGAGTATTCTTGATGAGTTGTTCTGATATCACTCAACCATTAAAGATCTTAGGGAAACAATAATTCCAAAGTCTCTTACTTTGCTCACAAATTTTCAACTTAGTTCTTGGATTAATGTTAATGCTTTAAGTATATTAGAATTCCTTCCGTGTGATCAAATTATAGAAGAGTAATCATCTACTTATCACACATGAATCTATTTCGATGAAACTATAAATGGTCCGTTCTTAAGAATAATATCTTTTATTTGAAATATTGTTGTACAGAATATCTCGTTTTAGTGTTTAGAAGTTCCTATTGATAACACTGACCAGGTTCTACAATCAAAATTCATAACCACGCAACGGATAAGTTAACACAGTAAATTTCCAATATTATTCTAACAATCGCCTAATCCCATTGTGGTTTAACTCGGGAAAACGACTGGCTTAAACTCTAGTTAAATAAGTGAGTTCAATATCATTGAGTGATGATTTCAACTCAATCCACTTCATTTAGAATTAAGAAAACTCATATCCTTATGAGTGATAATTCCTCTTTTTAAAACCCATATTCTCAAAGAACCAACAAATATGCGACCATCTATGTATGAACTCAAATAATTAATTACATATAGCTAGAAACAAATCTATTAACTTCTATTGTTCACTCTAATCACTATTGGATCATTTTATTTAAATCCATCCCATCACACTAATCTTTGTGATGGATTTCTATTACTAGATTTAGATTAGGATCTTATATAGCTTCCCTAATCAAATCATTGCCAGTTTATTTTAACATCACTTAAACACAATATTCTACTACTAAATCCAATAATCCAAAGTATCACAAAAATTTGTTCTTAAGGAAGCGTACCTTCTGATACTTTCTTCCCTTTTTCTTGTGCAGAATGCGCTCCTTAATTGTGAACATTTTACTTGGAATCAATCTCTTGGGTTTTCTGCACCGTCTTGCCATATGAGCCATTTTGTCATAATTAAAAAATCTTTGTATTGTTGTTTTGCCCTCGTTAGCATAGTGACCATTTTTTCCATGTGTATAACATTCAACCTGAGATTAATCAAACTTCTTCTTCAGTTCAAGTTGTTCTGGGTGAATTAATTTCTTTGGCTCAGTTCGCCATGTTTGGAAAGGCTTCTTGTTCTTTTTAGACTTCCAGTAGTTCTTTTGAAAGAATGATATCTTTCTCTGTTGGAATGGTTGAGTAGATTGTTCTTTGGAACTTGAGTTACATTATTGGACTTTCTCATATCTTAATGTTGTATCAACGATTTCCTCAAACGGACTACTTATCTGAGTAAGAAATCTATCCCTTAATTCTGCATTCAGTCCAAGAATAAACTTTTCATTCTTTTCCAATGGTGAATTTATCAATGTTGGTCCATAGTTGAAGAGAGAATTGAATTCATTTGCATATTCTATCACCGATGAATTCTTTTGGATTAGATCTTTAAATTTCCGAAGCAAATCTACTTTTTCGGCTTGAAGAAGATAATGAGTACTAAATAGATCTTTAAACCCTTGCCATGTTAATCTTCCTATGGTATGATTGTTGTGATGGCATCAAACCAATCCAAAGCACTAAATTGTAGCTGAAGAGATGCCAACCTCCTTTTCTCTTGGTCCATTAATCCTAAATCAATAAAAATCTTTTCGTAAGATCTTAACCAAGTATGCACACCAATAATTTTTTCATCTTTTAGAAATGGCTTTCCTCTTAGAGTTGTATAGTCACTACAGAGCCTTGTAAATTCTATTATGGGATTCAAATTTTGTGTTCTAGCAATGTCCATATACTTCGTAACCTCCATCCATTGTTCCTTTGTCAATAGAACACTTGGATTTTCTGACCTGCTTCCTTGACCAGTTGGTGATCCAGGAGATACACCAATTCTGGGTCTACCAGGTCTAATCATTTTATAATAGATAACATTTATCACTTATTAGATAAATATTTTTATCTATCCAGCATTTATCTCAAAAAATTTGGTGACAATTACATATATATCTTAGATACATATATTGAAAGTATGTGTGGATCGACAGATATGGAATATATATATTAAACTAAGTGCGGAAGCAGTTAATAGTAGTAAAGTAAATAAGAGTAAGCACACCAGGAATTTTTATACTGGTTCGAACTCTCGTTCTACGTCCAGTCCTAGACTAACTTCTGGCTTTAACTAACAATACCCTCACTTAACCCAGAGGAATAGGTCTGAGCAGCATAACAGACACCTGAGCAGCAGAACAGGATTTTTGCCTCAGCAGCCGAAGAGGACTTTCCCTTGTCTGAGCAGCAGAACAGGACTTAACAAAATATAAAAGTAGTTGACTCAATGTGTTCTTGATAACACTGATTTGTCTTTAAGATTACAAACTTCCTATAATCAATTCCTCAAGTATATAAAGAGTATGTGAAGATTTGAAAGGAAGAATATTGCTAAGAATCAAAGTATATGAAATATAATTCAAAGCAATGAAGAGTATGAATGCACTAGAATAATCACAAGAGAGAATAGAAAGAATTAGAATCAGAATTGGTGATTGTGAAGTATGTGAGAACCCCTATATATAGTTTTCAAAGAGATGCAACTCTTAGTGAAGAGTTTCAGCCAAGAGAGGCATCTTTTCACGAAGTGCAACTCTTCATGGAAGAAGATGTCCATTTAGAATTTTGACTGTTGAAGCCCGATCAGTCGACTGGTCGATTCCGGTCAGTCGACTGAATTTGACAATTTTAAAACATTTTATGCATAGTTAGTCGACTGGGCATGCACAGCCAGTCGACTGGCTGTGCGTATATTGCATAGTGAACTTTGATTTTAAAGAACCATAGAACACTAAACCTTGAGGATTGATTTTAACATATGTCTAAGACTCAACACATATAATAATTACTTTAAGCATAGAGTTGTAGTCTTGATCCTCTGATGTCTTCTTTTTGTCATGTATGAGTGCATATTCTTCTTTAGCTTCTGAATCGTTTTGTCATGAATCAAAACTGGTGATTCAACAATCTCCCCTTTTTTGATTGATGACAACCAGTATATATCTTAGATAGAGAATTTTCTCCCCCTGAAAATATGACATCTTTTTCCTGCATCAAATATGTTAGTGCACATACTTTTTCTCCCCCTTTGTCATCGACAAAAAGAAGACAGATTAAATAAATTTTAGTGTATAACACACAAATAGATACAGAATAGTACACATAGATAAACAGAGTATCATAGTACATGAGATGAATAAAAAACATAAACAACAATAATGAGACTACTTACTACAAGTCTCACAATATTTACCATAGTAGTTTGCAAAGAAAATAATTTGAACAAAGAACAAAATTCCATCAAATCTTACCAATAAGAGATAGAAGCTTACTCATCACGATCCCAGTCATATTCCTCTGTATGCTCCTTTCCAGGTCTTGATGTGTCTTGTCCACTACCACTTGGTCCGCTAGTATCGCCTTCGTTATGTTCCTTGGAAGTAGACCACGTGAATCTCAGTGTTGGTTGCTTACCATGTGCTACGGAAGAAGCAGTCGTGGATGAAGAACATGGAATCACATCCCATAGTATAGAGAAGAACCCTTTGATCTTGTCTAATTTTTTATCAACTTTCTTCAAACGAGTTCCTAGTATTTGTTGATTTCTAGATAGGATTTCTATGGACTCTCGAGTACTAGCCGATGTTGCAAGACGGATTTCTTCTTCTTCTTCGGGTTGGGGTGTTTGCTCCTGAATGATTGGTCCACCCGATTGTCGTTGTTGGTGTTGGCGACGCCATTCTTCATATGAGATAAATGCTGGAGGAGCTGACGGTAGTTTCATGAGACTCAATGTGCGAATGTTGATAACTCCAATGGAAGAAGTTTCGGATTCCGGTCGAGGTGCACCAACATTTAAAAGTAATCTCATTATATATTCTCCAAAGTAAATGGTTCTCATATTACCATTGTTGAAGGAGAGAAATTCATCCAATATTCTCCATAGCCAATTAACTTGAGTTCCTCCCCATACCGCATATAGTGCTTTGAAATTTTTCGGGTAGATAAGTTCATATGACCCGGTTCTCGAAAGAATACTTCTCATGAATGCTTTGTGAAGAATTCTTGCTTTTGGTCAAAGAAGAATAGATTTTTGTTCCATCATATTGTCACCCATGAACATATGACTAACTCGACCTCTTTGTTGAATATTACAATCGACATTGTCTAGAGGAATACCTTGGTTAGGTGATTGAAGTATGTGTGCCATCCGGTCTAAGGAGAAGAAAACTTGATGCCCACAAACTAAACTCCAAACACAATCATCCCTATTTAATGGACGTTGATGAGGAAGATTTAAATTTGCATAGAAGAGCTTCACCATGAGATGATTAATCTTGTGAGAATTGAGATTCATGTCGAGAAGTGATTCCAATCCGGATCTACGCAAAAGATCTTGTAATCCGTAAGCCACAAAATCATTGTAGACCATAAATGAACCTTTAAAGATCCGCGAATTTTCCATTTTATGCCATCTTGCAATCGCGACATCGTTATATAGCCATTGTGCGATTTGGCTATCGGTAGGTCCGGCGGAGGAGGAGCTTTGCCTATGTCGCTTTGTAGGAGCCATTTGAACAAGGATTTGGTGAAAGATTTGATTGGATTTGGAATTTAGGGTTTTTCACAAGAAGGATTTGGGTAAAAAACTGAGAATGGTAAAGTGAGAGTGAAGTAAAAAGTAACTATAAAAGGGAATCAGAAATATTTTCATACAACCAACCGACTGGACGAATGTAGTCAGTCGACTGGTGCACTAAAAATAACACAAGTTTTATACAGCCAGTCGACTGATCGTGATATGTCAGTCGACTGACTGGTTTCCCGAGAGTTTGGTTTCCCTGTAATCAGTCGCCTGAGTCAGAATTTCAGTCGACTGACTGGAAGAAATAAATACAGAACAGTTTTTTGAACCATATTTCAAGAAGACACACAAGTTTATTTTATGAATACATTTTAAAACAAAAACAATGAGCATACTTTGTGTATACAAACAATTAGAAATGAGAGTGTGAGTCTTCTGATTCTTCTCCCGGTTCAATTTTTGTATTTTCAGCAAATAGTTTTATAGGTGAACATTCTTTTTGAATCGGTGAGTTACTCGTTCCTCCATGTTCCCATGAATTCGGTCCTCCATGATTCCATGAATTTGGTGATACATGAGGGCGTTGAATTGAGTGAATATGTGCGTTTGTGTTGATGGGGGATGAACCACATATTTTTGCAGCACATCGTTCAAGAAAACTAAGTCTCCTACCATGACTCTTTTGTTCATAATACATTTCACGCTGAAGTTCAAGTGTTTCCCTCTGATAGTGATGCAAATCATCTACCTTTTCTTTAGTAGTTGGAGATGGAAATAAGTTTCTTCGCGTGCGTTTATTTTCTGGCGTATATCCCATATGATGGCTTTGTGGTGGACATATCGAGATATAAGCAGGAGTCGGAGTTGGAAGTTTTGAAGACCCTGAACTTGGAGTTTCAAAATTAATTGAAGAATATCCAGACGAGTAATGAGAGGAAGGCTCATCTGAAGATGATCCGGCCATGGTGTAGATAAACAATGCAAAGTTGAAAACCATGTTTGATTGTTTTTTTTTGAAGAAGTAATATTAGAATGAATATAAGTATAGAAGTCTGAAACTAAAAAATGAATAGCTGAGACTAAAAATAGAATGATTGAATTTCAGCCATAAGAAAATTTGAGGACAAAAAAACAAGGTAATGTGGACCATTTAAAAAAACAAAACAGAAATAAGCTGAAGTGGGCTATGAGCTTAGACAAGAAATATCACATAGCCTACTGGCAAAGTCATATGCATACTTACCAGGAGGTCTTGAGTTCAAATCCCAGCTTAAGCAGAAAATAAACTTAACTTATTTTTGAAAAAACTTATAAATTTTTAAAAGAGATGATTCCAAGTTCTCGTCTCAATTTTACAAAAGTGTTTTCAGTTAAAGGTTTAGTAAAAATATCGGCCAACTGGTTTTCAGAAGATACGAAATCAAGATTTATTATATCTTTTTCAATACAATCACGAAGAAAATGATGACGTATGTCAATATGTTTTGTTCGTGAATGATTAATTGGATTTTTAGATAGGTTGATAGTACTTAAGTTATCACAAAAAATTGTTGATTTAGATAAATTAAAACCAAAATCTTGAAGTGTTTGCTGCATATAGATTACTTAAGCACATGCCAAAGCTGCAGATATATATACTACTTCACAAGTTGAGAGTGAGACGGAATTTTGTTTCTTACTAAACCAAGATACAAGAGATCGTCCAATGAAGTGACAAGTTCTGCTTGTACTTTTTCTATCCGTCCGACATCCTCCAAAATCAGCATCACTGTATGAAACTAATTCGAAAGGGCATTCTTTCGAATAAAATAGTCCAAAGTCCTTGGTTTTATTAAGATATCGTAATATACGTTTCACTGCTCTAATGTGTGACTCTTTTGGATCTGCTTGAAATCGTGCACACAGACAAACACTCATCATTATATCAGGTCTACTTGCTGTTAAGTAAAGTAATGATCCAATCATGCTTCGATATAATTTTTGGTCTACACTTTTGCCGTTTTCATATTTTTCAAGATGTATAGTTGTACTCGTAGGAGTAGGTTTGGCAGAAGTATTTTCCATACCAAAGCGTTTAATTAGATTATTACAATATTTTTCTTGATTTATAAAAATTCCATTTTTAAGTTGTTTAATTTGTAAACCAAGAAAATAATTTAATTCTCCCATGTGAGACATTTCAAATTCATTAGTCATTATTTTAGAAAATTCCTGACATAACTTTTCATTAGTTGAACCAAAAATAATATCATCAACATAAATTTGAATTATTAAAATATCTTCTTTCTTTTTCTTAATAAAAAGAGTTTGATCAACCGTCCCAATTTCAAAACCAGAGTCTATTAAATAACTTTTTAGACGATCATACCAAGCACGAGGTGCTTGTTTTAATCCATATAACGCCTATTTAAGTTTATAGACATGGTCTAAAAAAATTTCATGAATGAATAAGGGAGGTTGTTCAACATAAACATTTTCTTTTATAAAGCCATTTAGAAAAGCACTTTTAACATCCATTTGATATAATTTAAAGTTATGAAAACATGCATAGGCCAATAATATACGTATTGCTTCTAATCTAGCGACTGGAGCAAACGTTTCTTCGTAGTCAATTCCTTCTTCCTTATTATATCCTTGTGCAACTAATCTAGCTTTATTCCTAGTTATATTACCATGTTCATCAGCCTTATTTTTTAAAACCCATTTAGTACCAATAACTAATTGGTCACTAGGCCTTGGAACTAAATCCCAAACGTCATTTCTTTCGAATTGGTTTAGTTCTTCTTGCATAGCGATAATCCAATAGTCATCAGTTGAGGCTTCCTTAATATTTTTAGGTTATATATTAGAAAGAAATGCTACGTGGCCCATTTGATTTAATTGATTTCTAGTTCTAACATTTGAATTAATTTCTCCTATGACATTTTGAACTGGATGATCTTTTAATATCCTTGGTGGAGATCTTAATTCATTATTAGGAAAATTGTTTTCATTATTTTTAGACAAGGTAGTTTCTATATTTGTGATATTTTCAGGAACTTCTTTGTCATCTCTACTACTTGATATTTGTTTAAAATTTTCATCAAAAGATACATGAAGTGTTTCTTCGATGATATTAGTTCTTTTATTAAAAATTCGATAAGCTTTGCTTCGGTCTGAATATCCTATAAAGATTCCTTCATCGGATTTTGGATCGAATTTGCCAAGCTGATCTTTTGTGTTTAAAATAAAAAATTTTGAAACGAAAACCTTAAAGTAAGAAATATTTGGTTTTCGACCATTAAAAAGTTCATAAGAAGTGTTTTTAGTTAGAGGTCTTATAGAAACACAATTTAGTACATAATAGGCAGTTGCTACTGCTTCTGCCCAGAAATGTTTGGGTAATGTGCTTCCATTTAACAAGGTTCTTGCACATTCTTGTAAAGTTCTATTTTTCCGTTCTACTACTCCATTTTGTTGCAGAGTACGAGGAAAAGAAAAATTATGGTTTATTCTTTTCTTTTTACAAAAATGTTCAAAAACGTCGTTTTCGAATTCACCTCCATGATCACTTCTAATGTTCTTTATTTTTAAGTTTTTGAAATTTGAATTCTTTTTTAGAAGACTTTGAAATTTTCAAAAGTATCACTTTTTTTCATAAAAATAGTCCAAGTATATCTAGAAAAATCATCAACAATTACAAACACATATCTATTATGATTTATGGATTGCACTTGTGTTGGTCCAAATAAATCCATATGTAATAGTTCAAGTGGTTGTGTTGTTGAAATAACCTTTTTAGATTTAAAAGATGACTTAGTTAGTTTTCCTAATTGACATGCATCACAAATATGATCTATTTTAAAGTTCATTTTAGGTAATCCTTTTACTAACTCATTTTTAGAAAGCTTAGTTAAAGTTTTGAAGTTAATGTGACAAAATCTTTTATGCCATAACCAAGGATCATTGTCTTTGGCTAGTAGACACATATCTGAATTATGGTTAATTTTCATATTCAAAATGTAAATATTTTTGTCTTTATTTCCTTCAAATAGTAAATTTTTATTTTGATCAGAAATGCTACATTTATTTTCAGAAAAAGTAATTTTGAATCCTTTGTCACACAGTTGGCTAATACTTAAGAGATTATGTTTTAAATTCTTAACTAGCAAAACATTTGAAATAAGAGGTAAATTAGATGTACTGTTGTTGCTCACATCGCCTTTGCCGATGATATATCCCTTGGAGTTGTCTCCAAAAGTGACAGAACCTCCATCTGAGTAGATAATGTTTGATAGCATATTTTTGTCTCCTGTTATATGTTTTGAGCAACCACTGTCTAATATCCATTTTCCTCTCTTTTTAAGTGGGTCCTGCAAAATAAAAAATAATATTGGTACCCACCTTTTTATAGGGTCCTAAGAGTTAGATCTTAGGAACCATACCTAAGAGAGTTCGGTATTCCCTTTATAAACATAATTTATATTTTTGTGTACAAATTCAATAAAGGAGTTTATATATTTCTTCCTAATCGAACTATTGTTTGTTTTAGGAATCCATATTTTTATAGTTTTCAAATTTGTCCTTTTTGAATTTTCTTTAGTGATTGTGGGTTTAAAAACAATTCTCCTTTTATTTTCTATTCTAGATGGAGCTATTGACTTCTTAACATAACCTAACCCCTTTTTACTTGACACTGATTGAGAATTTTCAATAATTTTAGACAAATTTTCTCTTCCTTTATTAAAGTTAGAAACATTTTTAGTAATATTCTCTAACTTACTTTTTAGCATAGTATTGTCTAGTTCAAGTAATTTTACTTTTGTTTTTAACTCGTGATTTTCAGAGTCATGAATATCATTCTTTTCTTTTTGAGTTTCAATTTCTTGACTCAATAAATTAAGTTGAGAATTAGTATTAGAGACTGATTCTTGAAGTTTTTCAAGTTCTTCCTCTCGTATTTTCTTCTCATCTTTAAGCATATCTCTTTCGAATTCTGCTTTGTTCTGATTTTCACGAGGTTCTTTTTTTTTTCTTTTGAAACTTTTTAGTGTGTTCAAAAGTTCTGAATTAATTTCTATTAGATCATCAAAAGTAAGATCACTAACCTCATTTTCTATGGCCATGAATACATTTTCTTGTTCATTTTCATTATCACTGTCACTATCTAATGATGAGGAATCTGAGTCATCCCATGTGATAGAGAATGCTTTCTTTTTGTACTTGTCTTTTTTGCCCTTGTTGGAATAACTCTTCTTTAGTTCTGGATAGTTTTTCTGGATATGTCCATTCTTGTGACAGTTATAACATTTTAAAGCTGATGCAGATGGTTTGCTTGAGAAGTTTGTTTTATCATTGAATCTGTTGTTCTTTCGATACTTTAAGAACTTCTTGAAATTCTTGGCAATGAATGCTAAATTCTCATCATCTGAATCTTGGTTCTCTTCTTCTTCAGCCCGAAAAGCTATGTTCTTTTTGTCTTGTGCCTGTACTCTTTTAGCCTGTAAATTAACTTCATAAGACATTAGATTTCCTATCAACTCCTCTGGTTTTATGATAGAGATATCATTAGCTTCTTCGATAGCTAAAACTTTTCTCTCCCATTCATCCGTAAGTGAGTTGAGGAGTTTTGACACAATATCAAAATCTGTATACTTTTCTCCCAGTGCTAACAATGAGTGATATATGTCTTGGAATCTAGAGTACATATCATTTATAGACTCATCTTGTTTCATTCTAAAGTTTTGAAACTGATTTTTAAGCATTGAAATCTTACTTTGCTTAACTTTGTTTGTACCTTCATGAGTTCTTTTTAGTGTCCGCCAGATCTCATAGGCAGTAGTGCACATGCTAACTCTATTAAACTCATTTTTGTCTAAAGCACAAAATAACATATTCATAGCTTTTGAATTATTTGTAGCATCTTGTTTCTGTGCGTGTGACCATTGTGCATATTCAGTATTTGGTATATGATGTTCAGTTTGAGTGATATTCCAGATATCATAACTGTTTGACTGCATAAATATTCTCATTCTAGTGGACCAATAACTGTAATTTAAACCATTAAATAGTGGTGGTCGTGCAGTGGATTAACCTTTATTGAAACTAGTGTTAGAGTTGTTTTCCATATTAATAAGATATCAAATAACTGTGTTATGGTTATTGGATGACCTTGCTCTGATACCAAATGAAAGTATGTGTGGATCGACAGATATGGAATATATATATTAAACTAAGTGCGTAAGTAGTTAATAGTAGTAAAGTAAATAAGAGTAAGCACACCAGGAATTTTTATACTGGTTCGAACTCCCGTTCTACGTCCAGTCCCAGACTAACTTCTGGCTTTAACTAACAATACCCTCACTTAACCCGGAGGAATAGGTCTGAGCAGCAGAATAGACACCTGAGTAGCATAACATGATTTTTGCCTCATCAGCCGAAGAGGACTTTCCCTTGCCTGAGCAGCAGAACAACTTCCTATAATCAATTCCTCAAGTATATAAAGAGTATGTGAAGATTTGAAAGGCGGAATATTGCTAAGAATCAAAGTATATGAAATATAATTCAAAGATTCAAAGCAATGAAGAGTATGAATGCACTAGAATAATCACAAGAGAGAATAGAAAGAATTAGAATCAGAATTGGTGATTGTGAAATGTGAAGTATGTGAGAACCTCTATATATAGTTTTCAGAGAGATGCAACTCTTAGTGAAGAGTTTCAGCCAAGAGAGGCATCTTTTCACGAAGTGCAACTCTTCATGGAAGAAGATGTCCATTCAGAATTTTGACAGTTGAAGCCCGGTCAGTCGACTGGTCGATTCCGGTCAGTCGACTGAATTTGAAAATTTTAAAATATTTTATGCACAGTCAGTCGACTGGGTATGCACAGCCAGTCGACTGGCTGTGCGTATATTGCACGGTGAACTTTGTTTTTAAAGAACCATAGAACACTAAACCTTGAAGATTGATTTTAACATATGTCTAAGACTCAACACATATAATAATTACTTTAAGCATAGAGTTGTAGTCTTGATCCTCTGATGTCTTCTTTTTGTCATGTATGAGTGCATATTCTTCTTTAGCTTCTGAACCGTTTTGTCAAGAATCAAAACTAGTGATTCAACATATATAACTCCTTTCCAGGGTTCTTTTCTCATAGTACTAACTTAACTCGTGTATCACTTACACGAGTTATTCCCAACTCTACCTAGGTTACACTGATCGGTTAACAACCTATGTTCGACTTCTCTATGGTCAAATATTCTCTGATTCCTGATTTATTCAATTCTAGTTCAACCTTACTCTAATACCATTATGTGATGCCCTAACTCCAGTGATCGAAATATTAGAGGGAGTTTACCGTTCGATAGCTCGGATCAATGGGCATGGAAGGAGCGATCGTTCGTATACACACTTTAGGTTAACACTTGTACTTTACAATACCTGATTATATCTGAAATAGTACATATCTCATCTCGACGTAAGGCAATATACACGAAATCTGGAATTGAATAACTCGCATATCAGGAACACATATAAGTAATGGTTGACAAAGACAGTGATGTCAACGTGGAAATGAAAAAATATTTATGTCATGATTTGTCTGATACATGGACTACCTAAAATACATCACTTAAAACTCGATCGACTAATTACACTCCAAAACTATCGAATTTTATTGTCCATGTAATGACTCTTCTTGCAACCGTTCTTCGGATATGTCCACAGTTGCTTGAATAACCTCATCTTCATCATATCTCTGTATAAACTGGAAAGTTCTGCAGATTTTGACTTCCAGATGATGGTTGTTGAATTCAAACCTCATAGAACTCCAAAATAATATACAAATCCTAAGGACGGCTAAACAAAACAAATTAACGTCCAATAGGAAGCTAACCTAGAAATCAACACCTCAGTCCGACCCGAGGCGTTGTCATACACATAATAAACCTTGAGTTAGAATAGAAATCTAGCTGTGAGTATTATAGTGCTCAATAATAACATACAAGTGAGGTATCAGGCAAAACACATGACATAACAATCAAATCTAATGATGTCACTCACACCAAACAATATCTCTTCCACATTTCATTAAAAGAGTTTTAACATAAGTGTCACGACTTTAATCATCATGACTCATAGCTACAACTCTAATCAACTGGGATATCACAATCTATTCATATGACATAAGTTGCTTTTAGTTTAAATTAATGTACACTGTTTTCAGATCTCTGGAGTTTGATTTCATTATTTACCATAGTGTGGTCCTTTTCAACCGTATATCTAAACGATTAACAGTTGTACATATTCATTGTTTACCATTGCATGGTCTTTTTCAACCGCATATCTAAACAATGTTTATATATTTTACGACGTCGATAAATATAAAGGAGAGTCAAATCTTAACTCTCTTCTTTGAGTTCCAAGCAGGAATACTCGTTGGTAACCCCTTCTGGATCACCCTCTACATAGCTACTGCTTCGAGAAGCCCGTGCGGCCTTTTTCATCCGTTGCTTATGACCAGTTGTGAGGGCAATTTAGACGATCCCTTAGTTGAACTGCCCTTCTGGCTTTTGAAGACGCGTACATTTTGGGTGCTCTACCCAATTCCATCTTCAGGTATTATATCTCGTAGCACTACATCTCCAATATCTTACTATTTATTATATTTTCTTTGCAAAAGATCATTAGACTTTGTGGCGAGGTACAAAATCATCATGATTCGGGTTGCGACCCTAGAATCAATCCGCTAGGATGGATTATAGCAGTCTAATAGTCAATACCTCATATCATTTTCATCAAATATTGAATTTTTATCTTTTAGAAATATTTGGCTTCCCAAAACATCATCATTTCTGAAATGATGTTATATCCTAGATAAATGTCGTGTATATACAATTTAATAATCAAGCAAAAGCGTATTCAAACATTTCAATTTAAACACAATAAGTCATCCATTCAATTCGATATAAATGGGATATAGTAAATTGTTTAAATTTATATCATGGGTGAAAATATATATCATAATTTTATATTGATATATCATAATTTTATACTGTTATTTCTGTAACGACTCGACTTTTCGTTGCTCGAAAATTGACATTAATACATTCACTATATCAACTGTCGAACAATCGAATGCCGGAAAACCGAATTGTTATAGAGAAAAAGAAGAGGTAGAAGAAGACAGAAGAAACAACAGAAACAGAAACAATATCAGAATCTCACATTCGCAGCGGAACAACATATAATAGATAAATGAATAATCTTTAAATCAAAGAACTATATCATTTTATACATTACATCATCATCAGAGTTTACAACAATAATATACAACACAATTGGACAGTTATATGAACTTTTCCATATACAGAATACACAGCAGAATAATAATATCATATACAAGTGATACGTCTCGCCCTCCAGCTCGCCACTGAGCTCTACCGCATCTTCTGAATCCAGAATGACCTGATAACCTGACTCTAGACTGCCCGTGTGGAAAATGATGGGCACCCAGAGTTTAGGAAGGAAACAATAAACTCCAGGTTAGTCATGGTGACTGGTGTGAGAACTAAAACAGTTTATCTTCACAAAGAAAACAAAACAATTTCGCAATGCTTTTGGAAAATGAAACTACCATAAGACCTCCCGCCACACACACAATGCAAACGCAGAATTGGAGGAGATTTCTTCTTATGATAGTCAAAAATGCTTACTATGCAAAATCATTCGATATTATTATCATTAGTGCATAGTATCAAAAACCATTTCGAAAATATATATTAATCTTAGCCAGCATACAACCATTATTGTATGCCTACTATAGCTACTACGTTCAATAGCAGGTTACCGCCACATCCCATAGTAGGTAATACAACTAAAACCGTACAGGGTTCGTATTGTTTCTTTGGATTTCCAACAAATGGTCAGGCAAAGGAACTTCCTTACACCGAAATAGAAACGCCTCTGGAAAGACGCCCCGAGAGTCAACCTGCTCTCTGCAGACACAAGGCCGACGCTACCTCACGCTGAAAAGCTGTAACTAGGTAGCTAAAACACGAGCTATGTCATCCCCCGGTCGTCACCGACCTTTATCCGAGGATCCTCAATCACAAAGCAACAACCACAAAGTATAATAATTCTGCGGCATCAACATAGGTAAAATATCTGGGCTCCATACCATGATATCACCTTTTATCCAGAAGGAAATGACATACCCTAGGGGTGCTACCCCTAAAAAACTTTGCCGCAACATTCATGTTTCGACCATTACCGGGTTGTGAGGCTCGACGAAGTCTCGTCCACAAAACTACGCTTTTTCACAAAGCCACGCTTTTTCACAAAGCAACGCTTTGACCAACAAATGATCAACAGCACTTCGTGTGCCACATTACCAAATTGGGAATGTATCACTAGTAACCATCAACTACATAACCTCTGAGCTCGTACGTCTCAGAGAAGGGTGTTAAGCTAAGAGAATAAATTCTCCGCCACCAACAGAAATGTATTTGATAGAAACCAGCTTTACATCTCAAAGTGTAATGTCAGACACACATCCATATAAGTCCATTCCGGGATCGAACGGAACCGAAGGCACTTCCAAAGAAGCCCTTGCAGTCCGAATATTCACTAATCACGTCCGAACTTCCTATCACAAGAAGAGTGATATAAATCTCCATACCAGAGCAACTCGGTGCAGAGACATTCGACAGGTTGTCCTTTCATTTTCGAAAATATCCGGTCTTCAACACCGGTCTTCAATACGATCCATATCGTCGTATCACTAGTCGGAATGGGTTATATGACACAAAGGTCTTTTCCCGGCTAACTCGAATAGTGAGCGTTTGTTTTAAAAACATATCAAGTGCCATTTCAAAGGCAAATATTGATAGTCGGTTATTTAACTATCAACAATATCCACAACAATCAACCAATTTAAATAATTTTTCCCAAATTATTTATTTTCAAAATATCTTCATAAGATATATATTTTCCCGCACTTCACATTTGAAAACCAATTTCAAATCACATTTTCACGCTTCACATTGGAAAACCAATTTCAAATCACATTTTCACACTTCATCACAAAATGGTCCATTTAAACCAATTAAATAAATCCTTATCGATTTATTTCAAATTTACATTCCAAATTTGTAAATTTATTTCCACACTTTAAAAATAAATCAATGTTTATTTTTTAAACAAATTTCCCTTTCCTTTATAAATTTCATTGTGAATTTAAATTTCCAAATATTCACTTATACACGATTTTCAAGTCGTTTTCCAAATATTCACTTCAAACACCATATCAATTACAAATTGATTTCTAAATTTATTTCAATCCCAAATCATTTTACAAATCGATTTCCAAATTTATTTCAACACAAAACTCATTTTAATTCAACACCAAATAAATTTTCATATCGATTTCCCAAAGATCTATTTTCAAATACCAAATCAATTATTAATTGATTTCTAGAAGTTAATCACCTTTTTTAAAATAAATTCATTTATCTCTTCCAAACATTTAAAATTCCATTTTAAATAAATTTTCCAACTTTCGAATAATACTATTCAAGATCCATTTAAAAAAACCCTTTACCATATTTTAGAAATAATTCAATAAGATTTCGAAAATCAACTTTATACTTTAAAATCCTTTCTTTTAAATTCAACCAATTCTTTCAAAATAAATTTACTTAAAATTCCAAACTTTAATTTCAAAAATCCAATTTCATTCATTTTTGGTATCCAACGATACTAAAAATACATTCGGCTAAATTATAGCCTTCAACAAATTCAATCACAGATATAATCATTCACAGATTATAAATAATTCATCACACAACATATGAAACAAATTCATACAACATATGAAACAAATTCATATAATTTGAGGAATCCAGTTGGATCCCTCCAACCTATTTCCCTGCATCCACAGATGTTAGCACAATACCAATTTCACTTCAATGTGAAATTATCACGGTATATAGGATTTATAAAATACTATCCGCTATTATGCGGCGCAATAGGGTCTCATCCGCTATATAATGCGGGAAATCAACAACTCCAATATATACATATTCCAATATATATATATATTTCTATATACATATATAATACCAATTCCACTTCAATGTGAAATTATCGCGGTATATGTTTTTAATAAATAACCTCCGCTTAATATACGGCGTATAGGGTCTATTTAACACAATAAGTAGCAATCATCATTCAATCATCACAATCAACACTATCAACAATTTTAAATCTAACTATTTAAAATTTAAATCGAAATAAAACATTCGATTGAGTGAGAAGTTCTCACCTTTGCTGTAGTTGTCGCGATAGCGATTTATTTCGATTAAAATTAAAAAAACGTTTAATTTTACTCAAAATTTTCACTAGCTCAAAACAATTCCAATCCAACTCCATCGCGTAGTGCTTGTCCATACGATTCCAACGCAACTTGTTTCGTCCAAAACAGACCTCGTATGAAAGAGTTATGCAATTTTAAAGATACACGAATTATAATACAAATCAATTTTTTTTCTCTTATATTACAAACCCTAACCAGATTAAATCTCGGCCATCAACTTCAAAATGAACAAATCTGGACCGCACGCTTCTCCTTCCCCTTCACGTTCAAACTTCACGTATACAAACCCACGAATTTTCACGACCACTACACTCAACTTGAATACGATCGGCCACCTCCATCGCGAAGCTTGTCACGAGCACTACACTCGGCCAGAGCATGATCAAACTCGGTCAACCCCATCACCTCGATTTTCATGAAAAACGCAGCGACTTCCATCTCGATTTGCCGTCAATCCGTGGCTCCGTTTCCGATCTCCACCGTTGGATAGCAAGATCTTGATGCCCTCTACAACTTTGTAGTTGACGACTTTTGCTAATTGTTTGCAGATTTGGAGATAATAGAGGAGGAAGTTTCGAAATAGCCATTAAAATCTAGGGCCGGCTGCTGTTGAAACCCTAGGGCTTGAGTGCAAAATGAAATGTTGAGGTCCTTATATAGAAAATTTCTCAAAACACTATTCATCGAAAATTTTCCAAACTCCAAACGAAGCGTGCCGGCTGACGTTTCTAAGGTTTACCCCACGTTCCGAACGCAATGGAACGTGTTTCGGGAGCTAATTCGGTCATCTGTGTGAGTTACGGAAATAAACGATCAATTTTAAATCAAATCGATTTAAACCGATTTCGATGCGTTTTGGCTTGCCCCTGACAAACCGTAAATCCGATTGACACGAAATTTGAAACCTTACAATAATATCACATTACGGATCCGATGAAACTGGTTTCGTCAAAATCCGAGACTGTTTGAAAAATGACTATTTTCAATCGTCAATTAAATATTAAAATATTCAATTTTCAAAATTTGAATTTTTATTTAATTTTAAAAGTTCACAAACATCATTCTAACTCCAATATGATTTATTATAACTTTATAAATCATTTTTAATTACATTTGATCCAATTTCCAATTCTTTCTGGAATTTCAAATTTTAAATTGTCGTTTTAATTAAACAATTAAATCACTATACTCGAAATTAAATTAATTCGACTTCCAAATCATACTTATTAATATTTAAAATCAAATAAATGTTCGAATTTCAAATGACGGAAATTCGGGGTCGTTACAATTTCAAAAATTAAACAAGTATTTAAATCACCCAAATTTGTCCAAACATCCAATTCGTCAATTTGAAAATTATATTTCAATCATACTTAGCAATGTAAATAGATTTCACTCAATATTCTAGGCAAAGTATTATTTAATTTATTCAAATCTAATCCAGCAAGTTTTCATTGACCTAACATGAGAATAACAAACTATGGGTAAAGTAGACGATCAATATTTTGAACCTAATTCAAACAAATTCTTTATTTACCCAATCTAAACTCATGCTTGTAGTTTATAAACTATTCCCATGTTTTCTAAAATATTTGTTTATATATTTGGTTTTTTCTTTCTTTAAAACATATGGAAAATCCTCTTAAATTTAACCAAGTATTATTCAATATTATTCGACAAATCTAAAATCATATACATGCATTTATATAATAAATGAATTTTAAATTCATTTATAAAATATTATGAATAATATTTCAAACAAATTTTCCCAAATTCTCTTTATAGAAATGCTTATATATTTAAACCATTTATCTCTTATGGTTTAAATTCAATTCAAATTATTTACGAACTAAATCAATGTTTATGGTAAAAGTTATTCCAATCTATAAATCTGTAAAAATATTCATCTTATTCAAGCCAAAACCATTGGAATTATTTTAAGTAGAATTTAACCTTTTATTCAATTTTTAAATTCAAGAAATTATACAACTTTTTAAATTAAATCATGTTTTATTATTTTAAATAGAATTTCATTCTTTTATTTAATTTTTTAATTCAAGAAATTAGACAACATTTTAAATTAAATCGTGTGTAGTGCACGGCTTGTCCTGTACACGTACCTTTTTTGAAGAAATGAAGTGAACAATTTCAAAAAAATAAAGTGAAGTATATTTTTTTGGTCTCATGTAAATACACCTATGTACATATAAATTATTTCTATTAACTTTTTATTTTTTATTTTTTTCGTGCAAGAAAACATATCTTTCTCCTTTGCATGTTTTCTTTTGCTTTTATGTTGTGCTTGGAACATGGAACAAACAACATGCACACAAGTCATTTTTTACCTCCTTTTGCTCTGCTTGCTTGGTTGATTCACATAATGCACGTCCTAGCCTCCATTTTTTTCCTTTTCTTCATTAGATAGTTGGCTATGATTTTTCCACCTCGGGACATCGACGACCAAATCGAACCCACCATTACACTCAGCAACGCAATACGAACCTACCGATATTTTTTATTCCGACCCTAGCATGCCCGTTCACAATGCAGACATGGACATAATTGTGTCATTTCTGATAACCACGGACTTTGCAAACAAAGCGAAAGCAAATTGCTTTATTCGTCTCACTTTCCTCTATAATTACTCCTTTGGTCAGATGTTCAAATTCACATTAGATCTTAAGATATCTGGGATTGAATTTTTGAATAGGAATGTGTGTGTGTATTTTTAACTACACCTAATGTAACATTTAGCCACTTATATATTGTTTATGTTCTTGGTTATATATTTCTTCGATGACAAAGAAAATGTTCTCATGTAGGAAAATATTTCATATAGCCAACTTACTCTTGTTTCCTGATTCGGAGTTCTACTTTTGTGCAATATATTAATATAATATCTTGTCTCCAGCATTTGATTTATTTATTTATATTTTATTTAAAAGATCAAAGACGTGATGCCTTAACAAGGTTATGAGTTGAAAAACGAAAGAAATAAACTTACTGACTTCATTATATTGCAGTAGAAGATGAAGATTTACATTGTTTGAAGATTTAATGATGATATATACATAAGGATATGAAATAAAAATGATTATAGAAGAAGTATACTCATAGTGTTTGATCGTTGATGGAGATGTAGTAGTTTGAAGAACAACAAATTAAAATTCAAAGAAATGAACACATAAAGCTTTATAGTGGTTCGGTTGACTCCGGCCTACGCCACTCCAATAATTTTCTTATTACAGTCTGTTGGCGTCAAAATTGACCACGAACACCTAGTTAAGTGAATGTACCAAAATCCAATCAAACCATAGAAATATGAAGAGAAATAAATAAAGAACAAAATTAAAACTATTAGAAAGCAAGTAAATAGAGATGCAGATTTATATTGGTTCGGCAAACTCCGGCCTACGTCCACTCCAAAGATTTTCCTTTTATTAGTTTATACTGCTTATTACAGTTACAAATCCTTGAAATTCAAGAATAAAACTGGCAGAGTATCTCCTAGGTAGAAGATGAAAAGAAGTAGAATGAAGTTCCCTTTTTTGAAACCATGCCTGCTGTATTTATAGGTGAAGACGACCACCAATCTCTCTGGAACTTCGGCTAAAGGACCTTCTTATCCATATGGGACCACAATAGGGGTCGCTAGGCCCAAATCTCAATGAAGATGGATCAGTACCGATCCCTTCCTTGGTTGATTTTTGGGCAGTGATTCCTATGGTGGATTCTTCATGATAAAATATGCTTAATCCCCAAATTTCATGTCATTTGGAATAGGGGAGCTCCTGTTTTTGATTGATCTTTGGTTCAAATCCACTTGGAAGCTATTTCCTGCCGAACCCTTCTAGGTGTTGCATGCCGAACCCCATTCTTCGAAGTGTGACGACCCATAAAAGAATGTCGATCCCTATCTTTCATATGATATGTCGAACCCTTCAAGTAGGCACATGTCGATCCCTCCTTAGTAAACTTAAGTATGTCGAACCCTTACTAACTATCAAACTCTGACGATCCATCTTGCCTTGGCCATGTTGACCCACCTGCTCTCACTTACACTGATCCCTCCTTTGCTTCGACCATGCCAACCCCTTGCCTATCCAATCATGTCGATCCCTTATCTGTGAGTTGATGTATGCCAAGCCATCCTAACCAACTACGCCAAGCCCTCTCCTTTTTGAATGAGGTATGCCGAACCCTCTTAATCGAGTGTGCCGATCCCTCTTAAGTGAAGCCAAACCATATCGATCCCTCTATATTGAAGCACGCTGATCCATTCTTCATAACTTCCCAAACCAATAAAACATGTCGATCCCTCTGCCTTCATCTATGCCGAGCCCTATGATACTTCCATTCCATGCCAATCCCTTTCTTGTCCAAGCAAACATCCATATTTCAAGGATCATGCATCGTTTATCTACCAACTCCATCCAACTCTAGCTTCGTATAACCATTTGTACTTTACCTTTGGATCCTACAACCGTCACTCTACATTCATCGGCCTAAAATCCACATATGTATTGCCTTGCCAAAAGGCGGGTTAACACTTTGCCCTCCAAAACATGCCTTGTGATAGGAAGGCCTGTTTTGAATTGCCATAATCCAAAATCTGACGTCCATAATCCATTGATTGCCATATTATCCAATCTAGAATCCAGTTCGTTGTCAATCCCATTCCTTGATCTCTTCGGATCATTAGATAAATCCATGACTATTCTGAGTCGATATCTAATTCCGAATCCATTCCAAATTCATTAACCAAATCCACGATCTCTCCAGATCGTTTTATCCAAATCCGGGACCGATCCGGGTCCATATCCAAATCCATAGACCTCTCTGGGTCATTTTATCCAAATCCGGGACCGCTTTGGGTCCATATCCAAATCCGTAAACCTCTCCAAGTCGTTAGCCTAATCGAAATCCTTGATCTCATCGAATCCTTATCAAGCATAATCTGTACTCGACGACCTGAGTAGGCCAACCCTGTCGCTCTCCAACGAAGCAGCCTACCCCTTGCAGGCATAGTCCATACTCGACGACCTTGATCTCTCCGGATCCTTGCCGAGCATGATCCATACTCAACGACCTATTGGGTTTTATTCTCCGGCCTCGACTCTTCGGTCGAGGGCTTAATCCGTGGGGTATCCTTCTCCGGCCTTGATTCCCAATCGAGGACTTAATCCGTGGGGTATCCTTCTCCGGCCTCGGTTCCTAATCGAGGACTTAGTCCATCGGGTATCCTTCTCCAGCCTCGATCCTCGGTCGAGGAATTAATCCGTGGGGTATCCTTCTCCGGGCTCGATCTCCAGTGGAGGACATAATCCGTGTACGAATCCATCATGTCGCTCTCCAGCGAAGGGACTCATGACTGCGGTTATTGCCCCGTCTCTCCGGTCGGGGCCATAACCGTGATTTGTGTTATTTATTATATTAATCCAGACTTAAGCATCCCTAAGTCCATAAAATAAGATTCTATACAACCAATAAACCAAAGTTCAAAGCAAATAAGAAGAAATAAAATGAATTTCACAAACCCGAGCACAATGGTTTATCGTCATCTCAGAGCATGCCTAGCGACCGTCCTCGATCCCATACATGTGTAAGTGACTTAATCGTATTACTGTGGAGTTTATTATTTATTCCATGCTATCCCGATCAATTGATGACAAGTTGATGATGATGCCTTGATCCGGTGTCATTTTCGTTCGAGGTGGACGGTGGCTGCTCATGTTCCACCGCCGCAGCCCAAGTCCTTACGTATTATTGTAACTGACAGTTCCTCGCGTGTTCCTCAATGATATCCTTCAAATGCCTGTAGTCATTTGTATTGTGCCCATCCAGCTCATGGAATAGGCAATGCTTTCCTGATGCCCGCTCATGTTTAGAGGGTTCCCTCAATGTCGGCCTTCGATACTAAAGACGTCCTTGAGTATCCAAATAAATCCTTTCTAGAAATTTGGTCAAATCCATATAAGAAGATAATTTTTGTTCTCTCCGTTTCCTCTTCGACACATTAATGCCATGATTCATTTTCTGTTTGCCTTTATCATTCTTGTTTACATCTCTTGATGATCCCCCACTTTGCACAGCTTCCACCTTCAGTTTGTTTGCTCGTGCATCTTCCTGTCACATGAACCTTTCTGCTTCATGATAAAACTCCTCGAGATCTATAGGTGGATCCCGCACCAATGAATCCTTGAACTCCGTGCCATCAGCAATTTCGGATACAACTGCTATCAAAACCATTGATGGATCTAGATGATCCACCGATGTCACCGCGGCATTAAACCATGTTAGGAAACTCCTTATGGACTCTCCGGTCCTCTATTTCAGTGTTGCCAAACTCATCACATTTTGGGTCTTGAGATGTGAACTCTAAACTACCTCATAAACCTTTCGATCAATTCCGTCCATATGCTAATAGAGCCGCTTTCCAATTGTCTAAACCGTAGTGCAGCTATATCCGTTAGGTATAAGGGGAAACACCATGCCAAGACTTCCTCCAATGCCCCCAATACTTCCATCTATCTCGTCGGATGAACAGCGGAATCCTTATTTCCATCATATGCCTCTAGCGTTGGTAGTTTGAACTCCGGTGGATTCCTAGCTTGCCTGATATTTGAAGCGAATGGACTTCTATTTACATCCTTTAAATCCATGTTCACTAATCCTGCACACATAGCTCGCCTTATCATATCCGCAAACCTATCATTGTCTTCTAATGGTAGTCTCCTATCATCATGCCGAAGCTACCCCCGAGCCTACGAGGGAATTTCGGAACGTACTCCTCCAGACAAACATCCAAATTCCGATTCGCACCAAGCTCCGTGGGATCGATCGCGGGTCCTCCAGCACCATGACCAATAAGACCCGGGGGCACACCCTCTAGTCTTTGGGGAATGGTACTGATCCCTCTAGAGAGATCGGTGCCAATCCCTCTAGGATGGCAGGGGACTGCCCCCGGCTGCTCTGTTCTATTCCTTTGTCTGCTGGCTCGATTTTCATGTTCCCGATTCTGATTTCCAGCGATTCATGTTACTTCAGCTCCTTAATTATGTGCTCCAGCTTGTCCAATCTGTTGGAGCAAATTCTGCGTCATCTCCTCATGTCTTTTCAGCATCCTCTCCGGCATAGCATCCATCATCGTTTCTATTTCATCCCTACTGGTGTAGATAGATGCTTGATTAGCTCAAACTCCTGAGGAAGCCTCCTAACTCCCTCCATGGTGGCTCCTTTTTGGTAGCACTCTCTTTGTTGATTGCCTAGTCATTGCTTTCTATATCCAAGTATCCAAGCTTCGAAATCCGCGGGTGCAAGTAACTCTCAGTGAAAGCACCATAATTTTAGCGTCAAAATTGACCACCAATACCCAATTGTGTGAATGCACCAAAATCCAATCTAACCTTAGAAATATGAAGAGAAATAAATGAAGAAAAAAATTAAAACTATTAGAAAGCAAGTAAATTGAGACATAGATTTATAGTGGTTCAGCAAACTCCGGTCTACGTCCACTCCAAAGAATTCCTTTTATTAGTTTATACTGCTGATTATAGTTATAAATCCGTGAAATTCAAGAATAAAACTGGCAGAGTATCTCCTAGGTAGAAGATGAAGAGAATCAAAATAAAGATCCCCTTTTCTAAAACCATGCCTGCTATATTTAAAGGTGAAGACGACCGCCAATCTCTTTGGAACTTCGACTAAAGGGCCTTCTTATCCATACGGGCCCACCATATGGGTCGCTAGGCCCAAATCCCAATGAAGAGGGATCGGTACCCATCCCTTCCTCGGTTGAATTTTGGGCTGCGATTCCTATGATGGATTCTTCATGATAAAATATGCTTAATCCCTAAGTTTCATGTCATTTGGAATAGGGGAGCTCTTGTTTTTGATTGATCTTTGGTTCAAATCCACTTGGAATCTATTTCATGCCGAACCCTTCTAAGGGTTGCATGCCGAACCCCATTCATTCAAGTGTGATGACCCATAAAAGAATGTCGATCCCTCTCTTTCATATGATATGCTGAACCCTTCAAGTAGGCACATGTCGATCCCTCCTTGGTAAACTTAAGTATGTCAAACCCTCTAACTATCAAACTCTGCTGATCCATCTTGCCTTGGCCATGCCAACCCATCTGCTCTCACCTACACCAATCCCTCATTTGCTTCGACCATGCTGACCCCTTGCCTATCCAATCATACCGATCCCTTATCTGTGAGTTGATGTATGTCGAGCCATCCTAACCAACTTCGCCAAGCCCTCTCCTCTGAAATGGGGTATGCCAAACCCTCTTAATCGAGTATGTAGATCCCTCTTCAATGAAGCCAAACCATACCGATCCCTCTATATTGAAGCATGCCGATCTGTTCTTCATAACTTCCAAACCAATAAAACATGTCGATCCCTCTGCCTTCATCTATGGCGAGCCCTATGATACTTCCATTCCATGCCGATCCCTTGCTTGTCCAAGCTAACATCCATATTTCAAGCATCCTGCATCGTTTATCTACCAAATTCATCCAACTCTGGCTTTGTATAACCATTTGTACTTTACCTTTGGATTCTACAACCATCGCTCTACACTCATCGGCCTTGATAATTTTGAAGTTTGTTGGGTTAAATCCGCCTGTATACTACCTTGTCAATAGGCAAGTTAACACAGCCTAGATGATAGCCTAATAATAATAACAATAAAGGAAGAAGAGAGCTCGAAAGAAGATCCCAAAATGAATGTCATGCCCATTGTATTTATAGGGAAAGACGTGAAAATGTCCGGCTGAAAACTCGCCTACAAGGCCTCAAGACCAGGCCGGCCCCACTCACCAAAAATGGGCCATACTGGGCCTACTTTTAGGATCGGTGCCGATCCCTATAGGAGGATCGGTGTCGGTCCCCAAGATAAGGACAGGGCCCAACGATCCCACACAAAGGTCCTCTTTGATGTTTACTTCGTGTTTCCTGAGTTGTTCTACAATGTTGCCTTGGTGAAAATTGGAGATATCGATTAATTTCCATTGAATTGAGCTACTGAGTCAAGTGTCCATAGCCATAGTGATCCGATCTGATCCCTTGCCTAGGGGAAGTACTAATCCATACTTAGCCCATTCCGGGATGTTATTCATCTGAATTCCCTCGACTAGTATCCATAGCCTTGGTTATCCTTGATTTTCGAACCTAATAATAACCCCTCCGGGCTTCCTCCCTTGGGGATTACGAAATTCATTTAGTTAAATCTGCCCGTATACTGCCTAGTCAAAAGGAAGGTTAACACTTGCCCTCCAAAACATGTCTTGCGCGAGGAAGGTGTGTTTTGAATTACCATAAGTCCGAAATCCAAAATCCATTTATAGTCGAAATTTCTAATCCAAAATCCAATCCTTTGCCAATCCAAACTGCCATAAGCCGACCCGTGTTTGCTCGGGAGTTAATTTTTGCATGTCGAATCCTCAATCTCTCTGATTATTGGTGAAACCCGCAATTGTTTCGAGTCAATAGTCAATTTTGAAACTATTCCAAATCCTTAGCCAAGTCCATATCCATCCAATGCCGGTAACCGAATCCATGATCTCACCGAATCGTTTGCCAAATCAAAAGCCTTGATTTCACCGTATCATTATCCAAATCCTCGACCTCTCCGGGTCATTAGCCAAATCCATGACCTCTCTGGATCAATACCCAAATCCATAACCATTTGAAATCTTGGAAGTCGGTAAGCCAATCCACGATCTCTTTGGATCGTTATCCAAGTTCACGGTCTCTCTGGACTGATGAATAGTCTCTTCGGACCCTTACTAAGCCCGATACACTTGCTCTCCGACGAGGGGACTTAACAACGAGTGAGTTGATCTTGACACCCTCCGACGAAGCAACTTACTCCCTGCACTCCTACCTTTTTGGGGGCATATAGCGATGTCTTGATCCTCCTGGACCGATAATAGCCTCTTCGAGCTCTTGCTGGACCCCATCCTATCACTCTTTGGTGAAGAGGGGACAACACCAAGTAATCTGATCCTGTCGCTCTCCGGCGAAGCGGCATTTCTTCCGGCACTCCGGTTCAGTGTCCCTGAACATAACACGATGTCCTGGCCTTTCTAGGATGATAATGGTCTCTCCAGACCTTTTCCGGACCCCATCTGGTCACTCTCTGATGAAAGGAGGAGCAACGATAAGTAAGTCAATCATGTCGCTCTCCGGCGAACCGACTCACTTCTTGCACTCTAGTCCTCGACTTTTCGATCAGGGATATAAGGCGATCAATTCCGTACTGACATCCATTCTCCGGCTTCGACTCTCCAGTCGAGGGCTTAATCCATGATGTATGAATCCATCATGTCGCTCTTCGGCGAAGGGACTCCCACCTTGCGGCTATCGTCCCGTCTCTTTGGCCGGGACGACCATGACCTATTTTATTTATCGCATTAATGCGGATTCAAGTGTTTTAAGATCCATTTATTAAATTTTAATTTTAAACAACTAAAGATCTAGAAAAAAACTAAGTATTGCCTCTATGGGCATGGCGGTTCATTGCCATCTCAGAGCATGTCTAGGGACTGCTCAGATCCCATAAATGTGTAATTGACTTAGCTGCTTTATTGTAGAGTTTATTATTTATTTGGTTCATGCCATCCCGATCAAGAGATGACGATCTGTGCTCTTGAGCCAGGCCTGCGTCGATTTCTTGCAGATGGTGGCTGTGACGACCCGCCCTTTCGACCCTCGAAAATCGACATAAATACGCTCATTGTATAACATGCCGAATGATCGAGTGCTGGAAAGACAGATTGTTGAGGGAAAGAAATAGGTAGAAGAAATTAGAAAAGCGAACAACAGAATCTCACAGGGGACTGAATAACATATAATATGAACAGTTCTTTACACAAATCAAAACTATAATATACATATCTTACATCAGAGTACATAAATCAATAATTACCAGCTTGGACAGTTATAACAACCTGCCCTCACAATTGCTGGTAATTTCAACAACATTGCAGCGGAAATAAACAAGTACGAGAATACGTCTCGATCTCCAGCTCGTCTCTTGAGCTCCATAGCATCCTAACCTGAACTTGTAATACTCGGTTTGACCCGAGCATTATAATAAATAACACCCAAGTCAGTCTAGAAAACCAGCGTGAGAAAACACACTCAATTTGAATTGTTAAAGTTTCAAAAATCATTTGAAATCAAAGGTATCTCGTAAGACCACGCCACACATAAACACGACGGGTTTTACCTTACAATAACCAAAACATTTCATATCAAAATCATCTGATATTATGATAGTGTCTAAGTACAAATACTTATTCAAATAGCTGAAATGCTTGAATCTCACGTTTCAGCATAGTTGGGCACAATCAAAACCGTACGGCGCTTATTGGAGAATGGATTCCATCCGAATGACTAGGTACTGGGGTATCACCTATCATAGTAAATGTCTAGAAACAATGTACCGAGGACCACGCCGGGATCCCCTGCCACACAAGACCAGACTATCCCTAACCTGGATAGACTGAATATGCTATCACTCTGGGTGTTCCCATCCTTTATCGAGCTCCTTCCATAAATCGTAGTAATAATAATATTCGAGGGTATCTAGAAAGGTGATAAACATACCTTAATTGGGTGCTACCCACTTAGCTCTGATCGTCTCTAGGTCTGTTCCAGAGCATAGTGCTCGTCGCCACGATTTCGTCGACGCTTGTTTCGTCCGATTTCGACCTCGTATGGAAAAGATATGCTATTTTAAAGTTTGAATATAATTTATATAAATATAATTTCTCTTTTTTTTTAAAAATACCCAGATCAACATCTGGCCGTTGAATTCGCTTGAGGAAATCAAGCCACTGGTTCCATCTTCTTCGTCACGCGTACACTACCAGGCTACTCGAACCCATTCTCGACCACCTTCAACCGCATGTCGCTCGCCCATCGTTCCCCTTGCCGACGATCCAATAACGCCAAACGAAAGCTCCCACTCCACTCCACCTATGGCCAGAATCTTGTAAAGCTCGGTCATCTCCTTGACTAGAAAAACGCGTGCGAACGTGTGGCCTTCCCGAGCGAAATTCTCCCTCCACGCTGCATAAAAATCGATCCATACCGTTCACATCGAAGATCTTGTCGAGCTCTTCGATGTTGCAGTTGAATTTTTTTGATAATATTGCTTGGATGGATCGGAAATTGGAAAAGAAAGGGATGAATTTCGACCATTGAATTGAGATAACGACGGTTGCGAATATGCTAGGGTTTACTGTGTATTTATACACGCATACAACATTATTTTATTATTATATTTCAAAATTTACATGCTTTTTCAAACGAACTCCAAACGATGCATGCCGTCTGGCGTTTATAACGTTTTACCCCCACTCCGAACACAATGGAACATGTTTCGGGGCCTAGTTCGATCGTATGTGGAAGATAGCTTTTTGAATCGAATTAAATTATTAAATTTTCGATATTTATTTCAACGCGTTTCTATTCCGTACGACCAAACGGTAACTCCAAACGCTACGAAATTTGAAACCCAATAATAATACACTATTACGGATCCAATGGAACTGGTTTCGTCGAATTTCAAGACTGTGCCCCCAGAAGGCTATTTTAACGCGTCGATTAAATCGAGCGATTTTCAAAATTGTCGAAATCGTTTTAATTTTTCAAATTTTAAAACTTACCAACTCTATTATAAATCACATAGAATTTATATTCATATTAGAAATCATTCTGATCCATTTTAAATCAAAGTTCAATTATTTACACTATTATTATATATTAATTTCCACTATTAAATTAATATATAAATTTCAACTTTAAATTTATCGAATTTTAATCCCATCCAAAAGTATATTAACATCATTCTAATTCAAATAGAGTTTTAAACCAACTTAGAAATCATTTCTATTCACATCTAACTCCAAATTCCCATTTTTACCCACTTTCAAATATTAAATTACCATTTACTCAACATTTAAAAATAAATTAATGTTCAAAACTAAACGACCAAAATTCCGGGTCGTTACAACGGCTGCTCATGTTCCATCCCCACTCCCAATTCCTTACATGCTATAGCAACCGACCATCCCTAACATGTTGCTCAACCATATCCTAGAGGTGCATGCAATCACCGGTAGTATGCCCATCCAGTTCGTGGAACATGTAGTATTTTCCGGACCTACGCTCCCGCTTCGTAAGATCCCTCCTTGCCGATTTCTGATAAGGGAGTTGCCCTTTGTGTCCAGATAAATCTGTTCCAAGCTTTCCATCAAATCTAAATAAGAAGAGACTTTGGCTCCCATTCTTTCCTTTGCCTTTTCGATCCATCGTCCATTTTCCATTTACCCTTATCCTTCTTGGACCCTTCTCCAGACGGTCCTTCACCTCGCACAGCATTTACGTCCTGTTTATCGGTCCGTCCATCCTCCTAACATAGGAACCTCTCCGCTTCATGGTAAAATTCCCCGAGATCCATTGGTGGATTCCATTCTAGTGCAACCTTAAAGTCCGTCTTGTCGGTAATTCCTAGATACTGCCCGTAATAAGACTATTGATGGATCTGACCGATCCACCGAAGCGACTACCACATTAAATCGTGTCAAGAAACTCCTTAGGGACTCTCATGTCCATTGCTTTAGCATCGTCAATGTCATCACATTCTTGGGCCGTGAAATATGGACCCGAAATTGCTTTACGAACCGATCCACCAGCTCGTTTCATGTCCAGATTGCACTATTCTCTAGCTTCCTAAACCAAAACGAAGCTAGTTCCGTCAAGTATAAAGGAACATCTTGCCATAACTTCCTCCGATGCCCACAGCACTTCCATATGTCAGATATACCTCATCAAGTGCACTGTAGGATCTGACTTTTTGTCATACACCTCCGGTGTTAGTAGTTTAAACTCTAGTAGATTCCTAGCTTGCCTGATATTTGAAGAGAACAGACTCCGATTGACATCCTCCAAACACCTGTTGGACAATCCACCTCTCATCACCCAACGTACCAACTTAGCAATCCTTTCGTTCTCATCCATAGGTAGTCTCCAATCCATATTATCAACCAGCCTCCCGACTCCGCGAGGGTATTCCGAAACATACTCCTTCGGACGTGCATCCGCATTCTGATCTGCATAAACATGCATAGCGTCAACCACTGACCTACCGACATCCAAACCTGCCTGCCTCGGAGGCATGCCCCAAGCCTTGGGGGTTCGGTACCGACCCATCTGGGGGGATCAGTGTCGATCCCATGATGTTGTCCAAGGGCTGCCGCTGGCTACTCCACTGCGATCTCATGCCTATTGGCTCCATTTCCATGCTCCCCGTTCTAATTTTCTGCAGCTCCTGCTGCTCCAACTCCTTGATTCGAATTTCCAGTGGCTCCTACCACTCCTACCTGTCTAATTTTTCTAAGGAAATTCTACATCATTTCCTCTTGCCTCTTCATCATCCTCTCCTCCATTGCATCCAACTTCGCCTCCATCTCGTTCTTGGTGATGTAGACAGAGAGTTGATTAGCTTCTGAGGAAGCCTCCTGACTTTCTCCACGGTGACTCCTATCTGCAAGCGCTCTCCATGTAGATTGCCTAACCATTGCTTCCTAGTTCCAAGTATCTAAGCTTCTAAATCCATGGGTGCAAGTAACTCTCAATGAAAGCACCAAAATGTTAATGTCAAAAATGGTGCCAACACCCTAAACAGTATAAAAGCAACAAAATGTTTAATAACCTACTCCCGACAGAATGAAGTAAAGAATAAAGTATAAAGAACAACAAATTAAATTGAAAGAAATAAACACAGAAAGTTTTATGGTGGTTCGGTTGACTCTGGCCTACGTCTAGTCCAATAAATTTTCTTTTATTATATTGTAGATTACAATTACAGTTTGGATGATAGTCTAATAATAATAACAATAAAGGAAGACCAAAAAGAAGATCCCAAAATGAGTGTCATACCTACTGTATTTATAGGGGAAGATGTGAAAATATCCAACTGAAAACTCCACTACAAGATATCAAGACCAGGCCGACCCCACGCACCAAAAATAGGCCATAATGAGCACACTTTTAGGGATCAACGCCGATCCCTATAGGGGGTCGGTTTTGATCCACAAGATAGGAGAGTGGGGCCCAACGATCCATCCTAGGGGTCCTTCTTACTGTTTACTTCGTGTTTCTTTAGTTGTTCCACGATGTTGCCAAAATTGGAGATATCAATCGATTTCCAATGAGTTGAGCTACTGAGTTAAGTGTTCATAGCCATAGTGATCCGATCTGATCCCCTACCTAGGGGAAGGCATAGGTATTGATCCCTTTCCTAGGAGAAGGGATATGTATCAATCCCCTGCCTAGGGGAAGCACCAATCCATACTTAGGCAATTCCGGGATGCCATTCGTCTGAATCCGCTCGATTAACAACCATAGCCTTGGTTATACCTGATTTCCAAACCTAATAATCCCCCCTTCGGACTTCCTTCCTTGGTGATTACAAAATTCGTTTAGGTAAATCTACCCGTATACTGCTTGGTTAAAAGGCGGGTTAACAGATGGTGATGATGAGATTGCCAATTTCAGTGATGCTTTCAGAGGGAAGATAGAACAGTAGATTCTGGGGTTTTAGGAAGATGAATAGCAAAAGATAGTGAAGAAAGTAATGTATGAAGGAGTGATGAACTATGCTCGAGGATTTAAATATGTATGGAGTTGGATTCTCTCATGATTAAGGCCAAAGATGTATGTTAAAAGATAATCATGTTATAAATAGGTTTAAAATATGAGGTCAAATGAAAATTTTCTAATTTATTTTATTTTTCTTTTAAATAATTTATACCCTTATCCACTTTATCACCTGACCACTGTTCAATCTCCGATTGAAATGCCACTCGAGACTTTTAGTCCAAAGTTTATTTTATCCTTTTAATGATTTTTTTTCATTAAAATATCGCTTTTCAATTTTTAACAAATATAAAATAATTGTGTTATTTCCAAATAAATTCCAAAATTTATTTTTATTGAATCAAATTCAATAAAAATTGTCAAGTTTATTTTGTAATCTTATTTATTATTATTTTTAACTCTATATCAAATAATATATTTTCCATGAGTTGAATTCCATTTAATTTTGAATTTTTTTCAATTCAAAACATCAATAATTCATTTATTTATTTAAAATTCCCAATAAATATTCAAATTGAATATTATTAAAATCGATAAACTAACAGGATGTTACATGGATGATATTTGATATGGTTTGTTATGGTTGTTATGTATAAAAGGTAACTATTGTTTGAATTTACTAGTTTGTCTAAGGAATTCAAGGGGGCGGGGGTGATAGAGTTAGGGGTATGTCCTTGTGGCAATTATGTAATTTGTTATATATATTTAACCCGGTAATCAATCTTGTAATGAATAAAAGTTGTTTTCTTTCTATTATATACTTGATATAATGTGTTATATTAATTAATTAATTTAACTAAAATTATATTTAATAGAAAATCCATAAATGGTATGTCTTGTGATAGTAGTTACAAAGAGTTGTAACCGTGAGTAATTTATCACAATGAAATCAAATCTACCATTTTAAATAGTCCTAGTCAAGATGCATCGATATTGAATATCTATGTATCCATTGAGACTAGAGTACGTGATGCTCTCCAAATGTTGGGTAGTGTATTACTCATGGTTACTAGGGGCACCTAGGGGTTGCGTATTGATAGTTGTTGGATAACTATGGAATAACTCAATCGATAATTTTCTATTGGTTAATATAACTAATGTCAATCAGAAAATATCGATGTGACTGATTTTCACAGATCTCTCGACTTAAGAATACTATCGATCTTCAATATGAAAGCTATGCTTTGATTATAGTCAAATCATGGCGAGGCGTCCATTGAGTGACTATAGTTGGGTCAAGTGGAAGTATTGGAAGTGGAGCACTGCTCAAGATTTGTCTCCTCGGTTGTATGGGGTTAGTATCAAGATCAACTCAAGTCAACTCAAAGTCAAAGTCTCTGGCCAGAGAAGTTCGGTTAATAATAATTGTTATTATTGAACCAAAGACTTTATGCTTGGACTATAGACTTAAATATGGATGATGTTGGAATTTTGATCATTACCAAATTCCATAAGTCCATAGTGATATAGTTTTGACGAAGAAAATTGGTGTAAATAAAAGTCACAAAAGGATAACGTTAACAAAGTGAAATTGGATTTTACCGAAACCAAGTAAGCGATAAATTAGGCCAAAATATCACACCACCTGCTAAGTGACGAGTGAACTTAAAATTCGAATAGTTCGATTTTAACTGCTGACCAAATTTATAACTAACGAGTCACACAACCGAAACGATGAATTCTTCTTTGATCAAACGATTTAATCATTTTATAATTATAATAAATTAATTAATATTTATGAAATATTAATTATAGAACTTTGATTATGATTTAAAGAATAAATATTATTTAATATACTTATAGTAGTTATAAATATATCAATCGATATACGATATCGATAAGCGATTAAATTGAATTTAATTAAATAATATTTTCTTTGGGCTCAAATGGGAGTTTGGCCCATTAAGATGGGTGGGATTTTTGGTTGCAATATGGACAATGTGGTTGCTCAAAATAGGGTAGAGAGGCTAGATTTTGGATGGCTTAGATTGAGGGAGAATTAGTATTAGACGAGATCCACTATTTTCTCTTTTCTATTCACTATTTAAGCATCGCTAATCCTAATTGAAAATGATCTTTTGCTGCCTCATCTTCCACCCATTGCTATCTGAAAATATGTCATAGGTGCTCTATCTTATCAAGCTCAAATCAGCTCAAAGTCGATCACTATCTGATAGTCAAAGGTCAACGGTTCAAGGATTAGCAATCTACAGAATCAGAAAATCTTTCAAAAGGGAGAATTCATCCTTTCAAGGTATGCTTTAAGGCTTTAGATATGATTTTTATCAAATTATAGTTTATAACTTTCTATATAATATTTTTCATTTATATATTATTATTTTATTGATAGTCGGGTGATGATTCTGATATGTATTAATGTTGTCATAAGTTAGTTTGGTTATATGTATGTATATATTTATAAATTAAAAAAATCAATTTTTTATATACAAATCAGATCAGTACATCCGCCTAAGACACACACACATATATATTAAATTATATATACATTATTTAATTATACATATATGGTTTATATTTAATTACAATATCATACTATGGTTAAAATTGATCATATAATTTTATTTATAAAACTTTATAGCAACTTTAATTTTCGATGTTAAGAAAAAAATTATAATTATTTATTATTCTTTAAGTCAATATGCTACATAAAAAAAATAACATAAATCAACTATGTTATGAAAATTATTTTTTAAATTTTATAAAATTAATTTAACATCAAATATGCTGTCTGCTAGAAAATAAAAATTTAAGAATCATTTTTATTAACTTTAATAACTACTATTCAAATCGATAGAAAATTAATAAATTAATTAAATATTAAATTTGATTGAAAAACATGGAAAAAATTTCAAACTTCAAAATATCATATATGATTTATAGGAAATTTAAAATTTGAAAAAATTGTTTTGAAATTAATTTTTTATTAATATTTTATATGATTTCGAATGAATATTCAAATTAAATATATTTCAAGTAATAAAATTAATAATATAATTTTTTTGTACACACAATCTAGAAATTATAAAATCACAATTTTTTATTTTGTTAATTAATATATATACACACATTATAAAAATATTTATGATTACATATATTATTTTAAACAAAATATTATTTTATCATTATATATACATTGGTGCATATATTATTCACATTTAAAAAATATATATTATTTTAATATTTAAATTACTTATTTATTTTTATATAACTATATTATAATAATATGCATATATATATTATTATTTTATTTATACATTTTATATATACATATCTATACATGTATGTATGTATTTAAATAATTTTACATTTACATAAAATTATTTAAACAAACCTAACGTATACGTTTATATATATATATATATAATATTGATATATAAGTAATAGTTTATATACGTGCATATATTTGGACAACATACACTGCATATTAGATGAGCTAACATATCTGTTGCGATGTAAATCCCAGCATTTATACACGAGCATGTTATACCTTACACGAGTTGACATGTTACACATGCACATACATACATACATACATACATACATATATATATATATATATGTTTACGATACACATATATGTGTATGTATTAATATATAAATTAAATAAACTCTATAATTTATAAATTTTTAATAAAATAAAGTATTTTATTTAAACAAAATTTAGAAATATTTTAAATGAATTAGACCTCATAGATCAAATATAGATCCAACATGGGATTTTTTTTTTTTGAAATTCACCCATAACGTCCGCTACGGGCTGGCTCAGTTCCAACAATGGTATCAAAGTGTAATACGCTATGCGGCCTATATTAGTCATATTAGGATTAACTAATTAAGCCACAGTCCACTTAGTATGGTGTCTAGAAATGTAATGTTTAGCATTGGGATTGGATAATAAAGTACCCTATCCTACCTGGTTACCAGCCTGGCCTGAAAGGGGAAGTGAGCCCAAAAGGTTGTCCCTAATAGAAGAGGTCCAATTTGAATTGAGCCTTGGGCTAATTTTCAAAATTTAAAATTTAAAAATATAAGATTTTTTAAATTTTGAAGTTAAATTTAAAATAAGATATACATATATTATAAAAGTTATAATATAATAAAGTTTTTCAAAATGTTTGAAAAATAATACGAATTAGTTTCAAAATTTAAAATTTATTAATAAGAATAATAAATTAATTAAATAAGTTAATTTATAAATAAATACATGTATAATATATATATGATATATGTTATGTTATCTTAAAATGTTTGAAATGATATAAGTGTACATGTATGTGTATATCAAATAAATTAAATGAAAGGTTAATTAATTGAATAATATACACATGTATATGATATATGTGATATACTATAAAGGTTATAATATATAATAAAATATTAAATATAAAAGTTATATTAATATAAAATTAATTAAAATGATAATTAATTAAAATTAATTTTAATATAATATTATACATCAGACTATTATATAAGTAATATGAAATGTAAAAGTTATAGAATAATAAAACTTATATAATATGAACGTATACTCTAAAGGTGAAACATTAAGAAACCCTAAATAGACTTAAGGAATAAATACATACGTAAATGTATGTATGCTGTGATTTTTGATGTGTCTGACGCTTATATCACAAGGGTATTTCAAAAGATATACCTTATTCCGTAAGTCGATGTCACTCAATATAATATATTAAAGATTATGAATCTTTAATATAATGTTGTCCTCTACTATATAATTACTTGCATACTCTTTAGTTAAGAAAACTCAAGCTAGGGATGTTATGTGTAGTATTATTAACAAATTGAATAGACGAGCAAAGATAACCATATGTATTTATTGAGAAAATTCAAGGTACATATACTATACATAGGCCGTCACGATATGACTGGTACAAGAGAATTTCATTTTAATTTGTTGAGAAAACTCAAGGGCAAAGTGAAATTAGGACAAGGAACAAATGGTTAGGAGATGTCCATCCTCCATGGAGCTATGGCTTGCTGTGAAAACTCAAGGTTAGAATTCCAAGATGGACGAGTCCTACCACCCACTAATGAAGTCGAAAGACTTCTATGTTTTTACTTAAGGTTTGGTAAAACATAAAAGACTAGTGGGAGCCATATATAAAATGAAATGATAATATTTTAACCTTTCTAATATTGTAAGAATGTATGCTATCTAAAGTTATAATAATCTACAATGGTAAATTTGTGTATTTAATACGACTGATAAAACATTTATCAATTAAGATATAAAAATGAACTAAATTGAAGATTGACAAATAGAAATATAATATATATATATATGTACATACATACACTTATTATTAAATACTTCTTGCATATTAATGTTTTCTATATAGGAAAATATTGCCAAGGACAATTTTATAGGCTTTTTTATTACCTAGGACAGCCCACCAATATTTTATTCTTAAGGACCAAATGTTAAAATAGTTTAAAAAGCCCTAACCGTCGCTCTTTCTCGTTTCTTCTCCGATCTCGAATTCAAATTGGTAAAAAACAACGAAAAATGAAACAAGAGCAGATGTGAATCAAATTCGAATTCAAATCAAAAAAAATGAAGCGGCTTGAATCGAGTTCTATCGAGTCGGATTTGCTGGAGTTGTAGTTCACGTTGCGGGTTTGAGGTGCTGTTTGTGGTAAGTAGTGGAAGGTTGCTTAATCGATTTGGATGATGGAGGTTTGGTGCAATAGTTGTTAGTCCCTGAGAAGTTGGTTTTGATGACAACAACCTTAGAATAAGATTATAAAATATAAATACTAACATTATTGTTTAGATATATATATGTATATGCAGGATATATATATATGTACCAAAGAATGAAGACTGTACAATATAGAGATTCAAGAACTGATGAACTCAAGATCGAAGATATCAAGATTCAAGACTCATGAGTATCAAGATTATCAAGAGTTTAAGATTTCAAGATAAGTAATTTAGTTAGGAATTTTGTTAAAACTCCTAGAAAAGCACTAACATCTTAAAATCCATTTTATTCGTGGAATGGAATCCACTTCAAGCCCGTTAAAGGGATGGAACCCTAAGTAGGATGGAACCTACGAAAAATCTAGTGGAACATTGTTTTGCATCCACTAACTTTTATTCAAATGTTTTACAAAATTATATCTTGTTTTCAAAATGAGTTCAAAATCTTCCTTTTTAAATCAAAAACATCTATCCTGGTTTTAAAATACTTTTAGCCTCAAAATAATCTTTATTTTCAATATCAAATTATCCTTGGTTTTAAACTATCTTTTAATTATAATATATTTAACTTTTAATATTTATACTTAGATTTAAATATAAAATTATAGTAAAATTTTATATATACCAAAATATTATTCTCTATACTTATTTATGTATTTTAACTATAGTTAAGTATATTTATAAAGTTTAAAATAGTTTTAATACAAGATAGAAGTTATTTTCAAAGAAAAAAAATAACTTAGGCTTGTCGACAACCCCAAGGACCCCTTGTCGACAAGGTGACAGTTTATTTCAAAAGATTGAATTTCAAAGGAAGTGTCTATTCGTCATATCCTTTCACGAATGAACATGGCTGTTGTTCTACTATATATTGGGGCTGTTTTAAATGAATTTACAATCATATTTTCTCTAATTTCACTCATCTTCTTCTTCCACATTTCTTTATATACATTTTTACCATTACTCTACCGAAATCACCATTGAATCTAACTAGATCATCTCTGGTTTGATTCTCTATCACTATCTCAACAAGATCCCAGTGCTATTCAGAGTTATAGACTTCTTTGTATTCAATCGAGCGAGAAAAGGTGTGATTGTAGCTTGGAAAATCAATCGGATGAACTTGTTGCCTGTAAATCAAGTATCTCTACCCAGAGGATTGTGAATCTGGAGCGGTGTACCTCGTGGACTTGAAATCGAGGGTGCAATTGAAAGAATTGATTTTGAAAGGAAATCCGTACTTGTGTTGCGGGACTTGATGTAGGGTAACTCCGAACAAGTATAAAATCCGGTGTGTTCTTTCCTTTATTGGTTTTACTTTATATCTGCATCCATGTTTGATTCTGTGATCATATATGTGTCTGAATATTGCATACATTTGTATTCAAATTAATATAAACTCAAAAAGAATTAGTAATTACTTAAAACACTATTCACCCCCCTCTAGTGTTAATTCTAGCCTTAAGATTCGTACTCCGCATTTCTCACATTTGGTATCAGAGCAAGGTTTTCAAAGTTTCATAATATGAATTTTGAAAAAGCTTTTAAAATGGCTATGTTTGAAAAACTTGTTAATACTAGTTTAGAAATATTCAGATCATCACTGTCTCATGAGTCTGCATATAATCGATATTCAAATTCAAGTTGTCTACCAAAATTGTATGATGTGCAGGAAACATGTTTTATGGGTGTTGAGGAATCAATCCACGGTGGACAAATTGTGCAGATCAAAGAGAATAAATGGATACTCGATAGTGGATGCTCTAGACATATTACTGGTAATCCGGATATGCTGAATGATATAACATACAAAGACGGAGGACTGGTTAACTTTGGAGACAACTCAAAAGGATATGTGATTGGCATCGGCAATGTCGGTAACTCTGAAACTCCTATTATTACTAATGTTTTGCTAGTTAAGAATATGAAACATAATCTGTTAAGTATTAGTCAACTTTGTGATAAACGATATAAAATTAAATTTGAAAAAGATAAGTGTCACATTGAAGATAATAATTCAACCATAATATTTGAGGGAATTAGGAAAAAGAATATTTATATTCTTAGTATGAAAGTTTCAAATGATAACCTGTGTCTTTTGGCAAATACAAGTGACCCTTGGATTATGCATAAGAGATTTGGGCATTTGAATTTCAAACTCTTATCTAGACTGTCAAAACATGATCTAGTAAGAGGTCTCCCTAAAATGAATTTTAAAGTAGATAGTTTATGTGATGCATGTCAATTAGGAAAACTTAAAAAAAGTTCCTTTAAATTAAAAGATATGATTTCAACTTCAAAACCTCTTGAATTATTTCATCTAGATTTATTTGGTCCATCTCAAATTCAGTCAATAAATCACAGTAAATATGTTTTCGTAATTGTAGATGATTATTCTAGATTTACATGGACAATATTTTTGAAACATAAAAGTGATACTTTTGAAAGTTTTAAGAACTTTACAAAAAGGATTCAAAATCAAATTTCTGTAAAAATTATAACCATCCGTAGTGATCACGGTGGTGAATTTGAAAATGAAAAGTTTGAGGAATTCTGCAATAAAAAGGGAATAACTCACAATTTTTCATTTCCAAGAACTCCACAATAAAATGGAGTAGTAGAACGTAAAAATAGGATGATTCAAGAGTGTGCGAGAACTATGTTTTCCGATAGTAAATTACCAAAACATTTTTGGGCAGAAGCAAATGCTACCGCCTGTTATATTTTAAATAGAATTTTAATTAGACCTTTAACTGATAAGACATCTTATGAACTTCTTCATGGAAAGAAACCTAAGATATCTTATTTTATAATTTTTGAAAGTAAATGTTTTATTTTAAATACAAAAGATAACTTAGATAAATTTAATCCTAAATCCGACAAAGGTATCTTTATCGGATATTCTAATAGAAGCAAAGCATACAGAGTGTTTAATTTAAGAACTAACACCATTGAAGAAACAATGCATGTTTCATTCGATGAAAATCTCAAAATTTTTGAAGATACAAATGATGAAGAGGATTTAATTACTCAAAATCAGGAGTCAACTGAAACTAATAATGAAATTAATCATCCTAATAAAAAGATTAAACTTTTAAAAGATCATCCTATAGAAAATATACTAGGAGATATGCAATTTGTTGTTACAACTAGAAATCAACTAAGTAAAATGAGCAATGTTGCCTTTATATCAACTATTGAACCCAAAAATTCAAAAGAAGCATCAACTGATGATTCATGGATTTTGGCTATGCAAGAAGAACTAAATCAATTCACTAGAAATGATGTTTGGGAACTTGTTCCTAGACCTGAAAATAAAACTATAATTGGAACTAAATGGGTTTATAAAAATAAAATGAATGAACACGGTGAGGTTGTTAGAAATAAAGCCCGGTTAGTCGCTCAAGGTTATTGTCAAGAAGAAGGAATAGATTGTGATGAAACCTTTGCTCCCGTAGCAAGACTAGAAGCCATTAGGATTCTACTTGCTTTCGCAAATCATAATAATTTCAAATTATTTCAAATGGATGTTAAAAGTGCCTTTTTAAATGGATTTGTAAAAGAGGAAGTATATGTTGAACAACCACCACTTTTTGAAGATGAAAAAATACCAAATCATGTTTACAAACTTAAGAAAGCTCTATATGGTCTAAAACAAGCTCCTAGAGTCTGGTATGATAGACTAAGATCTTACTTATTACAATCAAACTTTGAAATTGGTAAAGTAGATAATACTCTTTTTACTAAAAAGAAATAAAAATGATATTCAACTAGTACAAGTTTACGTAGATGATATCATTTTCGGATCAATTAATTTTGAAATGAATAAAGAATTTTCTGAAATAATGATAAAAGAGTTTGAGATGAGTCATATGGGTGAATTAAACTTCTTTCTAGGATTGCAAATAAAACAATTAGATAATGGTATCGTTATCAGTCAAGAAAAATATGCTAAAGACCTAGTTAGTAAATTTGGTTTGACTACTGCAAGTGGAAAACCCACTCCCATGGCAACCAATGTGTAACGACCCGGAATTTTCGAACCCGAAAATTCCAGATAGTTAGAAGAAAAAGAAAGAGATAGAAGGAAGAAACAGAAAGAAGAAAGAAGAACAGAGAACACAACATCTCACATTCGCAGCGGATTAAATATAATAACAAATAATAATATCAGTTATACAAGGAAAACTGTATTTGTTAATTACATTTTAATACATCAGAGTTACAACATTCACAAATGTACTAGACAGTTAGAATTAACATGTCTCAGACAACTATAATATATCACAGCGGAATATACTCCATACGTTCCTGCCATCCAGCTCGCCTCCTGAGCTCCAAAACGTCCTTACCTGAAATCTGTAATACTCGGTCTGACCCGAGCATTACATCAAAGTAACACCCGGGTCAGGCTGGAAACCAGCGTGAGTAAACTCATCTAACAAGAAATTTCAATCCATAGAACTTATTTAAACCCGGGGTAACTCGTACCTTACTATAAGTAAACAACTTATATAGTCAACGCTTATTTTCACAAACAATATCTAAGTATCCAACTTAGTTTAAATGGTCCATACTATTCCAAACCAGCCTATTGACTTCACATATCAATCCATAAAGAATTATGGAAGATTCCAAATCGAAGTGGTTTCGGGTATTTACTGATACCCGACCCCGGTCTCTTCGATTCCAATGTCATTATTAATCCACGTTATTTAAACTTTAAACCATACAATTTATATAAAGGATATCATACAACAATTCAACTCAGATAGGTAATCTACATTATCTCAGTATACCCATTTATATCACATCACAATCGATCATCATAGATAAAATCAATCCAAGACATCCAATATCATTCAACCATCCATAACAAGATTTATTAGATATGTAATCCCTAATTAATCTAATTAATCTCCAATTAAATTAATTACCAACTTTAAATCATTTAGATTACCTTAATCCTGCATACTCAACATTTATTAATTTCAACCCAATTAATAAATCATTCTTTAATTATCCATCTTAATTAATCATCCTTGATTAAATATCCTTTAATTATATTAAGTAATTAACCCCATAGATTAATTAGCCTTAATCATTCACATTAACCTTTAATTAATCTCCTTAATTAATTAATCACATAACTAATGATTCACTAATTACTTAATTAAGGTAATTATTTAAGAATTAATCACTTAACCCTACTTAATCAATCATTAATTAACTACAAACCATTTAATTAATCATTCCTTAACTACCTTATAAATTCATTAAATTAATCTTTAATTACAGATTAATTTATTCTTAACTATTAATTAATAAACCTTAATTATTAATTAATAAACTTAATTACAAATTTATTTAATTAATTCTTAATACTTTATTAATTAACCCTTAATTATCAAATAATTAATTATTAATCAAAATCTTAATTACCTTTAACAAATCATTTTCCTTTGTTAATTACTAAATCACATTATAAACTTAACCTTTAATTAACACTTAATTATATTTATAAAGTGATTAGATTTTAAAACATTTTATTTAAGTTTTTAACAAACTTAAATTTAACAAACATACCATTAAAATAAGGTTTAGAAAAGTTTTAAATATAGAACTATCTTTAAAATTTCAACTTTTATTTCTTTTATAAAAAAAAACTTTAAAACGTGCTTACCACCTTCCTTCACGATTCTTGCTTGGGGTTAAACCCGCATTCTACTCGAGACTGTCTCGAGTTCCCTCCCAGCTTCTTCTTCTTCCCTTAGTTTCTATTTTTTTATAAAAACCAACTTAACTGATAAAACAACCCTCACGAACACGAGCGAACTCGAGCTACACCCCGTGACAACCATCTTCCTGCTCGAGATCTCACTCGAGTTACTCATGCACCTTCCACCTGACACAGATACACGCCGTGCACGTGTACGAACGTTCGCCATTGCTCCGGCGATCTCAACTACCTCCGGCAAGTCGTAAATCAACTCGACATTCATTTACGATCATACAAACCAACGTATATAGCCTAAATCGAATTCGAGTGTTCAACTCGAATCAGAAGTTCGTCAACGCCTGGAAGAAACGCCTCGCCATCGTGCCTCCGACCACCATTCCACCTGAAACTCTGGTCACGTCATCGCAAAGCCTCCACGCATCCATCCCCAATACTCCGAAGACACTCGATCCACCATGGATGTTCCAGTCGTCACATTTCCACCACGACCAAAACAAACGCTTAAACCCTAGATCGATCAGATTCCAACTCCTCGACCATTGGAAAAATTCCACATCATTTTTCCCCTCTCCAACAACTCATAAGCAAGCTTCGACCAAGATTCTAACTCCAATCCTCACGCCGATCAACGGCAAATCACCAAAACCCCCAAAACGTTCAAACCCAGAATTCATACGAGTTATCCAACTAAAAATTTCCAAATGCATATCAAAATTCATAATTTTCTCTCATGATTACATGCATGCTATTCAAAATAGAATTTAAGATAGTTAACTTTTTATCAAAATTTAAGTTTCACTGTTAAATTTTATTTTAACCATGATTTATGGTATTTAAAAATCCTGGATCTATCTTATAGTCTTCATCATACACTTACAAACCACTTTCATTCAAATACTTAAGCCTAATATGGATTGGATTTGTAGATATTGAAATTTTTAAGCAGAACATTAACAGAGCACAATTGAATGTATATAAACAGACAAGCTCCTAACATATTCATACCAATTCATTCAGATTCAAGCAAGGAAATTTTGATATAAGTAAATATCATCACATGCATGGCAGTGAAACCATATCAAACTGTTTTAAAAAGAATTTTACCCACTTGTATTTGGATAACAGAGAATAAAGCTTTTCCCTTTGATCTGAATCTTTATTCTTCTGAATTTAGAAGCCTGAATCTTGCTTTCTTCAGTTGAATTGGAAGTTGTTCGATTATATTGATCTCTCTCTGCTTTAGTTCAGTTTGAAGACTTTGGTTTGGAATCAGTTTGAAACTGTTGAATCATGCTCAGTTGAATCATTGTTGAGTTGTTTTGAACTTGCATTTGATTTGCTTCAGGTTTTAATTTTGATTTCCAGGCTTTGAATTTTGTTCTCAGGTTGAAATTTAATTTCTAGTTTGATTCCTTAAAGCTTTGAATTGCTGAGATGATCTTGATGTTGCTCAGGTTTGGTTGATCCGTAGTTTGATTTGTTTTGATTCCCAGGTTTGATTTCTTTACTGTTTTTGATTTTTCTCTTTATTCCCAGATTTGGTTTGAGAAGTATATTTTTTTTTTAGAAAGTGACAATAGGAATGGATATGGAGGTGAATGGTATAAGTTAATATAGGTTTAAATTAAATTTTATTAAAAATAAAAAGGAAAATAAAATAAAAGTAGACACTTGTCATTTCCCTTAGATAATTAGCTAACACATGTTATTAAGAATGATTACAAGTTAACACATGTTACTTTCATGCAAAATTAGATTTTTAAATGTTTTAGAAAGATTTTTATAATTGATTCCCTAATTTAATTTAAAAACAAATTCCTTTAAAAAGAAAATAATATAAATAATTTATGTTCTAAATAAAATTAAATAAAATACATTTAAAACCAAAGTATTATTTAAGATATAAATAACTATCTTTTGAATTTCAATTTAAATATCCAAATTCAAATAAAATTTCAAATTCAAACTAAAAATCAATTTGATATATACATGTATTTTTAACAAATCCAAATTAAATTTGTAAATAATAATCCATTTATATAAATAAAAATAATACATTATTATTGTTTCGGAAACAACAATTTTTACCAATTTTAAATAATTATAAAGGAGATTATCAAATACATATCTATCCAGATATCTTTTAATTATCAAAATTTCATTTATTAATCCAAATAAAATCAGTATTTCTATTTATTAACCCAGTTAATTATCAATTAACAGATGTTCCAAAATCCGGGTTATCACATTCCTCTCCCCTTAGAATCTTTTCGTCCTCGAAAAGGAACGAAGCCAGAATTTATTATTTACTTTTTATCAGATAAATTTCTTTTGATCATATTTAAAATACTTTAAAATCTATATAGTATTACAAAAATAGTTTTTATAAAAATAGTTTTTATAACTAGATGTTTTAACAAATCCATCCTCGTTCTCACAGAAATTCGGTCATACGTTGATCAGGCGTACGACTGAAAATCTATAAGTACTCGGTAAACCCGTTTTCAACACCCAGTGAAAATATTTGAAAAATAATTTATTGAAAATATAGAAAACCTTTTTTTTGGAAATAGAGGAAACATCTTTGGTGAGAATGCTCTGGAAATCATCACTCCCATCCATGGTCACAGTTACATCACGGGTTACGTTGCCATCGCAGCAAAAGTCCATGTAACTGATAACAGCATGGAACCCACAACAGATCGCAGTTACATCCAGGGTTACGTTGCCATCACAGCAAAAGTCCATGTCACTGTTGGCTCTCAGCGGCACACACGATTTCGCTGTCAAAATGAAACTTCTCCCACATAGGTCGCAGTCTACCGATATAAAATCAAACGCAGACTGTTGGCTCTCAGCGGCACAAACGACTTTCGCTATGTTACCATAGTGTCACAGTCTACCGATATAAAATCAAACGTAGACAGTTGGCTCTCAGCGGCACACATGACTTTCGCTATGGTCTGCAGTAGATCGCAGTGACATCGAGTTAAACTGTCGTCACAGCATAACCCAAATGCCTCTGTGGGCACCAGCCCCTCGACTTTCGCTACAAAAATAATCCTCAGGAACTAGTTTATTCCGGACTCCTCACAGGATCAACTTTAGAAACCCCCCTTGGGGCTCAAGGCAGTACCACCCAGTGGCACTCCTGAGAAGTTCATTTCAAGGAAGCGCCTTTTTCCCCAGAGCTATACTCAAAACATTTTATACTATACATTTATAGTATCTTCAAATCATACCCTTTATGATTTATCAAAATCTCCTTTACACAAAATCGATTACCAAAATCGATAATTCCCAAATTAGGCTTTCCAAATCCAAAATTGATTTTCCCAAAAATCAAAAGCCTTTTCCAAATTCTTAGGTTCCCAAAACCTTTTCCAAAATCATTCTCATAAGATCCTCTATATATATAGATATAGATATATATAACTTTTAAAATCTTTGGATCATTTCAACTTTGTATAAAACCTCTTTTATACTTCAAATATTTCAAAACCCTTTTCTTTTAGCAATAGATTCAACAAGGGAAGATTTACCTTATATAACAAGGATATATAACTTTATTTTATTCTAAATCAAATATTCACATTTGATAAATCTTTTATAAAGTTATTAACCATATTTCTTTTCAAAAACCATTTTACATTTCTTATCCACAAATCTTCAATATCAATTTCATTCAAATCCGTACGATGTACACATATCATCCGTACACAATATCAATCTGATCACTCAATCGATCACACAATTTCACTTCCGAACTAGTATCGTCCACCCGACTTCCTAGTGCGGACTCAGATCTGGTTTCTTGATTAGAAACCGTCATTCTCCTTGCATAGTCGTAGCTATGATAGAGAATATCCAGAACCAATCAACAATCCATATCCAGGTTCGCCGTCGAAAATCGAACGAAAAATCCCAACTCGGATCGATAATACTATCTCGAAATTTTGTGTTCGAATCTGGATCAAATCACTATGCGAATAGAATAATATACGTACATCCTACGTATTTAACTTTATTGATTATTAGCCAAATCAATTCTCTTTTCTATTCACATTTCCTTTAATTCCATTCACTTATTCTCAATTGCTTCCATTTCCAATTGATTTATTACTTTAATTACAAACAGTTTGAACTCTGACCAATTTAAATTTAAAAATAACTTGAAAAAGTTTAAAATAGATAAGCAGTTGAAAAATAGTTATTAGTTTGTAAAATAGCTGTAAAATAGTTAAGTAGGTATAAAATAGTTAGATAATTGCAAAATAGTTAAATAGTTCCAAAATAATTGTAAAATAAGTATAAGATAGTTTGGGGTTTAAGAAGAAAGATTGTATAGTAAATAGTTTGAAAAAAATAGGTTTATATTAAAACAATTTACTTTGAAACTAGTCCAGAGTCAAACCGTTCAATTCCCCATCAATTCAATTTAAATTTCTACTTCCATTTAAATTGACTCAATACTTCAATTTCCATTGAATTTAATTCAATCCTAATTCAAGTTGAATTAATCTTAGTTCCTTTCCAAATTCAAATCAAATTCCATTTGATTTTAAACATATTCACTTTAATTACAATTTCAAATTATTCAAACTAATTTCAAATTGAATCCACTTCAATTTCAAATCATTTCAATTTCTATGTGAATTAATCCCAATTTCCCATTTGAATTTGAACTCATTCAATCTTCAATTTTTATTTCAAATTAATTCAATTCAAACCCTCCATTTGAATTTTAAACTTATTCATCTTAAATCACAATTCCCATTTATTTAAATCAATTTCAGTTGAACTAATTCAATTTAAATCTCAAATTTAAACTATCTCGAATTATATAAATTCGAGTTAAATTTTAAATGTTGATTTAATCCTTTAAATCAAATTAACCTTTACTTTTAAATCAAATCAACCTTAATTTTTAATTTAACAACTTAAATCTTTAAACCATTTAATTCTGAACCCAAATTCCAAAATTTTATTTTAAAATTATCTTTACTTAACTTATTACAAAGTTCAAATAAGAATTCAAAACAATTTATTCTTCAGATTCCAATTTATTATCCATTTCTAACTTTAAAATAAATTCTTAGTTTCATAGATTATTTATAACAATAGAATGATATCAGGATAAATAAACATCCAAATTCATCCAAACACCAATTAACAACATCCCATTTCAATTTCCAGATCTCAAACCCATTTTGAGATTACTCATAACTCCCATTTAAACCCAACCATTTAACTTCTCAAGTTAAATTTTAATTTCATCTTGAAATTTCTAATTCAAGTTGTTCATTCTAAACTCATTTAACTTCCCTTAAGTTAAATTTACTTTAATTTAGTCAACTTGACCTAATTTGAATTCCCATTTAAATTCAAAAACTTATCACTTTGGGTTTTCATATCACATTTCAATTTAAAACTTAACACTAAGAGTTATTTCAAATCATCCTTGATATTATGTATATCCTCATATATACATTTTCTTTACATACCAAGTTATACCTTAAATTTTTAAACCACCTTTGGTTTTAATTCAAAACAAATTTCTTTAAAACAATTTCAGGTTTTTTTTTTTCTAAACTTTAGATTTACAATTTTTAAATTATCTTTAATTCCAATTTATAAGTCATACTCACCTAAATGTTTACTTCCCTAAACATTTCATTTTTAAATACAACAACCATATATGATAATAACCAAGATTATCATATCTAGAAACCAATTCGCTATTATCTTTATTCTGAAAATACTTCCGTAAACTCAAGATTTTTATTTCAGTTTGGATCCATTTCAAACTTATCTTCATTTAATTTCAATTTGGTTGTATTACCACTTAATTCTTATTATTTTATTTAATTCCAATGATTCAACACCAATTTCTTTAATATATTAAAAGAAATATTGCTTTATATATCAAATATAATCTTATATAAAAATCATTTGAAATCTTTATATATGAAAATAACAAATACGCTCTCATATATATATATACACTCAACTCGTTCTAGGGTACCATTGACCCTATCCTTAACGAGTAATCTCAACAGAGCCAAGGTTTTCGCTTAACCTTCAGCTCTGATACCAACTGTAACGTCCTAGGCTTTTCAACCTTCAGCAACGGTTCACGACCGGTAGGCTTTTCAACCATCCCAGCCCCGCTGTGGCTTACAGTGATACCTCGGGTTTGCTTTTACGGCCACCCTCTCGAGTCGCAACCAACCCCAAAAGGCCTTATACTACCCCCGGGGACATGTAGGGGTAAGAGTCTCCCGTTCGCCACCTAACGCAAAGCGAGAACCCCCTATCACGCTGTAATGTAGCAAACCCGATCCCGGTCTCTTCGATTCCAATGTCATTATTAATCCACGTTATTTAAACTTTAAACCATACAATTTATATAAAGGATATCATACAACAATTCAACTCAGATAGGTAATCTACATTATCTCAGTATACCCATTTATATCACATCACAATCGATCATCATAGATAAAATCAATCCAAGACATCCAATATCATTCAACCATCCATAACAAGATTTATTAGATATGTAATCCCTAATTAATCTAATTAATCTCCAATTAAATTAATTACCAACTTTAAATCATTTAGATTACCTTAATCCTGCATACTCAACATTTATTAATTTCAACCCAATTAATAAATCATTCTTTAATTATCCATCTTAATTAATCATCCTTGATTAAATATCCTTTAATTATATTAAGTAATTAACCCCATAGATTAATTAGCCTTAATCATTCACATTAACCTTTAATTAATCTCCTTAATTAATTAATCACATAACTAATGATTCACTAATTACTTAATTAAGGTAATTATTTAAGAATTAATCACTTAACCCTACTTAATCAATCATTAATTAACTACAAACCATTTAATTAATCATTCCTTAACTACCTTATAAATTCATTAAATTAATCTTTAATTACAGATTAATTTATTCTTAACTATTAATTAATAAACCTTAATTATTAATTAATAAACTTAATTACAAATTTATTTAATTAATTCTTAATACTTTATTAATTAACCCTTAATTATCAAATAATTAATTATTAATCAAAATCTTAATTACCTTTAACAAATCATTTTCCTTTGTTAATTACTAAATCACATTATAAACTTAACCTTTAATTAACACTTAATTATATTTATAAAGTGATTAGATTTTAAAACATTTTATTTAAGTTTTTAACAAACTTAAATTTAACAAACATACCATTAAAATAAGGTTTAGAAAAGTTTTAAATATAGAACTATCTTTAAAATTTCAACTTTTATTTCTTTTATAAAAAAAAACTTTAAAACGTGCTTACCACCTTCCTTCACGATTCTTGCTTGGGGTTAAACCCGCATTCTACTCGAGACTGTCTCGAGTTCCCTCCCAGCTTCTTCTTCTTCCCTTAGTTTCTATTTTTTTATAAAAACCAACTTAACTGATAAAACAACCCTCACGAACACGAGCGAACTCGAGCTACACCCCGTGACAACCATCTTCCTGCTCGAGATCTCACTCGAGTTACTCATGCACCTTCCACCTGACACAGATACACGCCGTGCACGTGTACGAACGTTCGCCATTGCTCCGGCGATCTCAACTACCTCCGGCAAGTCGTAAATCAACTCGACATTCATTTACGATCATACAAACCAACGTATATAGCCTAAATCGAATTCGAGTGTTCAACTCGAATCAGAAGTTCGTCAACGCCTGGAAGAAACGCCTCGCCATCGTGCCTCCGACCACCATTCCACCTGAAACTCTGGTCACGTCATCGCAAAGCCTCCACGCATCCATCCCCAATACTCCGAAGACACTCGATCCACCATGGATGTTCCAGTCGTCACATTTCCACCACGACCAAAACAAACGCTTAAACCCTAGATCGATCAGATTCCAACTCCTCGACCATTGGAAAAATTCCACATCATTTTCCCCTCTCCAACAACTCATAAGCAAGCTTCGACCAAGATTCTAACTCCAATCCTCACGCCGATCAACGGCAAATCACCAAAACCCCCAAAACGTTCAAACCCAGAATTCATACGAGTTATCCAACTAAAAATTTCCAAATGCATATCAAAATTCATAATTTTCTCTCATGATTACATGCATGCTATTCAAAATAGAATTTAAGATAGTTAACTTTTTATCAAAATTTAAGTTTCACTGTTAAATTTTATTTTAACCATGATTTATGGTATTTAAAAATCCTGGATCTATCTTATAGTCTTCATCATACACTTACAAACCACTTTCATTCAAATACTTAAGCCTAATATGGATTGGATTTGTAGATATTGAAATTTTTAAGCAGAACATTAACAGAGCACAATTGAATGTATATAAACAGACAAGCTCCTAACATATTCATACCAATTCATTCAGATTCAAGCAAGGAAATTTTGATATAAGTAAATATCATCACATGCATGGCAGTGAAACCATATCAAACTGTTTTAAAAAGAATTTTACCCACTTGTATTTGGATAACAGAGAATAAAGCTTTTCCCTTTGATCTGAATCTTTATTCTTCTGAATTTAGAAGCCTGAATCTTGCTTTCTTCAGTTGAATTGGAAGTTGTTCGATTATATTGATCTCTCTCTGCTTTAGTTCAGTTTGAAGACTTTGGTTTGGAATCAGTTTGAAACTGTTGAATCATGCTCAGTTGAATCATTGTTGAGTTGTTTTGAACTTGCATTTGATTTGCTTCAGGTTTTAATTTTGATTTCCAGGCTTTGAATTTTGTTCTCAGGTTGAAATTTAATTTCTAGTTTGATTCCTTAAAGCTTTGAATTGCTGAGATGATCTTGATGTTGCTCAGGTTTGGTTGATCCGTAGTTTGATTTGTTTTGATTCCCAGGTTTGATTTCTTTACTGTTTTTGATTTTTCTCTTTATTCCCAGATTTGGTTTGAGAAGTATATTTTTTTTTTAGAAAGTGACAATAGGAATGGATATGGAGGTGAATGGTATAAGTTAATATAGGTTTAAATTAAATTTTATTAAAAATAAAAAGGAAAATAAAATAAAAGTAGACACTTGTCATTTCCCTTAGATAATTAGCTAACACATGTTATTAAGAATGATTACAAGTTAACACATGTTACTTTCATGCAAAATTAGATTTTTAAATGTTTTAGAAAGATTTTTATAATTGATTCCCTAATTTAATTTAAAAACAAATTCCTTTAAAAAGAAAATAATATAAATAATTTATGTTCTAAATAAAATTAAATAAAATACATTTAAAACCAAAGTATTATTTAAGATATAAATAACTATCTTTTGAATTTCAATTTAAATATCCAAATTCAAATAAAATTTCAAATTCAAACTAAAAATCAATTTGATATATACATGTATTTTTAACAAATCCAAATTAAATTTGTAAATAATAATCCATTTATATAAATAAAAATAATACATTATTATTGTTTCGGAAACAACAATTTTTACCAATTTTAAATAATTATAAAGGAGATTATCAAATACATATCTATCCAGATATCTTTTAATTATCAAAATTTCATTTATTAATCCAAATAAAATCAGTATTTCTATTTATTAACCCAGTTAATTATCAATTAACAGATGTTCCAAAATCCGGGTTATCACACAATGAGTACCTAAGTAAAGAAGATCTCTCGAAATATGTAGATAAAAAATTATATAGAGGAATGATTGGATCACTACTCTATATCACTACTAGTAGACCCGATATCATGCATAGTGTTTGTCTTTGTGCAAGATATCAATCCCAACCTAAAGAGACCCACTTAAAAGCTGTAAAACGTATCATAAGATATGTTAAACACACCTTTGATTATGGCTTATTTTATCCTAAAAATGATTCTTTTGAATTAATATCTTACTGTGATGCTGAATATGCTGGTTGTAAATCAGACCGAAAAAGTACAAGTGGAACTTGTCACTTTTTGGGGCATTTTCTGGTTTACTGGTTTAGTAAAAAGAAAAACATAGTTTCTTTATCAACAACCGAAGCAGAGTATATTTCTGCTGCTTTGGCTTGTTCTCAAGTAATATATATGCAACAAACTTTAAAAGATTTTGGTTTAAATATCTCAAAATCACCAATTTATTGTAATAATACTAGTGCAATAAATTTACCCAAAAATCCTACTCATCATGCTCGAACTAAACATATTGGTATCAAACATCATTTTCTCATAGAATATAAGTAAGGAAGTAATTACTCTCGATTATATCAATTCCGAGAATCAAATTGCTGATATCTTAACAAAACCCTAAAATGAATCTATATTTACTAAATTAAGAAGAGAATTAGGTATTTGTTCAATAACTGAAATATAGAATATAAATATATAACAAGTATAATTAAAATTAAAATAAATCAAATAGCAAAAATATAAGTACCTTGTCGACAACCCTCCTTTACCCTTGTCGACATATAACGAATTTTTCTCTTTTTGAAATTTTCCCACCAAAATTCAAATGGGTGGTTATATATTCTTCTTATTTCGAAATTTTGTTCATTCTTTCTGTTCTTTCTCTGTTCTAACTTCTGAAAACATTAAAACAATGGCCTCCTCCTCCAAATCAAACAAAAATTCAACCTTTTCATTCCCTTCTCCTTCTACCGGACCATTTCAACGAACTACGCTTGCATGAGTGATGAAAATGGAGGTTTCCTTGAAGGATGCACTGCAACTTATGATTGAAATTCAAGTGGTGCAAATCAAAATGGCCAAAGAACAAGAACGGCAAGGCAAAATTCTTATAAACTAGCAAAAGTTTCTAATGGACAATCACGCCAATCCCATCTTGATCGATGAAGAGTACTCAAGTGTTCAAGTGCAAGAGGATAGCGAGGAAGAAGAAGAAGAAGCCCCCATGGAAGAAGAGCACGCTGAAGATGACGATAAGGTTGTTTGCGTTGGCGAAGTGTGCTTTGACAAGGATGGAAATCTAGTCGAACAACGTGGAAATTTATGTTTCCACTACCCAAATTGCTCGGTTCATAGATCTCCCATTGTCAAGGATACACATTAGTTTCTTTTCTCTCTTTCTTATCGTTATTTGTATATGATCTTACTTACGTTTTCTACGCAAATGTAAATTTAACATTATATAATTAATAAATGATTTGTGTTCTCATATTTGAATTCTCACATTATCATTATTATAAATATTATCATATATGGATTCTTAGTTAGGAGAGTTAGTTATTAAGGGCTAAGTTTTAGTTTCAGAATTAAGTGTTGATTATTTATGATAACACTATCATTTTAATCACAGGTAATATAGTATTAGATTAAGGGGGAGTTGTATAGATTTAAACTTTGTTTTTGCTGATGACAAAGGGGGAGAAGTATAAAATAGGTGTAACGACTTGACTTTTCGACGCTCGAAAGTCGACATTAATACGTCCACTGTATCAAATGCCGCGCAATCGAATGCTGGAAAACCGAACCATTAAGGTTAAAAAGAAGAGGTAGAAGAAGATAGAAGAAAAAGAGAATAGAAAAACAGAAGCAGAAACAATATCAGAATCTCACATTCGCAGCGGAACAACATATAATAGATAAATGAATAATCTTTAAATCAAAGAACTATATCTGTTTATACATTACATCATCAGAATTTACAACAACAATACAACACTGGACGGTTATATAAACTTGTCCTCATACAGAATACACAGCGGAATGATAATATCATATACAAGTAATACGTCTCGCCATCCAGCTCGCCACTTGAGCTCCACAGCACTCCTGAATCCAGAATGACCTGATAACCTAACTCTAGGCTGCCCGTGTGGAAAATTATGGGCACCCAGAGTTTAGGAAATGAACAATAAACTCCAGGTCAGTCATGGTGACTGGTGTGAGAACTAAAACAGTTTATCTTTAAACAACAACAAAGGAAGTAAAAGACATTCGCAATGCTTTTGGAAAATGAAACTACCATAAGGCCTCCCGCCACACACACAATGCAAACGCAGAATTGGAGGAGATTTCCTCTTATGATAGTCAAACATGCTTACTACGCAAAATCATTCGATATTATTACTAGTGCATAGTGGAAAACATTTCGAAAGTATAATATTAATCATAGCCAACATACAACCATGATTGTATGCCTACTATAGCTACTATGTTCAATAGCAGGTTACCGCCATGTTCCATAGCAGGTAATACAACTAAAACCGTACAGGTTCGTATATTTCTTTGGATGTCCAACAAATGGTCAGGCAAAGGAACTTCCTTATACCGAAATGGAACGCCTCTGAAAGGACGTCCCCAAGAACCTAACCGAATCTCTGCTAACACAAGGCCGACGCTACCTCACGCTGTACAGCTGTAACTAGGTAGCTAACACACGAGCTATGCCATCCCCCGGTCGTTACCGACCTTTCTCTGAGGATCCTCAACCACAAAGTATAATAAATTTGCAGCATCAACATAGGTAAAATATCTGGGCTCCATACCATGTTATCACCTTTTATCCAGAAGGAAATGACATACCCTAGGGGCGCTACCCCTAAAAACCTTTGCTGCAACATTCCTGATTCGACCATTACCGGGTTGTGAGGCTCGACGAAGTCTCGTCCACAAAGCCACGCCTTTTCATAAAGCCACGCTTTGATCAACAAATGATCAACAGCACTTCGTATGCCACATTACCAAATTGGGAATGTATCACTAGTAACCATCAACTACATAACCTCTGAGCTCGTACGTCTCAGAGAAGGGTGTTAAGCTAAGAGAATAAATTCTCCGCCACCAACAGAAATGTATTTGATAGAAACCAGCTTTACATCTCAAAGTGTAACGTCAGACACACATCCATACAAGTCCGTTCCGGGATCGAACGGAACCGAAGGCACTTCCAAAGAAGCCCTTGCAATCCGGATATTCACTAATCACGTCCGGACTTCCCATCACAAGAAGAGTGATATAAATCTCTATACCGGAGCAACTCAGTGTAGAGACATTCGATAGGTTGTCCTTTCATTTTCGAAAATATCTGGTCTTCAACACCGGCTTCAATACGATCCATATCATCGTATCACTAATTTGGAATGGGTTATATGACACAAAGGTCTTTTCCCGGCTAACCCGAATAGCGAGCGTTTGTTTTAAAAAAACAAATCAAGTGCCATTTCAAAGGCAATATTGATAGTCGGTTATTTAACTATCAACAACATTCACAACAATCATCAGATTTAAATAATTTTTTCCAAATTATTTATTTTCAAAATATCTTCACAAGATATATATTTTTTTCCACACTTCAACCATTTGAAAACCAATTTCAAATCACATTTTCACACTTCATCACAAAATGGTCCATTTAAACCAATTAAATAAATCCTTATCGATTTATTTCAAATTTACATTCCAAATCTGTAAATTAATTTCCACACTTAAAAAATAAACCAATGTTTATTTTTAAAACAAATTTCCCTTTCCTTTATAAATTCTATTCTGGATTTACATTCCCAAATATTCACTTTTTATACGATTTTCAAATCGATTTCTCAAATATTTACTTTCAACTCCAAATCAACTTTCGAATTGATTTCTCAATTTTATTTCAAACCCCAAATCAAATTCCAAATTAATTTCTAAATTTACTTCAACATCGAATCAAATTTCAAATTGATTCTAATTTTAATCCCAAATACCAAATCATTTTACAAATCGATTTCCAAATTTATTCTCAACACAAAAATCAATTTTCATTCAAACACCAAATAAATTTTCATATCGATTTCCCAAAGATTTATTTTCCAATACCAAATCAATTATCAATTTGATTTCTAGAAATTCATCACCTTTTAAAATAAATTCTTTTATCTCTTCCAAACCATTTAAAAATTCTACTTTCAATAAATTCTTCAACTTTTCAACAATATTATTCAAACCCATTTATTAAAATCTTTTCCAATATTCTGGAAATAATTCGATGAGATTTCAAAAATCATTTTATACCTTCAAATTCCTTCTTTTAAAATTCGCCCAATTCTTTCAAAAAGAATTCACTTAAAATTTCCAACTTTAATTTCAAAAATCCAATTTTATTTATTTCTGGTATCCAACGATACCAAAAATACATTCGGCTAAATTATAGCCTTCAACACATTCAATCACAAATATAATCATTCACAGATTATAAATAAATAATCACACAGGATATGAGACAAATTCATATAACATATGAAACAAATTCATATAATTTGAGGAATCCAGTTGGATCCCTCCAACCTGTTTCCCTGCATCCATAGACGTTAGCACAATACCAATTCCACTTCGAAGTGGAATATCGTGGTATATGGGATTTATAAAATACTATCCGCTATTATGCGGCGCAATAGGGTCTCATCCGCTATATAATGCGGGAAATCAACTCCAAATACATATATAATACCAATTCCACTTCACGGTGGAATTATCGCGGTATATGTTTTTAATAAATAACCCCTGCTTAATATACGGCGTATAGGGTCTATTCAACACAATAGATAACAATCATCATCCAATCACACAATCAGCTCTATCAACAATTTTAAATCGAAACAAATATTCGATTGAGTGAGGAGTTCTCACCTTGCTTTTTAAAATGTCGAGCGTTCAATTTTTACATTAAATCGAACACGTTCGATTTAACGCCAAAATTTAACTTGCTCGAAATGATTCCACGTCTGCATCACAGCGAGCTGCTCGTCGCTGCAATTCCGGCGCCGCCAGTTTCGCTTGATTCCGACCTCGTATCAAAAAGTTACGCTATTTTAAAGATTGTACGATTTTTAATATAAATAATTTACAATTTTTATATTATTATTTTCAAACCCTTATCATCACAGCCGTTCAATCCCTATACCCTAGATCTGGGCCGCACGCAAGCTTCTTCCCCAATGCATATACGTACGCGAGATAACCCACTCGGCCGCCTTTATCCCATCAATTTTCGCGACAGCATCTCGCCACTTGACGACGATCAGACTGCGCCATTCAAACGGTGCAACCCCACGCACCCATGGCCAGAACGCGCGCGAGCTCGGTCGAGTACTCGCCTCGATAAACATGTGTGACTGCAACGCGAACGCGCCCCCCTAGCGACCACCACACAGCTCTGATTTCGATCTCCGTCGTTGGATGGGTAGATCTCGAAGTCCCCTTCGATTCTCTAGTTGGTGATTTCTGCTAATAACGAGTGGATTGAGAGAGATCTAGGGAAGAAGACAACTCGTTTTCGGCCATTGAAGTTTAAAACTGGCGGCCACGAAGATGAATGAGGGTTTCTCGGCCCTTATACATATATATACGTATATAAATAATATTAAATTCATTTTAAAACGACATTTTCAAACGATCTCCAAATCACACATGCCGCCAGGCGTTTATAATGTTTTACCCTCGTTCCAAACACAATGGAATGTGTTTCAGGAGCTAATTCGGTCGTATGTGCGAGTTACGGAAATAAACGATCAAATTAAAATTAAACCGATTTCGATGCGATTTGGCTTGCCCCGAACAAACGACAACTCCGATTGCTACGAAAATTGAAATCTTACGATAATTTCACATTACGGATCCGATGAAACTGGTTTTGTCGAAATTCGAGACTGTTTGAAAAATGACTATTTTTAGTCGTCAATTAATATTAAAATATTCAATTTTCACAAATTAACTTTTAATTCGATTTTAAAAGTTCTATAACATCATCTAACTCCAATATGATTTAATATAACTTTATAAATCATTTTTATACACATTAAATCAAATTTCCAATTATTGATTATTTTTGGAATTTCAAATATTAAATTAATAATTTAATTGTCCAATTAAATCACTATATTCGAAATTTAAATTATTCGACTTACAAATCTTACTTGTTAATATTTAAAATTAATTAAATATCTGAATTTCAAATGACAGAAATTCTGGGTCATTACAAACTTCCCCCCTTAAAAGAATTCCGTCCTCGAAATTGCAAAGTAAGAAAAATGCCCAAATCCTTTAACTTTTCAAAACAATTCGTTCGAATTAGATTTCAAAATCACTTAAGTGTACAACTTCCCCAAAATCCAATAGTTAAACTTTTTCAAAAACTTTACTAAGTTTTTCAAATCTATACTTAGTTATACTTTTCAAAACAAACTATATCGTTTAACTTTTAACTTCAAATCCAAAATTTAGTTTTCACAAATTTTCCAAAATTTCCCGAAAATTTTCTAACGCCTTAAATTTTCAGAAAAATTCGCCAGCGTCTCCTTTGCACGGTTCAATCGTAGTAGGATCGCAATAGACATAAATATATATACATCGACCCACACGGTCGGAAAAGCAGAAAAACAGTTCATATTTCCTATTTTTATTGCGTAGGCGTACCTTTTTAGCATTTTTAAGCAAAGCAGTTATTTATTAAGCATTTTAGCGCGACCCAATCCCGCCAAACGGCAGCCACGGCACCTGCACTTACTCAATTTAAATATGTAAGTGACATATATAGGAAATTCATTTACATTTCATTAATTTTCAATAACAAACACAAAGTTTCCATAAGCAATGCAATCAAATAATTCCCATAAGCAATTTATATGGTTTCAAAACGAATTCGAATGCTTTCAACAAAATTTTCAAACCATTCATGTATTCATTTTCAATTAGTTCACATTCACTAATTTACATTCAAGTTGGTTCACTTCCAATTCAAATTCAATTACATAGCTTTCAATTTTATCAATTCAATTTCATTAATACTTAATGAATTGTATACAATCAACTAACAACCATCTAACAATCAAATCATAGCCAACATAACCAAATTATTAGATTTACATTCAATTTAGTTCAACACTTTTAATTTCAATTGGTTTAATATTAAATTGACTTCCATTCAATTTATTCAAATTCCAATTTATTAGCTTTTATTAATTAACACTTATATCCATTATTCCATATCAATTTATTCACATTTGATTGATTAACATTCAATCCATTTATTAATTCAATTGCTAATTCATTTTATAACTAAGTTGAATTTCATTACATAACTCAAGTTCGCATCCATTTAATTCACTTTGTTATTTCACTTCGATGCCAAAATCAACTTCATTTAACTTCACTTAAGTTATATTCCAATTAAACATCATTTGTTTAACTTAACTTAAATTTCCACTTATAAATCCAATTCAGATTTTTTTTTCTTAACAAAATTGTTTAACCATTTTAACAATTGGTATTACTTACCTTATCTCATTTTATAAGTTACATACTTATTATTCAACTTTCCAAATCATATTATAAGTATAAAACTCATTTCACTTATAATTATCAATTACAACTTGGATTTTAATTTCAATTTTGTTTTTCACAACAACACTTCCATTTTCAATTTATAATGGTAGCAAATCCATCACATAGAAACTCGAAAATGATACTGATGATGCTGCAGTCATCACCCTTATTATTTCCCAGCAACATTAGTGAATTCAGTGCTTAAATTCTTTCAAAAATTTCCTTTTATTTATAAATCACATTTATAAATCTTTTCTCATATAATTTCACTATTTAACTTTACTTATACAAGATTATTTCACAATTGCAAATCATATTAATTATAATTCCATACTTATAATTCATTTGCTTATATACTTCATTCTGTTACAATTGTTGTTTTTATTTAGATTATTCAAACAACTTTTATTGACATATATATTCTTACATTTTCAACAACCAAAAAATTCAATTTTATATACACTTTAATAATTCTGAAAAATTATTTCCTTTATATACAAAATATAATCGAGGTAAAATTATTTCATTTACCCAATTTAAAATGATACTATGTCGGTTTATCTCGTTTAAGAGTTTAGAAACCCCTATCGATTACAGTTAGCTAGACTGCACCGACCAGAATCTATAAACAATCAACCGATAAGTCAACACGATACAAAGTAATTTCATATTCACTAACAAATACGCACTCATATCTATTATTACACTCAACTCATTCTAGAGTACTGCTGACTCTATCTCTAATGGGTAACACCCAACAGAGCCAGGGTTGTCGCTTAACCAACAGCTCTGATACCACTTGTAACGACTCGACTTTTCGACGCTCGAAAGTCGACATTAATACGTCCACTGTATCAAATGCCGCGTAATCGAATGCCGGAAAACCGAACCATTAGGGTTAAAAAGAAGAGGTAGAGAAGACAGAAGAAAAATAGAACAGAAAAACAGAAACAGAAACAATATCAGAATCTCACATTCGCAACGGAACAACATATAATAGATAAATGAATAATCTTTAAATCAAAGAACTATATCAGTTTATACATTACATCATCAGAGTTTACAACAACAATACAACACTGGATGGTTATATAAACTTGTCCTCATACAGAATACACAGCGGAATGATAATATCATATACAAGTAATACGTCTCGCCATCCAGCTCGCCACTTGAGCTCCACAGCACTCCTGAATGCAGAATGACCTGATAACCTGACTCTAGGCTGCCCGTGTGGAAAATTATGGGCACCCAGAGTTTAGGAAATGAACAATAAACTCCAGGTCAGTCATGGTGACTGGTGTAAGAACTAAAACAGTTTATCTTTAAACAACAACAAAGGAAGTAAAAGACATTCGCAATGCTTTTGGAAAATGAAACTACCATAAGGCCTCCCGCCACACACACAATGCAAACGTAGAATTGGAGTAGATTTCCCCTTATGATAGTCAAACATGCTTACTACGCAAAATCATTCGATATTATTACTAGTGCATAGTGGAAAACATTTCGAAAGTATAATATTAATCTTAGCCAACATACAACCATGATCGTATGCTTACTATAGCTACTATGTTCAATAGCAGGTTACCGCCACGTTCCATAGCAGGTAATACAACTAAAACTGTACAGGTTCGTATTGTTTCTTTGGATTTCCAACAAATGGTCAGACAAAGGAACTTCCTTATACCGAAATGGAACGCCTCTGAAAGGACGTCCCCGAGAACCTAACTGGATCTCTGCTAACACAAGGCCGACTCTACCTCACGCTGTACAGCTGTAACTAGGTAGCTAACACACGAGCTATGCCATCCCCCGGTCGTTACCGACCTTTATCCGAGGATCCTCAACCACAAAGCAACAACCACAAAGTATAATAAATTTGCAGCATCAACATAGGTAAAATATCTAGGCTCCATACCATGATATCACCTTTTATTCAGAAGGAAATGACATACCCTAGGGGCGCTACCCCTAAAAACCTTTGCCGCAACATTCCTGTTTCGACCATTACCGGGTTGTGAGGCTTGATGAAATCTCGTCCACAAAGCCACGCTTTGATCAACAAATGATCAACAGCACTTCGTATGACACATTACCAAATTGGGAATGTATCACTAGTAACCATCAACTACATAACCTCTGAGCTCGTACGTCTCAGAGAAGGGTGTTAAGCTAAGAGAATAAATTCTCCGCCACCAACAGAAGTATTTGATAGAAACCAGCTTTACATCTAAAGTGTAACGTCATACACACATCCATACAAGTCCATTACGGGATCGAACGGAACCGAAGGCACTTCCAAAGAAGCCCTTGCAATCCAGATATTCACTAATCACGTCCGGACTTCCCATCACAAGAAGAGTGATACAAATCTCTATACCAGAGCAACTCAGTGCAGAGACATTCGATAGGTTGTCCTTTCATTTTCGAAAATATCCGGTCTTCAATACGATCCATATCGTCGTATCACTAATTCAGAATGGGTTATATGACATAAAGGTCTTTTCCCAGCTAACCCGAATAGGGAGCGTTTGTTTTAAAAAAACAAATCAAGTGCCATTTCAAAGGAAATATTGATAGTCGGTTATTTTACTATCAACAACATTCACAACAATCATCAGATTAAAATAATTTTTCCCAAATTATTTATTTTCAAAATATCTTCACAAGATATATATATTTTTTTCCACACTTCAACCATTTGAAAACCAATTTCAAATCACATTTTCACACTTCATCACAAAATGGTCCATTTAAACCAATTAAAAAAATCCTTATCGATTTATTTCAAATTTACGTTCCAAATCTATAAATTTATTTCCACACTTAAAAAATAAACCAATGTTTATTTTTAAAACAAATTTCCCTTTCCTTTATAAATTCTATTCTGAATTTACATTCCCAAATATTCACTTTTTATACGATTTTCAAATCGATTTCTCAAATATTTACTTTCAACTCCAAATCAACTTTCGAATTGATTTCTCAATTTTATTTCAAACCCCAAATCAAATTCCAAATTGATTTCTAAATTTACTTCAACACCGAATCAAATTTCAAATTGATTCTAATTTTAATCCCAAATACCAAATCATTTTACAAATCGATTTCCAAATTTATTCTCAACACAAAAATCAATTTTCATTCAAACACCAAATAAATTTTCATATCGATTTCCCAAAGATTTATTTTCCAATACCAAATCAATTATCAATTTGATTTCTAGAAATTCATCACCTTTTAAAATAAATTCTTTTATCTCTTCCAAACCATTTAAAAATTCTACTTTCAATAAATTCTTCAACTTTTCAACAATATTATTCAAACCCATTTATTAAAATCTTTTCCAATATTCTGGAAATAATTCGATGAGATTTCAAAAATCAATTTTATACCTTCAAATTCCTTCTTTTAAAATTAGCCTTATTCTTTCAAAAAGAATTCACTTAAAATTTCCAACTTTAATTTCAAAAATCCAATTTTATTTATTTCTAGTATCCAATGATACCAAAAATACATTCGGCTAAATTATAGCCTTCAACACATTAAATCACAAATATAATCATTCACAGATTATAAATAAATAATCACACAGCATATGAGACAAATTCATATAACATATGAAACAAATTCATATAATTTGAGGAATCTAGTTGGATCCCTCCAACCTGTTTCCCTGCATCCACAGACGTTAGCACAATACCAATTCCACTTCGAAGTGGAATATCGCGGTATATGGGATTTATAAAATACTATCCGCTATTATGTGATGCAATAGGGTCTCATCTGTTATATAATGCAGGAAATCAACTCCAAATACATATATAATACCAATTCCACTTCACGGTGGAATTATCGCGGTATATGTTTTTAATAAATAACCTCCGCTTAATATACGGCGTATAGGGTCTATTCAACACAATAGATAACAATCATCATCCAATCACACAATCAGCGCTATCAACAATTTTAAATCTTAACTATTTAAAATTTAAATCGAAACAAATATTCGATTGAGTGAGGAGTTCTCACCTTGCTTTTTAAAATGTCGAGCGTTCAATTTTTACATTAAATCGAACACGTTTGATTTAACGCCAAAATTTCACTTGCTCGAAATGATTCCACGTCTACACCACAGCGAGCTGCTCGTCGCTGCGATTCCGGCGCTGCCAGTTTCGCTTGATTCCGACCTCGTATCAAAAAGTTACGCTATTTTAAAGATTGTACGATTTTTAATATAAATAATTTACAACTTTTATATTATTATTTTCAAACCCTTATCATCACAGCCGTTCAATCCCTATACCCTAGATCTGGGCCGCACGCAAGCTTCTTCCCCAACGCATATACGTACGCGAGATAACCCACTCGGCCGCCTTCATCCCATCAATTTTCGCGACACCATCTCGCCACTTGACGACGATCAGACTGCGCCATTCAAACGGTGCAACCCCACTCACCCATGGCCAGAACGCGCGCGAGCTCGGTCGAGTACTCGCCTCGATAAAAGTGCATGACTGCAACGCGAACGCGCCCCCTAGCGATCACCACACAGCTCCGATTTCGATCTCCGCCGTTGGATGGGTAGATCTCGAAGTCCCCTTCGATTCTCTAGTTGGTGATTTCTGCTAATAACGAGTGGATTGAGAGAGATCTAGGGAAGAAGACAACTCGTTTTCGGCCACTGAAGTTTAAAACTGGCGGCCACGAAGATGAATGAGGGTTTCTCGGCCCTTATACGTATATATACGTATATAAATAATATTAAATTCATTTTAAAACGACGTTTTCAAACGATCTCCAAATCACACATGCCGCCAGGCATTTATAATGTTTTACCCTCATTCCGAACACAATGGAATGTGTTTCAGGAGCTAATTCGGTCATATGTGCGAGTTACGGAAATAAACGATCAAATTAAAATTAAACCGATTTCGATGCGTTTTGGCTTGCCCCGGACAAATGACAACTCCGATTGCTGTGAAAATTGAAATCTTACGATAATTTCACATTACGGATCCGATGAAACTAGTTTCATTGAAATTCGAGACTGTTTGAAAAATGACTATTTTTAGTCGTCAATTAATATTAAAATATTCAATTTTCACAAATTAACTTTTAATTCGATTTTAAAAGTTCTATAACATCATTCTAACTCCAATATAATTTAATATAACTTTATAAATCATTTTTATAAACATTAAATCAAATTTCCAATTATTGATTATTTTTGGAATTTCAAATATTAAATTAATAATTTAATTGTCCAATTAAATCACTATATTCGAAATTTAAATTATTCAACTTACAACTCTTACTTGTTAATATTTAAAATTAATTAAATATCTGAATTTCAAATGACAGAAATTCTGGGTCGTTACAATAGGATAGTTAAGCATAGATTAAGGGGGAGTTATTAGTTTTAGGGGGAGTTATTAGGATAGAAGTAATATTTTATAAACAATGGTTGTCATCATCAAAAAGGGGGAGATTGTTAGTCCCTGAGAAGTTGGTTTTGATGACAACAACCTTAGAATAATATTATAAAATATAAATACTAACATTATTGTTTAGATATATATGTATATGCAGGATATATATACAGGTACCAAAGAATGAAGACTGTACAGTATAGAGATTCAAGAACTGGTGAACTCAAGATCGAAGATATCAAGATTCAAGACTCATGAGTATCAAGATTATCAAGAGTTCAAGATTTCAAGATAAGTAATTTAGTTAGGAATTTTGTTAAAACTCCTAGAAAAGCACTGACATCTTAAAATCCATTTTATTCATGGAATGGAATCCACTTCGAGCTCGTTAAAGGGATGGAACCCTAAGTAGGATGGAACCTACGAAAAATCTAGTGGAACATTGTTTTATATCCACTAACTTGTATTCAAATGTTTTACAAAATTATATCTTATTTTCAAAATGATTTCAAAATCTTCCTTTTTAAGTCAAAAACATCTATCCTGGTTTTAAAATACTTTTAGCCTCAAAATAATCTTTATTTTCAATATCAAATTATCCTTGGTTTTAAACTATCTTTTAATTATAATATATTTAACTTTTAATATTTATACTTAGATTTAAATATAAAATTATAGTAAAATTTTATATATACCAAAATATTATTCTCTATACTTATTTATGTATTTTAACTATAGTTAAGTATATTTATAAAGTTTAAATAGTTTTAATACAAGATAGAAGTTATTTTCAAAGAAAAACAAATTACCAAAAATAACTTAGGCTTTTCGACAACCCCAAGGACCCCTTGTCGACAAGGTGACAGTTTATTTCAAAAGTTTGAATTTCAAAGGAAGTGTCTATTCGTCATATCCTTTCACGAATGGACATGGCTGTTGTTCTACTATAAATAGGGGCTGTTTTAAACGAATTTACAATCATATTTTCTCTGATCTCACTCCTCTTCTTCTTCCACATTTCTTTATATACATTATTACCATTACTCTACCGAAATCACCATTGAATCTTACTAGATCATCTCTGGTTTGATTCTCTATCACTATCTCAACAAGATCCCAGTGTTATTCAGAGTTATAGACTTCTTTGTATTCAATCGAGCGAGAAAAGGTGTGATTGTAGCCTGGAAAATCAATCGGGTGAACTTGTTGCCCATAAAATCAAGTATCTCTACCCAAAGGATTGTGAATCTGGAGCGGTGTACCCCATGGCCTTGAAATCGAGGGTGTAATTGTAAGAATTGATTTTGAAAGGAAATCCGTACTTGTGTTGCGGGACTGGATGTAGGGTAACTCCGAACTAGTATAAAATCTGGTGTGTTCTTTCCTTTATTGCTTTTACTTTATATCTGCATCTGTGTTTGATTCTGTGATCATATCTGTGTCTGAATATTGCATACATTTTTGTTCAAATTAATATAAACTCAAAATGAATTAGTAACTCCTTAAAACATTATTCACCCTCCCCCCTCTAGTGTTAATTCTTGCCTTAAGATCCATAATCCGCATTTCTCACAATAGTTGAATGTGTGCAGTTTTGGGCGAATTTGGGTTGTGATTCAGGATGTTGAAGTTTGAGGAGATAGAGTTAGTTGCAGTTAAAGAAGGTTGTGGTTTATGTTTGCTTGGTGATGGGGAAGGTGGGATCGCTATTACTGTTGCTAGGATTAGGGTGCTGAAGGCGCACTATAGGATGCATGTTGGTGGTGTATCTGCCATCTTTCTCATTTTGTGGTTCATTGTTAGCTTATTAGTTTCAGGTTCAGATTTTAGGTATCAGCTTTACAGTTTTTAGGTATCGTTTTGAAAAAAATAGTTACCTTTTCATTTTTGATTCTTGTGTCTATGAAAAATGAAGTTGTTATAGATTAAATATAATTAAAATGATTTGAATTAGTGTCTTGTTACTATCAAACATTTTCTGAAGTTTGTTAGTATCAAACATTCAATTAACTTTGTTTGAGTATCATTTTTCTTATTAATTTCAGTATCAGATTTTAGATATCAGTTTTACTGTCTGTAGGTATCATTTTTGAATAAAATCACTACACTTTTGTTTCTGATTTTGTTGTATAAAGAAAATTATCATACTATAATGACAATGTGAAGCAAACATTTTTTATTGATGTTTTTTTCTTGCATTCATCGGTTTAATTGAAATTGTATTGTTGTGTTTAGTTCAGTGAGGATCAGTTTTTATGTATGATTTTTTTTATGTATCATTTTTCTTAGTATCATTTTTGAAAATTATCTATTTATGTTAGTATCATTTTTTTAATTTCAGTAACTGTTATTTTGAGTTTGTGTTAGTATCAATTTTTCTTAGTATCATTTTCTATTACTATCATATTTTACAATGGTGCAGATACTGAAAATAAGATTTGATATTAAGATTTTTGGTTCAGTTCAGTTTTGGAGTAACATATGCGTTGCATGGTACCAGAAAGTATTAGAATTTGATATTAAGATTTTTTTTTGTTTAGTATCAGTTTTGGAGTAACATATGCATTGCGTGGTATCGGAAAGTATTAGAAGTTGATATTAAGATTTTTACTTTAGTATCAGTTTTGGAGTAACATATGTGGTTGTGTGGTATCATAAAGTATTAGAATTTGATATTACGATTTGAAAAAAGGTGATATTTTGTAGTATTGTAGATTATTCCATTGTTATGTATTAGATTAATGCTTATTATAAGTTTCTAGGTATAAGATTTTTAAAATGGTTTACTACATAGTATCAGAATTTAATTCTCAGTTTTTAGGTATCAGTTTTTGAGTTAACAGTTGATTAATTTTTTTAATATTTTTTAAATTATTATTTGCAGTTTTTTCCCTTCAGCTATGAGTATAGTTTCTCTTGAAATGTGGATAACTGGAAATGGTTTTTGAATAAATTAAAACAAATGCTTCAATAAGATCGTGATTTGGTTTTTATGTTGGATCGCCATCAAGATGTGATTTTAGGTGTTGGTTAAGTTTTTCCACTAGCCTTCCATAGTCACTGCTATCTTCATATGGAACAGATTCTACTTTTAGCTGTAAGGCGAAGAATGTGAATATGTTTATCGTTGATTTTTTTAGGATGTGTTCCAAGGCTTCTAATCTGCTAATCCTATAAATCCTATTCCTAATTTCGCCAAGCATATTGTTGGTGCAGGTATTGAAGGTATTATTAAGCCACCTAAGGGAAATGTGGTGCCGGTAGGCCTGCTATTAAACGAAAAGGAGGATTTTCATATTTTCGAAATAAGCAAAATAGATGTGGTGTATGCAAATGATATGGCTACAATAAGCGTAATTGTTAAACTTCTAAGAAGATATGATTTGATTTTTATGTTATTATGAATTTGTTGAGAATTATACTTGGTTGTATGTTTTTTGGCAATTTTATGTAATTGAACTTGGTCAAATAAGTATATTGGTTTAACATATGTTAATATGTACATTGATTTTCTCTTTGTATATTGGTTTAGCACTTTTTTAATTTGTTATTTATTTTCTCTTTTTAATTGAACTAGGTTATATACTGTCATTTATAGTTTCATTTACAGTATTGATTTTGTAGTATAAACAGTATTAATTTTATTATTTATTTGTTTTAGGTATATAGTAACATTTCAAGTTTCATTTTAAAATCAGTTTAATTTGCAGTAATACCGGTATCAATTTTATTATTTGTTTGTAGGTTATGTGGTGATGTTGGTTCATTTATTTAATATTAATTGTTTAATATTAGTTTTTGATACTATTAGTATTACTTTCAGGCATGTATAAATGTGGTATTTGTTTTTGCATGCTGCTAGTATTAGTTTTAGGTAGTACAAAATATAATATCAGTTTTTGCATTCTATTAGTATCAGTTTCATATATAATTGAACATGATATTAGTTTTTCATTATATTAGTATCAGTATCAGTTTCAGGTATAATAGAACATGCTACTTTTTAGTTTGTGATTTTTGTTGTATAACAATATTATTATACTGTAATAAATTCACATTTTGAAGCAAACATTTTTTAATTGCTGCTTTGTTTTTTTGCATTCATATTGGTTTGATTGATAATGTATTGCTGTGTTGAGTTTAGTGAAGATCAATCTTTAGGTATCATTTTTGTTTTTTTAGTATCAATTTTTGCAATATGCAGTGCGGAAATTTTTTACTATTTTGTTTGTTTATGTATATCAAAAAAATGAAGTTGTTACATAGCAAATACGATGATCATTGAGTTAAATTAGTGTTTCGTTAGTATCAAATATTTAATGAATTTTGTTTGAATATCAGTTATACGACAAATTTGAGGATGAGGATCAGGTTTTAGGTATCAGTTTTAGTGACAGTATATATTATTTTTGTAAAAACTATTTTATTTTTATTTTTTTGTTTTATAAAGGTAATTACTATACTAGAATAAAATGACAATCTGAACAAAACATTTTTTACTGATGTTTTTTCTTATTCCAGCGTTGACATGAACTTAGCAAAATTTCAGTAGTGATCATTGTCAATCAATATGTCATACACAATTCTTGCTCTTGTTTGCAACATTTGTTCAGGTTTTATTTTGACCTGTATTTGGTTTATGTTCAATGATATGATGAATATCATTATTTTGTAGTATCCTTTTGTTAGTATCAATTTTGGTTGAGTTTTTGTTATTTTTAGTTTCAGTAACTGATTTATTGTAAAGTTGTAGTTTTGGCTTTGGTGTGTATTAGATTAGTGCTTATTATTAGTTTTAAGTATCATAATTTTAAAATGTTTTAATGTACAGTATCAGAATTTAGTTATTGGTAGCAGTTTTTAGGTATCGATTTTTAGATATCAGTAGTAGTTTTTAGGTATCAGCTTTTAGTTATCGGTAGCAGTTTTTAGGTATCAGTTTTTAAGTTAATAGTTAATTGAATTTTGATGTAAATCATAATATCAATACTTTCGCTTCTATGTTCTTTCTCTTTTTTTGATTGAGTTTCATCTTCTACTTGTTGTTCATGTCTTCTCTTAGTTCTATTCTCTCGCCTTTGTTGTTCTTCTTATTCAACTGTTCATTTTTTAGTGTTAGTTTACTAAGTTTAACCGTCGTCCGACGCCTAGAAAAATTCAAATCTTGAGCATCCTCGGGCAATGACATACAATTAGATACAGATGAACTTTGGCTTCACAATGTGACTACCTCCATAAAAGCAAGAAGCGATATTCAGATCTGTTCAGGTTTTAGAATCGAGCAACTCAAAGCTTTAGACACCATCGAAACTTTAGCACCAAGGACGACGAGACTCTATATCGGGGCAGCAATACTTCGACGGTGTTAGTAGCGACTCTTAGTTTTAGGCAATAGCGACGTTATTTTCCAAATCGACACGCATAGGAAAAACACGACGGTGCAAAACTTTGAGCATGTAGGTGAGTAGGAGAAGACGAGGAAAGCGTAGCGGAGATCTGGAGATGGAGAAGAGGAGGAAATCCTAGTGGAGATTTGGAAGAGAAAAGCATAGCAGAATGGATTTGAGAAGTTGAGCACTTGAAAGATGGGCTTTGGGCCTGTCCTTGTAGTAAAAAAATAGACGGCTGTCCATGTGCTTAAATTATTAGGATAATTTGTCCTCTGAAATATTTTCCCCTTTTCTATACACCCGCAAGAGCCTAATTTTATAACTACTTAATACATTTGTGATTTGGTTATTTACATTTTTATTTGGTCGATACCGTGTATTGCATTCTATGAGTTTCGAACTCTAAAAAGCAACACTAGTCTATGGATATTTGATCCATATACTATTTCCTATAAGTATAATATGGCGAACAATAATAGTTCGTAATGTACGATACCTCGATGAAGTTAGTTCATTTGAAACAAACAAATAAACAGTACTATGAGATCGAGTATTCAATTTGATTGATTATGATATAAGACCACATTGTGTTAAATGTAACATGAGACCAAAACTACAATATAGACATAAGGACTCGATCGATGATATGTCAGTTTGATTAGTTTATGCAAAGTGCAACATATTTGATGTCCATAAATGTAAAGGATGTTCGAGTGTGCTTTTGTAAAGTATGCATTATGGTGTTGTAGTAAGGATAATCTTTTGAATGGTTTGATCATTTAAAAAGAAAAACGAGTGTACAAGTGTAGATGTGATTTAAGGTACAGTTGGGATGAAAAGAGTGGATAGTCACTTCTCCCACATAAAGAAACATCATAAACGAGAATTCTAATAATAATAATTAATACTTTACATTGAAATAAGAAATACGATTTGCATTTCGAAATGTGTTTTCTATGAGATTTATTTCATTGAGTTCAAGATATTTGATCAAAGAACTCTCCGCTGTAAACTAGTTGCAGTATATGAAATGAATAATTTATATTAAGTGAATGATGGATCTCTAAATTTAGTATGCTATAATAGTAATTGCAGAAATAGGGGCAGTTCCATATAGCACTTATTGATTGCATCAAACTACGGAAATTGTTTTCGTAAAACGTACTGCACATTATTTATGAAATAATGAGTATTTTTCGATGTCGACTGAAAAATAGACATAGTTATATTTTAATAGAATACTATGAATATTCGTTATGAAATATGGACATATGGAAATATTATGAATATTCACCATAGCAGCTGAGGTTTTCGAATGCAATATGGACATATGGGGTGGCCTAAAATGGGGTAGAGATGCTAGATTTTGGATGCCTCATATTAGGATAGAATTAGTATGAGATGAGATCCACTATTTTCTCTTTTCTATCCATTATTTAAGCATCCCTAATCCTAATTGTAAATGATCTTTTGTCACCTCTTCTTCCACCCATTGCTGCCCAAAAATATACCATAGGTTCTCTATCATATCAAGCTCAAATCAACTCAATGTCGATCACTATCCGATAGTTAAAGGTCGGTGGTTCAAGGACTAATAATCTATCGAATTGGAAAAGTTTTGAAAGGGGAGAGTTCATCCTTTCAAGGTGTGCTTCAAGGCTATGGTACTTAAGTATGATTTTTACCAAATTATAGCTTATAATTTTATAAATAATATTTTATCATGTATATTTTATTATTATATTGTTGGTTAGGTGATGATTCCGATATGTATTAATATTGTCACAAGTTAGTTGGGCTATATGTACGTATATACTTATAAATTCAAAAATAATTATGTAATAATCAGATTAGTACAGCCGCCTAATATATATATAAATATATATAAAATTAAATTATATATATATTATTTAATTATACTTGTATGGTTTATATTTAATTACAATATCATACTATAGTTAAAATTGATCGTACGATTATATATATATAATTTTATAGTAATAGTAATTTTCGGCGGTAAGAAAATAATTTTTACAATTATTTATAATTATTATTTAAATCAATATACTACATAAATAAATCATATAAAACCAAATATGCGATGAAAATTATTTTTAAAGTTTTATAAAATTATTTTAACATCAGATAAGCTCTTTCCCAAAAAATAAAAATTAAAAAATTACTTTTGTTCTTTTCAAATATTATTATTCAAATCGGTCGAAAATTAATAAATTAAATAAAAATTAAATTTACCTAAAAAAATATGGAAAAAAGTTTATACTTCAAAATATCATATATGATTTACTGGAAATTTAAAATTTGAAAAAATGTTTCGAAATTTTTTTTATATTAATATTTTATGCAGTTTCAAATGAATATTCATTAAAATATATGTAACGACCCGAATTTTTCGACGTTTTATTTGGAATATTTAAATGGTTTTAAATATTGAATTGAATTACATATTGATTTTGAATATGAAAATTTGGTCTTATTTATAGAATAAATTCAGAATTTAAATATAGCAATTTATTGGATTATTTGATTATTGAATTTAATAATTGAATATTGGTTAAATTATTATGTTTTGAGTTTAAGCTCGATAAAAATAATTTAAAGGCTTATAAAATTTATATTATTAATAATGAAGATAATAAAAGTTCTAAAAATTGAATTTAAAAGTGATCTGTTCAATTTTAAAAAATAGTTTGTTCAAATTAACATTTAAAAATAGCGATCCGGGACACAGTCCCGGAATTCGACGAAACTAGTTCCATTGGGTCCGTAATAGTGTATTATTATCACAAATTTTGTAGCGTTTGGGGTTATCGTCTGATCGTACGGGATGGAAACGCATTGAAATTAATATCGAAATTCAATATAATAATTGGGTCCAAAAAGCTATTTTCTCCATACGATCGAATTTAGACTTGAAACCTTTTCCATTTCGTTCGGAATAGGGGTATAACATTATAAACGCCAGGAGGCACGACTCAATAGGAGGTCGAGATTTCACGGTATGTGATTCGAGATATTTAAGAATAAAAATAAATAAAAATAAATGGTCAGATTAATGAACAGTGGAGTCACCTCCAACTTTAAGTCGCACGTCTCTTTCCCCTCTTAAACATGCGACCTCCTCTTCTTTACTTTTAAAAGAAACCTCGTTCTCCTTCAGTCTAAACAAAATCATAGTCGAAAAAAAAATGATGAAAACCGAATTCGTTCCTCTCATAAAAAAAAGTCTGTTTCTCGAATCGAACGAGATCGATTCGAAGGGGCAGGAAGTCGCAAATGGCATGGGCACCGCGTTGGGAGGTGGAAGGGATCGATTGCAGTTAGAGGATGGAGTTCAATGTTTTCGGCCTGGGCGATCGAAGGGGGGAAATCGATCGAGGCAAAGTCATAGGCAAGGGGAAGGGTTGCGACAGGGCACGTCGTCGAGACTCATCGCGAGTGGAGGGGAAATGAGGTCACGAGTCGCGCGAGGCTGAGTGGGCCACATTGGTTGCTGGGTCGGCCGAAGGTGGGTGGTTTCGTGGGAATGGGTGAGTTCGATCAGAGCTAAGGGGAAGGTGGGTAGCAGCGCCGCGATTTTGGGTTAGGGTTCAGGCGATGCTGGAAGGCGAATGACGGGCGTGGTGATGTCCGCAGGCAACTAGTTCTCGTTCGCCTGAATGCAACAGTTCGGGGAAAGAGGTCGCATGCAGAAGCATGGTCGGTGATGTTTGGGCTAGCATGGACGAGCCTTCAGGCGGTCGCGTGCGCAGGTAGAGCTTGGGAAGGAGTGGTTTTGTTGTTTTAACTTTTAATTAATTTAGTTAAGTTATTCTAATTACTGCAAATATTTATGAATGTCATATTAAATTCACACGAGGTTCAAAAAAAATTAAACAAGACGAGTGTGGATTTGTAGATGAGGAATATACAAGCTGGGATTAATTTGGAATGGTTAACAAACTAGGAAATCAAGGTGAGAAATTCTCACTCCTTTTGGATTGCCAAATTTAAATTTAAACAGTAAAATTTAATTATTGGATGCTGGATTGAATTGATAAATTTTAATTATCTATTGGATATTATATATATATAAAGTAGTATATATATTAGTATTTGGAGTGATATTCCCGCACATTATAGCGGATGAGACCCTATGCGCCCCGCATAATAGCGGATGACCCTACATACCGCGATATCCCTCTCGAAGTGGGATTGGTATTTTTATGTTGTATTAACATCTGTGGATGCAGGGAAAACAGGTTGGAGGGATCCAACTGGATTCCTCAAATATATTGTTTATTTTTCATATATAGTGATATATGGATTGTGTAGAATAATCTATTATATATTATTATAGTGTTTGGAATTATTGGATGCTATTTTAGCACTGGCCTGAATTTTGATAATTAAAAAACCATAAATATATTTTTTAAATTTAAGGAATTAAAGGGGATTTTGGTATAAAATATTTACATTGAGTTTGGGGTATTTTAAAGAAAATTGAGTTAGAAGAAAAAAATATATATGATTTTTGTTTATACTTAACTATTCGTGAATCGTTAAAATAGAGATTTTAAAGATGAGGTATGTAAAGGAATTTATAAATGATATTCTAAAATATGAAAGGAGTTGAAAATCAATATTAAAAATAGATTTGAAATAAAATTGGGACTTATTAAGAAATGGATTTATAAATGAGGTTTTACAAATGAAATTGTTTTATAAATAATTGAAACTCAAAGGAGTTGATAAATTTATAAACGATGTTTATAAACAAGGAAAATGATGGTCAGTTGGTAAATTGGAAATATAGATTTACGATGTGAATTTATATCGAGTTATGGAGATCGTTGGGAAAGAAATAGTGGAATCTATTTTTGAATGTGGGAATGGTGATAAATTTGAGATATAATCGATGTGATACAAATCGAGAGGGATTATAAATTGAAATTTAGCAATATTGGATTTTTTAAATAGATTTTTGTCGAGAAATTAAAATTGTTTTAAATGGGAATTTAAATTACTATATTATGTAACTTAAATTATTATTTATAATATTCCGAATAGTTAGTAATGCTAATATTTAATATTTATTGAAATAAATTCTAATTTTATAAATTAGCTATGTAAATAAATTAGTTATTTAAAAATGATTTGGAAAGAGTTATCGATGCTGTTTAAAATGTTTTGATATCTTAAATTTTACTTAAACATATTTTTAAAAATAAACTATTATCCTTTAAAAATACCTATTTTATATACATAGTTTTTTTTAAAGATTGAAATTTATTTATAATTCCTCTCGAGATTGTGAACGAAGTTATTTAACGTATAGGATTTTATAAAGGGAAAATCTTATAATAAAATTCTTGGAACTTAAGCGAGGTTCTGAAATATTGGAAATAAGAACTTCGGGGTTGAATCTGAAGTCATAGAGAGGTTATAAATAAATGGAAGAGATTATAAGTAGATATAATCAATTTTGAAAAGGAAAAAGAAATTAATGTAAATTCCGATGACTTATGATACAAGTCATGAAACATTCTCTTAAGTATTGATATTTGAAAGGATTTTGGAAAATAAGACTTATAATATTTTCCTAAATATAGAAAATGGAAATTTGGGAATATTTCTAAGAGTTGAGATGTTTGGAAGTATCCTGTTACAGATTTAAGTATTTGAAAATTGTTTTTCAAATGTTGGAAGGAATTGATATATCTTGTAAAGATATTTTGGAAATATTTTGGGAAAATTTATAATAAGGTCTAGTGACTGCTTATGGATGTTTTATTGATAGTTAAATAACAGACTATCAATATTGGCCAATTCCGTTAATCGTTTCGAAGAGGCCGAGATCTGATTTAATTATCCGAAAACCACTTCGATCCGGTTTGAACGTAATGAATGAATACCGTGAAGATGATGAAGACGGTGATTTGGTTTGTCCAGACCCAGGACAACTTGTATGGATGAAAGCTATCAGAACATCGTCATTGAAGGACGATGAGCATTCTAAGTAAAATTGTTCTTGAAAGGTAACGCTTAGCCTCGAACCTCATCAACCGGGAATGACTAAAACAAGGGAGATGCAGCAAGGCTAAGTGGGTCTCATCCAATTAGGGTATGTTTTCACCTAGATCTCCTCGGAAACCTATTTATTATGGATATGGTTATACACGAAAGAAGGAGCGCTCGATAGCAAGGGTGGGAACACCCGGGGGTGATAACATATTCGGTCTATCCAGGTTAGGGGTAAGCCGGTCTTGTGTAGCAGGGGATCCCGGCGAGGTCTTCGGTACATTGTTCTAGAGGTGTACTGTGATGGGCGGTACCCCAATGGCCCAGTCATTCGTTGGAATCCATTCTCCAATACGAGCTTACGGTTTTGTTTGTAGAGCCTAGTATGCTGGAATTTAATTAATGTAACAATTTCAGCTATTTGAATAAGTACTTGTATATAGACACTATTATAATATCACTGGATTTTCTACAAAGTGTTTTGGTTATCATAAGGTAAAAACTCTTCGTGTTTATGTGTGACGTGGTCTTACGAGATACCTTTGTTTTTCAAAGGATTTTGATAACTCTAATAATTCAAATTGAGTGTGTATTCTCACGCTGGTTTTCCAGACTGACTCGGGTGTTATTTTATTATAATGCTCAGGTCAGACCGAGTATTATAGATTTAGGATAAAATGCTATGGAGCTCAGGAGATGAGTTGGGTGACGGAGACGTATCTCCGTACTTGGCTTATATTTACGCTGTGTAAGGACAAAGTATATAATTGTCCAGTTTGATGTATTGATTGTTGTACTCTGATGATTGTAAGTATAAAACAGTTTTAGATTCCTTTGTATAAAAATCTATTATTATATATTATATTTTGTTCCGCTACGATTGTGAGATTCTGTGTTGTTTTTCTATTTTCTTCTACCTTTTTCTTCTTCACCCTAAAGAATCGTATCTTCCGTTCAATTTGAGTCGAACTGATGTGAATTATGGTCGATTCAAGAGGTACAGAATTACGGGCCTTTACAATATATTTTAAAATAATAATATTAATAATGAACAATTTTTTGTGTTGTGCACACAATATGGAATTTATAAAAAAAGAATTTTTTTATTTTGTTAACTAATATATATGTGTGTGTTTGTGTATGTGTGTGTGTTTATATCTATGTTTTAAAAAGCACGCTTCAGCGCTAAATGAATGTACAATGCTTAATTTTTTGAAAAAGCAATTGAATTAAGCGATGAGTGCTTAAGCACGCTTAGTTGGCGCTTCGCTTAAATTTAAGCGACGATTAAGCACTACTAAGCAAATATATATATATCAATTTTTAAAGTAAAACGAAATCGGGTCATAGCAAAAAAGCCACATTCCTTGATAAAATTTTCTCATTTTCTATCATATGAGTTATTGGATGGTGAGTAGTTATTTGCATTAAGATATGATTATATTTATTAGACAAATGTACACTATTTGTAATCAACTCGAGTATGCTTATAGTTAATGAATAGTGAAAGTCAAATTAAACTTTTGCAATCTATGAATTTATAAGTAAACTTAAAAATTAAACTTAACTTACTTGTGATAGATTTGTGTATACCTAGATGGTGCACTTAATATAATCTCTTTATATAAATTTATATTGACCCAAATAATGTACACTAAAAAATTAAGCAGCACTTAGACGATGCTTAAGCGGGGCTTAAGCGACATTAAGCGAAGCGAGACTTCTATTGCCTCGCCTTGCTTAGCACTTAGTATAACATAGATTTACATTATAAATATATTTATGTATGTATGTGTGTATATATTATTTTAAAAAAAATTATTATTGTATCTTTATATATATATAGGTACATATATTATTTACATTTATATATATATATAATTTTAATATTTAAATAACTTATTTATTTTCAAATAGATATATTATAATAATATGCATATATATATTATTATTATTTTATTTATAAATCATATACACATATATAATTTTACATTTACATAAAATTATTTAAAAAAACCTAACATATACATACACACACACACATATATATATATAATATTTATATTAAGTAATAGGTTATATACATACATATATTTAGGCAACATACACTACATAATGGATGAGCTAACATGTCCGTGGCGATGTAAATCCCAACATCTATACACGGGCATGTTATACCTTACACAGGTTGGCATGTTACACATGCACACACACGCATATATATGTGTGTGTATAGTACACACACATATATGTAAATTAAATAAAATTATATAATTTATAAATTTAAATAAAATAAGATATTTTATTTAAATAAAATTTGGAAATATTTTGAATGAGATAGAATTCATAGTCCCAATATAGATCCAATATGGGGAAAAAAAATTAAAATTCATTCATAACTTCTGCTGCGCGCTGGCCCAATTCCAATAGCAGAATGGGAGATTACTTAAGTGGGAGTGTGTAATAACATATATTTTACACATAAGAGAATCATAAAATATTATCTTTAAACTCATATTAGCTCATACGATGTTATATCTCTGGGTAATGTTGAGTATTGACATTTTTGACCCTTAATAATTTTATTGGACGATTTTGACCCTAAAAACCTAAAAGCCCTATAACTTTTATGAGGAGTTGAATGGGGATTGAAACCACTTCCATGGAAAGATACAATGGTTTCTCTTTTTGTGAAGTGCTCATAATAGCTCTTTGGACTTACCGGTTTAGAGATATGGTAATTTAAAGTTTGACTATTTTTGAGTAGATTAATGCATAACTAATTAGGCCCAGACTAGCTCATTAACTCATTCCAGGATTTGTGCCTAATGGAGAAGATGATACAGTTCCTAATCGCTTTTCCCACTTCCCAAAACTGAACTGAACCTCCACTAATTCATTTTTAGCCAAAAAGCAACCTTTTCCCTTACTTTGATTAGCTAAATCTTATAAAGGTAATCAGCAAAGGGATTAGCTTAACTACTAATTGTGCATCTTGGGAATCGCGAAGGCTATTGTTCATCAATGGATTTCATTGATTTATGCGCATTTCGAGTAATTGGTGAGTGGTTTTACACTTCTCGCTTCATAATGCTAGTTTACAGAGTAAAATGATGTTTTTAAGATGATTTTAAATGTTAATACGTTTTCAAACTTAGATCTAACCTTTATAATAGATTTAAAACTAATTTTAAAGGATAATATTTTGATTCATTTCTGAGTGTTTGACCATACAGGCCTCCATTTTTATAGATTTAAGGTGATAGAATTGCTAGGATATTGATAATATTATTTTATGATAATTTAAGGATGTTGTATATTGGTTGTATGTAGTCGTTTGTTATGTTTTTTGACTCATTTCAGTCGTCATCGTCGAGTGAAACTAAGGAGAAAAAATACTCAAAAAAAGTGACACGACCAAAATATGATGTTCTTTGAGGCCTAAAAAGTCTACATTTTTGGTCGCAAATGGTTTGGACTCGAAAAAATGGAGTTATGGTGTTCACAATTTTTTGTCGGGGGTAGATACAAAAACGGTCGGGATTGGGAGCTAAGTCGAGGATTTTGTTTGTAACGACCTGCCTTTTTGACCCTCGAAAGTAGGCACTCAATACATCCACGGTATTCAAATGTCGAGCATCCAAGTGCTGGAAAGGTAGATTATTAGGGTAAAAAGAAAAGGAACAAGAAAAAGAACAAGGGGAAATAGAATTTGACAACAGAGCGACGACATATAATATAACAAAGACAGTAAAAGCTGTCACTCTAAGATACATAGTATATCAGAGTTAAAAAAACCTCATCGGCCTAGACAGTTATAACTTTATGACTTTGCAATTACTGATGAGTATAAATAATAATATAGTGGAAAATAAAAATATTACAACAGGTGAACATCCAGCTCTACTCCATGAATTCCATGTCCCACCAATGACAACCTGGAAAAACTCTGTATAACCTGAGCATTATAATAAAATAACACCCGGATCAGTCTGGAAAACCAGCGTGAGAAAACTCAAGTAATATGATGGGCATAAAATAATTCTGTGAGACCACGCCGCTAAACACAAAACGGGTTTTACCTCAAAGGAACAACATCCTTACATGAAAGAATGGAAAACGAATTAGAACAAATCCCAAACTTGAAAGAATGGGCATAAACAAGTTCAAAATCCAAAACTTAAAGAATGGACACAAATAATTAAACATCGAGAAGAGCTCTAGTCACTTCTCGATGCAATTAAGAAAACAATTCAAAGTTTTGAATCAACAATAAGGAAAGGGAATTTTTCAACAATGACTAGGAGGGTGTGCCTCCATACCTAAAGTATACTTGTAAACAATATACTTGAGAGGGTCATTTTCTCCTGTGACTTTCTCGAAAATGTACAAGCCAGGCCCTGCCAACCTTGCCGAGAATCCGAGTATTTCACATCTATGAGCATACCATCGAATCCAATCTAGAGTAGATGTGAAGATACCCTAATGAGAGCAACTCCACATAGGTTGACGTCCATTCGCTTTCTAGTTTTAGCCATTTTTGGAAAAGGATATCAATGCCCAAATGAGCAACAAATCATCTTAAATTGACGATACACAAAGAAGAAAGCCGAATAGATAGTCAATAAATCAACTATCAGGAATAATCAAAATGATCGTATATGGAAATTAAATCTCATATCCTTACCACTACTCATCAATTTCAAACTTGTACTATCCCTCTATTAAAAATGATGTCGAGCAAGTAGATGTAGTGTTACCTTTAGGCATTTCCTTGACAATAATTTTAACTTTCAAGATAGAAACGAGTTTCCATACCTCGACATTTAGTGCTAAGAGTATGACTAAATCGTTTCCATATGAGCGATATCGTTTATGGAAATTAATTTCTTAACCTTCCTGTAACCGAATCAAACTTTTAAACTTTCAAGATCCGAACTTATGCTTGGTTTTCACGCCATAAATATTTGTAGAACACTTTAAAAAAACACTTGAAAATATTCTTTTTAAAGAGCAAGTTATATTTCTTAGTGTATAAAGAAAAGAAGAGTAAAAAACAAATGTCATTAAAAGATTGTTTACTATACACCCAAAATAATTTACACTTAGCTTTATTTTTGAAAAACAATTCCTTTCAAAAGTTTTTCTCATTTATAAACTATCGTTTATAAATTTCAAACAACATTTATTATCTTAGAAGATAATAAATCGACTAAAATGCTTTTATAAATTTAAAACAATGTTAATCGTCCTAAAAGATAATTGATATAATTCTCTTATAAACTTACAACCATATTAATCATCCCAAGAGATGGTTAATCAACTTATAACTCCTTTAATAAATCCATTAATTAACTTAAAAACCTTTATTAAATCAGTTAATTAACTTTAATCACTTTTATTAACTCAGTTAATTAATCTTTAAAACACTTTTATTAAATCAATTAATTAATCTTAAACACCTTTATTTTAACTAATTAATTAACTTTAAACATCAATTATTAAAATGATTAATTAATCTTACACATCATTATTAAAAATGATTAATTAATTTTAAACATCATTATTTAAAATGATTAATAAATTTTAAACATCATTATTAAAATGATTAATTTACCTTAAACATCACTATTTAAAATGATTAATTAATTTTAAACATCATTATTTAAAATGATTAATTAATTTTAAACATCATTATCAAAATGATTAATTAAATTTATTACTTATTTTATAACTTTTGATCGACACTCAAACTTTATTTTCAAAATTCCCAAAATATTTAAGAATATAGTTTAAACAACTTTCAAAGTGCAAAACATGATCAAACATCTATTTTGTGAAAATACAAGCTCAATTTCAACACACAAAAAGGTTTAAGGGGATGATACTTCATAAGTGATGGTATAGCAAAAATCACTATAACAACACTTATTCAAATCAAACAGTATGTCATAAATATTTCAAAAAAACATCAATATAAGCAACATGATAATAGAAGTAAATTAATACATATTAGTGAGAAACCCATTAGGGTCTCTCTACAAAAGTCCTATGTAAATCACACAGATGAATGTGTATTTTTCAAAGTGTTCCATAGTGACCTATTCGCTATGTACACTTCAACTATCTCTTGTTTTTGTTCCCTATAACACAATGGTTATTTATGTCATCTACTTTTTAAGCGGGAATCAAATCCAAACAGGCAATCAAATTACACTATATAAACTATCATTCAAGAATTCAATAATAATCTATAGCAGCACAGATATCATATAGTTTATTTAAAGGTGAGTAAACTCATAAAAATTCCAGGGAATGTTTTCACGTTCCAGTTTTGAGTCTGACTTTAGTCCAAAATTCCACTTGCTCCAAATTTGACAAAACTAGTTCCAATGTGTAGTTATCGCCATTACGAATGCAACGCAAAAAACCTTGCCTTGATTGAACCTCGTATAAACAAGATATTTAGCTTATAAGATTCTGAAATAATCAAACATTTAAATTCACTAATCACATGTTTAAATTAATTACCCAAACTTAATACATCTTCCCCAACACTCTAATCCACTAGCCTATACACGCATACCCTATTCATGACAGTGCATGCACGCCCCACTTTCCACCACACTCGACGAAACTATAATCTGCCTTCACCATCGACTTTCTCTCCTCGTTCTCAACTTGCCGGTCACTAGCGGCTCAAACTCGCACCTACAGGTCAAAACACGACCAGACAATGCTCTAATCCACATGTGAAACGTCGTGTTTCCCATACCCCCATCGCACCTCATGAGATTCACCAGCAAAGATGCTCCTCGCCCCTATAAACTCAAATCCACTCTCTAATCGAGAAACGCCACTCCAATCATAAGAAAACTCAAGCCCTAGATCAAGCTGTCATGGTCGATTGTCTCAAATCATGATCGCATCCTATAAAAAGCATATAGGTTCATAGATCTACTCACAACGATTCCAAAGATTCTTGTCTTGTAATTTTTAAATGAGTATTTTATTGGATTTTGACTTTTTAAAGCAAGAGGACATTTTTTCATTACTGTTAGAAGAAAAAAAAGGGGCAAGATGAAAAATGATATGGAAAAATGGTTAAGCGTTTAACTTTATTTTTGAATTTATAAACACATCAATATTCTTTCCTTCAATCACAAGCTAGCCAAAAAATCAAGTTAAACAAATATTTCAAGCAACCTATCATCTCCAAAGTCAAATATTAATGGTTGGTTGAAAATTTTGAATTTGATTTGAATTTTTTAAAAGGATTTGCTGTATCCCGGTACACAATATCCTATTCACTTACAAACCGTGAATGACGAAATAAAAATAAGAGGTGCACCAAAATGTGATATGATCACAGGTCAATAATAAAATACATAGATTATTTTATTCTATGAAATTTCAAAAATACCATCTTTTGTCGTAAAATACATCAAACGAAAATAAAATTATTTTCCAAATTAAATATTATGGAAAAATCCAACGTATTAAATTAAAAATGTGTCACTAAAAATCAAGTCATTTTATAATAATCGATTTTCTTGTTATTTATCCGAACAATTTATTATTGGAAATAAATTTACAAAATGGATTTACCATTATTATTTATTAATTAAAAGAAGTTAAATAAGGTAATTAAATCCATTTAATTAATATTTAATTCATAATTCAAATATTTAAATAATCCCTATTTTTAAATTCAAGTTTTAAACTCAAAAACCCAATTATCTAAATATTTAAAATTAATTAAATATTAAAAATTAAAACGATAAAATTCTAGGATGTTACATTGTTACTTGACTTTGGGCCAAACTAATCGTCGTAAGACTGAGCGAGAAGGACTCCGAGTCAAGAAGGAATTGACGTGACTTGGTACATAGAAGAATTTTGGGGCAGGAGTTCTCCCTACTGACCATATTCACTTCTGGGCATGGAGGCAATTACTGGGGACACATGGGGGTTGGCTGTGGGGAAATTTTCAACCGACAAGAGTTTATGGGTTTTGAGAAATTTAGCCATTTTGACTAGGTAATATAGTCGATGACGACCATATTGTGGTCGGTATCGACTATGTGGAAATTTGAGGAGACCAAGGCACGAACTTCAAGATTTGTGTCATTTTTATTCGTTCATTCAACGCTTGATTTAATGTTACGACTCTATGATGAGCGATTTTAATGGTGCAGCAATGACGTAACTCTTCGACGTGATGACTTTAGGACTTTGACCAAGGAACTCTACAACTTATGATAACTGTCTGGAGATGTCCAGATGATGATTACTCGATGATGGGAGTTGTGTGATGATCCATAAGGATAATTTAGATGATGGGTGTAACGACCCATATTTGTAATGGTAGGATATTTAAATAATTGGTTTAAATACTGAATCGTTAATTAATCGAAGGTTCCAATTGAAGGTTCCAAACATATGATTTTTCGAATATGATCGAAACAGGACTCGAGACCACATCCATTGAGCTCAAGTTGATGTTTCTAATTAAAATGAGTATAAGCATCGATATATTCATACCATTGGGACCGAAAAAATGAGGTGATGTACGTCGACGAGTTTTCATTGCGATCAGACGCATCGTCTGACCGTACGAGCTCAAAACATACAACGATTTATATTAAAATTCAAATAAATTATATAAAATGTTAACAAAATAAAACCCTAACTAATCCAACCCTCTATCACATTTTCACGATTACTATTACATTGCCTGTAGCCAAAATAAATGGCCGCCACTCTCAAACCCATTTAAAATTCAAAATCCAGAGATCTGCTCCTTGAAAAATTATGAAACCAGGTTAATTGAGGTCGTATCGAAGAGAGCTTCACATCCATATATGATTTGAAGGGTTTGGTATCAATTGGGGAGATGGTCATGCATTCAACGTCGACCAGGGTTCCACATTGCGATTGATTGGGGTGGAGATAGGCGAAATGGAGATTACTAATGGGTTCCTCTTCACGAGCTACATCTTTCCAGCAAATCTCATTAAACCCAAGGCAATAGAGCAAAATGCAACACTTGCATTCGAATTTAGGGAGCAATAGGTCGGATCTTGTCTGACGTGGTCGAGTGTGAAGTGGTTGGGTCCAATGCAGAGAGACGCAAAGTGGAGTCTGTTGCAATCGATGGTGCAGCATTTCATCGAGGAATGAGTAAGAAATCGGAGATTGAAGATTATGCGCAAATGGGTTTCACTGTGTATGCATGTACGGGATTTGGATTAGGGAGGAAGAGACTAAGGGTGGTATTAGTTTAATTAAGGTAATTTGTGATTAGTTAGTGATTAATTATTCCATTTAATTCTATTTCTTATAATATTCATATCTTGCATACGAGGTCCATTTTGGATGTCATTTCTTATGTTGTGCTCATGATGGAGAGTTGTACAACTTGGCATTTGTTTGGTTATCTTTTATTGCAGTGAGTGATATTGTCTCTCACGATACTATGATTGTTACTATAATATAAAAACGGTGTTTTGAAATGATTTCTAACTTTAAAATGTGATTTTTTATACACATAAACACCTACTTGATTTTTATAAAAGAAATTAAAAGCATTTTAAAATAGTTTTAAATCGAATATCATATTTTTCCCATTGACGTGCTATTTTAGGAAAATGCTAGTTTTAGGCCATTTTCGATATGAATTCTCCATCGGTTGATATAGATGCATTATACATGTTGTACGTATACTATATTAGATGTATGTATGCTTGTAGGTTGCATGTATGCTTGTTTGCTTATTTTGGTTGAAAACTTTGATATATTGGCAATCCAGCATTAAGGAATATTCCATGCATTAGGGTTTTATGCCTATTGATTGGAAACCCTAACGAGCAGGATAAATCGTAGAAGGGTACAGGGATGCTTGTTGACTAACTTGAAGATGATGGACTGGACGGACTTCGGACTTTAGGTTGGATGTCGGACAATTTCATTTGGTTTGTAGTTATCCATTTTGGGTTAAGTGCACAACCAAAGTGGTTAGTATTGACCACTATAGAGTGGTTGATACCCATCACTATTAATTATGGCTCATTTGGCTGATCCTTGGCATGGGCGGTGAGGAGGCTTCGAGGAGCATGATATGATGGTTTGTTCATGCGGCTGACTCTATGTCTTGATGTTATTGCTTTACGACGGGTGATTTCGATGATTGTAACAATATGACATTTCGATATGGTAGTTTTAGGACTTCGATGGTAGCTCGTAAGTGCATCGAATTAGGTTCCAAGGGTGATAGTTTCAGGACATTTGATGGTTGCTTATTGGTGCATGGAGTTAGGTTCCGAGGTTAGAGGCTTGATGTCGAAAAGAGTCGTGATGATTTTCCACAAGGGCGGGTTCTTTGGGGGTGACCCATGAATAAAAGGTTGAATGGTACTATCGTGGAAATTAGTGGAGCAATGAAGAGCTTGGATATGCATGCTAAAGGACTGTTGCTACTTGGAGTATTTTCTGTTATACTCAAAGCAGGGTTATTATGGGGACGCCCATGAGTACTTTGTTCGGTTACCCCGGGTTAATTGATTGGATCTGTATACCTTGGATCGGTTGATTGGGTTTAGTGTCCAGCTTCGGGCTGTGAGACATGTATCGAGCTTTAGGCTATGTGATACGCAAGTACAACTAAAAACTGAGATTTACCCATAAATCCTAGGTAGTTGAAAGGTCATACGAGTTATCATATATCCAAAGTACATTGAGTGACAGTTAGTATTGTTTGATGGATGATATATTTGTTATGGTTATTTCACCAGCCACATGTCACTCTAGGGATGTAACATGATGTAGGTATTGTGGATAGGGATACCTAGGCACCCCGACAATTTATTTAGTATGGAGTACTCTTTATGATATTCGTAGAGTAGCATATTGTGTTCATTATGTGCTAATTCTTTGGATGTAGGGACAGGTCAAGTATGACTCTCCATACCCTCTGTTCCATATATTCTACCAACTTATATTGTGTTTTGAGATTATTTATCGCTCATACCAGACTGTTGGCTGACACGAGATTTTATGTTTTTCTTCTTATTACCTTGGGTACTCTTAAATGAGTAGACTAGAAAGAAGGTGTAAATGGTACATGGAGTTCTGCAGATGGACAAGCAAAAGGCGATGCTTTCTTATACTTATATTTTGGGCTTATCACTGTTCATCCCTCGTTGTGACACTATGGAGCCTTGACAGTGTTTGACTTACTATTATTAGAGATAGTTTATTGATTGAGTTTATTTATCATTTGTATAAACTCTGTTACTGATTTATATAACTGTATAAGCCTTTGTACTCTGATTCTATGGTTCATGTAGTTATTGTTGTCTCACTTATTTTATATCTGTGATGACTATTATATTTTATATGATGCGCTGTGAGATATACGACAGGTTATGTGATCGTGTGATATTTTCTTTCTCTTCCCTTCTATTCTCTTCTGTTTTATTCCTCCTCTTTACTTCTATTTCTTTCCCTTGGCAATCATCCTACATCAGTTGGATGCTCCAACAGCGCACTATTCGGTTATATGAGCATTGGAGGTGTAGAGCAGTCATCACATTTGTTATTAGAGCTTAGGTTATATGATTAACCTGAGTTGATACCATGATCCAGTAGAGATAGGTTAGGAGTTATCGCCTTACTTGGATCTAGAGTGTATATATATACGAGAGAGTGCGTATTTGTTATACATTTTGGTTTTCAGAACTATATAGTATTATATATAGTATATAAGTTGTATTGCACACACAAGCACTATTGATGCAGTTTTCCTTATGAGAGACTGATCATCCTTATTATAAATTAGGAATGATATGGAATATGAGAAAAGTTGATTTTGCCTCCATCTCTAGAGTTGAGGAGTGGGCAGGATCGAGGACCACTAACCCCGATTTATAGAATATGTTCGCTAAGATGTGCAAAACATTATCAGGAATGCCCAAGTTGCTCCAAACAGTTATGGCACTTAGGTACAAATGCTTAGAGTCGACTTTGCCGAGCTGTATAAAGACTACCTGAGTCTAAGAGGCAGACCATTCCTTAGAACGGAATCAGCTGTTGTGGTGTAAGATGGGAAGGATACTTGCGAGAGGACCTTTGATGACTTGGAGATAGATGATGCAATGAGGTAGAAGTTAACCTCTAGATAACTCTAGAGACGAAAAATGAACTGGTGGAGTGCCCTTATAGCTTCGATTCTCGAGGATCATTTTACTTAGGATCGGTTCATGGTTTGCATCGAAGAGAAATTTATCTCGACTTTCCTAAATTCCATATTTTTTAGGGAGTTCATTGACTCGAAGTAAGGTTATATGTCTGTGCTGGAGTATATGTCCGAATTCGATGTGCTATCGAAGTACGTCCATCTTTCACTGATACTCCACTAAGAAAGAATGAAGAATTTATCATTGGGTTAAGTGATCATCTTGGGGAGCGATTGATGGGTGATATCGACCAGAGCTTCGAGAAGTTGATCAAGAAAGCTTTATGAGGTAAGAGCATATACCCAGTGTAGAAGGACTATCCCAAACCAGTTAAGTAGGGGAAAATAATGGAAGCATATGTGTTGAATGCCATTCCAATTTCGTCGAGTCCTCCATCAACGAAAGAGAAAGGAAAGGGCATCACCATCCAGAGTATGCTTTCTATTTATGGTGTTTCTATACGTGTTTTATTCGACATCGAGGTTTCACATTCCTTCATATCTAGTGACTTGATTTGGGATTGAGACTCGAAATAATTATTGATCGACCTTTAATTATGATGAACCTTATTAGGGGCTCAGCCATCCTATACATGGTTTGTCGAAACTTAGCCTTATCGAGTCATGGATGTTTGTTTAGTTGTTACTGATTTGTTTTGGGTTTTATTGGGTACGGTATTATACTCTGGGAATTGACTGGCTGGAGGGTTGCGGAATAGTGGTAGATTGGGAGAGACTGTACGTGACGATAGGAACTGATAAGGAGCAGAAGGTAGTGTTCGGCTGCCCATCTGATGATGAGGAGATGATTAGTTTTCTATATTCGCTTGATATCCCACACGATGAGTCGTCATCTGTACTTGTAGCTAGAGAGAGTCCCACAATTTCGATGAGGCACCGGATTACCATCATATTGGAATTGAATTCTGTATCAATCTGGTTAGAGGTGCTAGACTAGTAGTTATGTCTTTGAGGCATATGATTCCCAAGAGCAAAGGAATCTAGATGTGCGAGAAGTTGACCTTTTGAGGTGAGTGTTTATTCGTAGGAGCATATTTGAGTGGCATGCACCTTTAGTGTTTGCCACTAAGGTGGATGGCACTTTAAGGTTGTATGTTGATTACCATGAACTGAATGAGATGACGAACAAGTATCCACTCTCACTTATTGATGGCTTGTTCGATCAGCTCAATTGGTACACTGTCTCATAATAGTAAATCAACACTGTCAAGGCTCCACAGTGTCACACAGCAGAAATATAATAACAAATGCACATATAAGTATAGATAACCCTCACCTCCTGTCAGCCCACCTGTAGAACTCCATAACCATCCACCTGCTTTCAATCTACTCATTTAAGAGTACCCTAGATAATAAGAAGCAAAGCATAAAACCACGGGTTGGTGTAAGCGATATCAAATCATAAAATACTATAAAACTCGATAATATACGGAATAAAGGGTATATAAACCATACATGACCTGTCCCTGCAACCACAATCAGCACATAAACATAAGTAATATGCTACTCTATAACATATTAACATCATAAAAAGGGTATACCATACTCAGTATCTGTCAGGGTGCCTAAGTATCTCCACTTATAGTCCGTACTCCATACTAAGTAAATTTTAGGTATCTAGATATCTCCATACATACCTACTCCACACTAAGTCAAGTTAGGGTATCTATGTATCCCTACCACAATACCTACCTAGTGTGACATCCCTAGGGTGACAGGTGACTAGTGAGCAACCATAACAGACATAGCATCCATCAAACAATACTAACTGTCACCCAATGTATCAGATATATGATGACTCATATGACCCTCTGCAACTGTCAAGGACTAGTGAAAATCTCGGTTCTCTATTGTGTTCCACCGTACTTTCAGGTCCGAAACCCGACATGGTTTTCTCTTACAGTACCTCTATACCATCTGACACTAGACCCCATCAGGTCGGTCTAGGGTACACGACCTAGCCCTCAAGTATCAAACGCATATAGTACCTCTACTCTGAAACGACAGAAAACACTCTGAGTCATCAATGATCCCTGGGCACAAACATATCCATCGAGCACTACTCACTCGATATAGATTCAAACCCTACTGGCTCAATACATTTTCTAGGCATGAGCCCTAACACTCAACCCAGTCCACTATCCGCAGTCTCACTCCAATCCGAGCTACCATCCTCAATCATGCTCTCCACCTGAGCTCTCGATCGAAGAACCTTACTATCATGCCATCCGAAGCCCGAGGTCTAGCATGATCCATGAAGTCCTGATACTATCATCCCGGAGCCTACTCCACATCCCTGCCCCACCATCAACATCACCAGGTCGAAGCACCACATCCCTGCCTCACTATCAATATCACTCTTCGTAAGGTAATAACATCAAATCTCTAAACCGGTCGCACGAACAAACCATCATGTCGCGCACTGTGCTATCTCATCAACGTCTAAGCCACATATCGGCAAAATCGCCAATCGATAACAGTGATGGACATTGACCAATTTACTATGGTCAATACCATCCACCTTGGTCTTGTACTTAACCGAACGGTTAAGTACGGACCAAACAGAAATGTTTGGCATCCACTCTGAAAACCAGATCTGTCGGCATGTATCCTAAACCCTCTTCCATGGCTCATCTCGTTCATTAGATTTCCACATGTGCGGTACTCCAACATATAAGATGCTACCTAAAATCAAACCACCGCTAATCGGCGTTTTCAATAAAAATAGCCAAATTAGCAAAATAAGCCAAACATCCATACATCCATCCAAAACAATATACATATAATATAAACAATCCATCTATATCAATAAATGTAGGAAAATAAAATCAATAATAGATCTAATCTAATAATTCCCTAAGTATGGCACGATGATGGAAAATATGTTATATTCTTTATAAATCTTTTAAAAATAATTATATATTCTTTTATTAAAATATAATTGCTGTATAATAATAATAATATCACGTTTAAAAACCCAAAATCATTCCCGAGCATCAATATAATACTAAACAACCAATCATAGTAAAGTGAGAGACAATATCACTCACCTAAGCAAAATTTGTCCAAACCAATGTTAAAATGTAGATCTCTCCAATACGATCCCAACGCAAGAATCCGCATCCAAAACGGACCTCGTATGCAAAAGAGCCAAAATAAGAATCGTTATTAGTGAAATAATTAACTAATTAAATAATATGACTAATTACCTAATTATCCACTAATCTCTCTTCCTCAATTTGCCTGTACATGTCCAAGAACATCAGGCCGTGCACGAACCCAATCTCCCTCCTCTTCTCTCTACAATTTCTCTTCATTTACACAACGAAACTCCATCCCTTTTTCACCTAATCATCTCTCTTCACGATCTCTTCACCTTGGGATCGAAAGAATGCAACTCGATCAAGAAATGGAAGACGCGACCTGATCTCGAGAACCCGACCTGCTTTCAAACGGAAACCGCATACAACGATCAATTGTGCCCAAACTTCATGTTGTGATGCACCTCGAGAAGAGAAACATGATGATCATCTCCGATCCGCCTATCGTTGCCCCCAAAATCCAATGATCTTAAACCCTAAGTCACTGCCATTATTCACGACCGACTCCAATCAATGTCGATCCAAATTTCGCCACGCTCATCGCGTAGCTCTTGACCATATGATCTCAACGAATCAAACATTGTGATTTTTAGTGAAGCTGACGAGGAGAAATTTATTTCTGAAGTTGATTTATGAATTTCGGCCATGGATTTATTTCTCCAAGCAATGAACAATGAATGGAAATTGTAAAAATGGAGGGAGAGATTTTGATCTGGCTTTATATACTATTTTAATATTCCATTTATTTAAATTCTCAAATAAATGGCTGTAAGTTTCGAGTCCATACGATCACACGACGTGTCCAATCATCACAAAACTCGTCTGTGTACATCACTTCATTTTTTCAAATCCAATTTCGCATATTTTGTGACCGTTTTGGCTATCGGATCGTCCAATCTCGAAATATAGCAATCCTTATACTTATTTAAACCCACAATACCAATCTGAACTCAACGGAAGTGGTCTCGGGTCCTGATTCGATCGTATGCGAAAAATCACATTTTTGGGCCTTTATTTAATTAATGATTAAATATTTAAATAAATCATTCAAATATTCAATCATTAAAAATACGAGCCGTTACATTCTCCCCTCCTTAAAGAATTTCGTCCTCGAATCACAAAGCAAAGAGGACGTCTCCTAACCCATTGGCCCTCAAAAATCTGTCAGATTTCGAAAAGATTCGGCAGAATCTCCTTTGGAAAACTAGGTCTGAAAAACTCTTTTGCTATACAACTCATATTTTTAACTATACTAGATCATCTATAGCAATCATCATACAAGAATGTTATACCAAACAATAACTATCCCGCATGCCTAACAACCATTCAACATAAACTATTGTCTCAAATGCTAACAACCAAATCATACATGAATACATAAGATCTAACATCCAAAAATAACATCCATGCCTATCCTAGCATGCATAATACTAAACCATCTAGTATAAACATCCAATATGATATTCATAATGAAAGCTGACGATAAAAACAAAATCCCAACGTCTAAAGATCTCCGAACTAATAATCCTCATGCTCCCCACGTCTAAAGTCCTTTGACATCCTCCTAACCTGATTTGTATCATATATACCGACACGAATAGGCTTATGAGGTCTCTAAGTTTATGGTTCAGTCTGGATATTATCTAATCCATTTAGTGCCAAATATCCAAATGCCTCTTGTAAGTTTTCCCAAAACCCATTATTGAACAACGAGTCTTGGCCACTTATAATGCTCTTGGCACACAATGGAATCACACCAACCACACCTCAAACAACACAACAAAAATAGATGTCGTACTACTGGACTTAACGAATACAAATCTAGCATCACCTGTCTACCAATCGACTGTGACTCAGATGCTATCACTCTATCCTTAGTCATTAGCAATCCTTTGATGTAGTCCCAAAACATTTGTTCCCACTACTCGAGAACAAACAATCTCTACAGAACCAATAGCCTTGGTTGGGTTCGCACTGCATCATCTCTCTAGATGCTACTCACTCTTTTAATTTAGCTACGATCTCCACTGGTCTAGTTTAATGCCTCTGACTAGTTCCAATCGGCTAAATCAAAGTAGGTTTGACGGTCAAACTAGCCATCACACCTGGCCAAAGCTCACCGAGTCCTGGAGTCATAACCAGTGATAAGCTAGGGCAATACCTACTCTAGGAATATCGCTCCCAAACCGGTATGTCTCCCACTCGAATACCAACCACTACATTTCATTCAAATGTCTAGGAAATGTCAATACCATAGGAGGCTAAAAACTCCAACCATTGTTATAGACGAAGGTCGATATCCACTCAGAGAAGAGATACTACAATGACGTGAAATCACTGAACAGCTCGAACTCCTCTCCTAATAGACAGTGCCTCAATATCCCCAAAGCGAACTCTATGGCCTCCAACTTCGAACCAAGAGTTGGATATTACCTCTCGATGTCACTACCATACCTAGTTAAGTACCACAGGCAAGTGCGTACTATCGTCTCTTCGTTCCCGCTCGGAATGAGTACCATCAATGTACTCATCAACCTCTTGGTCAAACTCACCAACGCCTGTTTACACCTCACATCTCAAACTAAAGTCTGATCCTCTTCCATACAATAGGTCAACGATACTGCTACCTTAGGTTTATCCAGATTTCGGACTGCCATAACTAAAGGATCTACAACTACGTCCTACTCTGAAACAACATAACCCAAGCATCTCACTCCCCTCCTTCAGGAGCGATACCATCAAAATCTCATCACTAATCTTGTCTTGTGATCATCTTCCGTTCATGGGTAGATGAAAGTATCATCAACAAACACAAGCATAACCTACTCAAGTGACCACTCTAATCACGGACCATGAGATCCACAACATATGTTGACACGTTGGTTAGCCCGAACAGCACAACCAACTTAAAATAAAGGTAGTGTGTGAAACACTATAATCGGCACACTCACCCAAATTACTCTTAGTTGGTGTAACCTCACCGTAGGGTCCAACTAAGAGAACATCTCATGCTATAGAGCTGATTGAACAAGTCATTAACAAATAGGAGTACGAACATGTTCGTCATCTCATCCAGCTCACAACAACCAACAAACAACTCCAAAGAGCCATCCATCCTATTGACAAACACAAATGGTGCATCCAACCCAGAATATACTTTATGGATTAACCATCACCTAAACATGTCATCCGCTCGCACCTCTAACCTTCTAAGCTCTTTGGACACTCTATGCCTTAAAGGCATAACTGCTGGTCCAACTCCTCTAACCAGATCGATACGGAACTTTATCCCTATATGGTGGTAATCCGGTCACCTCCTCGAGTATGTCTGAACACTCTCCAGCTACAGGCACAGATAACATCCTATCATATGGAATACCAAGCGAATATATAAGGCTCCTCTATTGGCAGCCAATCACTGACATTCGCTCCTCCACAACCCTGATCGTCATCAACGACCTCACTCAGTCCACCACTATTCCGTATGCTCTTTAGCCAGTCCATTCTTAAACTATAATACCAACCCAACCAAACCCAAACAATCAATGTCTAATAATTAAACAACCATGACTCAAAGGGGCAAGGTCTCGACAAACCACGTATAGGCTGGCTGAGCCCCTAACTAGGTTTGCCATGATCAAAGATCAGTAATTATCTCAAGTCTCCATCCCAATATCTAACCATCGGATTTAGATATAAATGAATATGAAACCTCGACATCAAATAAACATGTATGGAACCACCATATGCAGAAAGCATATCTCAAACGGTGACACTATTTCCCTTCTCTTTCATCGATGGAGCAATCATTGAAACCGGAACGATAATTAATACATATGCTTCCCGATCCATCCTTACACAACTAGTATAGGATAACTCTTCAATACTGGGTACTTCTCGATCATCCTCTCGAAGCCCTCATCAATGTGACGAATCAATCGACCCCCAAGATGATCTCTCTACCCAATGATAAACTTCAATATGTTCCCTGTGGAGTATCAACGTGAATAGATGGTACCTCGATATCATATCTATCCGACCACATACTCCAATACAGACATATTGTCATACTTAAAATCGGCGAATGCTCTAACCATCCCCAACTTTAGAAAAGTCGAGACAAATCTTCTTCGAAGCAAACTATGAACTAGTCCCAAGGAAATTGGTCCTCGAGAATCAGAGCTACAAAAACACTACACTAGTTCATCGTCCATCCTTGGAGTCATCCAAAGGCTAACTTCTACCTCATGCATCATTTAACTCCAAGTCATCGAAAATCCTTCTGCAAGCAACCAACCAAACTTGCCTCCCAATAGCTGACTCTGTTCTAAAGAATTACCTGCCTCCTAGACTCTCACGGTCTATATACAGCTCGGCAAAGTCGACTCTAGCCAATTGCACTTGGGCACCACAACTATCGAGAACAAACTGGGTATCCAGGAAATGATCTGCACTAACCCTATGAACTTATCCTATCAATCAGGGGTATCGGCTCTGATCCTTCCCAATACTCAACACTAAAGATAGAGTAAATAGTAGCTTTTCTTTCATGCCAGATCATTCCTACTCTATAATAAAGATGATCCATCTCTCACAAAGAAAACTGCATCAATAGTGCTCATGTGTGCATCCAACTCATATACTATATATACTACTATATAGTTTTGAAAACCAAAACATATAACAAATATGAACTCTCTCCTATATATACACTCTCTAGATCTAGTCAAAGGTGATAACTCCTACCCTATTTCTAACGGATAACAGTATCAACTAAGGTTAATAGGGTAACCTTTGCTCTGATACCAAATGTAATGAGCGCCCTACACCTACGGTGCAGAACGGTAGTCAAAGGAAAGAAAAAGAAATAAGATGAAGAAATAGAAGAGAAAAGAATGGAAAAGAAGAAAAAGGAAGCATCAAATAACCAAATTACTTGTTGCATATCTCACATCACATCATAGTAAATAAAATAATCAACATAGGTATAAAACAATAGAGACTGTAATAACAATGTGAAATAATCATCTGAATAAAAGATCCATAAAGTTATACAACACCATAGTAGAGTTTATACAACGGGAAAGTAAACTCAACTGATACACTGTCTCATAATAGTAAATCAACACTGTCAAGGCTCCATAGTGTTACACACCAGAAATATAATAACAAATGCATATATAAGTATAGATAACCGTCACCTCCTGTCGGCCCACCTGTAGAACTCCAAAATCACCCACCTGCTCTCAATCTACTCATTTAAGAGTACCCAAGATAATAAGAAGCAAAGTATAAAACCTCGGGTCAACAACAGTCTGGTGTGAGCGATATCGAATTTAAAAATACTATAAAACTCGATAATATGCGGAACATAGGGTATATAAACCATACCTGACATATCCCTGCAACCACAGTGTCAGCACATAGACAAAAGTAATATGCTACTCAATAACATCATAAAAGGGTATACCATGCTCGGTATCTATCAGGGTGCCTAGGTATCTCCACCTATAGTCCCTACTTCATACTTAGTAAATTTCAAGTATCTAGGTATCTCCATCCATACCTACTCCATACTAAGTCAAGTCAGGGTATCCACGTATCCCTACCATAATACCTACCTAGTGTGACATCCCTAGGGTGATAGGTGACTAGTGAGCAACCATAACAAACATAGCATCCATCAAACAATACTAACTGTCACCCAATGTGCCAAATATATGATGACTCATATGACCCTCTGCAACTATCAAGGACTAGTGGAAATATCGGTTCTCTATTGTGTACCACCATACTTTCAGGTCTCAAACCCTGCATGGTTATCTCTTACAGTACCTTCGTACTGTCTGACACTATAACCCTTTGGGGCGGTCTAGGGTACACAACCATTGCTACCATCCCTTGGGTATCAGCCGCATATAGTACCCTTACTCTTAACACGACAGAAAACACTCTGAGTCATCAATAATCCCTAGGAACAAACACATCCATCGAGCCCTACTCACTCGATACGGATTCGAACCCTACTGGCTCACTATAGTTTCTAGGCATGAGCCCTAACACTCTACCCAGTCCACTATCCACAGCCTCGCTCCAATCTGAGCTACAATCCTCAATCCTGCTCTCCACCTAAGCTCTCGATCGACGAAACTTACTATCATGTCATCCGAAGCCCGGGGTCTAGCATGATCCATACAGTCATGATACTATCATCCCGGAGCCTACTCCATACATCATCGAGTCACTATCCGCAGTACCAATCTACCAAGTCGAAGCACCACATCCCTACATCACTATCAAAATCACCATGTCAAAGCACCACATCCCTGCCTCACCATCAATATCACTCGTTGTAAGGTAATAACATCAAATCTCTAAACCGGTCACATGAAAATGAAAGTGCTCTGATACCAAATGAAAGTGACTGTGCTATAGGATCGTGTAATATGGATAAACTACTTGTGCGGAACTAAGTAAATAGTAAAAGCAGTAAAGTAAATGACACCAGAGATTTTTATACTGGTTTGAACTCCCGTTCTACGTCCAGTCCCAGGCTCCTTCTGGATTTAAACTAGCAACCCTCACTTAACCCGGAGGAATAGGTTTACACCGCCTGAGCAACCGAACAGGACTTCTACCGCCTAAGCAATCGAATAGGACTTCTACCGCCTGAGCAACCGAACAGGACTTATTTACAAATAACAAAAGTATCTGACTGATAAGTCAATTAAGTACAATCTTCCTATAATCTTCTCCTTTATGAATTGAATTGCACTGTAATGCTCTTTGAATTGCACTGATAAGTCAATTAAGTACAATCTTCCTATAATCTTCTCCTTTATGATATGCAGTGTAATGTGCTTGATAATTGTGGAAGATAGAGTGATCAACGATTAGAGAATGTAAGCAATTTGAGTGCAGTTTGAAAACTAGAGAATAGATAAGAATTCAAGAATATTAAAAATAGATTCGGTAAATTGTTTGTTGAATTCTGTAATCTATTTATATAGTTTAAAAAGTTGCAACCATGGATGAAAAATTAAATTGAAAAGAAACAGGTGCAACCATTGATTTTTAAGACGTCACACTTCGATGAAGAGAAGCCATTCATGAAAATAGCAGTTGGAAAAATTCAGCCGGCTGAATATATTAATTCAGCCTTCTAAATTGAATTAAATCGAAGACATCAAGGAAATAGGCTAATTTTAGCCTGATTCAGCCGGCTGAAACTTCATATCAATTTATGAAAAGTTTCAACATTCAGTCGTCTGAATGATATTATTTAGCCGGCTGAATTCTGTTGATAAGAAAAGGTTACCATAGCTCATTTGGTTAGAGCACTTGCCTTCCAAACTAGTGATCCGGGTTTGAGTCCCGCTCCATGCAATTTTTTGAAAACTTGATTTTTCATTTAAAACATGAATGTATATGTGTGTGCATCATTTTGAGAAGATTTTAACATTTGTAAACTCTAGACACGACACTCTATGACTAATAATACTTTGTTTGTCACATTTGTCCTGTTTCTATCGTGTATATCTCTTCTTGTATCTCCATATACATACTTTCATCCTTTTTTGTACTGCGTATCTTCATTTTGAATGTATTTGTTTGTCTCTTTTTGATGCTCATATACCTGCAAATTAGCTTAGAGATTCTTTGGCATAATTGTATAGTTGTTGTCATTAAAATCCAACAATAGAGGTTCTAACATTCTCCCCCTTTTTGATAATGACAACTATACAATTTTTTAAAAAATATTCATTCTATATATAAAATAATATTAATATGTTTAAAGGTCCCTCTAAGTATAACATCTCCCCCTAAGTATAATATCTACCCCTATCAATATGCATAGGAATTTCTCCCCCTTTGTCACTATAAAAAAGAATGAGGGAATATAATAAATTTTATAAAATATCTTGTAAATAGTAGGATAAACTCAATATTAATTATGGAGAAAAAAATAGATTTTACCATATTTGCTGAAATTGTAAGCACGTAATTCTATTAAAAGTATGGAACATCCTTTAAAATTCCAAAATCTTTCCTTTTGTTTCTCCGAGTACCTACAATAAATAAAAATCATTTTTGGTACCCACTTGCTATGTTAGGGTCCGGGGAGTTAGGTCTTGGGAAACCATACCCATTTGGGTGTGGTTGAACCTTTATAAATATAATTTTCATTATTAACTACCATATCAAAATAATCATCAATGTATTTTTCTCTATTTTTCCAATTAACAGGAACCCAAATACTTAGATAATTTTTATTCATGTTTCTATTCAATGATTTTGTACTTCTAGAGAAATTATAAACATTATTGGTCATAGCAGTATTTGAATTTCAATAAAAATTGGATTTAGACTTTACTTGAAATTTAGTACTAGCACTAACATTTTTACTATACATGAAAGCATATCAAGAGCCATTTCTACGATCAGTTTTATTATATCCTAAACCACTTTTGTCATGTAAAGGTCTAGAACTGAATAAAATCATGTTTAAATCGTTTTGACCTTTATTAAATTTTGTGACTTCAGTGTTAAGTTTATCAAATTTAGCCTTGAAGTCAGAATTATTATTTTCAAAAGAAATATTATTGGTTTTCAAAATATCAATTTGCTTGTTTAATTCAGAATTCTCTCTTTTTATCGTACAGTTCTCATTTTCGAGAAGAAAAATTCGAGATTCTGAATTATATAAAGATGATTGTAATAAATCATTTTGTCTTTTCAAATCCGTAATTTCTTTTGAAAAAAATTCTTTTTCATTTTCAAACATAGTATTTTTATTTTGCAAAACATTGATTTCTTCCAAAAGGTCATTGTTATTATCTTCTAACTGCTCATTTTCTTTTTGTAGGAAATCTTTTTGTGAAATAAGTTCTTCTACGGTATTTTCAAAACATTTAGTTTGTTTTATGAAAAAAATATTTTCCTCTTTTAAACTGGAAATTTCTTGCTCACAATCTTTTAACTTATCTAAAGCAATTGTATTAACTTTATTCAAGGTATTACAATCTTTTAATAATTCATCATGTGCTAACAGAAGATCTTTATATAAAGAATCTAAGCATACCGATTGTGATCTGAGTTTAGCCATGAAGCATTTGTTTGTTTTCTCCTTTGATTCTTCTTTATTGCTCTTCCTCTTCCTATTGCCTTGACTGGATCTCTTTATAGCCATTTATTCTAGGATGTTGTTACGATCTCTAGATTCCCAGGCTCCGATACCAAATGAAAGTGCTCTGATACCAAATGAAGTGACTGTGCTATAGGATCGTGTAATATGGATAAACTACTTGTGCGGAATTAAGTAAATAGTAAAAGCAGTAAAGTAAATGACACCAGAGATTTTTATACTGGTTTGAACTACCGTTCTACGTCCAGTCCCAGACTCCTTTTGGATTTAAACTAGCAACCCTCACTTAACCCGGAGGAATAGGTTTACACCGCCTGAGCAACCGAATAGGACTTCTACCGCCTAAGCAACCGAATAGGACTTCTACCACCTGAGCAACCGAACATGACTTCTTTACAAATAACAAAAGTATCTGACTGTAGTATGCTCTTTGAATAGCACCGATAAGTCAATTAAGTACAATCTTCCTATAATCTTCTCCTTTATGATATGTAGTGTAATGTGCTTGAGAATTGTGGAAGATAGAGTGATCAACGATCAAAGAATGTAAGCAATTTGAGTGCAGTTTGAAAACTAGAGAATAGATAAAAATTCAAGAATATTAAAAATAGATTCGGTAAATTGTTTGTTGAATTCTGTAATCTATTTATATAGTTTAAAAAGTTGCAACCATAGATGAAAAGTTAAATTGAAAAGAAACAGGTGCAACCGTTGATTTTGAAGATGTTACACTTTGATGAAGAGAAGCGTCTATTCATGAAAATAGTAGTTGGAAAAATTCAGCCGGCTGAATACATTAATTCAGCCTTCTGAATTGAATTAAATCAAAGACAACAAGGAAATAGGCTAATTTTAGCCTGATTCAGCCGGCTGAATAAAACCATTCAGCCGGCTAAAACTTCATATCAATTTATGAAAAGTTTCAGCATTCAGCCGTCTGAATGATATTATTCAGCCGACTGAATTCTATTGATAAGAAAAGGTTATCATAGCTCATTTGGTTAGAGCACTTGCCTTCCAAATTAGTGACCCGGGTTCGAGTCCCGCTCCATGCAATTTTTTGAAAACTTGATTTTTCATTTAAAACATGAATGTATATATATATATGTATGTATATCATTTTGAGAAGATTTTAACATTTGTAAACTCAAGACACGACACTCTATGACTAATAATACTTTGTTTGTCACCTCCGTCTTGTCACTATCGTGTATATCTCTTCTTGTATCTCCATATACATGCTTTCATCCTTTTTTGTACTGCGTATCTTCATTTTGAATGTATTCGTTTGTCTCTTTTTGATGTTCATATACCTGCAAATTAGCTTAGAGATTCTTTGGCATAATTGTATAGTTGTTGTCATTAAAATCCAACAATAGAGGTTCTAACAGAAAAAACCATCATATTGCGCACCATGATATCTCATCAACGTCCAAGCCATATATTGGCCAAATCGCCAATCGACAATAGTGATAGACATCGACCACTCTACTATGGTCAATACCATCCGCCTTGGTCTTCTACTTAACCAAACAGTTAAGTACAAACCAAACGGAAATGTCCAGCATCCACTCTGAAACCCAGATCCATCGGCATGTATCCCAAACCCTCTTCTACAGCTCATCTCATTCATTAGGTTTCTGTGTGTGCGGAACTCCAACATACAAACTGCTACCTAAAATCAAATCACCGTTAATATGCGTTTTCAATCAAAACAACCAAATAAGCAAAACAAGCCAGACAAGCCAAACATAGGTCCAAACATCTATACATCCATCCAAAACCACATACATACAACATAAACAATCCATCCATATTAATAAATGTGAGAAAATAACATCAATAATAGATCTAATCTAACAATTCCCTAACTATGGCACGACGATGGAAAATATGTGATATTCTTTATAAATCCTTTACAAATAATTATATATTCTTTTAAAAAAATATAGCTGTTGTATAATAATATTAATAATATCGTGTTTAAAAATCAAAAATCATTCCCGAGCGTCAATATAATACTAAACAACCAATCATAGTAAAGTGAGAAACAATATCACTCACCACAGCCAAATTTGTCCAAAACAGTGTCAAAATGTAGATCTTGCCAATACGATCACAACGTAAGGAACTACATCTAAAATGGACCTCGTGTGCAAAAGATCTGGCTAAAATAAGAATCGTTATTAGCGAAATAATTAACTAATTAAATAATACGACTAATTACCTAATTATCCATTAACCTCTCTTCCTCAATTTGCATGTACATGTCCAAGAACATCAGGTCGTGCAACCCAATCTCCCTCTTCTTCTCTCTACAATTTCTCTTCACTTACTCAATGAAACTCCATATCGTTTTTGCCTGATTGTCTCTTTTTGTGATCTCTTCACCTTGGGATCACAAGAATGCAACTCGATCAAGAAATGGAAGACGCGACCTGATCTCAAGAACCTGACCTGTTTTCGAACGGAAATCGCATACGATGATTAATTGTGCCCAAACTTCATGGAATGATGCCCCTCGGGAAGAGAATCATGATGATAATCTTTGATTCGCCTATCATTGCCCCAAAATCGGACGATCTCAAACCCTAGATCGCTTCCACTATTCACGACCGACTACAATCGATGTCGATCCAAAATCTTCCATGGTCATCGCGTAGCTCTCATCCAAACAATCTCAACGAATTAAACATCATGATTTTTAGTGAAGTTGACTTATGAATTTCAGCCATGGATTTATTTCTCCAGGAAATGAACAGTGAATGGCAATTGTAAAAATGGACGGTGAGATTTTGATTTGGCTTTATTTTAATATTCCATTTATTTAAATTCTCAAATAAATGGCTGTACATTTCGAGTCTATACGATCACACGACGCCTCTGATCGTCATGAAACTCGTCTGTGTACATCACTTCATTTTTCTGGATCCAACGGCACTAACCGCGTCTCCATCCGAGTCTGCATCCCGAAAGGCTAATTTCATGTATTTCGAGACCGTTTTGGCCATCGGATCGTCCAATCTCAAAATATAGCGATCCTTATACTCTTTTAAATTCGCAATGTTAATCTGAACTCAACGGAAGTGGACTCGAGTCCCGATTCGATCGTATGCAAAAAATTACATTTTCGAGCCTTTATTTAATTAATGATTAAATATTTAAATAAAATTATTTAAATATATAATCGTTAAAAATATGGGTCGTTACAAGCCTCCTACAGATTTGACATTTCCTATACGCCCATAAGGGAAATTCATGTGTTGATGCCTTGAGTGGAAGAAATACCGGTTTAGGAGCAATATTCCCAGAGTAGGCATTGCTCGAGTTTATCACTAGCTATGACTTCAGAACTCGATGAGAGCTACGACCAAAGATGATGACTAGTCTATCATAAGACCTACTTTGATCAAGCAGACCGATACTAGTCAGAGGTGTAAAGCTAGACTAGTAGAGATCATGGCTAAGCTAGAGAAATAAGTAGTGTCTGTAGTGGTGATGCAGTATAGACCCAGTCGAGATTGTAGGCTCCGTAGGGATGAGAGATTGGTTGTTCTCGAGCAATAGTGGGAGCAGATATCTATTGGCTTCATTGATGGGTTGCCTAGGACCAGAAGTGGTATGATTGTATTTGAATCAAAGTCGATAGATTGACAAAGAGTGTTAGATTTATATTCGTTAGGTCTAGTTGAAGGCATCCAAACTAGTCGAGTTATATGTGGGGTGGATTGTCTAATTCCACGGTGTGTTGAAGAGCACTGTAAGTGGCCGAAACTCGTTGTTCACTAGTGGATTTTGGGAGAAGTTACAAGAGGCATTTGGAAATTTGGCACCAAATTGATAGATGATATCGAGACCGAACTAGGAACTTCGAGATCTCGTAAGCTTATTTGTACCGTTAGATATGATACAAAATAGGTTAGAAGGAAAGAAATGGAGTAGTAAAGGTTTAGTGGAATGAAAGCGAAGGCGATTACACATGAGAGACCGATGAGAGCATGATGATGGCTTGTCCGAAGCTCCTCATTAGGGGAGATTTATAATTTTCACCGGCTATTGGCATCAAAAATGGCCACCAACACCCAGTTATGTGAAAGCATCAATATTCAGTCACATATGTTAGATAATATAATGCAGAGAATATAAATTAAAGAATAATAAAATAAAATAAAATAGAAAGCAAGTAAAGAGAGACACAGATTTATAGTGGTTCGGCTAACTCTAGCCTACATCCACTCCAAAGATTTTTCTTTTATTTGTTTATGCTGATGTTAAAATTACAAATCCGTGAAATCCTAGAATAAAAATGGCAGAGTATAGCCTAGTGTTGGGGTCAAAATTGATCAACAACACCCAGTTATGTGAAAGCACCGATATCTAGTCATAAATCTCAGATAGTATCTAATGTAGAGAATATAATATGAAGAACAAACAAATTAAATGAAAGCAGGTAAAAAGAGACAAGATTTATAGTGGTTCGGCTAACTCCAGCCTACGTCTAGTCCAGAATTATACTTTTTATTATACTATAGTTTGTTTACAATTATAATCCGAAATGCGAAAGTAAAATTGGCAGAGTGTAGCCTAGGTTGAAATGTATAGAAGCAGAAAGAAGATCCTTTTTCTAACGCCATGCCTACTATATTTATAGGGGAAGCTGTGCATGGATTGGGATAAAATTTCGGTAAAAGAACCTCTAGGCCATGACGAGGCCACCCAAGAATTTTCAAGCCCATTCGGGCCCGCAATAAGGATCAGTACCGATCTCTATTTTGATGTCCAAATATGGTGCAATCCCTCTGGGAGGTTCCCCATGATGTTAGATTCTTGCCCTCCAAATTTCGTGCCATTCGGACTTACGGTTTGTGAGATATCCCCTTTTTCGTGAAGTGATGTTGCATACATTCTGATTTCAACCGATCCATTTGGAGAGATAGGGGCCGATCCCTCCAAACTCCTTCAAATGACATGCGATTCCTAGGGGAGCTTCTCCATGTTGTATTATGTATAGCCTCCAAGTTTTATGTCAATTGGATTGGTAGAACTCAAGTTATTGATCGATCTTTGTTTCAATATGCTGCGAAGGCTGATTATAGCCTATCCCTATGGAGGGATAAAGGCCGATCCCTCCAACTTGCTCCAAATTATGTGCGATCCCTATGGGGTGCTCCACATGTTGTAGTTAGCTTGTGCTCCAAGTTTCATGTCAATTGGATGTGTGGATGTTGAGATATTGATCGATCTTTGCAATAAGGTTGAGTTTAGCCGATCCCTAAGAGGGAAGAGGGCCGATCCCTTTAGAGGGATAAGGGCTGATCCCTCCAACCTCCTCCAAAGGCCATGCGATCCCTAGGATAGACTCCTTAGGATCCCCTCTTTCGGTTTCCAAAATTTCACTTCAATCCACCTTGTGGTTGTTGAGTTATGGAGCGATCATCGTTAAGTTGTGTTGTGTGCATCCTGTTTAATCTGATCCCTTTATTATGATCCCTCTTCTAGGGGAAGTATTAGTTTCATACTTAGCCATTTTTTAAGTGCTGTCCACCCGAATCCATTCAACTATAGTCCATAGTTTCAAATATAATCGATCTTCAATCCTGGTAACCATCTCTCCGGGCTTTCTGCCTTGATGATCATGAAGTCTGTTGGGTTAAATCTGCCTGTGTACTGCCTTACCAAAAGGCGGTTTAACACTAGATATAAGATAGAATGAAGCAGAAAGAAGCCCCCTTTGTTGATGTCATGCTTGCTATATTTATAGGGGAAGCCATGTACGGATCAGACTGAAATTTCACAAGAAGAACCTCGAGGCCCAGACGACCCGGCCCAAGAAAACTAGGACTGATCGCTCTCCATAATAAGGATTAGAGTTGATCCCTATTTTAATGGAGTTAGGGGCTATGATCCCTATGGGGTGTTCCTCATGTTGTAATTTGCTTGTCTCCAAGTTCATGTTGATAGCATCTGTAGATTTTAAGTTATTGACCGATCATTGCTGCAAATTCAACTAAACCAATCTCTAAGTAGGGATGAGGGCCAATCCCTCCAAACTCCTCTTCTGGGGGTACGATCCCTAGGGTGGAATCCTTAGGGTCCCCTCTTCTTGTTCCCAAAGTTTTACTCCAATCTTCCTTGTGGCTGTTGAGTTATGGAGCGATCATCATTGAGTTGTGTTGTGTGCATCCTGTTCAATCTGATCCCTCTACTTCGATCCCTCTGTTCCGATCCCTTTTTATAAAGTTAATATTCTGATCTGATCCCTCTCCTAGAGGGGATGCTAGTTCCATACTTAGCCATTTTTTGAGTGTTGTCCATATTCAACTATAGTCCATAGTTTCAAATATAATCGATCTCAAATCCTGGTAACCATCTCTCCGGGCATTCTTCCTTGATGATCATGAAGTCTATTGGGTTAAATCCATCTATGTACTACCTTGCCAAAAGGCGGGTTAACACTTTGCCTCCCAAAACATGCCTTGCAATAGGAAGATTTGTTTTAAATTGTCATAAATCCAAAGTTCGAAGTGCATAATCCATCGATAGCCATATTATCCAATCCAAATATAATCTGTTGCCAATCCAAATCCATGATATCTCCGGATGGTTAGTGAAATCCATGATAATTCTGATTGGATATCCAATTTCGGATCCGCGATCTCTCCATATCGTTTTATCCAAATATGTATCCAATCGAAGCCAAATCCATTATCGTTCGAGGCTGATATCCAAATCCATGACCTCTCTGGGTCATTAGCCAAATCCGGGACCACTCCGAGCCCATATCCAAGTCTGCGACTACTACAGGTCAATGTCCAAATCCATAGCTATTCGAAGTTTTTATCCAAATATGTGACCTCTATGGGTCTTTGCCGAGCATAATCCATACTCGACGAACAGTAAGCCGATCCTGTCACTCTCCGGCGAAGCGATGTTACTTCATGTCCTCTGGTTCAGTGCCCCTGAACATTAAGTGGTGTCTTGGCTAAAGTCCTAGGCTGATCGTGGTCTCTCCGGACCCTTGCTGAGCATAATCCATACTCGACGACCTGAGTAGGCCGATCATGTCGCCATCCGGCGAAGCAACCTACTCCTTGCCAGGCATAATCCATACCTGACGTCTTGTTAGGTTTTATTCTCCGACCTCGACTCTCTGGTCGAGAACTTAATCCATGTATAAGTCCATTTTGTCGCTCTCTGACGAGGGGACTCACGGTTACCGCCCCGACACTCTGTTCGGGACAATAATCGCGACTTGTTTTATTCATCATAGTAATGCGAATCATAAATAATCTAATAAATAAGAGTTCACACATCCAAAAATCCAAAAAACTAAAAAAGCCAAAGGGTACCTCTCCTGGCATGATGGTTCATCATCATCTCAGAGCATACCTGAGGATCGTCCTCGATCCCGTACATGTGTAAGTGACATAGCCGCCTTATTATAGAGTTTATTATTATTATGGCTGAAGTCCAAGTCCTAAACTCGACCTTTACCATCACGATCAATTGATGACGATCAGTGACCCCAATCCAGGGCCATTCATGTTTCCATTCGATGCGGACAGTGGCTGCTCCTATTCCACCATTGTTATCTGATTCCTCATGTACTACGACAGTTTGTTGTTCCTGATGTGCATCTCAATCATATCCTTTCATGTCTGCATTCATCTGTGGTGTGCCCATTCAATTTGTGGAACAGGTGGTACTTTCCAGACATAAGCTCCCGCTCCGTGGGATCCCTCCTTGCTGGTTTCCGATAGGGAGGTTCCCCCCTAGTGTCCAGAGAAATCTGTTCTAGGTTTTCCGTCAAATAGGAGTAGGAGAAGAACTTTGGCTCTCGCTCTTTCCATCACCTTTTCGTCCCATCATATCCATCATCCAGTTTATGTTTGCCTTTGTCATTCTTGTTGGCGTCTCCTGATGATCCTCCGCTCTGCACAGTGTTCACCTTCGGTTTGTCGGCTCATGTGTCTTCCTGCTGTAGGATCCTATCTACTTCATGATAAAACTTCCCGAGATCCATAGGTGGATCCCACGCCAATGAATCCTTGAAATCCATGCCAATGGCAATTCCTGATATAGCTGCCATCGAAACCATGGGTGATTCTGGTCGATCCACTGATGTTGCCACGGCAATAAATCGTATTAGAAAACTCTTTAAAGACTCTATGGTCTTTTGTTTCAGTGTTGCCAGATTCATCGCATTTTTGGGTCTCGAAATATGAACCTTGAACTGCCTCATAAATCTTTGGACCAATTCCGTCCATGCATCAATAAAATCGCTCTCCAACTGCCTGAACCACAGTGCAGTTATATCCGTTAGATATAGGGGAAAGCATCATGCCATGACTTCCTCTGATGCCTCTAGTACTTCAATGTGCCATATATATCTCATCATATGCATAGTTGGATCCGACTTTCCATCATATACTTCTAGCATTGGTAGTTTAAACTTCGGTGGATTCCTAGCATTCTCGATACTAGGAGTGCATGTTCTATTTACATCCTCCAGATCCCTGTTCACCAATCCTCCACGCATAGCTCACCCGATCATCTCTTTGAACCTATCATTGTCATCCAGCGGTGGTCTCCTATCATCATTTCCAAACTGCCCCCCGAGTCCACGAGAGAATTCTAAAACGTACTCTTCCGGACGAGCATCCAAATTTTGATTCGCACCAAGCTCTATGGGATCGACCGTAGGTCCTCTAGCATCACGATCAACCAGACCCGGGGCATGCCCCCAAGCCTTTGGGGATCGGGGCCGTTCCCTTTGGAGGGATCAGAGTCGATCCCTCTAAGATGGCTGGGGGCTGCCCCCGGCTGCTATATTCCATTATTTTGTCCAATAGATCCATCTCCATGTTCTCGGTCCTGATTTCTAGCACTTCCTTCTGCTTCAACTCCTTGATCTAAGTTGTCATTAGCTCCTGCTACTCTATTCCCTTGGTTCTGCACTCCAGCATGTCCAATCTGTCGAAGTAAATTTTGCATCATCTCCTCCTATCTTTTCAGCATCCTTTCAATGCTAGCATCCATCATCGTTTTCATTTCATCCCCGGTGATGTAGCTAGATGCTTGATTAGCTCTAGCTCCTGAGGAAGTCTCCTGACTCCCTCCATGGTGGCTCCTTTCTGGTAGCACTCTCCTTGTTGATTGTCTCACCATTGCTCCAAATCTCTAGATCTTTTCCAAACTCTGAATCTGAATTCCAAATCTGCAAGGGCTAGATTTCTCAGTGAAAGCACCAAAATGTTGACGTCAAAAATGGCCTTCAACACCCAGTTAGGTGAAAGCACCAATAACCAATCACAGATCTCAAATAATATAATGTAGGGAATATAAATTGAAGAATAATAATTAAAACAGAAAGTAAGTAAACAGAGATACAGATTTATAGTGGTTCGGCTAACTACGGCCTACGTCCACTCCAAAGATTTTCCTTTTATTCGTTTAGGCTGCTATTACAGTTACAAATCCATGAAATCCCAAAATAAAAGTGACAGAGTATAGCTTAGGTAGAAGATAAAATGAAGCAGAAAGAAGCCTTATTTGCTAATGCATGCCTGCTATATTTATAGGGGAAGTCATGTACAAATCGGATTGAAATTTTGCCAGAAGAACCTCCAGACCCAGACGACCCGACCCAAGAAAATTTGGACTGATTTCTCTCCATAATAGGGATCGGGTCGATCCCTATTTTGATGAAGTTAGGTGCTACGATCCCTATGGGGTGTTCTTTATGTTGTAGTATGCTTGTACTCTAAGTTTCATATTGATAGCATATGTAGATTTTGAGTTATTGACCGATCATTGCTGCAAATTCAACTAAACCAATCCCTAAGTAGGGATGAGTGTCGGTCCCTCCAAACTCCTCTTCTTAGGGTGCGATCCCTAGAGTGGATTCCCTAGGGTCCCATCTTCTTGTTCCCAAAGTTTCACTCCAATCGGCCTTGTGCAGGTTAAGTTATGGAGCGATCATCATTGAGTTGTGTTGTGTGCATCCTGTTCAATCTGATCCCTCTACTCCGATTCCTTTATTCCGATCCCTTTTTGAAGAGTGAATATTCCAATCTAATCCCTCTCCTAGGGGGAGTGCTAGTTCCATACTTAGCCATTTTGTAAGTGTTGTCCATCTGAATCCATTCAACTATAGTCCATAGTTTCAAATATAATCGATCTCCAGTCCTGGTAACCATCTCCCCGGACTTTCTGCCTTGATGATCATGAAGTCCGTTAGGTTAAATCAACATGTGTATTGCCTTCCCAAAAGGTTTAGGTTAACACTTCATTCATATTGGATATCATATTTGATGTTTTATACTAGACAGTTTAGTATCCTGCATGCTAGGATAGGCATCGATGTTACTTTTTGATGTTTGACCTTATATATGTCTATTTAATGTTGATTATTGGCATTAGACACGATTACTTGTGTTTATATGGTTGTTAGGAATGTGGGATAGTATAGTTTGATATGTCATATTTATTTGAGACGATTGCTATATATATGATCTAGTATTGTTAAATACATGATGATGTTGCTATTGTGTTTAATCCTTTTTGTTGAGTACATGTTTAGGTATATGGAAGTAAGTGTTGACTTGGATGCTTACTCGCTTTTATTCACATCCAAATGGTATGCACTAGCTATAAAAGAGGTACGTAACATCTGTAGTGTAGATTTGGGTATATATGCTTGGTTGTCCTTAGAAATGAGATGCCTCAAATATGAGATGTATATATATCTATGTTTTATTGGGATTTTTCTCGGACCTACCCATGCAAAGGAGGTGTTGTCGAATTTTTTCGAAACATGAGGGGCTTTGAAAGCCTTTGGGTTAGGTGACGTTCTTTTTTACTTTGGGAATTTCGAGAATGAAATCTTATAAGGAGGGAAGAATGTAACGACCCGTATTTCTAACGATAGGATATTTAAATAATTGATTTAAATATTGACTCATTAGTTAATTGAAGATCCCAAAAATATGATTTTTCTCAAACGATCGAATCAAGAACCGAGACCACTTCCGTTGAGTTTGAATCGCCGTTGTGAATTAAAATGAGTATAAGCATCGCTATATTTGAAGATCGAACGATCCGATGGCCAAAACAATCTTGAAATGCACGAAATAATTATCCTATAGCATTGTATTGGAGAGCAACAAAATTTATACCATTGGGACTGGAAAAATGAGGTGATATACACCTACGAGTTTTGCTGCGATCGGACGCGTTGTATGATTGTACGAGCTCGAAACGTACAACGATTTATTTCAAAATTCAAATAAATTATACAAATTATTAATAAAATAAAACCCTAACTAATCCAACCCTCTCGCTCATTTTCACGACTATTATTACATTGCTTGTAGCCAAAATAAATGGCCGCCACTCTCAAACCCATTCAAAAACAAAAATCCAGAGATCCACTCCATGAAAAAGTACGAAACCAGGTTCGTTGAGCTCATATTGAAAAGAGCTTCACATCCTTATAAGATTTGAATGGTGCTGCATCGAATGGGGAGATGGTCATGCATTCGACGTTGAATAGGGTTCCACTTTGCGGTTGATTGAGGCGGAGATCGGTGAAATGGAGATTACTGTTAGGTTCCTCTTCATGAGCTACACCTTTCCACCAAATCTCCATAAACCCAAGGCAGCAGAGAAAAACATAACATTTACGTTCGGATTTAGGAAGCAGCAATTTGGACCTTTTCTGACGTGGCCGAGTGTTAAGTGGTTGGGTCCGGCGTAGAGAGAACATGAAATGGACTCCATTGCAATTGACGGTGTAGCATTTTGTAGAGGAACGAGTGAGAAATCAAAGATTGAAGGATATATGCAAATGGGTTTCACTGCGTATGCCTGTACAGGATTTGGATTGGGGAAGAAGAGATTAAGGGTGGCATTAGTTTAATTAAAGTAATTAGTGATTAGTTAGTAATTTGATTATTCTATTTAATTATGTTTCTTATAATATTCATATTTTTGCATACGAGGTCCACTTTGGACGTCGTTTCTTACGTTGTGCTCATGATGGAGAGCTCTACGACTTGACATTCGTTTGGTAGGCTTTTGTTGAGATGGGTGATATTGTCTCTCATGATACTATGATTGTCAGTATAGTATAAAAATGGTGTTTTGAAATGATATCTAACTTTAAAATATGATTTTTTATACATATAAACACCTACTTGATTTTTATAAAAGAAATTAAAAGCATTTTAAAATGGTTTTAAATCGATTATCACATATTTTTTTCCATTAATGTGCTATTTTAGAAAATTGTTGTTTTTAGGTCGTTTTTTATATGAATACCCCATTGGTTAATATAGATGCATTATACATGCTGTATGTATACTATATTGGATGTATGTATGATTGTCTGTTGCATGTATGCTTGTTTGCTTGTTTTGGTTGAAAACGCCGATTTATTGGCGATCCAGCGTTATGGAATATTCCATGTGTCAGGGTTTCATGCCTATTGATCGGAAACCAAAATGAATGGGATGAGTTATAGAAGGGTATTGAAATGCATGCCGACTGACATGAAGATGGAAGATGATCGACTGGGACGGACTTTGGACTTCATGATGGATGCCAAACGTTTTCATTTGGTTTGTAGTTATCCATTTTTGTTAAGTACATGACCAAAATGGTTGGTATTGACCACGTAGAGTGGTCGGTGTCCATCACTATTAATGATGGCCGATTTAGCCGATCCTTGGCATAGATAGTGAGGAGGCTTCAAGGAGCGTGATATGATGGTTTGTTCGTACAGCCGACTCTGGGTCTTGATGTTATTGGTCTATGACGAGTGATTTCAATGATCGCGACGATTCGACATGGCAGTTTTAGGACTTCAGATGGTAGCTCGTTGGTGCATGGAGTTAAGGTTGACAGTTTCAGGACTTTGAATAGTAGCTCATTGGGTCATGGAGTTAGATTCCAAGGTTGGAGGCTTGATGTCGAAAGGAGTCGTGATGGTTTTCCACAAGGGTGGGTTCTTTGGGGTTGACCCATGGATAGAAAGTTGAATGCTTCTATCATGGAAATTGTTAGAGCAACGAAGAGCTTTGATATGCAAGCTAAAGGATCATTGATGCTCGGAGTGTTTTCTGTTATACTCAAACCAAGGGTATTGTGGGGACTCCTATGCGTGCTTCGTTTAGTTACCCTGGGTTGATTGATTGGATTCGTATACTTTGGACCGGTTGATTGGGTCTAGTGTCTAGCTTTGAGCTGCAAGACAGGTATCTAGCTTCGGGCTGCGAGATACATGAGTACAACTGAAAACCAGGATTTACCAATAAATCCATGGCAGTTGAAAGGTTATACAAGTTATAATATATCCAAAGCACATTGAGTGACAATTAGTATAGTTGTTTCACTAGCCACCTGTCACTTTAGGGATGTTATATGATGTAGGCATTGTGGATAAGGATACCTAGGCACCCCAACATTTTACTTAGTATGGAGTACCCCTTATGATATTCGTAGAGTAACATATTATGTTCGTTATGTGCTAACTCTTTGGATGCAGGAACAGGTCAGGTATGATTCTTAATACCCTTTGTTCTATATGTTATACCGACTTTTATAGTGTTTTGAGATTATTTATCGCACACACCAGACTGTTATCTAACTCAAGGTTTTATGCTTTTCTTCTTATTACCTTGGGTTCTCTTAGATGAGTAGACTAGAAAGAAGGTGTAAATTGTACATAGAGTTTTATAGAAGGACTAACAGGAGGTGATGCTTTCTCATACTTATATTTTGGGCTTATTACTGTTTATCCAGTTGTGTGACACTATGATGATCGTGTTTGACTTACTATTATTAGAGACAGTTTATTAATTGAGTTTATTTATCATTTATATAAACTCTATTACTTTTTTGTATAACTGTATGAGTATGTGTACTCTGATTTTGTGGTACATATAGTAATTACTGTCTCACCTGTTTTATATCTCCGATGACTGTTATATTTTATTTGATGCGCTGTGAGATATGCGACAGGTTTTGTGATTTTGTGATGTTTTCTTTCTTTCTCTTCTCTTATGTTCTCTTCTCTTATTTTCTATTCCTCTTCTTTACTTTGAGTTCTTTCCCTTGACAGTCATCTTATATCGGTCAGATGCTCCAGCAGTGCACTATTCGGTTATATAAGCATCGGAGGTATAGGGCAGTTGTCACAATGGAAACTTGTAGGTGGAACGATGATGTGTTCCACCATGGAGATGACTGAAACGATGATGTGTTCTACTACGAAGGCACACACAAAGGGATCGTTGATACTCAAAGGTTTCGAATGTGCTCATAAAGTGGGGTATGTAAGGACGCTCATTTGGATTTTATGGTGTGATTCCAGATCGTATGATGTGATCCATCTTACCCCGGACCCTTATGATTGTGAGTCTATTTCCTGGCCTTATAAAGTGACATGGAGTTAAGTGTTGAGAAACTAAGATGTTGAATAGTCTTTGGTTCATGATAGTGCCACAGAGTTATCGTATATCCAACACACCCAAGTGGTGTGAGGATTGTTTGATGGTTGCTATGATTGCTATGTTTTTTTATCATTCTACGGTTATCACACGAAGTAGGTATTATTGACTTAGATACCCAAACACCCAACATCATACTTTGACATGTAGTACACTCATATGATAACGATGGTTGTAGATTAACATATATTGATGTTATGTGCTAACTCTTTGGATGAAGGAACACGTCATGTATGATTCCCCATACCTTATGTCCTATATACTTTACTATATCGACTTTTATAGTATCTTGAGATTATGGACTGCTCATACCAGACTATTTTCTATCTCGAGGTTTTATGTTTTGCTTAATTTATCTTGGGTACTCTTAAATGAGTAGATTAAATAACAGGTATGTGACAGCACAGATGGATTAGCAGGACGCTGCACTTTCATACACTTATACTTGGCTTGTTGTTGCTATTATTCCATTGTGCAGCACTATGGAGCTTCATCAATACTTTACTTATTATTGGAGACAATTTATTATTTGAGTTATATTTGATGTATAAACTCTACAATTGTTTTGTATAAATGTATTAAATATGTTCTCTGATCTGTAATGGTTCATATGGTTATATTTTTTGTCTCGCCTGTTTTATATCTGCCTTAATTATTATGTTTTATTCATGTACTATGATATATACAACACATTATCTGTTTGGAGATTTTATTACTTTACAACCCTTGATAATCGTGTTACATTGATTGGGTACCGCTACAACACACTATACAGATATATTTGGTGCCGGAGGTATATGGAGGTTGTCACACTCTAACTATAATTTTATCAAACCAGCATCAATACACATGTTCCTACCCACTATCCTTTTTATCATGAGAACAAAATGGTATGTAAATCTGAGCCCATAACCATTGCTACAACGTAGCCCGAGGTTATAGATGCATTACCGAGTTAAACATCTTTAATCAACAATGTCGATCCACCGAAAGGTTCACATCCGACATTAAGATTGCTCTTGCCATGGATGATTTATGAATGTTTAATCCTAAGGCCAAAGCCAAGGGACACAGACTTACTGTATATGCATAATATAATGGAATCTTATATCAAAATACCCTAGTCGACATGTCTCAAAATCACCGGATGACCCTACAAAAGCTACACAAATAAAAACACATCTTTAATCCTTAAATATGACCTCAGAATTATCTAATATCCCTAATACACCTTATACGTCTACCATAAACTTTACAGTTTTGGAATACGTGTTAGAGTGGGTCCCGCATGGCCTTGAAATCAAAGTATTCCAAACCTTACCAAAATATCATAGATCATTCCCCTCGAGAAATAATGAATACTGATTCAAACTGCATCTAAATCCGACACCGTATGCGAAAGATACCATGTCCCGAAGTTTGGCAAAAAATCATGAAGAAAACTGTAAATCCCTAAGCTATAGTCGATCGGTCGACTACACAAATACAGTTATTCGACCAAACCACTATAGCAAATTTTGGCTATAGTTTACCGGTCGACTGGTTAAGATTTATCATTCAACCGACTCCTTGAACATTTGATTGGTTGAACTTGGTCGATCGACTGTTATAGGCTATTTTTAGCCTATGTCCTTTTGGAAACTCCACCATGCACACCCCACTATGATCAGTCGACTGATGACATTTGATCAGCCAACCTTTTTCCTATAGGGTGTGTTTTTGAACCTGGATGGGATAACTTTCTCTAAGGAAATTTATCTCACCATTTAAACTTTATTCAACCATCGTCTTCGCTTTCTTCACCCCTGCTCAATTCCCACATTCTAGACTAGGCTAATCAAAAAAAATGTTAAATTTTGAGGATAAGTTTAAACTTCCCTCCTGATATTAATTCAAAAAAATTAAAATGCTTAAATAAATTTATAAAGAGAATTTGTAAAGTAGTATTTGCAAATAATTTTGTTTATAATAGAATGTTTTTGAAAATTAAAGAAATATATTGAAAGACGGTTTATTAGTTAGAAAAAGGGAACTTTAGTAAAAATGAAAGTTAAATAAGATTATTAAGTTTTGTTTATTTGGTTTCTTATAGGTTCTTCCTTATGAGAAATTGCGAGGATGCAATTTTGTTAAGGGAGGAAGTCTGTAACAACCCGATTTAATAAGTTATAATTAATTAATGTCAATAATAGTAATTTATTTAATTAAATTGAAACTTGAAAATTTATTTGAAAAATGAGTTTTGAAACTATTCAATAAAAGGATTTAAATTTTGGAAATAAGATATTTAAATTTTAAATAAACTAGAAATGTGAAAACAATGTTTTATAAAGGAGAAGTAATTGAAATAAAATGTTAGTTTGAGAAAGAAGTGACTTGGAAAATAATTTGTAATTATTTTAATTAAAGAGAAATTTAGTTTGTATGGGAACTAAAAATATATCTACATTTACTTAACTTTAAAAATTTTGGCCCAAATTCATGGGCCTAAGCCCAAGTTTTATAACACGGATCTATTTTCCAATTCTCTCCATTTCTAGATTCTTTATTCTTTAGAAAAATATTTGTGTGCCCTTCATCACTCGAGATTCATCTTCCCTAGTTTGCAAAAATATCCAAAAAACCCTTCTCTTTTAGAAAATAGGAAATCAAATTAAATAAATTACCTAAATTCACTAAATTTTAATACATGCTTCTTAATATACGTATGCATCTGTGGAGAGAAGCAAGTTAGGTTTCATTGTATCGTTAGCGAGTTTTATTTGTGAGTTCGAGAGCAGGAGGAAGTAATCAACGGTGAGTATAACCTCATAAATTCTATGTCTGAGCCCTTCAATTCTCATATATACATGTATAATGCTTGAATTGCTATTGTTGGTGGAATGATATTGCTTTAAACTGTCAGTGGGAGGAAGGATCATGTGTTCTTCTAGTGTGTGCACGTACTTTTCCTAGAGTGTGCGTGTGTTAGTTATTGAAAGTGATTATCGGTTCATACTCATGTGTAAGTACTTGTGTGACCTGTGTGTGCGTTTGTGTATAGAAATATATATGGGTTGCTGTGTGCATTTTGAGAGTAGGTAGGTGTGTGTGAATATATACACACACACACACATACATACATAGGTGATTGTATTTCTATGAAGGGTGCAACGTGCAAGAATTAGGTGCTGCTCCCTATGATTTTCTATTGCGTTTTGAGTGAGTGCATGAATGGGTTTTGAAACTATTAAATAAAAGAATTTAAATTGTTGAAATACGATATTTAAATTTTAAATAAACTAAAATGTGATAACAATGTTTTATAAAGGAGATCTAATTGAAATAAAATTTTAGTTTGAGAAAGAAGTGACTTGGAAAATATTTTATAATTATTTTAATTAAAGAGAAATTTAGTTTGTATGGGAACTAAAAATATATCTACGTTTACCTAAATTTAAAAAAATTTGGCCCAAATTCATGAGCCCAAGCCCAAGTATTATAACACAAATCTATTTTCCAAATATCTCCATTTCTAGATTCTTCATTCTTTAGAAAAATATTTACGTGCACTTCATCACTCGAGATTCATCTCCCCTAGCATGCCAAAAACCCTTCTCTTTTAAAAAATAGGAAATCAAATTAAATAAATTACCTAATTCACTAATTTTTGATACATGCTTCTTAATATACGTATGCATTTGTGGAGAGGAGAAAGTTAGGTTGCGTTGTATCATTAGCGAGTTTTATTCGCGCGTTCGAGAGTAGGAGGAAGCAATCAATGGTGACTATAACCTCAAAAAATCTATGTCTGATCCCTTTAATTCTCATATATACATGTATAATGCTTGAATTGCTATTGTTGATGGAATGATATTACATTAAACTGTTAGTGGGAGAAAGGATCATGTGTTCTTCTGGTGTGTATGTGTACTTTTCCTGGAGTGTGCGTGTGTCGGTTATTGAAAGTGATTGTTGGTTCATACTCATGTGTATGTATTTGTGTAAATTGCGTGTGCGTTTGTATAGAAATATATATGGGTTGCTGTGAGAAATGCAGATTACGGATCTTAAGGCTAGAATTAACACTAGAGGGGGGTGAATAGTGTTTTAAGGAATTACTAATTCTTTTTGAGTTTATATTAATTTGAACACAAATGTATGCAATATTCATACACAAATATGATCACAGAATCAAACACAGATGCAGATATAAAGTAAAAGCAATAAAGGAAAGAACACACCGGATTTTATACTGGTTCGGAGTTACCCTACATCCAGTCTCGCAACATAAGTACGGATTTCCTTTCAAAATCAATTCTTACAATTACACCCTCGATTTCAAGGCCACGAGGTACACCACTCCAGATTCACAATCCTCTGGGTAGAGATAACTGATTTTACGGGCAACAAGTTCACCCGATTGATTTTCCAGGCTACAATCACACCTTTTCTCGCTCGATTGAATACAAAGAAGTCTATAACTCTGAATAGCACTGGGATCTTGTTGAGATAGTGATAGACAATCAAACCAGAGATGATCTAGTTAGATTCAATGGTGATTTCGGTAGAGTAATGGTAATATGTATATAAAGAAATGTGGAAGAAGAAGATGAGTGAAATCAGAGAAAATATGATTGTAAATTCATTTAAAACAGCCCCTATTTATAGTAGAACAACAGCCATGTCCATTCGTGAAAGGATATGACGAATAGACACTTCCTTTGAAATTCAAACTTTTGAAATAAACAGTCACCTTGTCGACAAGGGGTCCTTGGGGTTGTCGACAAGCCTAAGTTATTTTTGGTAATTTGTTTTTCTTTGAAAATAACTTCTATCTTGTATTAAAACTATTTTAAACTTTATAAATATACTTAACTATAGTTAAAATACATAAATAAGTATAGAGAATAATATTTTGGTATATATAAAATTTTACTACAATTTTATATTTAAATCTAAGTATAAATATTAAAAGTTAAATATATTATAATTAAAAGATAGTTTAAAACCAAGGATAATTTGATATTGAAAATAAAGATTATTTTGAGGCTAAAAGTATTTTAAAACCAGGATAGATGTTTTTGATTTAAAAAGGAAGATTTTGAAATCATTTTGAAAACAATATATAATTTTGTAAAATATTTGAATAAAAGTTAGTGGATACAAAACAATGTTCCACTAGATTTTTCGTAGGTTCCATCCTACTTAGGGTTCCATCCCTTTAACGGGCTCGAAGTGGATTCCATTCCACGAATAAAATGGATTTTAAGACGTCAGTGCTTTTCTAGGAGTTTTAACAAAATTCCTAACTAAATTACTAATCTTGAAATCTTGAACTCTTGATAATCTTGATACTCATGAGTCTTGAATCTTGATACCTTTGATCTTGAGTTCATCAGTTCTTGAATCTCTATACTGTACGGTCTTCATTCTTTGGTACCTGTATATATATCATGTATATACATATATATCTAAACAATAATGTTAGTATTTATATTTTATAATCTTATTCTAAGGTTGTTGTCATCAAAACCAACTTCTCAGGGACTAACAATCTCCTCCTTTTTGATGATGACAACCTTTGTTTGTAAAATATTACTTCTATCCTAATAACACCTCCTAAAACTAATAACTCCCCCTTAATCTATGCTTAACTATCCTATTTTATACTTCTCCCCCTTTGTCATCAACAAAAACAAAGTTTAAATCTATACAACTCCCCCTTAATCTAGTACTATATTACATGTGATTATAATGATAGTGTTATCATAAATAATCAACACTTAATTCTGAAACTAAAACTTAGCCCTTAATAACTAACTCTCCTAACTAAGAATCCATATATGATAATATTTATAATAATGATAATGTAAGAATTCAAATATGAGAACACAAATCATTTATTAATTATATAATGTTATATTTACATTTGCGTAGAAAACGTAAGTAAGATCATATACAAATAACGATAAGAAAGAGAGAAAAGAAACTAATGTGTATCCTTGACAATGGGAGATCTATGAACCGAGCAATTTGGGTAGTGGAAACAGAAATTTCCACGTTGTTCGACTAGATTTCCATCCTTGTCAAAGCACACTTCACCAACGCAAACAACTTTGTCGTCATCTTCAGCGTGCCCATGGGGGCTTCTTCTTCTTCTTCCTCACTGTCCTCTTGCACTTGAACACTTGAGTATTCTTCATCAATCAAGATGGGATTGGCGTGATTGTACATTAGAAACTTTTGTAAGTTTCTAAGGATTTTGCCTTGCCGTTCTTGTTCTTTGGCCATTCTGATTTGCACCACTTGAATTTCAGTCATAAGTTGTAGTGCATCCTTCAAGGAAACCTCCATTTTCATCATTCGTGCAAGCGTAGTTCGTTGAAATGGTTCGGTAGAAGGAGAAGGGAACGAAAAGGTTGAATTTTTGTTTATTTGGAGGAGGAGTCCATTGTTTTAATGTTTTCAGAAGTTAGAACAGAGAAAGAACAGAAAGAATGAACAAAATTTCGAAATAAGAAGAATATATAACCACCTATTTGAATTTTGGTGGGAAAATTTCAAAAAGAAAAAAAATTCGTTATATGTCGACAGGGGTAAAGGAGGGTTGTCGACAAGGTACTTATATTTTTGCTATTTGATTTATTTTAATTTAATTTTAATTATACTTGTTATATATTTATATTCTATATTTCAATTATTGAACAAATACCTAATTCTCTTCTTAATTTAGTAAATATAGATTCATTTAAGGATTTTGTTAAGATATCAGCAATTTGATTCTCGAAATTGATATAATCGAGAGTAATTACTTCCTTACTTGTATTATCTCTGAGAAAATGATGTTTGATACCAATATGTTTAGTTCGAGCATGATGAGTAGGATTTTTGGATAAATTTATTGCACTAGTATTATCACAACAAATTGGTGATTTTGAGATATTTAAACCAAAATCTTTTAAAGTTTGTTGTATATATATTACTTGAGAACAAGCCAAAGCAGAAGAAATATACTCTACTTCGATTGTTGATAAAGAAACTGTGTTTTGCTTTTTACTAAACCAGGAAACCAGAGAATGCCCTAAAAAGTGACAAGTTCCACTTGTACTTTTTCGGTCTGATTTACAACTAGCATAGTCAGCATCACAGTAAGATATTAATTCAAAAGAATCATTTTTAGGATAAAATAAGCCATAATCAAAGGTGTGTTTAACATATCTTATGATACGTTTTACAGCTTTTAAGTGGGTCTCTTTAGGTTGGGATTGATATCTTGCACAGAGACAAAAACTATGTATGATATCAGGTCTACTAGCAGTGATATAGAGTAGTGATCCAATCATTCCTCTATATAATTTTTTATCTACATCTTTCGAGAGATCTTCTTTACTTAGGTACTCATTGGTTGCCATGGGAGTGGGTATTCCACTTGCAGTAGTCAAACCAAATTTACTAACTAGGTCTTTAGCATATTTTTCTTGACTGATAAAGATACCATTATCTAATTGTTTTATTTGCAATCCTAGAAAGAAGTTTAATTCACCCATATGACTCATCTCAAACTCTTTTGTCATTATTTCAGAAAATTCTTTATTCATTTCAAAATTAGTTGATCCGAAAATGATATCATCTACATAAACTTGTACTAGTTGAATATCATTTTTATTTCTTTTAATAAAAAGAGTATTATCTACTTTACCAATTTCAAAGTTTGATTGTAATAAGTAAGATCTTAGTCTATCATACCAGACTCTAGGAGCTTGTTTTAGACCATATAGAGCTTTCTTAAGTTTGTAAACATGATTTGGTATTTTTTTCATCTTCAAAAAGTGGTGGTTGTTCAACATATACTTCCTCTTTTACAAATCCATTTAAAAAGGCACTTTTAACATCCATTTGAAATTATTATGATTTGCGAAAGCAAGTAGAATCCTAATGGCTTCTAGTCTTGCTACGGGAGCAAAGGTTTCATCACAATCTATTCCTTCTTCTTGACAATAACCTTGAGCGACTAACCGGGCTTTATTTCTAACAACCTCACCGTGTTCATTCATTTTATTTTTATAAACCCATTTAGTTCCAATTATAGTTTTATTTTCAGGTCTAGGAACAAGTTCTCAAACATCATTTCTAGTGAATTGATTTAGTTCTTCTTGCATAGACAAAATCCATGTATCATCAGTTGATGCTTCTTTTGGATTTTTGGGTTCAATGGTTGATATAAAGGCTACATTGCTCATTTTACTTAGTTGATTCTAGTTGTAACAAAAGATTGCATATCTCCTAGTATATTTTCTATAGGATGATCTTTTAAAAGTTTAATCTTTTTATTAGGATGATTAATTTCATTATTAGTTTCAATTGACTCCTTATTTTGAGTAATTAAATCCGCTTCATCATTTGTATCTTCAAAATTTTTGAGATTTTCATCGAATGAAACATGCATTGTTTCTTTGATGGTGTAGGTCTTAAATTAAACACTCTGTATGCTTTACTTCTATTAGAATATCCGATAAAGAAACCTTTGTCGGATTTAGGATCAAATTTCTCTAAGTTATCTTTTGTATTTAAAATAAAACATTTACTTCCAAAAATTCTAAAATAAGATACCTTAGGTTTCTTTCCGTGAAGAAGTTCATAAGATGTCTTATCAATTAAAGGTCTAATTAAAATTCTATTTAAAATATAACAGGCGGTAGTAACTGCTTCTGCCCAAAAATGTTTTAGTAATTTACTATCTGAAAGCATAGTTCTCGCACACTCTTGAATCGTCCTATTTTTACGTTCTACTACTCCGTTTTGTTGTGGAGTTCTTGGAAATGAAAATTTGTGAGTTATTCCATTTTTATTGTAGAATTCCTCAAACTTTTCATTTTCAAATTCACCACCGTGATCACTACGGATGGTTATAATTTTTACAGAAAGTTGATTTTGAATCCTTTTTGTAAAGTTCTTAAAACTTTAAAGTATCACTTTTATGTTTCAAAAATAGTGTCCATGTAAATCTAGAATAATCATCTATAATTACAAAAACATATTTACTGTGATTTATTGACTGAATTTGAGATGGACCAAATAAATCAAGATGAAGTAATTCAAGAGGTTTTGAAGTTGAAATCATATCTTTTAATTTAAAGGAAATTTTTCTAAGTTTTCCTAATAGACATGCATCACATAAACTATCTACTTTAAAATTCATTTTAAAGAGACCTCTTACTAGATCATGTTTTGACAGTCTAGATAAGAGTTTGAAATTCAAATGCCCAAATCTCTTATGCCAAATCCAAGGGTCACTTGTATTTGCCAAAAGACACAGGTTATCATTTGAAACTTTCATACTAAGAATATAAATATTCTTCTTCCTAATTCCCTCAAATATTATGGTTGAATTATTATCTTCAAAGTGACACTTATCTTTTTCAAATTTAATTTTATATCCTTTATCGCAAAGTTGACTAATACTTAGCAGATTATGTTTCAGATTCTTAACTAGCAAAACATTAGTAATAATAGGAGTTTTAGCGTTACGGACATTGCCGATGCCAATCACATATCCTTTTGAGTTGTCTCCAAAGTTAACCAGTCCTCCGTCTTTGTATGTTATATCATTTAGCATATCCGGATTAGCAGTCATGTGTCTAGAGCATCCACTATCGAGTATCCATTTATTCTCTTTGATCTGCACAATTTGTCCATTGTGGATTGATTCCTCAACACCCATAAAACATGTTTCCTGCACATCATACAATTTTGGTAGACAACTTGAATTTGAATATCGATTATATGCAGACTGATGAGACAGTGATGATCTGAATATTTCTAAACTAGTATTAACAAGTTTTTCAAACATAGCCATTTTAAAAGCTTTTTCAAAATTCATATTATGAAACTTTGAAAACCTTGCTCTGATACCAAATGTAAGAAATGCATATTACGGATCTTAAGGCTAGAATTAACACTAGAGGGGGTGAATAGTGATTTAAGGAATTACTAATTCTTTTTGAGTTTATATTAATTTGAACACAAATGTATGCGATATTCAGACACATATATGATTATAGAATCAAACACAGATGCAGATATAAAGTAAAAGCAATAAAGGAAAGAACACACCGGATTTTATACTGGTTCAGAGTTACCCTACATCCAGTCCCGCAACACAAGTACGGATTTCCTTTCAAAATCAATTCTTACAATTACACCCTTGATTTCAAGGCCACGAGGTACACCGCTCCAGATTCACAATCCTCTGGGTAGAGATACTTGATTTTACGGGCAACAAGTTCACCCGATTGATTTTCCAGGTTACAATCACACATTTTCTCGCTCGATTGAATACAAAGAAGTCTATAACTCTAAATAGCACTGGGATCTTGTTGAGATAGTGATAGAGAATCAAACCAGAGATGATCTAGTTAGATTCAATGGTGATTTCGGCAGAGTAATGGTAAAAATGTATATAAAGAAATGTGGAAGAAGAAGAGGAGTGAAATCAAAGAAAATATGATTGTAAATTCATTTAAAACAGCCCCTATTTATAGTGGAACAACAGCCATGTCCATTCGTGAAAGGATATGACGAATAGACACTTCCTTTGAAATTCAAACTTTTGAAATAAACTGTCACCTTGTCGACAAGGGGTCCTTGGGGTTATCGATAAGCCTAAGTTATTTTTGGTAATTTGTTTTTCTTTGAAAATAACTTCTATCTTGTATTAAAACTATTTTAAACTTTATAAATATACTTAACTATAGTTAAAATACATAAATAAGTATAGAGAATAATATTTTTGTATATATAAAATTTTACTATAATTTTATATTTAAATCTAAGTATAAATATTAAAAGTTAAATATATTATAATTAAAAGATAGTTTAAAACCAAGGATAATTTGATATTGAAAATAAAGATTATTTTGAGGCTAAAAGTATTTTAAAACCAGGATAGATGTTTTTGATTTAAAAAGGAAGATTTTGAAATCATTTTGAAAACAAGATATAATTTTGTAAAATATTTGAATAAAAGTTAGTGGATACAAAACAATGTTCCACTAGATTTTTCGTAAGTTCCGTCCTACTTAGGGTTCCATCCCTTTAATGGGCTCGAAGTGGATTCTATTCCACAAATAAAATGGATTTTAAGATGTCAGTTCTTTTCTAGGAGTTTTAACAAAATTCCTAACTAAATTACTTATCTTGAAATCTTGAACTCTTGATAATCTTTATACTCATGTGTCTTGAATCTTGATATCTTCGATCTTGAGTTCATCAGTTCTTGAATCTCTATACTGTACAATCTTCATTCTTTGGTACCTGTATATATATCCTGTATATACATATATATATATATATATATAAACAATAATGTTAGTATTTATATTTTATATTCTTATTCTAAGGTTGTTGTCATCAAAACCAACTTCTCAGGGACTAACAATTGCTGTGTGAATTTAGAGAGTAGGTAGGTGTGTGTGGATATGTGTGTGTGTGTGTGTGTAACGACCCGGATTTTCGGACCAGTCAAATCGTCGAAAAATCTATCTGTTTTAAAACTACGATTGAAAACTACCAACTTAATACACAATATTTGATAAATACCCAACATTACTAAATGTATAGGTTACAACTTTAAATTATACAAGTTATCAAAGTAATCATTTATTCTACAAGGTGCTTTAATACAAACCCAAAATCAAATACTACAAATAAACTGTAAATCTACCGCTACGCAACTCTGATGAGAAATAGCAATATCCTTACTTACAAACTCAATAAACAATATAAATGCGGAATAAAATAGTAAGCAGGAACGATACAACAATACACGATATATGGCAAACAATAAACAAAAAAATGTTATGTTATTATTAGGGCTGCATCACTACCACTTGTGATTGCCTATGTACCCCTATCTAATTGGGCACCCAATTAGATATAGGATCAAGCCAACGTTGTTCTCCTACCGCAAGTAGGACTCGTGGAGCCTACGATGCACAAACAATATGCAATTCCCTAAAACTACCAACTTAGGCTTAATCTTCAATTTTAGATTTAAAATCTAATTAACTTCACAGAAATTATCTTTTTGGACTTTATTCCCGAATTCTTATTTCAAAAATTTTGAAATATATATATCTTTAATATTCAAACTAGTCCTTTACTTTAGGATCTGAAAAAAATCATCTTTTGAAATGATACTAATATACAAGCATACAAACTATATGCTACCTGATCGGGAGGTTTCTAGCCATAACAAGGCAACTGGGTCCCAGACTTTCGAAAAATAAATATGGACATGTATATCCCTTTTCAACGAGAGCGGACTATACTGAGGCTACAGAATATCTGCACCTGCCTTGTCTACATTTTCAGTTATGGATTACCCGAATCTTTGGTAACATAACAAATCATTTTATATTTGAAGTGGCAAAATCATTTACACTAATAATTACAAATACTTCTAATCTACAATAATTTCCATTTTCAAATCCTTTCAAAAATCATCTTAAAACCATCGGGTTTAGTCCTCAAAATTCTTTCTGTTTTATAAAATACTTTTATAAAACCATTTTTTATACAAACCACTTTTATATAAAATCACTTCAAAATATTTATTCCCAAATATCTATTTTTTTCTCTTTTAAAGGAAAACATTTCAACTTGAAAACCAATTTTCAAAACAATTCATTAAATTGAAGTGAACCAAATATTATCGTTAAACACCTTATAGTCAAATCATTAAATAAATCACAAGGTTTTAGGCTACAGTTATTTTCTACCCAGCCCATGCATATGGATAATTAATTGCTCATAAACTGGTCGAGCAAAGTCAACAATCAATAAATAATAATTAGTGCTCATAAACTGGCCGAGCCCAATTCAAACAATCAATCAATGAAATAAACACAACAACAAATGATAATCAATGCTTCATTCTATCAAATGTTTATAACACTTTATTTTATCTTGGGTTAAAATGGTTTGATATTTATTTTGGAGCATCCGGGCTTTCCCTTCGATATGTTCCGTCCCTCGCCCAAGTCTTTTTGGATCTCACAGCCGAAACACGTGTACTAGTCGTTTCCGCATACTCCGTTAAGTATTTAACTTCTAAATTTTAAAATACTTAATTAACCATCCAAATAGTCAAACAAGGAAATAAAACCATTGTTTTAGCAAATAAAGTAAACAAGCATTCAACAAGGATTTTCAAGCAACACTTAACACTTAAAGTTCCTTCAACTTAGAAACGATTTTAATGAACTTAAAGGAAGAAATAACTCACTTTGGATTCCACTCCGTCAAACTTTAAGGCAAGAAAGTCCAGATCTAAACCATACTTCCTACCAATTTTGCTAACTTGGTCACTACTGATTTGAGTATAGCTTCGCTACTATTTTCCAAAACTTCTTGAAATCCGTCTATAGCTTCGCTATCCTAGAAGTTGAGATGAAAAAGATGGAGAAGGCTTCTAGGTGGGCATGGCCTTGGACGGATGGATGGTACTTACTAGCTTGAACTTGACTTAAGTGACATATTTTTTTGTCGATTATTTTTGCCATAACTTTGTTATGCTTTTGGAATTTTTTTTAGAAAGACATGGAAGCCATTAAAGCTCTAAGGAAGAAGAAGGAGAAGCTTAGAAAAGGAAGAATAAGAAGAATGGAAAGTGTGTGGAATTTGTGAAAGAAGTGTTAGGTATTTATAGAAAAAGTTTAGAATAAAATATTATTATGTAAAATGATCAAAATACCCTTACTTCAACTTAAAGTAAACTTATTTTTTTTTAACACTTAACATCACATTTCAAATCATTACTTTATGTCACTTTCACTTAAGTATTAAGTAAAGAATATAATAATTATGTTTGTTTGATTTGATGTTTACTTTTTGACTTTTATAACACTTTTTGTCTTTTTATGCTTACTTTTTGTTAATTACATTCTAAAATTTTCTAAGTATGTTTAGTAAAAGTAAACTTGATTAGTGAATTAATTAATACTTATACTATTTGAATATATGTTAATATATAAGAAAATAAAGGTGCAACAACGTTGCGACAACTTTAAATCTACAAAACCATGATTTTTGACAAAATGTTTTACGGTCATATTTTGACGTTTTAGTTAAACTATTTATTTATGTAAACCAAGTTTAAAAATAAATTTATATAATGTTATTTAAAAATATAAACACTCGTAAATTAATTAAAATAATTTATTTAACCATTGAAACTTACTTTTCTGAAACCGGGATTTTGTCACTTTTGTCGATAAGTATTCCTATTTTTGTATATATTTCTCTTTGCAAATCCTATCTAATATTATTTAAATCATAAAATGTTGTATATTTTATATTTAAAATCACTTTAAATAGTATATTTTAAAATGGTCAAATTCTGGGTCGTTACAGTGTGTGTGCGCGCGCACGTATTTCTCTGAAGGGTGCAACATGCAAGAATTAGATGCTGCTCCCTATGATTTTCTGCTGCATTTTGAGTGAGTGTGTTGTGTATGTCTGCATACCTTGGGTGTGCATTAGTATATAAACATAGGTTGTTGTGTTCATGTGTGGGGTGTGTGAGTACTGTAGTGTGTGCAAATGTAGCAGTGTGTGTGTATTTTCTTCTGGGTTGTTGTGAAGGTGTGCAAGTGTTTGTGTGCATTTTTGTGTGTTGAGGCATATATATACTTGTTGTCCTTGTTTTACTTTGAGCATTTTCTAAGTAGAACTAATTTCATGTTATATTTCTTTGTGTTTTCTTTTAGTTGCTGCATTTTTTAGGTATGTAGGGTTGTTTTTGGTGTGTGTGTGTGCGTGGTTGTCTGGGGTAAGTGCATGTGTTCTAGTGTAGGTATGCGTGTGTTGTTTTTGTTTATAACTTGTGTGAGTTTGTATAGATAACTGTTATATATATACTTAAGCAAAATATATGTATAATTGCTTAAGTGTGTGTGCACTTGTACGTGAGGGTCTGTGCATTTCTTTTTATGTTTTAGGTATAGTTGTTGTACTAGTTTTTAGTACTCTATTTGGTTTTGATGTGCATTGTTATGTTTTTGGATCTTGACATGTTAACATTTTGTTGTTACAAATGTAAATATGAGTTTGATAAATATACAAGGTGAATTTAGCTATATTATTTAAATAGTTTATAATTGTTATTTTATATATATGTGAAATTTTAATATATAATTCAGGTTTTAAGATGTAACTATTTGGTTATAGATTGGTTAAATTAATTCGGTTGTTTTACAATTATTTAAAATAGTATTTTATCTTAGTAAATTATGGAATCATTCTTTTATGTAATATTAAGCTACATTACCTATTTTGGGGATAAAAAAATAGAGTTTTCTAATGTTATTAGTAAATATTTAATAATTGACTAATTTTATAGAAGATTGAGAAATTATTTATATATTATATCGAAAACATTATATTTGAGTTTAGTTAATTATTCGGTTAATTCTAGAACATACATATTTATTATCTACTTCTAAGTACTAATTTTGTTATATAAGATTGTACGTCGTGATTGATTTATTGAATATTGATGTGTTTGTCTTATTCATATATAAGTTGTTGGTTAATCTATTTTATCTTTTTTTATTCTATTTCTTATTATATTGAATGTGATTGTATGAATGATTTACCATTGAGAAGGATTTGAGTGATGATTTTAATATGATACGATTATGACATCCTTTGTTATGATTTTGTATTTATTCTATGTGACGAGAAATCTAAATAAATGGAGTTATAATATAGTTTGGGATGGGGCATTTGGTAATATTTCTCCGATTATTCTTTGGACTTGTTACATAGGATACTAAAGGGCGAGTGTCGTATGTGAGCTCTGAACAAATGGACTAGTAACATGCAGTGGTATAGGATGTTGTTGTGTTATTTATTCGGTTATTCTTTGCTCATGAATAACACTCAATACGGGGTATGTTGTATGTGATATTCACTACGGTGGATATTTGATAATCACATGGTGACTTATATGTAGAGCCGTGTGGCGAGCCATTGTGTATATTTTATGTGTCTATCTATCTTTGTCCAGCTCTCTTTATGGTTTGCAAGTAAACTAGATTGGCCAGTATCCATCCCGTCGGCCTGATCACGAGGTCGCACCCCAGATCCGCAACACCATTGTTGTATTTTGTATTTGATGTGCATCACGGGATTTAGGTTAGGTGACCCGTAGGGTAGGTTCCCTACAGCCTATTGTGTTGCTTAGACTAGCAGTCTATTACCTATAGGGGCAAAGCATAGTTGTGACCGAGGCTACGCATTGACGAGCCACTGGTGGATATGAGTCATGATTTCTGTCGAGGTAACTAAGACTGTAGGAATAGGTCCGGCTATAAGCATATTGCAGGGATTCTAGGTTCCTGAAGCAGGCATATGGCTATCAGTCTCCCGTCTGGTTTCGGTTCACATGAACTAAAGTTGTAGGAATAGATCCAGCTACATAGCATACTGCTAGTAGACCCTAGGTTCATGAAGCGGGCATACGCCATCAGTCTCCCATTTGGTTTCGGTTCACGTGTGGTGGATAGGCATATATGAGATGAGATTATACCTGAGACTATGTCCAGAGTATAGTCAACCCTATATCCTTCTTTGATAGACAATTTACTTATTATTGATTATATTTGGACATTGTTATGAGCTGGCTCGGATCTTTCTTATTGATTTTTGAGATTTGATGATGATATTTTATAATATGAGATTGAGAGATATTCGGGAATAGCTTCATGCAAGCCCGATATACTTAGTATCTCACTTATTGATGTTTTATGGATTTAGACGATAGTTTTTGGATACGTATGATTCACCCATTTATGTTGATTATGTGATTTCTGATTTCATGTGTTTCTAAATAGGTGATTACATTTTTTGATATCATATATGATTATTTTATATGGATTTGAGATATTTGAAGATGTAATGTCTTGAGGATTATTATATATATACACACACACACACACTTTGACATGTCGTCTACTGTTTTGAGTATCTTTGATAGTGATATCATATTATTCTTCCTTGTTTATATTGTATCACCTTACTTACGATCCTTGATTAGATATAGTTTGACATGTATGTTATTTTATAATACTCAGGTCAGCCTGAGACATTTCAGGTACAGGGACGACATGACCAGCATTTGTTTTATTGGGTTTAGAGGAGACATATACTAGGATGTTATATGGTATTTATATGACTTTGATTCATTGTATACATTTGTCACCAAACTGTACATTCATTTTTCATCACTTTATATTGAGAAATTGACATTTGAGATGCATTGTATTCATATACTATTATTATATTATATATTATTATATATTATCGTTGTGATTGACTCTGGGTTCTTTGTTATTCATTGTAAATTATGTTGTTTTGTCCTTAAGGCACACATGTTTATTACTTTGTACCGATACTAAGTATGTGGTTGAGATATTTATTAGATGTTTTTATACGTACCAGTGTTAGTCCAAGGGAATATTCACATGTGTACCCCATATAGCTTCATTCTCTATATTATCTGATGGTATTACTTAGTAATACTCTTGGATAATATGGGTATAGAGGTGGGACATTACAAGCCTCAAGGATCAAGGCTTCGCGACCTTACGTCCGTCTACTACACCTCACACTCAAGTTCACATCTTCGATGATTTGCTATGGAATGAATATTACTAGACGTTAATTCAAAAAATCATTTCAAAACTCAAACACTTTACAAACATATGGGTATAACCACTCGACAACCATTTTAACTCCATATTACATCATATAATGACAACTTCAACTACCATTTAATACAATCCTATCATTACTACCAACAATTAAGTCAACAATTAAACTACATATTCGTATTAAATATCATTCAGCTTTTACAAATTCCTAACACATCAAATTATAAAGCTTATACTTCAAAACATTCATTTAACAAGATTCTCATCTCTAAAATCCTGAATCAAGTTCATTACTCAAGCCCTAACCAACATTAGCATCAAACCATGATTTTAACACATCAAATGATACTATAGCTTAGAAAAGAGATCCCACTCACCAAATCCCTTAGAAATCCAAGCTTAATGGAACCCAACTCAAAGCTTTCCTTTGATTTCTAAAATTTGGGCTCTACCTTCTTCAGAATACAAACTTGATGGATGGAAATCTTCTGACTTGAATTTATATATTTAGTTTGAAACTTTTGGTTAAGATTTGAAGAAGTTGTGGGGATTTAAAGTTAAGCAAAACTATTTTTCTTAGGAAATAAATAAAGAAGAAGAAGAATGATACAAATGAAGGAGATGGATTCATTATGGAAGTTATAGAGAGGTTATGGCTAAATGACCATTTTGCCTATATTCCTCTTTTACTCCCATTTAATAATCTTATCCATTTTTAAAAACTTAATATGTATTTTATATATAAACGACATTACGAATTCAATAGAATAGGTCTCGGGCCCTAATTCATCTTTGAAGATTTCTTTTAAGTCACCAGTTCTCTTAATTTTTAATTTAACGATTAATTATAATTTATTACTAATTGAAAATTACGGGTTGTGACATATAGGTTATGTTTTGATGCTGAAAGGAATGGTACTAAGAGCTAAGACGATTGGTCAAGCCACTTGTGTTGTTCTTAAAGAACTACTTCATATGTTTAAGAAGAAGATCAACCTAAAAAGGTGTGTCATAAATATCTCATACAACTTTAAATTTGATAATATGAAATCTCTACCATTCAATTGGCTACGTATTGATAAAGTGAAGGGAATGAAAACTGTTTAATTGCTTATGGAATATGATAAGTCGCCAATCCACATCAAACAACCCGAAGCCATTTAATAAACCTCATTTGTTAAGCATCCAACTGCATCTACTCCAAACTACTATAAATATAGTTCTATTTTCCCTAAAAGGATATGAGAAACAAGAGGCTGAAAGCTTCCACGTCATCTTAATTAGCTATACTTTTCTGGATTAAAATGCTACCAAAAACCCATTAATGGGTTCTCGTTTATCCCTTTTGTACTCTAAGAAAACAAAGTTATAAACAGGAAAGGTGCTAAAAGTTGACGTGGGAATTATTTCCCTATGCCACTATAAATCTGCATGATTTTACTTATAGTATTTCGTTGCTTACTTGTTTTTGGTATTTGCATTCCGGTATTTTATTTATTCCTTTTGACTCATTGCTGAAAGTCATGGCCTTCTCAATCCTCTGTCGATGTTTATTGGTGCAAACCAAAAATCGCATTAATAGGCAGAAAGTGCTATGGAGGAAATTTCACACGACTTATTATCGATGAAAATTAGCCAAGCACGGAATGTTTAAGAAGAGAGATAGTACAAGGTTTGAAAATTTACTCGAAAGATGGTATGAGGTTTAAAATCTTTACACATTATAGCCAAAACAAATGAACGATCAAGGAAAAAGTAGTGGAGGAAAAAGAGATTGATAGGTTATTGATGGCTGGTGCTAAAGTCCTCTGGACCCCTAGAGCATTAGTTGTGCTATAGAGGGTATTGATCGCATGTACTAGGACCACCGAACCAAATGGAAAGCGAAGCGAAAGGGTACGATCACTAGTACAAAGTGTGAAGACAACTTCAAATGGCGAACGATCCAAACCTTATTGATCTCTAGTGATGTGAAAACTATAAGAGAAAAGCGATCTAGGGGTAATAATTGCGGGTACGTTATCGTGTATTTTGCTAGTACTAAATCTAATATTTCGGATTAACCAATTTTCTAACTATTTTTGCTTTTGAATGATTGTATCTTAACCCAGGATAATTTTAAACAACTCCTACAAAGAAAGATTTTTAATAGACTTCTTAATCTAAAGTCCGAAGACTACAACAATAAATAGGGATAACCAAGAAGCATTAGAGATTTAAGCACATGGAAAAGTCATATAGATCCACTTTATCTTCTCATCTTTTATTTTCGAAATATTCTCTGTAATAGTAGTTGAGATATATAATAAAGGGTAGAAAAAGAAGTAGTGAAGTGAACTTTGCTATAGACACTAGAAAACTTTGGTTGCTCTTGCTGTTACATTATTTCTATTTTTATTCACTTGTTTATCTTTTAGATTGTTATTGAAGTCACCAAATTCAAACTGCATTCAAATCCTCTTATAAAGTATCGTTTTGATCTACATAAAAAGATTTGAGTTTTCTGTAGTTCTAGATCGATGGTTTGTGCTCAAAATTTGCACAAACAACTATTGTGATCAAACCAAAACTAACAACGGATAAGATATTTGTGCGTGGGAGAAGCTTTTCGACAAACAAAATCTATTTTTCAATCTTTTCATTGTTGAAATGTGTGGTCGGTCACCTATAGCTTCAATAATGTTTCAAAATAGAAACCAATAAAAATCATACATAATTTGATAAGGCTTAACGAGGAAATCAAGTAAAATAACATGTAACATTGCTATTTACATCATATTATATGTTTTTAATATAGTTTCTATCAGCTATATTTTTTTATAAGTATGTACTGATGTATAAGCATTTTATGAATCTTTACTCAACAAACCAACCAAACAGTTGTCATAAATATTTTAAAGAACACACTGGATATACTAAATTATAAGAAATTCGAACGAATTCGAACAAACACAGACTCGAATGGACGTTTTTTAACCGCGAACTCAACTGAACAGCGAACGCTCGTACAAAATTAACAATCCCGATTATTGCTTCGATTATTGAGATAATCGTTAGTTTCTCCATTATTCAAAATTCAACTCTTCATTTTCAGAATCATTCACCATATTCATAAACAAGATCTCTATTGTTTTCATAATTAAATGATATAATTAACAATTCTGACATTTTGCAAAGTGTGAAAAGAACAAAAACAAGGAAAGTAAAAAACTAATGTTTAAAATAAACAAATTACGTTCATCACGCCTCACTTTAAATACGTAAAGCTGTAAAAAAACTATATTCAAACCTTACGATCAACGCATACTTTTTAATGAACTCTACAATCACCATTTGAACGATCGTTTGATCTATGCAAAGACAACGTCCAAGGAAGGATAACCGCACTAATCACATTTCTGAATACTTGCAAAAGTCACCTATTTTTACACTAGTAATGCTTTGTCGCTGTGTCGAATGCTTTTAATATGGTTGTGAAAAGAACAGCAAACAGGATTAAATACAGTAGCCGTCTCAGTTTAATCGGAAAGAAAATTCATCTACCAACAATGATAGCTCTGTTCAAAATCCAGCATTTTGCTTGAGTTCCCTTTTACATAAAACCCAGCATCCTAAATCTGTTTCCATCTATAAGTACAGCTGGTGAACAATTATATTTTTCTTTCATCTACATCAGCTTTAAGCAAAATTCAGATAGAATCGTATAACTTGTAATAACTATAAAAATTTGTTACACGGAGTAAGCATGATGACCATCAACAAATATTGCTGAGATTCGGAGTAACCATGATATGAGGGTATGTATCAAAATTTAAAATCACTACAGCAATACGAACTATAGTTTAGTTTAGATTAAGCATCATGGTACATAATGTTCTTAATTGAACATCCATTGCACAAAAATGACAGGCATTTTCCAGACTGTTCCAGAACTCTTTTAAATAGTGAATATGGAGGGAAGAAGAGAACATAAAATGCTATTTTCACACCTCAAAGGACTTCAGTTTCTCTCTCCATCTCGCTAAAACATCTGTAGAGTAAAATTAGCCATAGGCATTTATTAGCTAAACTATATAAAATGTACAGTTAAAATAAACTTAAAACAAATGAAAATATTTCATAAATCACATGGCAATATTATCCATACATATACTTTAATGAGAATTACACAAACTTTTGAAGCAATGATGCCATGTTACAAGCAAAGGTCGTAGTAATAGAAGCAATGAAACAAGTAGAAATGAATTATAAAGAAAATAAAGTGTTGCAAGACATGCGATAACCTGATTTTACGAGAATAAGAATCTGCCTAACCCTCATCGCCACAAAAACAGTTCCCGAGTTCTAACAGAGAAGCATTTGCACATCACTACTTCCCCTGTAAAATAAATACAGGCATAGCAACATCACACATCAAGCTATTATTTGATATCTGTGATTTTCAGAATTAATTAAGAAAAGAAATACTAAACCTCGTCTTTTGAGCTTGATTTTGCTGGTGCTTGAAACATTTTAGCATAAGCTTTCTTCTCTTTATCGCGTCTATCCGCAATCTGTAGGAAAAGTTCAAATTCTAAGATTATTTATTCTTTTCAAAGGTAAAAGGCGTCGGAAAATAAAGTAGTTTGTCCACCTTTTTCTTTGCAGCAGCAAGTTCCCTTTTTATGTTACCTGAAAATAGGTTATTTCCACAAGTACATAACATCAGTAGACGTATAGGATGGAAGGAAGGTTTATTATGAAGCGCTAATTTAAGACATCTAACCATCATTTGGTTCCAACTCTAATGCTTGCTTGAAGCTTTCTACTGCAGCATCTACATCATTTAGTGCCATATGTGCCTGGATTGAATTTTTTTTTAGAAGACGTAAAATTAGCCATCAGATGATCATAAATCATGGGCATCAAATAAGCATGAGTATTTGTATCAAAAGTCACTTATATAAAATAATAATATATTCTTTAGAAGAAATAAACAACATTGTCCGCAGGTGTGACGCAACGGAAAAGGGGTGCCTGGGTCTGGTAACAGACCCAGGTTCGAGTCATGCCTTTCACACACTTCTCGCAAAAATAATAATAATAATAAACAACATAGACAAAGGAATTTTCTTCCCTTTACCGTGTAAAACATGGTTTGGAGTTTCGAACACAATCCTTGTAAGATATGGTATGGACTTTGGAATACTGCAATATGATCTAACACTACAGCTGCTTAAAAATGACTGGGTATATATAGAGGAAAGAAATCAGACACACAACTTCTACTACACCCTATATACAACCAATCTTTTATCTTGTTATATGGAATTTCATCGGCAATAAATAAATTCATTTACTCATTCGTTGAGCTGCACAATTCCATGATACTGAAATGCCAAACTAGAATGATTAGCTTGTTTTGAAAGTCATTTACTAATGACTAAGGACACCACTAAAACACTTCATATGAACCTTAGTATAATACGTTGATTAACGTAATCAAAGACTAATGTTGATGATAGGACGATATTAAGTAATTTTATTATTAATTATATATATATAACAACAACAGTAACAACAACAATAATAATCAAGGCAAATTTTATTTGAAGATCAAAAAAAACTATTTAACATTCACCATTCATTTTATTAGAAATTATGACCAAGTTCCCCTTCTTTTTAATTACAATACTAAATTATTTTTTCATAACCCATCAAAGTAAAATGCATAACACCAATAAAGTTTAATCAAATCGCTACATTTTGATGAACAAGTTAATTGGTTTTTTATAAAGAAATCTTAAATATCAGCTAAGACAGCTTTCGCATCTGACTCTTTTGTTTTCAGACTAATTTGACACCTTTTAAAAAGAAAATAAAAATTAGTCATTTTAATTAAGTTTCTATTTGACTTAGAACTGAAACATTCTATGAATTTTCTGCAATTGAGCTTAAAGCTTGAAAGAAGAAAGATAATGGAAGATGAATGCAGGGGTTGTTTTGTAAAAATTGGTGTATGTTGTTAAGTAATTGTTGGCACATGCCAGTTTCTTCAAAAAAATTGGCGTATATCAAGCAAATTTTGTTTTCAGCATTAATGAGCCATATGAGCACTATTAATTAGGCATAGAGTAAAGAAATCCAAAGACTGGTTATATATTTGAAAATATCAGTAAAACTAAATCTTATTCAAAGAGCAAGGGTCGGTGGCACCATAGATTACAACACCTAAAATGACACACTAATTTAATGAGTTGAACTGATTTAATCAGTAACCAGTAATGATGATATGACAATAATTTATGGTAATTCTTACATTGATTTAAGTATTCGTATAGCGTCATCACTAGTCATGGAGTAAACAAATCCAACAGATTACAGTAAGATGGAAATAAAATGGGAACATTACATGTGTCATCAAACCTAAATTTTATTTGATATTTAAATAGGCCTACTATATTTAGATGACACTAACCTGACCTTGACGAAAATAGGCTTTCCCATAACCATCTCTTTCTCTCAGTGCAAAATCAGCATCAAGGAGAGCAGCCTTATAATCTCCCATTTTCAGTTTGCACGCCTGTTGATGTTGAAGAATTGTATAAACAGCTTGATGTATGAACACAGTCACAACTAAACCGTATTTCATAAGCATCAAAGTCAATGGATAACTCAGGTATCAAGGGCTATCCCAGGGACCAAGCTGTAGCCCTGTTACAGTTTTTGAAATTCTGATACAACATGTATACCTCAACATTATTTGTGTATGTTATGAAAAATACCCAGGGTCGGTAGTTACTACTGGCTCTGCCCCTGTCTGATAAATATAAAGTTTCTACAATATGATTAAGTTCATCAAAATTGAATATTATGACATAACATAGTCTCAAATTAAATCTCAGTTGGAGTAGCTTTTCAACAATTAAAAATAGAGGTGATATCTATATAACAAAAAACATTGGCTTTAAAGGAAAAAGACAAAGAATGGTCATGATTCATTCTTGACAATGATATCAGATGGCTGCAGTTGATCCACGTCGACAAACAAATTTACATCCACTAACTCTATTAAACAACCGCTCAAAACCAGATCCTTTTTGAATTCCCCCCCTATGATGCGCTACTCACCCCTAATCTTCGCAAAAAAAAAATTAAGTTTAATAGGTTTTAACCCACTTTATGGTTCCTTTAATCCACTTCACCAATAATTTCCAAACTGAAAGCATTTCACTGTTCTTCTATTCTCCTTCTTCCTCAAATTGACATATTCTGATTTATTAGAGACAACGACATTGATAAGTGACTGTTATTTAAGAAACATGAGTTCCAAAGCTAATGAGGCTATATTGGTTGTTGTTTATGGTTCTGCTAGGTTTTCGCTTCTTATTCATACTACTGAGTCTTAATGGTAATGAGTTTGTATAGCTTGATGTTCATGGTTTGGTATGTTATCTCCTAATTCATACTTGTATGCACATAAAGTGTTAGAAACAATGTTCTAACTGTTAAATACTTTGTATACCTTGATGTTCATGGTTTGGTAACTTTTTTTTCATCATATTTCTATGCACATAGACTGTTTGAAACAATGATCCAACTGCATCACCACCCCCTGTCCCCCCCCCCCAAACACTTCGGGAGGTCAATGGAGGTTTGAGGGAGAAGGTAGAGAGTTTGTTTATGTTCAAAGAAAACATTTGTTCTTCATGCTACTTCTCTGCCTACAGTAATTTCAATTATTTATATTTTTCTTGGTAAAATGGTTCGCAGTTTTAACCCATTATCTGAAGTGATAAAAGTTTCATTTGACAATGGAGGTGACTTGGTAACTATGGCAGACATGAACGTATGCTTCCTATATCTGAAAATGAAATGAAAATGAAGTTGGTATGCTCAACAATATTAGGTAAGGCTTCTTCCGCAATATGGCAGGTATTTGAACTCCTCTATCTTGATTATGTCTATTTGAAGATGCTCTAATATGGATGCCCTACTACATATAAAAATAGAATCATCTTCAGTTTTGTTTGACTAATTATACCATAAAGGATATTTTTACTAGGCAACAATTTAGGGGAAAAATTGTAACTTTTTCAATGATTACTCACATCGGCGAACTACGTTTTGTTCGATTCATCAAAATTGTATTATTTGATCTACTAAGCACATCACTATTGGTTGCTTCGTTAAAACTTTAGCATTACATATTTAAATAACTAAAAATATGCATTAATTCAACATTTATTATAAAATTAGTTATTGAAGTAGGAAATATACAAATACAGTAGTAACTTTTCTAATTTCATAAACATCTGCTTTTAGTGGTTCTTAGTTGTCTAATTTAAAATATATCCTACGCATATATAAGATTCAAAAAATTAATGTGCTTATTGTGGTACCTAAACTGTATTCTTAAGTTATATAAGCATACAAATATTAACATAAATTTTGCTGTTTTCACTCAAAATGAAGCATATGAAGTACACAAATTGTATTATGGGCATCCTTAAAACACCCACGTGTTCACATACACATGAACATATAATTATATAAATGTAAGAATATAAATATTTGATTGTTATATTTCAATTATTTTATCTTAAATTTATATTTATAAATATTGAGACCGCAAGTATAAACTGCTGTTTTTGTTACATCGTGGTTGACGACTAATGTGACATTCAAGATTATTATATCGTTCTTCACATTTTTGAAGGTAAAATTTGGAGAGTTAGATCCAATTGCTTCCTCATTTCTTTTCTGAAATCGGGAGCTGTTGGTTCAATCGATATCTGCATTACACCTCACTGACCTTTTCTTACCTATTACTAAAACTAAATGGAGGCACCTGATGAATTGTCGACAGGAGACCTAACTATAGTTTCTGAGCCATGACTGTTCACCTTTTGCAAAGCATTCAAATATTTCTAAGCTAGCAACAAAACTTGCACGTATGTACCTATGTATGCATGTATAATATGGTTATAATATTTTAGAAACTAATTGAATAATTATTTGAATAACACTACTTATAACTTGCTACTTTCAGTTATATATCATACAACACTGAATATATGATTTAACCTCATCTATTTTTTGTTCTCACATTTTGTACAATGGAGAAAACCATTGGTTACGAGACCTTTATTTCAAATGCCAAAAATAGCACAAAAGATTTTGTTAAATATAGAAACTTAAGATTCATTTATAGTATTATCTTTATTAATTACTCTTGCACGTAGCATATCTTTATATAGAAGGCTTGTTACCGGTTTTATTTATTACTATATCATTATTATTATTTTATGACCACTTTAACCTTAATTTACACAATCATAGGTAGTTGACATTTTTGGTTGAGCTGGAAAAACGAAAATAACTCATGTTCAACAATGATGGAAATGTTAGTATACCTTTCCATTGCAGCTTTTTATCAAATGGCCATAAATTTGCTTCAAATCTTGACAAGTGATGACCAACGTTTTTATAACTTGTTTAATCATTTTAAAGGTTACTTATTACTTTCATCTCTATTTCAGGATAAAGATCTAATTGATTCAAAGATACAAATGGGCGTTGGATTTAAGCGACGATATATCATTATATGTATGTATAAATAACTATTTCTAATTTATTTTCACAGCCATCTTTTTCAGTTTTCGACTTCTGTGTCGCTGAAGCATAATAATGAGCAAACCAAATTATTTATGTATGCTAGGTTGTGGTAAGTAAAAGTTTCTAACTTAATTACAAATGGAGTTATTTCAAATTTGCATAAAATTATGCAGTTGTTTAAATTTTTATTTATCGGGTACTGATATATTTCTTCAAAATAATGTTCTCTATAAGAATTAGTTTTCTATTTTGATCAGGTAAAATTATGCTAAATAAAAAACATTCTGGATCTAGATTCAAATCATCTTTGGCAATAATTTTACTTACCTTATTTGACATATATATATTGTTAATGAAATCAGAGAGTAGGTATTGCGATATTTCCCATGTCAATATATTTTCAATCCCAAATAATACCTTAGAAATAATGATTTTGAAAGTTTATTAACTATTAAAATTTATGTATGTTAAGTTTTTTGAATGATTATAAATTTATTCGTGAACGCTAATATGGACCTAAATTATATGTTTAGTACCTATTGTAAATGATTGATTATATGGCTACAATTTGGAACTAAAAAATCCACAAGTGTCAATTTATGTTTTGGATCGCCTTGATTATGTTAGTGGGGCCCAATTCTGTAATCACCACACTATCATGTTTTTAAAACAATAATCTTTAGCATATATGTTGAAACCTATTGGGAGCAGCTTCGAAGAAAATTAACTTATTTTATCCTATAATAATATTTACAAGTATGATTTAATAAACCAACTTCTTTTTCCATAATTTTGTGTTATTATATTTCACTTGAATAAAATCAATAAGAGGTTTGTTCTCCCATTTACTAAAATCGACATATTTAATGTAGAAAATGAATATTATTTGCCTAATTTATCAGTAAAATCAAACATGTTACTCTTAAATTCATAATATATAAACGACCTTATTTATCTAGGAATTAATGTCATTCCATAATAACTGCTGATAAGGAAATTGACTAAATGGTTATTATTTCCTTTGAAATATTGTTAAAATTAAGCAATACTATACTCAAACTTGTTCAGGTTTGCTGTTTGTTTAAATGTGGCAATATTTTTCTTCGGCAAGCAAAACAACATTCACGTTGATATTAAAAACGAAAATAAATTTAGCATACGACATTCTAACCCTGATAATGCATGCTTCATTTCTCAATGTAGGGTAATATACTGAAAGCAGTTGAGTGGTTGTGGATTCAACTTTAATTCCTTACTCATCAAACTGACCTTACCCATCTCCATGTATAGTTTGTGGCAGCAAGAAATTAATACTCTCATCAGGGGTTTATTGTTGTAGGTTATCACATTTTGGCATCCATAAATCGGTGTCTTGCAGTTTTTGACACACAAAGTTAGAACTCAATAATGTTGGATAGTTTTATTTTATTCTACGTTCTACTCTTGCATAAATCCAGTCTTTAATTTGCAATAAGGTTTTCTGAAATGGTTTCTTCGGTTGTTTTCATTAGTGAAAGAGGAATGTATGTTGGAAGAGGGATATTTGTTGAAATTTTAAGTGGTAGAATAAGGAAATTACATGACCTAAATTTGATCATGTTGTGCATTTCAGTTTATTAAAAATTGTTGTGGGCTAATTTTAATTTCCATCACAAATACACATTATGTCAAACTCAATGAAAATAAACCACATGTAATCTACAATTTTTTTTACTTATTTTAATTAATATCACATTTCGGAAAATACTTGATAATAGAAAATTGACATGATATATACTGAAAATGTATAGTTCATTCCTTTTTCACTTTTCACATTTGTAACTAATGCTTCACTTTTTTTGTCAAAAAAGCGTAGTTATTCCTTTCCACTTCTCATGTTCCTAAGTACAGACTATTCCTTCACCCACTAATCCATTGTGCAACTTATATTCATTTGTCATGTTTAAATTTTTTTAACTGTTTCTGCTATAAACATCTGGAAAAAAACCCGATGCATTAAGTGAAGGCATATAAATGTTCATTAAAATGAATGCAAAGCCTGGACTATCATATACTTAACTACCTTTATTTCAGTGACTATTCTAACAACTTTAGCTGGATCATGTACGAAAATTTTACACATTATAGGATTCTAACAAAACTTCACAAAACAAGATGTCATGTTCTTCCCCTTACTACCATGACCAAAAAAAAAAATTGATGTCTTAAAGCGAATATTGCAACGGTCATGTTTAGTATATAGATGTATTTATGGCACAACCGAAAGTATTCATAGTTTTCAAGTGTACTCGCTCTGACTTTTTTCACTCGGTATAATGCTGTATGCAAAAAGAAGTAGATGACAGGGCCAAACCAAGGCTCACAAGGATGAAATATAGGATCTTAATTCATTCTTCTTTAGCACTCATATTACAGCTTATATGATCCCGTGTAATTGTGCACTGTTGTACTATATTCATTTGTCCTGAATAAAAACCTTGTTATTTTATGAATAAAGTGTCAAATTTGGGATATTTAGGGAATGATAACACAACAGAGGTCTGTGTATGTGTGTGTGTGTCTTGACAGTAAATTCTAAAAGTCACTTGTAAATTAACCTTTTATTTTTCTTGATTTAACGGATATACCATTGTTATAATGAGAACAAACAATCTGCAATGATAATTATCATATACATCGAACTAAGTTCCAAATAGGTAAACCAATGCAACAGAAAAATTAATATGAATATTACCATTGAAATTTAAAAATTCATTCATTTATGCAAATTTTTACACATATCGAAACAATGTATAACACATATTTATTATAGAAAACTAAGTAGTCACACAATTTTACAATCAAAAGTATAGGGTGCAACTATTTACAGTCACCTACACAATTACTAACGCAACTTGAAGATTTAATAGAATTTGCTTTAAAAACACACCTTAAACTTAAAAGAAGACCTGGAAGCAAATGAGATTAAATTTTGATTATTATCCATTAATGGAAGAAGTAAATGAGATGAACAACGAAAGTAAGGATATATTATCAATTTCAGATTAAGAGTTGATGGGTTAAGATAATTATATTTAGAATGGGTTAAGATATTTATATTCAGAATATTTATGTAAATCAATATTTTTGCAATTCTGTTAATTTTCACCAGAAAGAATATTGATAAATAAATATATTTGACTACATCATACTTTTTTCTATTACAGTTGTTTTTGTCGTTCTTTTTTTAATTTTCTTATTGAAACAAGAGCCAAAGTAATAATGATTGGACATTTTTGATCGAAAAAGTAATCAAGATTCTTCACTATATATTGCCATAGCAGCAAAATTGAGCTGCAAGTAATGCTCTACTATTTTTGTCTTAGATAGGTTTATACAATTTAAGAGAATAAAAAATCTACGTACAAATTCAAGTCGATAACAGCTTAGAAACAGCCAAATTAGTTGGATTCATAGGTATTGATGAAACATTAGAAGTAAAAAATTCTTGTGGAAAAATTGGAGGAGAAATTTTTGACTTCGTTGTTTGAGGGGGGAGGGAAAGTTAGAGAAGTCAAGTTATGGTTTAGAGAAAAAAAAAATCTAGGTGTGAATGGATGAGTGGAATAATTGATTAGATGCGATGATAAATGGGTGAAAGAAGATGTCCAGGTAGATGTAAAAAGTATCACCCAAAGTATAACTACAACTGTTGTAAAATATGTATATCTGTAAAATATATCCTGATGATCTTTTACACCCATTAACCTACACATCCGTGCAAAGCACGGGCTTCCACTTGTATTATAACAGTTAAAAATACAGCCAGATAAAGAAATATAAGACAATGAGCCCACCTTAAAGGAAGAATATTTATAACAATATAATACCCAAATAACAGTGCAATAATAACCTAATAGACGTTACTGTTTTCTGTTCAAGCATTTTGTTTTTCTACTCCATCCTTGATGTTATAGTTAGAACAACCTAATAGATGTGGCAATAATAAAGTGCCATGTACAAGTTTTTGAGTTATTTAATCAGAATATTTTCTAATTTTTGATACAGATTTATCGGTGGATGAGCTCAAATTATAATATACAGTGAAAATTAAATAAAGGGCAAGTAAACAAAGGAAAACAGTTTATATGCTAAAATCTTGGTTAATCCTCTCGTGCAGGTCATCTGCAAAAACTGTTGGTATAAAATGCTCAATGATAGTTTTTAATAAAGCAGAAATGAAGATATTAAAAATCTATTTAACGTGATCTGATGTAACATAAGAAATTAAAATTGTGTATGCTTTCCCATGCCAACAGCACAAATTGTGTACATAAACAATGTCACAAAGCAAATAAATACTCACAATATTTCCTTAGGAGTAAACAACTTAACTGAACCTCTGGGAAGAAAAACTTACAGAGCTATTTGTAAAGATGACAGACTTTGTACTTCGCAATAAACGACTCTTCTCTACAAAACCATACAAAAACTGCATTAAGAACAACCGAAGAGCAACATGGTTAACATTAATACACCTTTAATGGAAAAGAAAAGGCTAACCCTCATCAATCTCTTTTTGATCCCAACAAGCATCTAGGTATCGCAAAGCTTTTCGATATTTCCTGAGAGCCATAGTATAGTCCTGTATCTGCAGGTTATGATTTTTAATTAGTTAATATCCCAGAAGATGACATGAGATTGCAAATATATTTACATAAAACAACCAAGGAAAAGGAAGAAAAAAATATTTTACTTGTGGATACCGCCATCTCTTTGTAAAAAAAATTCAAAGGGAAAAATAAAAACCCACTGCATTTCAATGTTTCTTACTTGAAAATTGAGGGGGAACACAACTCTAAGCATATGATAAAATGTTTCGCTTGTGATAGCATGATATAAAATAATAAAGTGAACTTCAGAAAAAGTAACACAATTTCATATACCAGATCAAAAAAAGGAACTTTTTTTAACCATTTATATGAAGATCTTTTCATAAGAATGTATATAAAACAAGTTTTTCCAAACATTAAAAGACTTTACATAAACACTTATACAGAGTTATGTATTAAAACATGTTTTCATCATGTTTGAAATTCCATCCAGCACACCGTAATTCCGATAATTCCAGACCCAGTTCCAGCATTGACTGAGAGAAATTCACCAAAAATTACGGTTCAGGACCGAGACAACAACAAAAAAATGTTCCAAACAAGAAGAATACCTGCGAAGTTTCAAATAAGTGGGAAAAAAATTCCTACTTAGTATTAAAACAAAGGTTTCAGAGAATAAAAGCAACGAAGGAAAAATATACCTAAGAAGAACAATAATTTGAGCAAGAGCAATAATAAATTTTCAACAACATAAAAAATATGGGTTGAGTTTATTTTTCTAACAGTTTTGATTTTAAAGCTGGGGACCAAAATTTTGAACTGGTTTCAGGGTTTTGAGGTTTTATGGAGGCAGCAAGCGAGACAAAATGTAGAGCTTAATGGAGGAAATAATTGATACATTGGAATGAGGCAGGAAAAGGATTGGGTTCAAATATTAGGCCCTGAATTTATTTTCGTAGGTAGGAATTAAAACAATATTGGATACAATAGACTGGGAGAAGAATCAAAAAGCTTGATATATAGGGCACAACCGATGAGAAAATATCAGAAATTAACGGGATCCCAAACTCAAACTGCAGATGGAATTTCCAAAATTTTCAAAATGGAAATTTGAAATGACCAAGGAACCAAAAAATCAAACTTTGTTTTAATCCATTTTCAGCTCTGCACTTCTTTCAATAGTATGTGATTTTTCATTCGTCTCATATCTGTTTTCCCTCTGGGATTCAAAATAAATAGCCTTCATGATCCTTAGTCTTTCTAACTCCTACCCAAGGACTACGAGAATTATGTTGATTTATTTACTAAGCTAAGTGTCACCACGAAAAACAGTATATAGAGTCAGATTTACTGTATTGCTTTCCAGAAATTAGTGCAGGCATAACACATTTAGTTCCATATGAAGACCTATGAGAAAGATATCTCATTGATCCATGTAGTGCATGATTTTCTTTAAAACTACTAATATAACAGTTTTCCATGCTTATATTGACAACTCATTAGAAATGAATTTCACCTCAGTAATTATTACTTGTGTCATTATGTTATAATAATGTCAAAGAATAAATTTATTCATGTCATCCATCTTATTGAGATATTACAGAAACAGGGGAAAAGATTTGATTCGCAGCTTATACAGAGGAAACTTTTAACTGCAGTACTTCATAACAAATTCACAATGGTTGAATTTAATATGATGCAATATCTCATGCATAATACAACTATTAACCTTTTTTTCATTTTGAATTTCTCTTCAATAATTTCATTCCTCTTGTTTAAATTACAGTTCTTCCAGTTTGAACTGAAGTAATTTGTGTGAGAAAAGCTTTCAGATTATCTAGTCTTAAAGGTTTAAAAATATAAATTATACATCACTAAGTGATTTGTTAATTTCTACTAGCATAGTCACCTGTGTTATACAACAACAACAACAACTAAGTCATTATTCCCAAACAAGTTGGGGTCGGCTAGAGATGGAACTCAAAACTAAATGAAAAAATCAATTTAAAAGTTATAATAATAACAATAACAATAATAAAATAAAGTCAAATAAGTCAATTAATAATAATAACTAAGTAAAATAAAATGAAATAAAAATATATATGTATGTATATAAGAGAAATGATAATAATAATACTAATAACGATAATGGTACTAATAGTAATATTGGTCAAAGGCCAAACCTACGTCTTAGGCTCATGTTCCCTAGTCCTATAATCTAAAACTTATAAAACTCAACGCTCATGGTTCTGGTACGTGAATCGCTAACTTTTACTCGCTTTGATCCGTCACCAGCTCTTCGGATATACCACAATCCTTCAAATTCCTTTTTACTACTTCCTCCCATGTCAACCTTGGTCGGCCTCTACTTCTCTTTGAGTATTCAACACGGCCTATAATTCCAACACGCACATGTGCCTCGGACGGCCTTCGTTGAAGATGTCCAAACCATCTTAAGCGATGTTGAATTAGCTTCTCTTCAATTGGTGCTACTCCAAGTTTATCACGTATATTATCATTTCTAATTCGGTCTCTTCTTGTATGACCGCAGCTCCATCGTAGCATACGCATCTCTGCTACGCTTATCTTTTGGACGTATTGGCTTTTCGTAGGCCAACATTCTGCACCATACAACATCGCAGGCCTGATTGCCGTTTTGTATAACTTTCCTTTAAGCTTTTGTGGGACCTTCCTGTCACAAAGAATCCCAGACGTTTGTCGCCATTTCGTCCATCCTGCTCAAATTCTAAAACTAACATCTTCATCAATCTCACCATTATACTGCAACATTGATCCTAGATATCGAAAAGATTCCTTTTTGGAAACTATTTGTCCGATCGAGTGACATCTCTATCCTCCGACCTGACACCGCTGAACCCACACTTCATATACTCTATTTTAGTTCTGCTAAGCCTAAATTTTTTGATTTTAAAGTCTGTCTCCACAGCTCCAGTTGTCTATCAACCTCAATCCTACTTTCATCAATTAGCACAACATCATCAGCAAATATCATACACCAAATAATCTCACCTTGTATACCCTTCGTAACATCATCCATCATTAGAGCAAAAATGTAGGAACTCAAAGCTTACCCTTGATGTAATCCTATGTTAATGGAAAAGTCACTGGTTTCACCATCGCATGCTCTGACACTAGTCACAACATCGTCGTACATATCATTGATAAGTGTAATGTACTTTGTTGGGACTCTCTTCTTTTTCAGGGCCCACCACATCACCTTTCACGGTACTTTGTCATAAGCTTTCTCCAAATCGATAAATACCATGTGTAGATCCTTCTTTTGCTCCCTAAACCTCTCCATAAGTTGTCTTATCAAGAAAATCGCATCTGTGGTCGACCTCCCAAGCATGAAGCCAAATTGGTTTTTTGAAACATTTGTCATTCTTCTTAGTCTATGCTCAATGACTCTCTCCCAAAGCTTCATTGTATAACTCATAAGCTTAATTCCTCTGTAGTTTGTGCAACTTTGAATGTCTCCTTTATTCTTAAAAATTGGAACTAGTATGCTTCTCCACTCATCTGGCATCTTGTTTGATTTGAAAATATTATTGAACAACTTAATTAGTCAGGCTATCCCTGCATCTCCAAGGCATCTCCACACCTCAATGGGATGTCATCAGGCCTCAATGCCTTGCCTGCTTTCATCCGTTATGTGCAAATGAAATTTGCTTTTATGAATCATAAACCTATTCATTCTAACGCTTTCACCTCTGTCTAAAATATAAAGGTCTCAAGGATCAATGTCGGAACAAAGTTTCTTACAACATATGTTACTCTTTGTGATTTGTCAAAACAAATACTGCAAAAAAGCATGTGCTTCCATCTATTTCAGATATTACAGAAACACGGGAAAAGATTTGATTCGCAGCTTATACAGAGGAAACTTTTAACTGCAGTACTTCATAACAAATTCACAATGGTTGAATTTAATATGATGCAATATCTCGTGCATAATACAACTATTAACCTTTTTTTCATTTTGAATTTCTCTTCAATAATTTCATTCCTCTTGTTTAAATTACAGTTCTTCCAGTTTGAACTGAAGTAATTTGTGTGAGGAAAGCTTTCAGATTATCTAGTCTTAAAGGTTTAAAAATATAAATTATACATCACTAAGTGATTTGTTAATTTCTACTAGCATAGTCACCTGTGTTATGTGCAAATGAAATTTGCTTTTATGAATCATAAACCTATTCATTCTAACACTTTCACCTCTGTCTAAAATATAAAGGTCTCAAGGATCAATGTCGGAACAAAGTTTCTTACAACATATGTTACTCTTTGTGATTTGTCAAAACAAATACTGCAAAAAAGCATGTGTTGTGAGCTACTATTTCACAGAACCATATTCCATGATGAACAAGGAAAGGTAACACTAAATGGAACTTTTTCCAATTCCCAAGGAAATATCAAACAGATTCGATTTTTTAGCCCATCATACAACCAACAATAAAACAAATCTAACATCACAAATTTAAACTGTAAATAAACAGTTCATTTCATCTTTAGATCAAACAATGTTAAGTATGACTAATCTTATAGAAAATACTTACGTTTTATGAAGAACTGGCTCATTAATAAAATCTAAGGTTGTAAATATCGCTACGCGGAGGCTAGTGACTAACATGAACTAGAAATTAATCGTTTAGACGGGGATTAGTCTGAATTAGACATTTTTGATAAACTCGTGTATTTTTTGATATGATTATAGTATTTTATTAGTATTAATTGATCTAAAATGAAATTTTAGAGATTTGAATGAACTTAGGAGCAACCAAGGAGGCAAAAATACTTGATACAAGGATGCAGATGCTTATATGAGGCATCAAGCCTCAACTAGTACCTAAGCAATGCTTAGATACTTGTTTAGATGTTTAGACGATATAGGCCTTGTCTAGACGGACCTAGGCAGATGACTATCTAGCACCTAAGTGGAGCCTGCGTGGGGAACTTGAAGGATTTTTACAATAGAGATAAAATCTAAGCAATGTCATTTAGCATTAAATAAATACATACATAACAACTTCTCCAATCAATCAATTTAAAAAAACAAATAAACTTAAGCAAATCTTATGAAACGGCTAACTAGGAATAATTAAAAATATATTTATGGTTCTAGTGTCAAAACACTTGTGGATAAGAGGAAGCAAGTTATCAATCTCCTTCTGTAAAATTGAGATAGATTTATTGCTTTATAGATTCTGACCTAGTTTCATATTTGGAATTCTGACTTAGGGATTACGGTTATTGCAGTAGTGTCGATGATGTGGTGGTAGTAGGCATGTCAATGGATACTTTCGGATACGGATAGTGTCATATCCACATTCGCATCCGAAATTATTTTTGGATATCGGATATCTGCATCCGCGGATGCGGATAGATATCGAATAATTATTCAATCTGCCAACAAACTATAAATTAAGAAATATATATAGAAATTTTAGTTTAACATAATTTTTTTTCAATCCTATTGATTATAAAAGTGTTAAAAATATACAAATATGTTGATAATAAATAGTTTTAAACAGTTAATATGCATTAAGTGCATATAATATAAACTACTTGTTAACGTAAAAATCGAACGCTAACACCCCGGTGTAAGTATTAGTAAAGTGAAAGCACCACCCGTTGGCACGGGAACTAAAAATAAGCAGAGAATAGCAGAAAAGTAAAGAGACAGCAGTTTTATAGTGGTTCGGCTCAAAATCAAATCTACGTCCACTTTATCTTCTTTATCACAGGTTCGATTACCAGTTTTACAAGAATTCCTTCGATTATTCAACAATCGATACAAGTAATCAACACTTCAATGCAAAAGAGATTCTGGAATCCATCTTGAATGTAGCTGATCTTCTCTTTAGGTAGTTTGAGATGTTTTCGGTAGTAGAGGTATTGTAGAGGTCGTGAATGCAGCAGAGTTTCGGCGCTTCAAAGTCCGGAAAAACCCCCCCTGAATGTGGAGTAGGCAAGGTATTTATAGGGAAATCTGAAGATAGGTCGTAGGTCGCGAGCGACCTAAGGGTCATCCCAAGTTAGCTTAAGTATGTTAACGACTTAGTGGAGCCATTCTGGGTGAGATACCGGATGTGAGCGACCTAATGTTGTAGATACAGAAGTTATCTCGGTCGGATTAGGTCGTGAGCGACCTAAATAGAAGAGGTAGGTCGTGTGGCTTTACTCCGGAGCATGTTAAGTCGTTCCCTTCTCCTGAATTGCTAGGTCGCTAGGTCGCTAACTCGTTAGGTCGCTAGGTTGCTAACTCGTTAGGTCGCTAGGTCGTTAGGTCGCTAACTCATTAGGTCGCTAGGTCGCTAACTCGTTAGGTCGCTAGGTTGCTTTTCTGGAGTTAGGTCGCTAACTCGTTAAGTCGCTAGGTTGCTTTTCTGGAGTTAGGTCGCTAACTCGTTAAGTCGCAGCCCTCTTATCTCGTTAGGTCGTTAGGTTGCTTTTCTGGAGTTAGGTCGCTAACTTCTTATCTCGTTAGGTCGCTGGGTTTCTGGACCACTTAGTCGCTCAGTTTCTTAGGTTGTTAAGTCGTTGGGTCGTTAAGTCGTCCAAAAAGAGGTGTTGACACTTGCCCCTCGAAGTATACGCCTAGGGACTAGATCGTGTGCTTTGACACCTTTTAACTCGTGCCATCTGAATTGCTAAGTCGTGAGTCGCTCGAGTTGTTAGGTCATGAGTCGCTCGAGTTGTTAGGTGTGAGTCGCTTGAGTTGTGATGTAGTTCTAAGCCGATTCGAATTCCACCTTTCCCGCCTATAAGTTGCTCGGCTCCTTCTTCCTTCTCCTCACTTGCTCTATTATTCGAAACTACCATTGACATTTTCCCCAAGCTTTCGAAGGCAAATTCCAACCTTCTCGTCGCCGATCAACCCTCCGTTCAACTACGTAAGTGATTTTGGCCATCGTTCTCCTACATCCGTTGTCAAATCGCTGATTTCCACTTTCCGACTTCGATTCACTTTCTTTTGCTGCATTTCATCGATTCTCTTATCATCAGTTCTATGCAATTTCTGTTACCTTATTGTAAAGTTGTACTCCATTTCGCCCTCTGATTATTGTCGAATCGTTGGTAATTGCTTTTAAAAAGTGAATCCACAAATTTGGAGAAGGCGATGAGGTTTTAGATGTTTGGAGGAGATGATGAGGTTTTAGGTTAACGGGCTATTGGATATTGGGCTATGTCGCGGTGTTTCTGCGGTGTTTCTGATGAGGTAAAGGGGGATGGACACGCGGCAACATGCGAGTGGAGAGCAGGACATAGGGTTTTTTGGTGGAAGAAAATTCGGCATTTCCGAGTTACTCTTAGAGCGACCTAAAGCATCAAACGACCTAAGAGCCTTGCGACTTAAAAGAATCTGAACGACTTAAGAACTTGCGACTTAAAAGAATCTGAACGACTTAAGAACTTGCAACTTAAGAAGTATAGCATATTTCTTCGGACGAGATAACTCTCCTTACGACCTATCTTTGGATCGCACTACGATCTGGACGACTTAACTTCTTACGACATAACTTTTAGGTCGCGGGAGTACTTGGACGAGTTAACACTTAAACAAATTTACCATGTCCTGGCTTAAAGCCTTATGCCTTAACTTTTATGCCTTAACTTGCAGTGTAGCTTTAACTCGTAGGAACATGACTAATGAATTCCATAACTCGAGCAGAGCGACTTAAGGAAGGCTGACTTATGTTAGGTCGTTGAACATGATTTAGACAACCTAAGCAATCCCGAGCTAGTCTTAAGTCGTTCCTGCGACTTACGGACTTGAACACTTGCAAAATTTTCACAGAACTTGACTGAACTGCAAATTTGAACTGCTTGAACTTGTACTTTTTTCACAGATTGTATTGACTTGATTGCTAATAACCTGTTAAATACAACATTTGCAGAAAACTGGAACGAATATACTCATCATTGACTGCCCACATCGAATGATGGATTAAATCAAGAGACAATATTCTACTTAAGTAAAATAAACTGAATTTAATCGAGTGTGAAATGCTGCGAATCAACTAATTTGAATGAAGTGTCAACACAAAATTCTCACAGTTAGAACTGTTTACTATCGAATGTTATCTACATTGACACTACTCTCAGTTTTACTTTAATAACAAGTCTTGAATTTTCCTGAATTACCGTATGCCAACCAGTGTTATTATTTTTATTTACTTGTTATTTTATTAGCTTCGCACAACACTTCACACGCTTTTAGGGAACGTGCACCTTCATATTTGAACATCCAGTTCCTTGTGTAAAATGACTTCTCATCAAGCACAAGAAGTAACAGTAGAACAGATTGAAGAAGTCTTCCCTATAGCTGATCCTCTGGGGAATCCTCCAGAAACAGTCTCAACCACTCTAACCCAACGGGTTTTCAGCCAGTTTTGCGTCCAATTTGGCATTGCTGAGACCGAAGCTTTATTTCCTGGATTAAATGATACCGCCGACAGGCCACCTCCTGGCTTTATTGCGGTCAATCGCCAGATGTGCTTGAGCGGAGCTATTCTTCCTTTCAATGACTTTCTCAGAAAGCTGCTTCTTCGGTTGACTATCTCTCCATTCCAGTTACACCCCAATGGCTATGCCATTCTGATGGGGTTGTGTGTGTTGTTCGAGAGAACACTTAATCGCCTTCTGAGCTTCGACGCGAAATTTGTTAATTGTGTTCGTTCGGGAAGAATAAAGATCATCCTTCCATCACACTTATCAGAAGCGCTAGAAATCGCAAACTAATTACAGACTTGCCTGACAGCGCTCACGGGTTCTTAAATCAATTTTTCTTCGTTCGTTGCTCTCCAGGATTCTATGGCATCTGGAGAGTATGAAGTAAGATTGCTTATCTCCATCAAGGTTTTAAATCTCGGATATCGGGCACGTTTCGTCTCGGCGATTTCTGTGACTCGGTATCGTATCGGAGGAGATCTCGGACGAGATGAGTGCATCTCGGACGTCAATATCGGATTTACATATCGGACCTAAAGTTCATCTCGGGACCATATCGGAGTATAACACATCACATAATTTATAGCAAAAAATGCATGGTATCGGTTTATTTAACATTTACCGAATTACTGCAACTAATCTCCACTATTTTAACTGAAAAAAATAATGCAATTATACTTCAACTATATAAAATTGTTCAACAAAAGTTACAAAACATCATCAGTTTTAGCAATTACATATAAGTAGATGAAAGACGACAAATTAACTGAAAAAATCGGGTTCTATACAATTACATATATGCAGTAAGAATAACATAATAACAGTATGTAAGAATAACATAATAACAGTATCAGGAACTGATGCAAATAAAAGCAAATGCATATAAGAGATATCAGGAATCGAAGGGTTTCGGGCAATGCAAATCTACTTGCAGAAGGTTATGCAGTAAGAATAACAAACTAAATCTACTTGCAAATCTAGTCTAAATTATAATGTATATTCAATTTCTGAAAAATTGAATTTCATTAAAATAGAAACAAGCCTAATTTACATACATGTAGAGAGTAGAGAGATTGGTCGAAGATGAAGCTGCAGACTGTCAAAAGCGAGATCGAGTAGTCAAAAATTAGAAGCAACCACGAGCTGTCGGATGTTGGAAGAGGGAGTTCGATTTTTTTCTCTGGAGAAGAGGGAGTTCGATATTTTGACGAGAAACATGATCTTTTAGAAGTTGAATCAGAAAGAAAAAGGCTTTGTTCATTTTTTTTATGATAGACTGAGTTGCGCCTATTTTTTTTGAAAAAAACAATATATCGGAGATATCTCGGAATATCGTTTCGCTCCAAATATCGGCCGATATATGTAAATTTCGGCCGATATAATCGAAACGAGATATCAACCGATATCTCATGTTTTGTTTCGCCCAAACCTTCAACCGAGATCTCGGCCGAGATATCGGCCGAGATGGCCGAGATTTAAAACAGTGATCTCCATTCATTCCGTTTCTGAGCCTTTCAGCATTCGGGTTGTCAAATATTAACTTTATTTTTACTCTTGTAGCACTTCCTTCCCTTTCTAAAGACTCCGGTCACAAGTCAACTTTTGAAAGGCTAAATGCTGTAGTCGTCGAGGAAAGGAGTATCAAATTTCTTTTGAAAGATGAATTTCTACATCAATTTGGCCTTTTACATCCTTCACGATCCCTTCAGCTTCGCGATGCCCCTACTCCTCAACCGGAAACATCCGATGCCCCAGCCCCCGCAAAAGAACTTGCGTTGAAAGAACTAGTTGCAGAAGCTTCATTGATAAAATGCTCCGGTTCTGCTGAGGGTGCAGAGTTTTCCGGCAAGTCTAAGCTTCTTCCGGTTATCGAAGAAGAGGAACTTCAAACAATGTCCCAGGAAGACCGCCATGGAAGCTGATGAGGGGACGGAGAAGGAAAGTTCTGCCACAAAAAATGCCGAACATGCTGAAGAAGGAACTGCTGATGTGACTCACTCGGCTGGGCATGACGGTGACGACATCTTCGCGAGATTAAGCGATTTTATAGTGACTTCTCAAGACCTTTTTAAAGACGATATCATCGCTCCTAAGCTTGTCTCTCCATCGGTTGAAGCAACATCTGTCTTGCGATCACTTCCGTCAACCCAAGAGTTGACCCCTATTGTAAAAGCCGACATCACTCCTAGGCTGAAGAGTGGTTTGTAGCTTGACGCGCGTAGTTTGCACGCCACACACTTAGGATTTTTAGCAGTTAATTGCACTTAACTTCCTTTTCCTGGAGATTTCTAAATTCTCTCTGTTTTTCATTTTCAGATTCTCCAATGGGACGAAGTGGCTCGTATTATGATGATTTTATACGCTACGGAAAGCGTGACTTTTATGATTCCCGACGCTATCTCTCTGCCCCCAGGGAAACTGATGAGGAACGAGCGGCCAGGAAAGCTCGTGAGAGGCAGGCTTACGAGGAGCGATATGGAAGAAAAGATGACCGCCATGACTCCTCTCAAAGAGATGACGATTCTCATAAAAGAAAATCTCACGATGACAGGGGAAAGAGTCACATAACCGAGGATCCAAGCAAGCGGGCCAAACTTGACGACAAATCTTCATCTGAACTGCCCGCTGCTTTTGTCTCTTTAGATATTCCTTCCCGCTCTCCTGCGCTCAAAAGAACTGATATTCAGTCAATCATCAACAGGCCTCCTTATCAGGTCGAGAGGCCTCCGACTGCACTCCAAAGCCGGTTTCCGAACTGGTGCTTGAAAGGAGTGCGCTTTGATTTGGATTTGGTACCGATCGACAAACAAGCCATGCTGCGAAATCTTGATGTTGTAAAGCTTGATATCGAAAGAATGTCCAGCTGGTAAAAACTGGTCGATGAACTCCAAAGAGTCAACCGTGCCAATCTTGAGGCTATGCTGACTATGGAAAATGATAAGTCTGAATGGCAGAAAATTCTTGATCAGCACGATGCAGAAATGAAGAGCATCGCCGATGATAACGAGAGACTCGAGGCTGAAGTTAAGAAACTTAAAGAGGACCTTGCTACCTCTTCCGCTTCCTATTCTCAAAAGGAAGAGGTTTTTCAAAAGCAAGTGAGAGATGCGTATGCTGCTCAGAGAGATGCCGAGATCAAACTCGAGGCGGAACAGCGTGTTGTTGAAAAATACCGCAACGATATCGTCCAGTTGCGGGAAAAAGTCAGCTCCCAAGATTTGGAGATTACCATATTAAAAGCTCAACTTTCAAAAGCAGAAAAGGAGCGTGATGAGGCCATTGCCGGAAAAGCGGCTGTTGAAGAATCGCACGAAACAACCAAGGCCACTCTTTTTGAGTTTTACGTTCTCAGTGTCTTAGGGAAAGGCGGCCTCTCTTTCTTGGGCCCGAAGTATGAGATTACTCTGGCCGAAGTATGGGAGGCAGTGAGCGAAATGTATAAAGATGATGGTTATGCAGAGAAGGATCTGGAAGCTTGCTACTTGGACGACGAGGGTCGTGCTGCCCTTGCTAGAGGGAAAGAACAGCTTGCCAGGGAGCGAGCCGAAGCAGCAGGAGGAGAGCATATGGAGAAAGCGCCTTTAGCCGACCACACTCGTCCTTCGGCTTCGGTCGACCCTGATACCATTGGCTCTAGCTCTCATTTTCCACCTCCTGCAAAAGCCGAAATCCAAACTAAAACTGCTCGCACTGAAGAAGAGGCTCAAGAAAGTACTGAAGCCCAGGATTATGAAATCGAAGTGATCAAACCAAGCTCTCCAGGTAACTTCAATTCCAATCTGGCTCAAGTGGACTGCTCGTTTGCTTCACCTGAGTTTGATGAACTTTTTGCCTATTACTTAAGCCTTGATGTGCCACCATCTCCTCTTTTTGCGGGAAATACTGATGTTTTTAACTTTTCTTCTTCTGTAGCAAAAACAACAAGTGTTGTACCAGCTTCGCCTCCCCCAACTGCTGCTCCTTTACCTCTTCAAGTTACTCCTCCTTCTGCTTTTCAACCGGGATCGCAAGAAGAAAAAATAGAAGCTCTCCAAGACTTGGATGAACTTCAATTCCAATCTGGCTCAAGTGGACTGCTCGTTTGCTTCACCTGAGCTTGATGAACTTTTTGCCTATTACTTAAGCCTTGATGTACCACCATCTCCTCTTTTTGCGGGAAATACTGATGTTTTTAACTTTTCTTCTTCTGTAGCAAAAACAACAAGTGTTGTACCAGCTTCGCCTCCCTCAACTGCTGCTCCTTTACCTCTTCAAGTTACTCCTCCTGCTTTTCAACCGGGATCGCAAGAAGAAAAAATAGAAGCTCTTTAAGACTTGGATGATCCGACCGCTTCGCAAGAGCAGAAGGCAGAAGAACTTGAGGAGGGCGAGAGGTCCCCGGAGAAATCTTATGCTGACGACACAAAGCTATCTGAACTTATTACTCCGGACAGCGAATCTTCTTCAAAAAAGAAGGGGAAGCGCGTGATTTCAAAGAAAAAGAAAGACGCTCCTGCTGATGATGAGAAAGCAGAAGAAGATCAAGTTGCACCTCTTTCTCCTTCTTCCACGACTCGTCCAAGCCGGCCTGCGAAGTTAGTCATTAAACCAGGTGAAGGCTCCAAAGGCGGCGGGAGGAAGAAGAAATGAGTTTGGTTCTATCTTTCTTGTTTTGCTATTTTGTCTTTTGTCTAAAGACTTGTATCGACCGGGGATTGTGCGGGTACCGGCCCCCGCTTTTTTGAAACCTGTGCATGTATAAAAAAATTGATAGTATGGAATAAAAATTATTCTTTTTACTTGTACAATCTCTTGTTAGTATTTGTGAATGCATTTATTCCTTGTTTTTGTACAAATTTCTTTACTTTCTTTGTACGATACTGCAGTGAGCTCGTGGTATGCTGTTTGAGCGTTGTTTTTATCAATATAGCTATATGCCCCCATACCACGGCTCATTGCAATATTCTGAAAAGACTTGTACTCTTATTCTAGAGAATAATTCTTCCGTTTTGAGGAAATATTGTTCTGCTTTTAGTAGAGTATGCCTTGTATTGGAGAAGTTTTCTTCTCTTTCTTTTCTTTTTAGAAAGAGTTAACACACTTCAACTTTTGGAGATGGCCACTTTTATTTTCTAAAAAGTGGATTACTTTTTATAGTGAAGCGGACTTTTGAAGAAAACTTTTATTTTTGGACGTGCCTCGTTAGAGGGCTTTATTTGGCACTTTACCGTTGGGGGTAGAAATGTGCCCCCGAAGAGGGCTTTGTTTGATATGCCTCTGGAGAGGGCTTTCTTAGTGTGCCTCTTGGAGAGGACTTGTGCCTCCGAAGAGGGCTCCTCCGAAGAGTTGTGCCTCCGAAGAGGGCTTGTGCCTCGTTAGAGGGCTTTTGCCTCGTTAGAGGTCTTTTGCCTCCGAAGAGGGCTCCTCCGAAGAGTTGTGCCTCCGAAGAGGGCTTGTGCCTCGTTAGAGGGCTTTTGCCTCGTTAGAGGTCTTTTGCCTCCGAAGAGGGCTCCTCCGAAGAGTTGTGCCTCCGAAGAGGGCTTGTGCCTCGTTAGAGGGCTTTTGCCTCGTCAGAGGTCTTTTGCCTCCGAAGAGGACTCCTCTGTAGAGTTGTGCCTCCGAAGAGGGCTTGTGCCTCGTTAGAGGGCTTTTGCCTCGTTAGAGGTCTTTTGCCTCCGAAGAGAACTCCTCTGAAGTGTTGTTCTTCCGAAAAAGGCCCGGTGCCTTCACTTTGGGAAGGTGTCCCTCCGGTGGTTCCATTAACCTTATTGGTTGAGAAAAACATTTCATTTTACAGCGTGCCTCGTTGGAGGGCTTTAAATTGCACTTCAACTTTTTTGGATGTTCGTGCACAAATGATCGCAATTAACTAGCAAGGGCCCGGTGCCTTCCTTTGGGAAGGTGCCCCTCTGTTGGTTCCATTAACCTCATTGGTTGAGAAAAACATTTCATTTTACAGTGTGCCTCGTTGGAGGGCTTTAAATTGTGCCTCCGGAGAGGGCTTTGAGTTGTTTGCCAGGAAGGTTGCGTCTCACAGTTAAGTGGTTTCACAGGGCGGATGCAAGCCACCTAACTGGATGTTTGTTTGCACAAACGATCACAATTAAGCAAGGGCCCGGTGCCTTCACTTTGGGAAGGTGTCCCTTCGGTGGTTCCACCAACCTTTTTGGTTGAGAGACAAGATTCTGTTTTGGCTGTTTTTTGTCTGCTTGCCAATATCTTTTCATCATATGTTCATCAGCGATCCCTTGTTATCACTTTTGAATACATGTTCCTTTCTTTTGCAGGTTGTTTGATTCTTCCAGGGAAGTGTACTTCATGGTTGAGTGAATCCACGGGCAGACGCAAGCCACTTAACCGGATGTCTGTTTACACAAACGATCACAGTCAGTTAGCAAGGGCCTGGTGCCTTCCTTTGGGAAGGTGCCCCTTTGGTGGAATCACCAACCGTTTGTGTGAAGTCCCTCTTGTGTAGGAATTGAGTCTGTAATTTTTGTGGCTTGACATTTGTTTGTTGAGTGATTTATGGAAATTGCTTGGGTGTGTGACGTGTTAAGTAGGTAAGCTTTGCTTTGATTTTCTGCAATATTAAATCGATATTTTAGCAACATATTTAAAATATTTGCACATCGAAATGAGACAAGCATTATATAGTAATAGAAGACACAAGATTTATAGTGGTTCGGCCAAGAATTGGGCCTACGTCCACTTTATAGTTCTTATTGCTGATTCACACTGATTTTACAATGGCTTACAATACAAGAATGATACATCCAGAATTATTTTACAAATTTAAGCATAGCTTATTAAGTAAAATATGAACGCAAGTGGTTGCTGTTCCAGGCTCTTGGGATTGGATCTCCTTCGACAGTTGTGAGTTTGAAAGTGCCATCAAGAAGTTTTTTGCCTATGACATATGGCCCTTTCTAGTTTGACCCAAACACTCATGTTGCTGTCATGATCCTTTTCAAAACTAGATCCCCAATTTCAAAGCTGCGTTGACGAACTTTAGAATTGAAGTGCCTGGCTATCCTTTGCTGTTGAGCTGCAACTTTGAGTTCAGCTTCTTTCCTTCTTTCATCAAGTAAGTCAAGTGCTTCAAGTTGCAGCTTTTCATTTTCAGCTTGGTTGAAATGAATTCTCCTGTGTGAGGGGACCTCTATTTCCACTGGAATCATTGCTTCTGATCCATATGCCAATGAGAATTGAGTGTGCCCAGTCGCAGTTTTATGGGTAGTCCTATATGCCCATAGTGCTAGTGGCAGCTTATCAACCCAACCACCTTTTGCTTTTTCCAGTTGCTTTTTGATGGTTGATTTGATGATTTTGTTCACTGCTTCCACTTGCCCGTTTGCCTGCGGATGAGCCATAGCTGAGAAACTTTTTCGGATCTTGAATCGCCTGCAAAATTCCTGGAATTCTTCGCTTTCGAATTGGGTATCATTGTCTGTTATTATCTTCTGAGGCACTCCATACCTGCAAATGATATTTTTAGTCACAAAATTTATCATCTTTTTAGAGGTAATAGTAGCCAATGATTCAGCTTCAGCCCATTTTTTGAAATAATCAACAGCAACAATGGCATATTTGATTCCGGATCTGGCAATCGGCATAGGCTCAATGAGATCTATCCCCCAAATGGCGAATGGACATGGACTGACCATCTGTGTTAGCACGGTGGAAGGTGCTCTTGGGATTTTTGCAAATCTCTGGCATCTGTCACACTTTCGGGAGTAGCTAGCAGCATCTCGGTTAATATCCGGCCAAAAATACCCATAACGGAGAATTTTCTTTGCAAGAGTTTGGCCACCTGAATGATCCCCACATTCTCCACCGTGTACTTCAGCTAAAATTGTCTTAGCCTCTTCTATAGTTACACAACGGAGTAATGGCATCGAGAATCCTCGTCTGTACAAATAGTCGCCCTGAATTACATATCTTGAGGCTTTTCTTAACAGCTTCTGGCGCTCTTTTGAGTTTTCTGGCAAGGAGCCGTTGAGTAGATATTCCTTGATAGGGGTCATCCACGATTCCCGTTCTTGAGATACAGCCATGATCCAGTCAATATCTATCTCATCAATCCTCGGAGTTGTCAAGACTTCTACAGGGACCAATCCCAATAATTGAGCTTCGCCAGAGCTTGAGTATTTCGCGAGAGAATCTGCCTTCATGTTCTCTTCTCGGGGTATATGGTTGATTGTATAATGATCAAAATCATCGAGAAGTTCACAGGCTTTTGATAAGTAAGCAGGCAGATTTTCTCCTTTAGTTTGAAACTCTTTCTTGACTTGGCACACAATAAGCTGGGAATCACTGAAGATCTGCAATACTTTGATGCTCAGTTCTTTAGTAATCTTCAGACCGGCAATAAAAGCTTCGTATTCGGTTTCATTATTTGTCGAAGAAAATTCTAATCTTAATGCATAACACAACGACCGCCCTTCGGGGGTTTCAAGCACAACCCCAGCTCCGGAACAGTAGTCATTTCTTGCACCATCAACATATAATTTCCATCGGATCGGAATGTCTTCAGTTACCTCTTCCTCACTGCCACCTTTATCTGTGCATTCTGCAATGAAATCTGCTAAAGCTTGTCCATTGATTGCTCTTCGGGGATGATAGGTGATATCGTATTGACTGAGTTCAATATTCCACTTCAGAAGACGACCCGAAGTTTCAGGAGGGAATAGGACTTGATTTAGAGGTTGATCAGTGAGGACTTTAATAGGATGAGCCTGGAAGTATGGCCTCAACTTTTTGGACGCGATCAATAGACAATAGACGAGCTTTTCTAACTTCGAATAATTCATTTATGCCCCAGTGAATCTTTTGTTGATGTAGTAAACTGGACGCTGAACTTTTGCGTCTTCCCGTACCAACGCTGCACTGAGAGCATGAGATGAAACTGCTAAGTATATGAATAGATCTTCACCATTGTTGGGCTTAGAAAGTACTGGAGGCGTTTCCATATGATGAATCAGCTCATCAAAAGCTTTTTGACACTCAGGAGTCCATTCGAAATTCTTCTTTCCTTTCTTCAGAGCATCAAAGAAGGGAATGCATTTATCTGTGGCTTTGGAAGTAAATCGACTCAAAGCAGCGACTTTCCCATTGAGGCTTTGCAATTCCTTCTTTGTTCTAGGGCGTTTCACTTCTCTTAAGGCAGTGATCTGAGCAGGATTAGCTTCAATGCCCCTAGCACTTACAATGAAACCTAAGAATTTTCCGGACTCAACCCCGAATGAACATTTCAGAGGATTCAGCTTCATCCCATATTTTCGGAGGATCATGAACATTTCTGCCAGATGGTTCATGTGGTCTACTCCCTTCTTTGATTTCTCTAACATATCATCAACGTACACTTCCATACTCTTGCCAATTTGAGGCTTGAACATGGCATTAATGAGTCTCTGATAAGTTGCCCCCGCGTTCTTTAGTCCGAAGGGCATGACTTTATAGCGGTAAAGACCAACATCGGTGATGAAGCTCGTGTCCTCCTGATCTGGCTCATGCATCATAATTTGATTGTATCCTGAATAAGCATCCATAAAAGACAATAATTCGTGCTCCGCTGTTCCATCCACCAACTGATCAATCCTGGGTAACGGGAAACAATCCTTGAGGCATGCTTTGTTCAAGTCTGAAAACTCGATGCATACTCTCCACTTTCCATTTGCTTTTTTAACCAACACCGGATTAGAAACCCAATTTGGATAAGTGGATTCTCTGATGAAGCCATTCTCCATGAGCCGATCTACTTCTTCTTTCAATGTTGTTGACCTTTCAGGACCCTGGGTATTTCTTTTCTGCTTTATGGGTGTGAACTTCGGATCAATATTTAAAGCATGCACTGCGATTTCTGAAGATATTCCACACATGTCGGCATGACTCCAAGCGAAAACATCCAGGTTTGCTTTCAAAAATGATATTAGTATATTCTGAACCGTCATACCAAGTTGTGAACCCACATTCAGCACCTTGTTTGGGTAATTCGGGTCAACAGGTATTGGTACCGTCACTTCTACCGGCACCACTCAATTCTCCCCTGCACTGGTCTTTCTGGGATCAATTTCTTTTCGCGCACCACTATGCTCACCAGTGCAGGGTTTACCCCGTAATTGCTACAAGGTGGGTTCTTTGATGCGGAGCGGAGCTGCCGCACCCTTTCCCATTTCTCTCTTCTTCGCCTCCCGCAACTCTATGAGGTAACATTCCCGCCCAGCATTCTGGTCCCCCTTCAAAACACCAATGCCGTTGTCACTGGGGAATTTCATAGTTAGGCACCACGGGACGAGAATAGCTTTGAATGCAGCCAGAGTTGGTCGTCCGAAGAAGGCGTTATAAGCAGAAAATTCATCAACAATAACAAAAGTTTGCTTACGGACCATTTTTCTTTCCCCTTCACCAAGTTCTACAAATAAGTCGACGGTTCCGATGGGCTGTTTTGGTTCCCCAGTGAACCCAACATTTTTTTGCGAAGAAGCTTGAACATCAGCCATCGGAATTTTCATTTGATCAAATGTCTTTTTGAAGAGGATATTACAAGAAGCGCCGCAATCAACAAGCACTCTTCTCACAATAGTTGGTCCGATACCGGCAGTATTACCAAAGGATCCATGGTGGGAGCCTCAATTCCCACAGAATCTCTAGCTCTGAATATGATGTCATCGTGAAAAATTCTTTGCTGTTTTGAAGGCACAACATCTTCCAAGACAAAAACAGTTTCTTCTTTCGGAGCATGTCTTAGAGCATGAGCATACCTCTCCATCTCTTCCCAACTTCTGCCTGCTGGGTGAGGACCCCCTGTGATTACATTAATAACAGGCCTTTCAGATTCCTGTACCACGGCCTTCTCACCTGAGCCAGATTGACGAGCAGGAAGTTGATGCCCTTGAGTAAATGAGGTCGGATCACCTCTGTTTCTCTTGACATACTGTTGCAGTTTATTCTCTCTCAACAGTTCTTCAATCAAGTTCTTTAGATGACGACATTCGTTGGTGTCATGGCCAGGTTGGTTGTGGAATCGACAAAACCTTCCATTAGGCACAAAATTCTTCCCGAGCTTAATCTTAGGTGGCTCAGGGTACATGATGGCATCCATGGTTGCGAAGAAGATGTTCTCTGGAGTCTCAGTCAAAGGAGTAAAATCCGAAAAACGGCAAGGTTTCTTCATATCTTTCTGCCTTTTTCCACCGTTATTTTCCCTCTTCTGACCACCAGATTCTTTCTTATTAGAGGCTTCAGCCACATTGTTGTTTTCAATTTCAGCCACAATCACTTTTGCTGGTGCAGGAAAATTCTCCAGACGCATAAATTCATCAGCTTTCTTATAAAACTTCTCAAGTGAATTTGGTTCTTTCATCTTCAACCATTTTCCGAACTCACTTGTTTTATCGATGGCTCGCATCAAGTAAGTTAGAATCATTCGAGGCTCGGCATTATCTACTTCGGCCAAGGCTATATTAAAGCGGTTCAAGAAGGATTTGATAGATTCTTTGGGAGCTTGTTCAAGGCTGGACAATGACATTATGTCATTAGCTTTTGAAGCATACAATCTAAATTGATCCTTGAATTTACGAGTTAAGTCAGAGAATTGATCTACAGATCGAACCGGTAGCTTTGTGAACCAAAGTAGAGCCACCCCCTCCAAATAGATAAGAAAATATCTGCATTTAATCTATCTGTTGCCCTGGCACCTGTCATATGCCAGTCATACTTGTACAAGAATTGATTAGGGTCGCTTGTCCCTCGATAGACTGGGATAGTAGGGGGAACAAATTTCTTGGGAAATTCAGCTTTTAGAATTCTTTCGGTAAACGGAGTCTTGCTTGAAGCAAATCCCCAGTCATTTTCATCTTTATCCATTTGCATGCTTTCTTTCATAATTTGGCGAACCATTCCTGATAGGTATTCCTCATCGTTCAGAGGCCTCGCCGGGCAGACGTCAGCCACTTTCTCGGAAGTTTGCCTGAACAATCGTTCGCGAAGAGGTGGCTGCGGCCTTGAACCTCCAGCTTGGGGAGGTGCCCCTCCGGCGATGCCAGCTGCCCTTGGAGGAATACTTTTGTCTTGGGAGTCATGAGCATCTTCAGCAAAGGTTGGTTCATTATTTTCTAGTTGTCGGTTCGCCCCAAGCAGAGCGTTTAACCTGTCCATCATCAAAGCATTTTGAGCTTCCATTTGTTGGTATAACCCAGACAAACATCAAGTTCGGCCCTTGTGACTCCAACAGTAGGAGTCGCCTGATTTGGCGCTGGAGAAGAAGCAGCCATGTCATAAGCATCTCCGGATCTAGTGGATCTACTCTTTCTTCCAGGAGCCATGATTTCAGATAGACTTCTGGTTTTTGAGGAGAGTCTTTCAACAACTCTTTGCGAAGCAATGGTGAGAACACACCTGAGTTCAATGCTCTCAATGAAAGCACCAAAAATGTTAACGTAAAAATCAAACGCTAACACCCCGGTGTAAGTATTAGTAAAGTAAAAGCACCACCCGTTGGTACGGGAACTAAAAATAAGCAGAGAATAGCAGAAAAGTAAAGAGACAGCAGTTTTATAGTGGTTCGGCTTAAAATCAAGCCTACATCCACTTTATCTTCTTTATCACAGGTTTGATTACAAGTTTTACAAGAATTCCTTCGATTATTCAACAATCGATACAAGTAATCAACACTTCAATGCAAAAGAGATTCTGGAATCCATCTTGAATGTAGCTGATCTTCTCTTTAGGTAGTTTGAGATGTTTTCGGTAGTAGAGGTATTGTAGAGGTCGTGAATGCAGCAGAGTTTCGACGCTTCAAAGTCTGGAAAAACCCCCCCTGAATGTGGAGTAGGCAGGGTATTTATAGGAAAAATCTGAAGATAGGTCGTAGGTCGTAGGTCGTAGGTCGTAGGTCGTAGGTCGCGAGCGACCTAAAGGTCATCCCAAGTTAGCTTAAGTATGTTAACGACTTAGTGGAGCCATTCTGGATAAGATACCGAATGTGAGCGACCTAATGTTGTAGATAGAGAAGTTATCTTGGTCGGATTAGGTCGTGAGCGACCTAAATAGAAGAGGTAGGTCGTGTGGCTTTACTCCGGAGCATGTTAAGTCGTTCCCTTCTCCTGAATTGCTAGGTCGCTAGGTCGCTAACTCATTAGGTCGCTAACTCGTTAGGTCGCTAGGTTGCTTTTCTGGAGTTAGGTCGCTAACTCGTTAGGTCGCAGCCCTCTTATCTCGTTAGGTCGTTAGGTTGCTTTTCTGGAGTTAGGTCGCTAACTTCTTATCTCGTTAGGTCGCTGGGTTTCTTAGGTTGTTAAGTCATAAGTCGTAAGTCGTTGGGTCGCTAAGTCGTCCAAAAAGAGGTGTTAACACTACTAACTTAATAAAACAATAAATAAACATCTTTTATTGTACTAAAATACACATAATTTAAACTCTAATCTTAGCTAAAGCCGGATGGATAATTTTCGGATGCGGATGTCTTCGTATCCGCATCCGTTTTTTCGGATATCGGATATTTGTCTGCATTTTGGATACGGATGCGGACGGATTTCTAATTTTTTGGGTATCCATTGACAGTCTTAGGTGGTAGCGACGAGGAAGAAGGCGCTGGCAGTAATCAGTAAGGGGGCAGAGGTCCCAAATGTGATATCACGTTAATGAGGCCATGTTCCTTGAGGTCGCAAATGTTCTCGATTTAGGAAAAGATGAAAGGGTCACAAGGTTTTTTTTTTGGTCAATGAAAATATTGTGTATGGTTAAAATCAGGGTGTTCTTAATAAATTATTTGTAGAGACAAGTGTAAGCCATATGAAAACTGGTAAAATATTCTACAATTTGGCAAGAATTGGAATAAAGAAACATATTCTAACATGCTTTTATACCATAATAATAATAATAAAACACTACCATTTAGCAAGGAGGGTTTTTATGCAATTATACTGAAGTAAAAACATAAATAGCATAATTATGATAAATTAAACCTGGAAACACTTATTCCCATAAGCTTTAGCAGAATCAACTGCGTTAATCCACCAAGCTAAATCAGTGTGCTTCTCCTCCAAATCACCAGGCCAATCCGGAATCATATCACCATCCTTAAAGAAATTTACAACTCCATCGTCACTTCCTTCAGGAAGGACACCACATTCCTTGACGGTAATATCAATTGTGGGACAGTCAGCATCACCTACAGGAGTATGCTCCATCGATCTTACAACTCCCATACCTTTCAGCACCTTCCCAAATACAACATGTTTCCCATCAAGATGAGGCGTCCGGGTGGTACTTATGAAAAACTGGGAACCATTTGTATTTGGACCCGAGTTAGCCATTGACAGCATTCCTTTACGCTCATGTTTGAGTTCAAAGTTTTCATCATCGAACTTAAGTCCATATATAGATTCTCCACCAGTTCCATCTCCTGCAGAAATATCTCCACCTTGTACCATGAAACCCTTTATAACTCGATGGAATCGGGAACCCTGGACACACAATATAATAATAAAATTATTCCGTTCAGCCAAACGTGAATTTTGCTTGTTTTATAACAATATATAAGAGTTATGGTAAGCTTTTATGTCAAATAAAAAGAAGATCAAACTGGTGAAGAATCCAAATAACAAGAATTGATTGTTATTAAGCACAAATGAGATTAAAAATGATAAATGTGTTGACCTTGGTGGTTGCATACTAAAAGTTTTGATAAATATTGATTACCTAATTTTGTGATATGAACTAGTTAAGAAATAATTAACTTTACACCGAATGAAAATTGAGTTACAAATGTCAAATATTGTATTCCCTGAGTTAACTGCCTATATGAATTTATAATATCTCTTACATGAGACAAATGTTGAAAACCTCATTTTATACAGTGTTATTACCAATTAATTAGTCAAAATAACACAGAGACAAAAGAATGTATGGAATTCATGTATATTGCCTATTATAAATCTGTGCAAACGGTTGTATCGTCAAAGACCTGTAGATTTTCAGTAAATTAATACAAACTAAATATGGATCAAAACTACATAATAACATTTGATTTGTACTCAGATCGTCTATGTAATTACATGAAATGGAGTTAAGAAATTTGTCCCACCCAAGTAAAGTTCTCATAATCTCACATACAAATCCTAAATCAAAAGCAAAATAGTAAAATATTAAGACCTAATAAACCATCATAAATTATCAGTAAATTAATACTAAATAAATATGAATCAAAACAACTTACTAGTCGTTGGGAACATCTATGTATCATTAAATAAATTACAGAGAGTGAAGCTTAGAAATTTGTCTCGCAAAAGTAAAGGAATTCTCATAACCTCACATGCAACTCCTTTTACAAAAGTAAAATAGTAACTAATGAACCATTACAATATATACATATATACATATACATACAAACATACAAATGTGTGTGTGTGTGTGAACCAGCCAAATAATTACAGTGCGCTGGGAATCTAAGAATGGTGGATTGTTTTTGCCATTTGCTGGGGACCATATCATTCACCAGTATGGGAATTAGACTCATAAACCTTTGGCAACTTTTTTTCTTTAAAAAGGAAGAAATAAACAGTAATTTGTAAAATAAGTATAGAAATCTACACTTCTAACTAAGGTTTCAGATCTCGTAGTTGGTTTCAACCATTTAACATTTCAGAAATTATGGTAAATTTTGAAGAGTTCAAAGTTTCAAATTTTGATAATTTTTACCTGAAATTATAAAGAAAAAAAGCTAAAAAAATCATAATATATCATATCAGTTTAATTTTAAATCAAATTAGTGGGGTACAAATAATAGAAATTAAATAAAAAATTCTTATAAGCAGATAAGGGCTGGGTACAATCAACACAACCAGTCATTATCCAGTTATAATCCAACTTAATAACAACCCTGCTTTCTCTCATTCCATTCCACCACACTAAGCATAAAATAATACATCGGTGGATTCAAATTAAACAGCTAGAGAAAATTAAGTTTTTTTTTAAATCTGGGAATTGCAGGGTTTAAAATTGACAAAAAAGATGACTGGTGAAATTGAAGTAGAAAAGAATATCTTGATAGAATTAGGTTTAACATATTGAATTCAGGTACGCTTACTATTTATAGTCAAAGTCATGTCAGTTTTTCTCCTGATGATAATCAGAGCTGAACCAAAATGGCTACAATTCCAACATTCTGGCCGAATTCTCAGATCTTGCTTTTAACTCTTTCTATAAAAAAATACACTTTGTTTAGGGGAATTGTTAAATGAGGAATGGATCTGGATAAGTGAAATGAAATAAAAGGCATTTTCTGAATTTAAGCAGCCTACTTTCTTAGGCCAGGGATGTAGGAAGGTCTGCCACCGCCCCCACCCCCTTTTAACTTAGGCCCTAACAAAGGCACTTTTTGATTCCAAAATTTTAACTCGTTTAAGGGATTATAACATGTCTCCGCAAATATCAAGCCACTAAAGTATGACTGTCAAAGCTCGAACCCTTTCCATTTACTAGAAAGCTATGAACCTTTGTCAATCGCACTAGAGCTGTGGATTTATTTATGGAATTTAAGTTTTCTGTTAAGGGGAAAATCACATCATTAATTCTCCCCATGTAAAATTATCAAATTGCCCTTTTAATCAACTCTCTTCCTTCTTTCTTTTCATTCCCAAACCCACGTTATCTTTGTTTCTAAACCATAAACCTTAATTCTCAAATTTTAAATCCGAATTTTCTAATTTTAAGATCATGGATGAGAACCATCTCAATTCTATCAATCTCTACCAAAACAAAATGATATGAATATTCTTTCCTTCTATTCAAGATTCCAATGATGTCTTAGGAGGACGTTTACATTCCTATGTTTGACCAGATTTTAAAGTAAGTTATGTACTTATCTATTTCATTTAGGAAAATTTGTTGTTCAAACAAAATTAGTACTGATATTTTGTATGTACTTAGATTAAAAATTATACAAATGGAATGTACTGGAAACTGTTCAAAATAAAATAAAGGGTAGTACTGGAAAACAAGGTTTTCAAGATGGGATTTAAATCGTAAATCGTAAATCGTAAAGTTCAAATTTTAAATCAAAACGAGATTTAAATCGTAAATCGTGGATTCAAAAGATCCATATTTTAAGGTATGTACGCATTTTGAAATTGATTTTGATGTTTGAACTTCTATAACTACACTTAGAATTTAATTTTCTCTTTTATTGCATTTTTTAGAAATTTTGATAATAATTTTGTATAAAAGATTTGCTATAGATTACAAGTTTCTCCTATATAAAATTTTAATATTTTTAATATTTTCCCCTTAAACTTTGTTCCCCTTAACCAAATTGTTTCTACTTTCTCCGGTTAACAATGCTCTTGCTTTGTATAAGCAAAATGAAAATCAATTATTAAAAGGAAGTGTGAGCTAAGTATATTTTTCGCTTACTTTTGTATCATTTGTAGAATTTCTATATCAATTTTTACATAAAAAAACAAATTCAAAATTCAAAATTCAAACGTACACACTACAATATTTCTTGACAATTCCAGTCCACTCACTATCATCCTATTCGAGAAGAGCCTTCCACTCTCAGTCAAAACTGCACAATATTAAAAATTGAAAATATGTTATCATGTTGTTTTTGACTTTAGACCTTTTAAGAAACAGTTTTATTTTTCCATTTTCGCACACATTTCCATATCAGTTTAGGCTTACGAGACTAACAACTTGTTTTAAGTTTGACCTTGTTTACATACAATGTAACTTAAGAAGGGCACCCGCAAACAATGCAATGATCATAACAGCTGATTGAAAATAAATTAGCAGTTAATCACTAGACAACACTAAGATATCATAGCCAATAATCAAACTAGTTCATCTGCCATAGTAAATACTAGCTTCAAGTTAAACTGAAATTCCATAAACAAAAGAGTGCTCACATATTAACCAACAAGTAACTACGGATAAACAGTAGAAAGTCAAACCAAAAAACTGACTAGTTAACATTTAACCAAATGTATGATCAGTATGCCACCATTCAAACTATTTAACCAGTAATCAAGGGCAAACTACCAACAATCAGGAAAAACACTTAAGTAATCAATAACTCAAACAAGTTACTAGATTTTTCAACTATACCACACTCAAACCAAATATTCAAATGTACCTAGATCAAAAGGAGAAATAAACGAAAAGGGCAAAAGAGTAAATACTTTGAAATGGAGGGGAACACCGGTATTGGAGCCGATACCCTTCTCGCCAGTACAAATCGCTCTAAAATTCTCTGCCGTTCTGGGAACGACGTCGGCAAAGAGCTCAATGACGATCCTTCCTTCGAGTTCGCCGCCTATGCTAATGTCCATGAAGCACCTAGGATTTGCCATTTTTTCGAATGAAACCCTAACTCTTGGTCTGGGAGGAGGTCTTATATTTAATTAGTTTGAAATAAATAGTACGTATTGATGTATACAGGCGAGTATTAAACGCAAATAATACTGCCGTTTGGTTTCATTCTATTTTAAATTAGCTCGACTTCAAACTTAGTTGACCCTAGGAGTACTATACAACTATGTACGTAGTTATTAGTATAGTATAGAATAATCGAGAATATCCGTGAATCTCTTATAATCCATTTCCTTCGGCTAGACCAGTCGATGGGCTGGGCAGCTTATTATACCCAATAACGGACCCAAACGACAGAATGCTCACGTTTTTTTTTTTTCTTGGCCAGTTAACGTGGGCGTCCTTATTTGCGGGCCAAATGCATCTGACGCATCAGAGGAGGTCAAAGGAGGGTCCACTAAATATATTGTTCAAGCCAACTTTTGAAAATCCAACGGTTGACGTTTGAAGTCACCGGCTTTTCAAAATAGTCGTTTAATTTCCCTATAAATTCATCTTTTGTCCTCTTTCCTCTATCATATAAACAACCCCAGCCTGAAGACTCTATTAATTTTTGTCGATTATCAGTCGATTTTTTTAGGTAAATTCTTTCATATTCGTATTTTACGAATTACGATCTACCTCCTCTACTTTTCTCGAATTTTTTTGAATTTTTTTTTTACAGAATGTTGGTCCATGAATCTTCCAGCTTCATCTGTCATATCGTCGATTAGATAGAGAAAAGGACGTTAGTGTTCATGCATATTTGCTACGAGAATATTGGGCAGAGGAAATGTCGGGTTGGCTATTGGTATTAGGATATCGCTGTCATATTTAACGAACGGATGGTCGTTGAATATAACGATAGCCGGATGAAGAACAAATTCGACAAAGTCAAGCGTGACTGGTGCTTGTGGAACAACCTTTTACAAATTGAAGGCGGGTTCGGGAATGCAGATAGGGAAAGGAACACCGCCGGAGGAACTGACGAGTGGTGGGACTTGATGGCAAGTAGGTACAAAAAATTCAAAGTGAGCTCGCTTCCAAAATTCAAAGAACTCAATGCGATCTTCGAAGGCTGCATCGGGACTCTAACTTGCAAGTTTCCAATTCCAAACACTCCACCATTCAATGCACTATTTGACACTCGGATGTATGCTGACTTTCTGAGGGGCAATACGGCAGAGATCAATAGTCACACTCCTCACACTCCTACACACCAACGTCGCTCAGTTGGTACTTCATCATGTAGACCTCAGCCTAGTGGAGTCTCTATGGAAGGCGGATATGGCACAGACCATTGAGAAATGTTCGGTGTGCTAGAGAAGAATGATCCAATTGAGAATGGCAAATCATGTATATTCTGGCCAACAATGAGTCAGACTACAGAGCTGTCTGTTTGCTGCTAAACAAGCATGTGATGCTCAGACGACTAATTCTGTATCTAATAGCGAAATTTAGGGGCGATGCGTAAAATTTTATCTGTATTTCGAACACGTAAGAAACAAAAATTGTACTTTTTTGCATTTTTATCTGCATTTTATTATTTATAAAAAATATTAATTCGTCTACTGTATTAATTAAAAAAAATAAAACAAAATATAACAATAATATAATTATTAATAATAAAACAATTAAAATGCCCATTTTAGAGTGCCCCTTTCGTACACAAGAACACATTATTCTTTCACGAACCGTTCTCCTTTCGTACCCCTTTCGTATGCCACTTTCGTCTGCCCTTTCATGTCATTCAAGAACGCACCCATAATTTGTTCACGAATGGTGAACCTAACCAAACCAATATATTTAGTATAAACCACATGCACGTTACACACATAAATTATTCATACACAAAGGAATATTAATGTTTCATAATCTAAAAATTACTATTTTTAAAAACATTGCATGGAAATATCTTCTCTTAGTTTGCATTATCTACTTGTTTTTAAGTTTATCCATGTGACAGCTACCCTTTAGAGGTATTAAATTTCATGGATTCACTTTAGAAGAAATAAAAAAGTAAGATCCAAAAGGCAACGAACTTATATAATTAGATTGAGAACAAAGACTCTATTGTATTATAAAAACATGGAATCAATTTCGATTATTTGTTCTCACTAAAATTAATTCAAAAAAAAGTAACGACTGAAATTGCAAAAAAAGTACAAATAATAAAGGTAATTTCGAACACATTTTAATCATTTAATGTTAGTATAAAAATATTGAACTAAGCAGTTCTAAAACTAAATGAATATAGTTTTATAATTAAAAAATTTTGTTTTATAAATGTTAAGCAAAAATTGACTCTAGAAAAGGTCTGTTGCGGAAATAGGCCTTGTTAGAAACTTATTATGAAAATATGTTTTTGTTACTTGAATTTCTCACAACAATGAATCAAACTAGGTCGTATTATCCAACCGACCCGCCTAGGCGGGGGTACCCTTCTTGGCCGGTGCACCATAATAGTTCAGCACTTCACCCAGCCTGACTCGGATAGCAGCGACCAGCCCATTCATCGTACCCGTCCAAAAGATGGGTCGGCCGCCTAGCTTAGGCACCAACCGACCCGGGTCAGCAAGCCTTTCTCAAGGAGTACCTCGCTCGCCTCAGTACGCATGTCAGGCCAGCTTCCCTACAGGCATCGTGTGATGAGGCCAAAGAAAATTGCCCTCTAGGGGGGCCACCAACGGCCGGTCCGCCCAATTAGTAGACCACCGGACTGCTCCATTGCTCATCCTGGTCTGTCCTCGCCCATAAGCTCCTCTAATAGCATTCAACCACTGTAAGCCTCGAATTATCTTTGCCAAAGAGAAGCTCTGCATGTATTTCTCGAAAAAGAATGGCATCAACAGGCATTATTTACCTAACAAAAGCACCATTGTACAGTAACCCTCTCATGTCCTTTGCTGATACCCAAGTACCTTTGTTATGATCACTCCTTGATCCCACGTCATCTGTCATACTTCAAGCAGGCCAACTATACGACCCACCAGCTATCTTTATCCGCACTATGCAGGTCATTTGACATCCTAGCTGGTATCGCATCAACCATATACCTCCATCCGCGGCCTAGAACAGTTCCTGGGCTTACTTAGCGCAATCTCGGTCGTTCAAGCATCGACTTCAGCAATTATAAATAGATCAAGGCATGCATCCTTACAAGGGTTAAACAACGCTAGCTTTGAAGGATCTTTGTATAGTCATTGTTTCTTGTAATTTAGTCTATTGTAACATAAGTGAAGTAATAAGAAATTTCTCATGGTGGACATAGATAATCTTTGATCGAACCACTCTAAACTCTTGTTTCTTTACTTTGTTGTTTGTTATCGTCTCCTCGTTTTTAATTTTTTAGCTAAGATATTAATAACCAATATTTTTCTAATATGCCTCTTGATCACACTTTCGAAATTGGCTAAATTTCTAATCAACTGTCACTTCTGAATGGAGAAAATAACGCATATTGTAACACCCCGCATTTTTAGATAATTAAATAATCAAACGATGAACAGTGAAAATAATCATTTTTGGAATTGCCAGAATATGGACTCGAAACCTATAACATTGTGTTCGTGGCAATTTTCTGATCAATTTTCATCTATAACTTGTCGAAATCCGAGTTAATACAAAGAAATTACGAGAAGAATAAGAAATCAGAAAAACGAAAAGAATAATAATAATAATAATAATAATAATAAGACCCTACGGGTCGACCTATAGGTCGACCCGCAAAACACAAGGGTCAACCCCCAATGAACACAGGTTGACCTGCGTTTTGCCCTGGACGTAAAATTGTCCAAGGACGTGCCGAAGATCTCTAATTTGACTTTTGTGCGATCTGGAGCGTTATTTTCTGGATCCAACGATTCACAGTGAGCCTATGACGTAGTTGCACCAGATTCAATCCAAAAATCCGACGATCTGAGATCCCCAAACTCCACTATAAATAGAACCCTAGGCCTAGCTATTTTTCCACAATTAGTTTTTTTCCCAATTGGGTTCATTGCCTGAGGCTGAATCCTAAATAGAAAATATTTATGGGGAGAAGATCTTTTTAATAAAAATACTAGACACCTTAGAAGGGGATCCAGGAGGCCATGGAGCATAGCTAAGGATGACATGTGAGTGGATTTAAATTATATCTCTTTTATGTTTATGATATATAATATCGTGAGATTCCCGTTAAATATTTAATTCAGCATTTATTTCAGTAACTAGTTCTACTAATTAGTTATGTTGAAACTGTAAATTTTATAAGAGAAGTGTACTTATTTAAATGTTATTTTTCTGGAAAAAGAAAGGAATCCGATTAAAAATAAGTGATATTAGGCTTAAAAGTTGTAGAGAAAGGCATAAGCCTAAAAATGATAATTTTACAGTAAATTATGTTAAAACGGGAGAAATGAATTAAAAAAGAGAAAATCTAATAACTTGATTTGGAAGTTAGTGATAGATTAGTTGGTTGGTTTAGAAAAGGGAATACATTTCCATAGTTTAATATTGTAAGAATAACGATAAACGTAACTCCAAGAATAAAAGCAAGAAAAATGGAATTAGTGCAAAATGTTAGAACCTCGATTTCGATGACAACAACTATACAAGCACTTGCATTCAATATACATAGGTATATATATCATCCATATGCAGGTAGACTTTCGCGACCAAAACTTGAAGACCAACACAAGGATTATTATATTGAGAAATATTAGTACATTCTACTGATGTCTTAAATAGACGATATGCACAATCTCCTTGAGTAATCTTTACAAGCATTTGCACATACAAATTACTTTAAAAGGAAGATAACAGAGTATACATGTGTTAGACGTCTGGCGTATGTGCTCAGACGTCTAGCAACATGTTTTGGTTTTAAAATTTTAAACAAACCAGACGTCTGGCACAAATGGCCAAACGTATGACCTGGGTAACGACAATTTTTCTCCAAAAGTCATCTTCTTCAATCGAAGAGTTGCATCCTCCTATTTTGGTCATAACTCTTTCTCCTCAAACATTGTAACTCTTGGACTGAAATAGACTGAACCAAAAGTCGTTACTTCTCAAACAAACTCTTCACCGTTTATAAATAAACATGAAATTGAAAATTACAATTAACTTGTCATTCTGAACTTTCTTTCTTTATATTCTAATATTTCTGTGATTTCCAAAAGCACTCAAAAACACACTTTTATCTCTTCCTTATATCAAAGCTTAAACTACATACTACTCAAGGAGATTATAGGAAGAAGCTGTACTTGTAGTCAAAATCAGTGTTGCATAGAACACACATTTGTCAAAGAAATACTCTTGTATAAAAGCCTATTCCTCCAGGCGAAGCGAGGGCAATTGGTTAGTGTATTTCCGAAGGGGAGCTTCGGGACTGGACGTAGGACGGGAGGTCCGAACCAGTATAAAAACTCTGGTGTGATTACTTTTAATTTTACCTGCATTATTACTCTGTGCAATTCATTCTATCATACACGTACTTGTCATATAAACAAATTTTCAAATACGTGTTATTGTAATTTGAACAAACCTTGCTCTGATACCAATTGAAAGTCTATGTGGATCGTATATGTATATAGTATATGACAAGTACGTGTATGATAGTATGAATTGCACAGAGTAATAATGCAGGTAAAATTAAAAGTAATCACACCATAGTTTATATACTGGTTCGGACACCCGTCCTACAGTTAGTCCCGAAGCTCCCCTTCGGAAATACACTAACCAATTGCCCTCGCTTCGCCCGGAGGAATAGGCTTTTATACAAGAGTATTTCTTTGACAAATGTGTGTTCTATGCAAAACTGATTTTGACTACAAGTACAGCTTCTTCCTATAATCTCCTTGAGTAGTATGTAGTTTAAGCTTTGATATAAGGAAGAGATAAAAGTGTGTTTTTGAGTGCTTTTGGAATCACAGAAATATTAGAATATAAAGAAAGAAAGTTCAGAATGACAAGTTAATTGTAATTTTCAATTTCATGTTTATTTATAGACGGTGAAGAGTTTGTTTGAGAAGTAACGACTTTTGGTTCAGTCTATTTCAGTCCAAGAGTTACAATGTTTGAGGAGAAAGAGTTATGACCAAAACTGGAGGATGCAACTCTTCGATTGAAGAAGATGACTTTTGGAGAAAAATGGTCGTTACCCAGGTCAGACGTCTGGCCATTTGTGTCAGACGTCTGGTCTGTTTAAAATTTTAAAACTAGAACATGTTGCTAGACGTCTGATACATGTATATTTTGTTATCTTCCTTTTTAAGTAATTTGTATGTGCAAATGCTTGTAAAGATTACTCAAGGAGATTGTACATATCATCTATTTAAGACATTAACAGAATGTACTAATATTTCTCAATATAATAATCCTCGTGTCGGTCTTCAAGTCTTGGTCGCGAAAGTCTACCTGCATATGGATGATATATATACCTACGTATATTAAATGCAAGTGCTTGTATAGTTATTGCCATCAAAATCGAGGTTCTAACATTCTCCCCCTTTTTGATGATGACAACTATACAGTTTATTTTATAAGAAGCTCCCCCTTTCTTTTGTAATTTATCCAGACATTACTGTATTTTGCATTACCTAATAATTAAAGAAACAATAAAATAAATATCTTGAAGTTACGAGTTATTGTTTATAGCATTATTTAGTATTAAAATATGGAAATGGATTTTTAGCACAGTTTTTGTAACCAACCAAATAGAATAGAACTACTTCCTAGAATAAAAGAGAATAACGTTAAGCGTTAAAGAAATCAAAGAAGAGGAAATAATCAAGTTAATTATTTGACAAGACTAGAAACAATAAACAGAATATGTGACTAGATCTGCATTTACTGTGCGGATAGTAGAATAAAAAGTAAAGCAGTTATTATGATAATTAATTTTTGACAGTTGGACGTAGTCCCAAGCTAAGGTTGTCATATAATCAGGGCCGGCTCCACACTTTTGGTTGCCCTAGGCAACCTATAGCTAAAGTTCAACGGTTTTGATTGCCCTAGGCAACCTATAGGTAAAGTTCAAAAATATCATAGAACAAAAGAATTATGAGGTCACTGGGATTTGAACCACAGATCTCATAGAAAACAGGCATGCATACAACCAACTGCGCCACAGAACATTGCTGCAAATTAAATATCAGAATCATTTCTTAATAAATTATTATTTATCATTGGCACATTTTTCCTTGACGGTTGCCCCTGCCGAGGGGGGCTGCCCTAGGCGGCTGCCTGACCGGCCTAGCCCTGGAGCCGGCCCTGCATATAATATAAGAGAACTAAAGAAAATTTAGTATCTTAATAAAAGATAACAGACTAGAATAGAAAAGAGACATTTGCAATTACATTTATAACATGTAGGTTATAAAAGAAAGAAAAGAATATAAAAGTGACAATTGCAAGTATAATTGTAACAAGTAGGTTATAATTAAAAAGAAAGAAATAAAAGGGGCTTATTTTATCAAACTTAGATCTTAGGTTAAGTTAATAAGCAAAATAATAGAAGTGACTCGTACCGGCAGTAATTCCTTTTAGGTCTAGGACTGATGGTCTCACACATAGGTGGGGCTGGGCTTGCTGGTTAGGGTAAATAAGTAGCCAACAGAATAAGAAAAGTAAACTAAACGCATAGTAAAAGATTAGACATATGGTCTAATAAAATGGTAAGGTGCGTTTGGAGCAGCCTGTAAGAGAATCTGGATAAAGAGCCTAACGAAGCAGTTCATCCCAGATTTAGTACAGAAAGAGCACGTCCAACTTAGTTAGTTCGGGCTAGAAGGAAGTACAAGACTTCAACGGGATGTGAGGATACTCTAGGATGGCCCTTTGGGGTAGGCCTAATGAAGCTCCATCCCCCGGAGGCAGGTCTGTAGGTGTTCCATCAAGAGAGTATGCCTTGACTGCTTTTGCATTGCATGCCTAATGAAGCGGACCTTTGTAGGCGGTCAAAAGGTTGATGATGGAGTAGGATATTCGTATGACACCGTACTCTGGGTTGCGAGTAGGTTATAATGGGTAGGACCCAAAAGGATAGTCGCATGCGGAGATCAAGCCATCATCAGTCAGAGCGAGTTCGGGAAAGACTAGAGTTAAACCAACAGGCCAATGATTCTTTCACTATCGAGACATTGGATGAGGGGCACATCCAATTGGATGTTTAGATTGTTTGTAGTAGGTCACAACCATTTAGCTCTTGAAGGGTCTTTCGATTAGTTGAGGGGTGGCTACGTGGGGCCATAGCCACGATGAGAAAAGAGACAGACCAAGTAGAATATCTGTATTGCAGGCCTAACGAAACAGACCTTTACAGATATAGAAAATCCCCGACTGAGTTCCGTACAAGGTAGACCTTGTTGGCGGAATTCAGTGAGTAGATAGAACGATTACGTGTAGTCCTCAAGGTACGCACTAGGTGGTACATTATGGATGTTCGAGCACTAGTATAAGCTAATGCGGATGCAGTTTCACATTTTCATAGTAGACGATGGAACATCTGTATTATAGACCTCACGAAGCTGTCCTTTACAGATGTAGTTACAATACGCTCTAGGAGCAAGATGATAGAGTCCTTTTCAAGGAGGATACGGAAGGTACTATGGGTGGTACCTAGGACCGACGCGGTCTTTGGGCATGTAGCTACATATATATATTGGTTATTAGGTCTTAATCTACTGGGGAGTAGATAGGTACAATTCATGCACAGAGGCGAGAGTATTATAAACCCAGTAAACCTAATATAACTAGAAAATGGAATTAGAATGGTATATGTGGAATTATGCTTAGAAGTGTATAATTTGTCCATTCATCAGAACTTTAGTTCTGACCCACTCCTCATAACATCCCACAGGTTTGATAGAAGGCAGAGATTATCCAGCTTTGTGACACTTGTTTAGAAAGTGTTATTACCTTGGTGAGTATTTACTTACTATTATATTTTAGTCAGTTCCGCTGTGAGATATTTATTTGAGCTCTGATATATTTATCTTTGCTTATTTGCAGGATACCAAATACCCAACTCGGGCTTCAATGGGCTTGGATTTTTACCATTTTTATGAAAAACCCGGACCCTCTGGAATTCGGATTGTTACACATACACATTTTGTACGTGCGAATGTGTATCTCATTTTTCTCACAAAAATTATAAAGGCCCCTCGGATCTAAAGCACAATAACAAATGTCCACATAACATACGTCGACCAATACTCCATTTGGCCCAATAATCTATGTTCCTACTATATTCTCATCTACAAGGCTTATTCCCCCCTTCAAGCTTATCGAGAACCTTGTCTGTCATCTTTCCCCATAACAATTAAGAGCCTCAAGCCATGCGGACAACATGCTCCCTCCATCTTCCGCTCACCCACTCACCCTGTAATATGGCGACCAGGCAACAACAAGGCTGTGCAGTTAAAGCGCTCGGCAGATTCAATGCGGCGGAGGTGCAAAAAGTCATAGCAGGGATACAACGAGGATACAACGGGATATAGCGGATGACTCTAAAACAGCATATAAAACTCATATGTAATGTTTTTACAAGTATATAAATGGTAATTAAATGAGAATTTAACATTTAATTGAATTATAATTAATACATAAATAATTTTAAATAAAAATATGTGCGAATATACTGTAAATAAACGTAAAACCGTTATATAACATAATTGAATTTAGTAGAATGTTATAGTATTTTCATTTTTGAAAATATATTGAAAATTCAATTAAATAAATTAATTTCATAATTTTTATAATGTATAAATGTCATTTTTCAATTCATTTCTTTTAAAGAAGATATAGCAGAATTAGCGGAATATAGCGGGAATAACAGGATATAGCGGAAATAGCGGGGCTTAAAGCGGAAAGGCTATATTTGGGGCTATATGGAAAAATTCTAGCGGTAGGAATCCGCTATGAGATATAGCAGGGTTATAGCGGGGTAATAGCGGGGCATTATATGCACAACGATAAGGTAATGAAATCCTTTGACCACCCTTAGGTCCCGTCGCCTCTCTCCCTATTTGTCAAGGCTCCGTGCCGATCAACATCGATGTTCGCTCCATTTTGTCGTGACTAGACGAACTTCTGACCTAAGCTCCTAGTTGCCCCTGCAAAAAGAGGTCGTGGCCCTGTATCGTTCCTTTGACAAAAGTGGCATTGCGACATTATTCATCTGGCAAAAGCATCATTATACAACAACCACTCATTGTATTTCGTCATCCACCTGGCAAAGGTGCCATTGTACAACAACACACCTTAAGCCATGTTCCTCACTTAATAAAAGCACACTTAAATTCGGCTTGCCACCCAGCATTCATCTGGACCATCCATTCCGCACGAAATCACAGCTGGCCAGATTTGAACCATAAATCATGATCAACAACTCTTAGGAAACTTATCATCCAAGGCATTAATCCATTAATCTCAACTCTTCAAAGCCTAGTATTTACAGCTATAAATAGAGATCCTCATGCACTTGTACAAAGATTGATTTTTTTACTCTTAAGAGACGTATTTGCTAGCTTTAACCTCCTGTAATAGCTATCAAAATTCTCTTGTACCATGGATCCAAAGTAATAAGAAATTCAACCATAGTGAATATAGATGTTTATCAAGATCGAACCACTCTACATATTGTGTAATTTACTTTAATTGCAGTACTTACTATTCTCTTAGTTACTTCTCATTTTAAATTTTACACCATGGTTTTAGCAAGTAACATTTGTTAAAACTCATCTCTAATCACAATCTCAAGGTTAGTTAGAAATCTAGTCAACATTTTGGTGCTAAAAGGAGAGTCTCCTATAAATGTTCTCAACTTTCATCACTTTCCTCTCTCTAAAACGCCTTCTTTAAAAAATGTCCATCAGGCACGCTAACAATGGTGAAGTTGAGGCCGACGGTTCTAATGGCTATAACACTAATGGTGGAATCAAAGCTAATGCTATTAGCCCTACTCTTAGCATGGGCAACGATATGTGGCTCGGTATAATTAATGGAATTGTTAGGCAAATGGCCTACAACCTACATTTCTTTAAGCTCAGGTGAAAGACTTAAAACTGTTATATATGGTCCTAGAGCCTAGCTGCTATGGATATGACCCCTCTTTTGCACATGGATCCTAGTACTCTGTTGGATCCTTCATGTTTTAACAACGGATGAAATGGATAAATTTCAAAAAAAAAATTGCTTATGTGAATCTTAATAGCCCCATGTAATCTATTAACAAACGTTAGATCCAACCTATTTATTAAAATAAAATTATATTTTATTTTAAAATATTTTATATTTATTAATTATTCATATTAATTGAATTTATTTAATACTTATTTAGAAGTGGAAATTAGCCACAAGGGCCTCTTTAGCTAGTGCAATTAGTTTCTAGGACGCACAACTGAAATAATTACTTTTAAGGACAAAATGTAAAATAATTAGTTTCTAAGGCCTAAAAACCTATGAAATTATGTCCTTGAAAGTAATTGGACCCCTGACTTTGTCCTTAAAAGTAATTATTCTGCGGACTTTGGCCTTGAAATTAATTTCTGTGGATGTGTGTCCTATAAACTAATTAGACTGCAAAGTTTGTCCTTCTAGTCAATGCCCATATTTGGAATATATCTAATATATTCATACACCAACATGATAGCATAACGATAAATGAGCATGTTTGTAACTATCTATATAACAAAATTGCTGGGACTTGACGGCAAGGTAATGAAAAGACAAACAACAACGCTGGAGATTAAACAATGCAACATATATCAAATGGTTAATAATTGGCCACCTCATCACTATTAGCAACCTACATAACGACGTTAAATTATTGCGACCTATCCTCAATTCAACCGCTTCCATTACCGCACTATGTTGTTCCCTTCTAAAATCCTCCTCAAATGACTGCAATCAAGTTAACTCACGAATCATTTGCAAGTTTGCAACCCAAAGTACCTTTTCTATAATCCATGGCATTCTTCTCATATCGGGCATCTAATTTATTATTTGAGGCTGGTGATTACTAAATTGATTCTGATTTATAATCTGTAGCTTAAAGAGGGGATTTTCTATTCTATTCATTTACAAGAATCCCATTTTTCCTCATCCCTCGACCTCAAATCAATTTCATATGTTTTAATTTCTTCAGTTTTGTTTTTACCGAAATATTAGGATTTACCTGCTAAAAAAACCACTGAATATAATTTTTACTTCTCCAGTGTTGTGTCATTTACCAAATTTATCGAAAGCATCACAAGGATTTGGTTTTGGTTGCAACGTTGACTATTTCATTAGTATCCCGGTTGGACTATCATGTGCATTTATAACTGATGCATTAATAGTTAAATGTTGAATTTTAGTTATGTTTGGTGATTGCAATGTGTTGTGGTAAAGTCGGACTTAGCAAGTTAGTTTGCTTATACTGAAGGTTGCTTGATTTAGCATCTTATTCTGTATTTTGTTACATCCATATTAAGGCATTTTTTTACTTGACAAATTCATTCATTACTAGGACTCTTAAGAATCTTGACTCTTTTCTCGAATTTTATTTACTTCAGCCATAATAGTGATTTGTCGGTATCCAAAAACTTTGGAAGAATTGTACCTATATGGATTTAATATGAAGCTTTTTCCTGCTACTTTTATTATTGACTCTATTTCCATGTACTTAGCTTTTCAATACCGAAGCTTTTTCCTGCTGCTTTTAAGTTTTAACCGTAATAAGTAACTTTGAATATGAAGAAACTCCATCAACATGTTAACTCCTATGTATTGGTAGCATTACTGATACACCCAAGCACTTTTTGCCTAATTTGCATTATAGGTTAAATTAAGTAAATAAACATGATACTGCAAAAATAGATTTCATTATGGATTGTTTAACTCTCAGTGATTGAAACATATTATTTGGGTTGTGTTTTAATCTAAATTTTATGCCTTTTTTGAGGTGCGGGAAAGATAGCTCCTGAAGTTTCAAGAAAATTGGTCTATCATGGACAGTTTTGCATATTTTCTCAATAACCGGTGAGTTCTTTTAATTAATTTTGACATGAATCTTATGGACATATTAGAATCTAGTGGTTGAAATATTTAGATGTAATTTGATTTGGTTACCTAAATGTTTGAGAGTTGGTATCATTGACTCCTTTATTTATGAATATAGAAATCATCTCTAAGTTAAGAAAGTAATATTTGTCATCCTTTGATTATATTTCTCTTTCCTCAACTTGATTTTTTCCAAATAATTTCGGTTATTTGATATTTAGAGATGTATATGAAGAAAAGTTGCATGTTTTCACATATGCTTAACAAAGTAACGCTACAAACAACTCATATAGTCATAAACTATATATATTTATGGTACCTGCATAGATTTACTTTATACTTTATTAAATGCTTTTTAGTTGACCAGTGTAAAATTATCACTATATTGAATTAGGTTGCAACTTCTTATTTTAGTGGACTTTCTATATTGCATTTGTTGACAAATCAAATTCCGTAATGACATGTAAATGTATAGTTCATATAAAATCTTCTTTTCTGCTGCATTTTAATAAGTATCTTCTTTCAGACATCACAATTGCATCATTGTTTTATTGTGCGTGTATTCTTATGCAAAGATGAACAACTTCGTAGATTCATTGATAACTTTTAGGAAGTACTTTTTATTGCGTAATATAACGAAACAGTGTACGATGCAAGTTACAATTCTAAATTGATAGCGATTGACTAGAAAGCATGGATTCATTCCCAACTCGATCAACAAGTGGCTTTAAGAGAAATTCTAGGAACAACTATCACTAAAACTACATATTATAATGTTTGACATCTTTATTTGTTTATTCCAATTAATGTACCATTTTCTTTTCTGACCATTTTAAATTAACTTTTTACTATTATGGCTTATCGGTATATGTTTTTTCAATCGAAATAGCAAGCTTACAAGGAAATTCATTTTCCCGAGTCATATTTTCTATAATAGTAAAAATAATAATTCTCGCAATGTTTGCATATTATTATTCTAACTCAAATTTCAGCAGCTATTTTTTCGTATGTGTTCAAAATTATTATGTTTGATTTGCAAATTGGTCTATTTTGTAGTATTTTAGTTAATATCCATAGGATGGTACAGTGATATTTTTTTAGGATATTTCCAATTTCACTTACAACAGGTGCAAGTTTTTAAATTTATGATTTAATGATTGTTGACTCATTCTTCCAACAATATATCCATTATAACTGGGTGTTGTTTATTTCATGCTTTTTCGGATGAAAAAACAAATTAACGGGTGAAGCCTGAATAGTAGATATTTCCAACATAGTTATAGGCACATGAATTTTCATTAGTCAGTTCATCTCATATCATACCATTCCTTGCAACGTCCAATGTTTAAATAAACGAAAATATGTAATAGTGTAGATTAATTTGGCATTTATTAAAATGATGATTAAATTAGGTAATGGATAACTATAGTAATTTTCTATAAAAAAAGTTTATTGCTTTAGTATTTATTATTCATCCATGTAGTCAAAGTCTTGCCTCTTACTACTGTTTGTTGGAAAATTCCAACATGTGGGCCACATATGTAAAATAAAATGTGTTGTGCTATTTTTGTATAAAGCCTAATTAAAGTGATCGAATTATGGATTAAAGTTACAGGTGCAATTCTAATTTGTTGAAGAGCCAAATTAGAAAATGCCAACATTATAAATAAAGGGTTATGGCCCAAATTACATAGACTTAGTTATTCTCCTAATCTCTTCTATGAAAATAATTCAGATCTGGGGTTTATGTCAATTTGAAAGATCAGTTCTAACTCTTATCTTTTTAGATCTATCTCTTACTCTTAATTATTTTATGAAAGCAGCAACTATGGATTCATATCTAATATAAGATCTAGGGCTTGTGTCAATATAGAAAACCAAACCAAATTTACTTTTCCAATCAGCAACTATGAATTCAGGTATGGCTCCCACTAATTCGTTTACTTCCCTCTGATTTCTTCTCAATCAAATCAATATGGGTCACCTATTCAGATTTAGGGTTTCATGATTAACCAATCCTAAAGTATATTGAAATCCTAACAAGTGGTATCAGAGTCATCCATCATTGATTTCGTTGGGAAATTTTTATGTTTTCTTTATTATGAGTAAGTTTTGAATTATACTTCATTTAGAAGTCATTAAATTCCACTTAAGTCTCTGATCTACTTGATCTATGTATCAATGGTTTTTTATGATGATTTTGGACTTAGTTTTGTGATTTTTTTTATATTGTAAATTGAAAGGATGATTTGTGAAACTGTTTTGGTGTAGAAATATAGATCTAAACGATCTGTACCTTATTTATGAAATAAGATAGAATTTTGAAATCGATAAATTTTTAGAAATAATGTAAATTCCTCTAAATTTTGGAAACAACTTGTGTTGATTAAACATCCATATGTTTATTCTTGTATATTTTTTAGATGAGTTGTAAATTTTAAGTAAGGGATACTTTGGTCTAATATATAAAGTTTTTTTATTTAATGTTTATAAATGGTATGGATATATACATATATAATTTAGAACCATTTATGCAAGTAATATAAATCCGGTTCTACGATTATATTACCTTAATCAACTTTTGATTAAGTAATCTGGATATATATAAGATTTTTTGGTTATTTTAGAAACTTAGAAATAAAGAATGCTCATTTAAAGTGTTTATGTTTATTTTATTATTGAAATAAATTTTATCATGACACTAATTTACATTTTGACCACATAAGGGTCAATTACATTTATTTTTGTCCTAAATGCATTAAATGTGGTTGTTATGGTAATAAATTAATTTACTTATTATCATAAATGCACTAAATGCGTTGGTTGCAATAAATTTAATGCTGCAACATGTTTGTATTTGGAATAAGAAAAGACATATTGTTTATTATTTGATGCATTTATGTTTGATAATTACAGATATTTTGTATTATAACTTATGCTAATTGAAAACATATTTCACTTTCGTATCTTGGATTGAGTAGCAGTTAATAAGATATGGACTTTATGAAGTCAATATTTATTGCAAATATTCTGTATTTATATATTTTAATTAACGTTAATTTTTCGGTTATGAAAATCATATTTTAGTATATGTTTTTCCTTTGTGTACATGTGTTGGAAATTAACATTAATATTTAAGGAAAATATAAAAATGAATAAATTAAGGTAATATATAAATAATAAACTAAAGATAAAGTGACACAGTAGCAATATGTATAACTATATTATGGTTTAGAAATACATCATAGCTACTACATTCATTCATGTCGTTTAGTACGACATTTACTATGTCATTTAGGTATTATTTTATATGCCATTAACTCTGGCATTCTACCGTGATATTTGTTATGTGATCTATATATGATGCCTTGTATCATATTTATTTAGGGAATGTCATGAATGTAACAACATACTTAAAGCAAAAGATTATAATAGCTATGGTTAAAACATGTTGTGTCACATTTATAATTTTGAGTTTTTCAAGTGTCATATAGACCTAAAACATTTTCAGGAGTGTTTTATATCACTCAAAAAATATTGTACATACACTAAGAAATAAATTCAAGTATATTTTTGGTGTCTCTTTGCAAACTAATTGTAAATATCCTACATTCCCAGTGAGCTAATTGAAATAACATGTCGCCAAAGTGACCTCTTTTATTATAGTTATTCATGAAAATGTTTGATATTTGTGTGTATTTATTCATGCGGATATTAGCCAGCCCAAAGGAAGACTAATACTTGGCCGAATCATCTACACATGTGCGATGATAAATATGTGACAACTATAAGGTTTTACAAGTGAATAACTAATCGGCCCAAAGAAAGATTGTTATTTGACTTAAATTTATTGTCAATGTTTAATCATTACAACAAGAGTATCACTTACAGTTAATATTACTGTCCAATGACTTGATATTAATTTTGTGCTCGGTATCTTAAGAAAAAACATACCAATTATTTGAATTTACTATGGCTGACATTTGGATATGAGCATATACAGTCAATCTTTATTTTTGTTCCATTTTCAACTGTTTAACTAAAGTGCCTACCAATTTTAATAATGTTCTCAGCTGGTTTGGAACTAACTCTAAGGATTAATAAGAGAACATTTTTTTTGACTTCGTGGATTAGCTATTTTAATTAGGAGGATCACCACCACCCCTATTACAGTTGAATATTCTTATAATGTTATAAAGAACATTGAGAGGTGGGATAATTCAAATTGCAAGAGTCAAATGATCATAAGCTATAATATTTCGAAAGGGTTTCGAGGGTGTGATATCCATAGGGATAATCAATTTTAAGGTCTTCTTTACAAACCGAAAAGAATTTTGTAAAAAAAATGATTTTGGGAAACAAGCACACTTTATATCGCCCGATTCCATAAAATAAATGTAATGGAAATATAAATGAGTACTATATGGAAAAATGTTGCTTCAAAAGTTAATGCATTTAAGTTTTTTTGGCTCTATCTTTATTCACAGCATAACCATTTTAAGATTATTATTAACTATTGTTTTTTAAGAATAAAATGACCTCTTATTAAGCTCATTTAGCGTTATGGTAAGAAGAAGAAAGGTTGAAGCATGTACGATCGAAAGTACTCATTTAACATACATTGTAAATAAATGTATAAATAAGGATAACGAAGTCGCTAAGGATCTAGAAGAAAAGAAATAACATATAAATATATTTATAGTTGTTCTTTAATGAGATATATACAGATATATAAAGTAAAGTATACTAGATATTTTTAAGTTATTATTGAGATTTTAGTTATATTGATTGGATATATTTGATATTTATGTTATGTTGTCGTTTAGACAGATTTCAGTTTTCTATTTCTAACATGAACAAATTAGATTATTACTGTTCATTTAAAAATAATAAGATTCATTTATGAATAAATTCAAACATTGTTGGAATTAAAGCTTATAATGTTTAAAAATATAGCTTATATCTACTGATGTTGAATACATTTTATAATGCATTCTCAAATTTTAATTTGGTGATTAATATGATTATTTGTTTTAGCTTATTAAACAATTCTAAATTGAGGCACTAAAGATAGAAAATACTCTATTGATATTCTAAGCGACTTATAGTTTTGTGAACCCCCTAAGGAGATGGGAAATGCAACAGTTTTTTAGGATGTTGAGTTTGAGGAGAGAAATATAGCATGGATCATTGTCATTAAAGACAATCATTATCTTTGATTCAACTACAGTTACTTCTTCGTATAATGTATATGATTTATTTCATTTCATTAACAAGAAGTAGATTAGGAACCATAATAAGGCAATGTTAAACAAATTTTCTTCAAGTTAAGGTTACTGTTTCAAGAAAACAAATTCAACAACCTCAATGTGCAAGGTCGCTAAGGAAATCCACTTAAAAAGGAAGAAATACTATTCTGAATGAGTATGTAGTATTTCTTCATAAAGATAAATATTAGATTGATGAAGATGATTCTTTGGACTTACATCAATTCATACAAGGTACTAATTTAAAATGTGGATTTAAGGTATGAATATATAATGTAAATCTATAAGGACAACAAAGTTTGAGATCTTTCCCATCACCATAACGTAACAAGATCATTGGTTATGAATAACTATTCGAAACAATGTTTTATTTTTAAAATGACTTTCTCTTTGGTTTTACTGAAAGAATTTTTAGAATTACTTTAAAACAAGCAATATCAGAAGGATATTAAAGTCATGTTTCTCAATGGAGAGAAACAACTTAAGAAAACCACTTATGAATTACCCTTTTTTGCAGATAAGGCTTAAAAAAAGAGTTTGATATGCAAATTGCGAATCAATTGATTCTCTTTTGCCAAAATAGACAAATGTTGTCTTATATAGTAATATAAGAACATCCTTGAAGCTAAAGAAATGCAAAAGATTCCAAATGCATTTGCGGTGTGGAGTATAATGCATGCCAAGACATATACACATGTGGATATTGCGTGTATTATTTGACAGATATCTTACTGACATTGAAAGTGGACCAATGGTTAGTAATCAAAATGGTTATGAGATATCTTTATGGAACAAAAGGATTATATGTTTAAGATAAAGGTTGGATTGGTTGGAGATAATAAGGCATTACAATCCGAATATTTTGGATGCCAAGAGTACAAAAGATCCACTTCAGATAAAATTATTATTGCTGCTATTGTTTTTATTTTTTTGGATGAAGCTATATAAGGAAAGTTGTCATACAGACACTTATAGTCTTCTTTACTATTTTCTGTTGGGGCATCCAACGATGGAAAATAGTTGTAAAATTTTGTCACAAGTTATGGACTATTGAATAAAGAAATTGAAAGACTACTAAAGTAATATTGTGACAATAAACAACACATTATTTTCTAATAAGGGGAGAGTGTAAAATAGATCGTAATTCATATAGCATATTGTGACAAACTCCATTGTGGTGGATCCACTTACAAAAGGATTATCACCTATGGTATTTCATGAGCATCTTGCTCAATTGATATAACTTTTATGTAAGAGTATTTTGGTTCAGGGGGAGTTTGTATTTTGTACCGTCATATGACATATTGCTTTATACTTTGGTAACACATATATATCAGGTTCTTTTTTCTAATCAGAAATAAAGTAGTAAAGTCTTGTTTGCACTTTAGGCTGTTCAAATATTAAACGTTTTAATCTCACTAAAATAGGACTAGTTGGAAATAGACATGTATAGATCGCATCTCATGTAATTTCCATGCTATGCATCCATGATTGATCTATGTTGTTTGATTGTGTTGATATATGCGAGCATTGATGGGTTTAGTTACGCTAAAAGCAACGAAAGCCATTCCTTTGCCAACATAGTTAATGGATGAGATTGTTTTAAAAACACCTTATGTTATAAATAGCAAATTTTGGAGGTCATAAAGTTATACGTTTATAAGGTTATTACATATATGGTCTAGGGGGAGATTGTTGGAAAATTCCAGCATGTGGACCACATATGTAAAATAAAATGTGTTTTGCTATTTTGGTGTAAATCCTAATTAAAGTGATTAAATTATGAATTAAAGCTAAAAGGCTTATAGGTATAATTGTCATGGTATTAATGCGTAGATGCCGGGGCAATTCTAATTTGTTGAAGGGCCTAATTAGAAAATGGCAACATTATAAATAAGGGGTTATAGTCCCCAAATTACATAAGCTCTAATTCTCCTAATCTCTTCTATGAAAATAATTCAGATCTAGAGTTTATGTCAATTTAGAAAATCAGATCCAACTCTTATCTTTTTAGATCTATCTCTTTCTTTTAATCAGTTTATGAAAGCAACAACTATGGATTTAGATCTAATATAAGATCTAGGGCTTGTGTCAATATAGAAAACCAAATCAAATTTACTTTTCCAATCAGCAACTATGAATTCAGGTATGGCTTCCGCCAATTCATTTACTTTTATCTGATTTCTTCTCAATCAAATCAATATGGATCACCTATTTAGATCTAGGGTTTCATGATTAATCAATCCTAAAGTATATTAAAATCCTAACACTGTTGTAGGTGTAAATTATAGTTTAGTATACCTTAAGTACTTTATTATAGATTCTTGCATTGGCTTTCCTTGAACAAATCATTTCTTAAGATTGGCTTCCCTTTATTACACTAGGTTTCCTTAAGATATCATTGTTCTATGGTTACATACCATCACCTTCTGTCCTTGCAATGCTCAATATATTTTTAGAATTTCAATTGATAAAAGTGTACATTAGTTAGCACTATGAAAATGATTATGAAATTAGGCAGTACATAAATATAGTAAATTTTTGAGGAAAAAAGTTAACCCTTAGAGGTAACTTTTACTAATTTTGAAACAATTCATATCACCAAAAAATCTTGTATTACGAGTCCTTAAATACATCATTCCTTAACAATAAATTTCCTTAAGTTCATTAAATTTCCGTAAGATATGTATGACCTATTATTCTTGCAGTATTAAATTATCATTATGTAAATAATTAAAATCATTCAAGATTATATATTAGATTCACATTTAAGAAAATTATGTGAAAATTAAGCACAACTATGGATTGTTTTTTTTAAAGGCCACGAGTCTTATTAATTACGTATGTATGATCTATACTGGGTATGATGAGTTATATTATGATGCAATTAGCAACACAACACATCATATCCGGTCCTTTTAAATATATTATTGGGTATATCTACACTTTGGTGAACTATTCTCAATGGACTATCTTATCTTTTTCAAACTTATAATATTTGGTTCATTTACTATGCGATAGTAGAATTATATACCGAGTTAATTCTTGGTAAACACTATAGTAGGATCCAAAATATACCCTATGATATAGATCTATTTTTTGTTCACTGTAGGTCCAATGTATTGTTGTAGACATTCAATATGAGTTATTGAGATTGTGGGGAACGCTAGGGTAGTATTGATTTTACTGTACATTTATCATCAAAATTATCTTACTTAATAACTTGACGGATATCTTGCACAACGGAGTTAAATTTTGTATAAGTTAGTGATTGAAAACAATTTAGATAAATATTATAACTAGAGCAACAAATAATTATTACCTACTAAATTGATTATCATTGCAATAATCATTGTGAAATTCAACAAGATGTATTATTAAATCCCTCTATGTTGATGATCATTTACTCAATTATATGTAGAAACTGAAGATAATGACAATCACTCTTAAAATTTGGAATCATCGTTCTGAAATAATAAGTAATTCTTCTATTGATCAAATGTAGAAAACATGCTTGTTACATTGCTATTGTTCTTCCAATATTCATGTTTTGCCCAGGTGCTTTTAATCTAGATAGACTAGATCTATTTTTAGTTTTTTGCAAAATTTGTGTGGTTAGTTGCCATCTAAAATTTTATAGTTAAAGAGGCAAGCCTTTATTTAGTTAAGATAGGAAAATTGTTCCATCTCAGAATATCATTATAGTACAGAAGCTGAAAATAATTTGTTTACAATCATCGGAATTTGAAAACATTTTCTAAACCATATCTAAAGCATACCTATTTCTTACGTTTGGTTTTCTACCATTTCTTGCACTATTTTAAAAGTTGGATGGAATCATTAGATGCACTGTTATAAACAATGTATGCCCAGTCATTATCACGATTATTATATTATATACTATCATGTTCTCTACTATTAAATATCATAAATTCCCTACATGGTTCATTTAAATCTTACAATTTTTTTTACCTCTCTCTATATAATTATAGATTGCAATTCCCTATAATGTTGATTCTTTTAGATAACTTGGCGGGTTATGATCCGTATAAGGTGAGAATGATTATACGCGGGGACCTCGATTAGGATTTGAAGTTGGAAAATATTAGTATATGCCACTAGATCGTCTCTTATGTTTAAGGGTCCTCTCACATCTGAAATGGAGTAAGGAGTTGTGTTTTTTGCTAAAATTTGTTTATGGTAAGTTCTCCCTTTAAGTTTGGTGGTTATCTATATATTCTATATTTCCGCTTGCTTAATACCATGCTTGACTATTATTGAATTTTATTGTGTTTGAGTTAGCTTAATTACTTTTGGAATAAAGGGGAACCTAGGTGTTGTATTTGGTTTATTGTTATTTAACTTTGTTGCACTTTTCATATAAAAGAAGAACAACTTTTGGATACAAAATTTGTGTTAATGTTCATTACTTACAACAATACATGTTTTAGAATAATGGTGCTAAGTTAAAATATTGTATATAGTTATTTTACTACCAGGGTTTGAATTATTACCAATACTCAACTACTCTTACCAATACTCAACTACTCTGGATGGACTACTATACACTACATAAGTGCTTTATTTGCAAAATATAATTATAGTGTATACATAGTTGGAACAGTTAACCATCACCACAAATACACACACACACATTACTTCGATATAGTTCAGAATACAATTATTTGAAAAAACATGTACCTAAGCCGTTCTTGTTTGGACCAATGTGTTGCACTTGAACTGATTGCTTCACTGATTCATTCACCAATTCATTCACCGACTCATTCAACAATTCACTGTATACATGTATATACATATATGTATACATGTATATTAGTGTGCTTACTACCTTCTAATCTTGTGAGAACTTGGACTTCCTTGAGTTGCTGCTGTATACTTGTGTGCACCTATGTCCATTGCTGCCGTGATCTATACTTTGTGAGGAATGCGGAATATGGATCTTAAGGCTAGGAATAACACTAGAGGGAGGGTGAATAGTGTTTTTAAGAAATTACTAAATCCTTTTGAGTTTATGTTAATTTGAACACAAATTTATGCAAAATTCAGACGCATATATATTCACAGAAACAAACACAGATGCAGAAATAAAGTAAATGCAGTAAAGGAAAGAACACACCGGATTTTATACTGGTTCGGGGTTACCCTACATCCAGTCCCGCACAACTAAGTACGGATTTCCTTTCAAAAGCAATTCAACAATTACAACCCTCGGTTTCAAGGCTACGAGGTACACCCTCCAGAATCACAATCTTCTAGGTAGAGATACTTGATTTCCGGGGCAACAAGTTCACCCAATTGATTTCCGGGGCAACAAGTTCACCCAATTGATTTCCAAGGCTACAATCACACTTTTTCTCGCTTGATTGATTTTCAAGGCTACAATCACACCTTTTCTCGCTAGATAGATTACAAAGAAGCCTATAACTCTGAATAGCACTTGGATCTTGTTGAGATAGTGATAGAGAATCAAACCAGAGATAATCTAGTTAGATTTAATGTTGATTTCGGCAGAGTAATGATAGGATTTTGAATAAGAAAATGTGGAAGAAGAAGAGAAGTGAAAAACCAGAAAATCTGATATAAAATTCGTTGAAACTAACCCCCATTTATAGAAGAACAACAGTCATGTCCATTCGTGAAAGGTTATGGCGAATAGACACTTCTTTTGAAATTCAAATTTTTGGTCCTAACTGACACTATGTCGACATGGGGTACTAGGGCATGTCGACATCCCAAAGGAAATTTTGATGTTTTGTTTTTCTTTGAAAATAACCTTTATTTTATATTAAAACTATTTTAAACTTTATAAATATACTTGACTATAGATAAAATACATAGATAAATATAGAGAATAATATATAAAATTTTACTATAATTTTATATTTAAATCTAAGTATAAAGATTGTTTAAAACAAACGAAGTTTAAAAACACGAGTTTATAAAAAAAAACAGAAAATATTTTAAGGCTAAAACACCTTTTTGAAAATCATTTGAAAAGATAATTTTTAAGGCTAAAACATTTTGAAAAGCAATTTTGAAAATCATTCTGAAGTAGTTTTGAAAATCATTTTGAAGTAGTTTTGCAAGCTTCTTCCTGCATAATATCTCATAATGTCAGGACTCGAGAACTTGTACAAAACCAGGATGTTCGTGGGTTTGTAAGCCACTTGTCGTAGGTTTGTAAGCTACTTGTCGTGGGTTTGTAAGCCACTAAAAAGGTAGAAATGGGTTCTATCCCAAAAGAAAAATGGAGTGAAGATTTCAGTGCTATTGTGAAGTTTTAACATAATTCTAGACTCAATACTTATCTTGAAATCTTGAACTCTTGATAATCTTGATATTCTTGATACTCATGAGTCTTCAATTTTGATATCTTGAATCTCTATACTGTACAGTCTTCATTCTTGGTACCTGCATGGTTAAATCCTACATATACATATATATCTAAACTATAATGTTAGTATTTATATTTTATAATCTTATTCTAAGGTTGTTGTCATCAAAACCATCAACTCAAGGACTAACAATCTTCCCCTTTTTGATGATGACAACCTTTGTTTATAAAATATTACTTCTATCCTATTGACTCCCCCTAAATCTAATAACTCCCCCTTAATCTATGCCTAACTCTTCTATTTTATATTTCTCCCCCTTTGTCATCAACAAAAACAAACTAATTTTAAACTATATAACTCTTGGTCTAATATCCTATATGATGATAGTGTTATCATCAATACTTACTTGTAAACCTAAAAACTTAGTCCTAAATTACAAACTCTCCTAACTAAGAATCTATATAATAATACTTTTAATAGAACATATATAATAACACACATTATTTATTAATTATATATTTGTTTATATTCACATTTTTCGTAGAGATCGAAAAAAAACAAACAACAAAATAGAAAAGAAAGAGAAGAAACTAATGTGTGACTTTGAACATAGGAGATCTATGAACCGAACAATTTGGATAGTGGAAACAAAAATTTCCACGTTGTTCGACAAGATTTCCATCTTTGTCAAAGCACACTTCGCCAACGCAAACGACTTTGTCGTTGTCTTCCGCATGCACTTCTTCCATTGGTTCTTCTTCTTCTTCTTCACTTTCCTCTTGTTCATGATCTCCTGAAGAGTCCTCGTCAATCAAGATTGGGTTAGCATGATTATCCATAAGAAATTTTTGCAAATTCCTAAGGATTTTGCCTTGCCTCTCTTGTTCTTTGGCCATTCGAAGTTGCATCACTTGGATTTCAGTCATTAACTGAAGGGTATCTTTCAGAGAATCCTTCATTTTCATTACACGAGCGAGCATTGATTGTTGACACGGACCAGAAGTAGGCGATGGGAACAAAAAGGTTGATTTTAAGTTTGATTTGGAAGAGGAGGCCATTGATAAATTGATCTCAGAAGAAAGAACAAAAAGAGAACAGAGAGAATGAAGAAAATTTTGAAATAGGAGAAATTTATAACCACTTATTTGAATTTTAGTGGGAAAAAAAATTTAAAATTTAAAAACGTTATATGTCGACATGGGTCTAGGAGGGATGTCGACATGGTTCTTGAATTTTTGCCTATTTAATTTATTTTGAATTAATTTTTAATTATACTTTGTTATTTATATTTTATATTTCAGTTAATGAACAAATACCTAATTCTCTTCTTAATTTAGTAAATGTAGATTCATTTAAGGGTTTTGTTAAGATATCAGCAATTTGATTTTCAGAATTGATATAGTCGAGAGTAATTACTTCTCTACTTATATTATCTCTGAGAAAATGGTGTCTGATATCAATATGTTTAGTTTGAGCATGTTGAGTAGTATTTTTGGATAAATTTATTGCACTAGTATTATCATAATAAATTGGTGATTTTGAGATATTTAAACCAAAATCTTTTAAAGTTTGTTGCATATATATTACTTGAGAACAAGCCAAAGCAGCAGAAATATACTCTGCTTCAGTTGTTGATAGAGAAACCGTGTTTTGCTTTTTACTAAACCAGGAAATCATAGAATGCTCTAAAAAGTGACAAGTTCCACTTGTACTTTTTCGGTCTGATTTACAACCAGCATAATCAGCATCACAGTAGGATATTAAGTCAAACGAATCATTTTTAGGATAAAATAAGCCATAATCAAAGGTGTGTTTAACATATCTTATAATACGTTTTACAGCTTTTAAGTGAGTTTCTTTAGGTTGGGATTGATACCTTGCACAAAGACAGACACTATGCATGATATCAGGTCTACTCGCAGTGATATAGAGTAGTGGTCCAATCATTCCTCTATATAATTTTTGATCTACATCTTTTGAGAGATCTTCTTTACTTAGGTACTCATTGGTTGCCATGGGAGTGGGTTTTCCACTCGCAGTAGTCAAACCAAATTTACTAACTAGATCTTTAGCATATTTTTCTTGACTAATAAAGATGCCATTATCTAATTGTTTTATTTGTAATCCTAAAAAGAAGTTTAATTCACCCATATGACTCATATCAAACTCTTTTGTCATTATTTCAGAAAATTCTTTATTCATTTCAAAATTAGTTAATCCAAAAATGATATCATCTACGTAGACTTGTACTAGTTGAATATCATTTTTATTTCTTTTAATAAAAAGAGTATTATCTACTTTACCTATTTCAAAATTTGATTGTAACAAGTAAGATCTTAGTCTATCATACCAGGCTCTAGGAGCTTGCTTTAGACCATATAGAGCTTTCTTAAGTTTGTAAACATGATTTGGAAATTTATCATTTTCGAAAAGTGGTGGTTGTTTAACAAATACTTCTTCTTTTACAAAACCATTTAAAAATGCACTTTTAACATCCATTTGAAATAATTTGAAATTATTATGATTTGCGAAAGCAAGTAGAATCCTAATGGCTTCTAATCTTGCTACGGGGGCAAAGGTTTCATCAAAATCTATTCCTTCTTCTTGACAATAACCTTGAGCGACTAACCGGGCTTTATTTCTAATAACCTCTCCTTGTTCATTCATTTTATTTTTATAAACCCATTTAGTTCCAATTATAGTTTTATTTTCAGGTCTAGGAACAAGTTCCCAAACATCATTTCTAGTAAATTGATTTAATTCTTCTTGCATAGCCAAAATCCATGAATCATCAGTTGATGCTTCTTCTGGATTTTTGGGTTCAATAGTTGATATAAAAGCTACATACTCATTTGACTTAGTTGGTTTCTAGTTTTAACAACAGATTGCATATCTCCAAGTATATTTTCTATTGGGTGATCTTTTAAAAGTTTAATCCTTTTATTAGGATGATTTAATTCATTATTAGTTTCAGTTGACTCTTGGTTTTGAGTTATTAAATCCTCTTCATCATTTATTTCTTCAAAATTTTTGAAATTTTCATCAAATGAAACATGCATTGTTTCTTCGATGGTATTAGTTTTTAAATTAAATACTCTGTATGCTTTACTTCTATTAGAGTATCCGATAAAGATACCTTTGTCTGATTTAGGATCAAATTTATCTAAGTTATCTTTTGTATTTAAAATAAAACATGTACTTCCAAAAATTCTAAAATAAGATACCTTAGGTTTCTTTGAGAAAATAAGTTCATAAGATGTCTTATCAGTTAAAGGTCTGATTAAAATTCTATTTAAAATATAACAGGCGGTAGCAACTGCTTCTGCCCAAAAGTACTTTGGTAAATTACTATCAGAAAGCATAGTTCTCGCACACTCTTTGTAACAACCCGCATATTTATCGGTTGTATATTTAAATATTTTATTTAAATATGACATCGTTCGTCGGATTATAGTCCGAAAAGCTACTTTTTGCAAACAGTCGAATTGAGACTCGAGACCACTTCCATTGAGTTCAAAATGCCGTTTGCGATCTTTTTGAGTATAAGCTTCGATATGTTTGGAGTAAGTCGATTTTCGCTACTTTTTCTATTGGGTTTTGGGTTTGGGTTCAGCCCACTAGCTTAACTAATACCCTAGCTCAGCCCCTCTCCTCTCCATTCACTCATTCTCATTCCTCAAACTCAAGCTTCAGCTGAAAATGGTGGAAAGGAAGAGGAATTAGATATTCCAAGCCCTAGTTTCTCCTTGCAAACTTGAATCCTTGCTCCAAAATCAAATAGAAGCTATTGGTAAGCCTCCTCTTCATCTTCTCTATCTCTTTCTCTCTTCAATCTCAGAAATTCCTAAACCTAAATTTAGGAAATACTTGTTTTGATCTTAGATTGAATCTTGTTGAGTTGAAGTAGTGAGTGGTTGATCTTCTCTTTGCAATTGAGCCTCTTCTTCTTTGTTTTGGGTAAAAAGGTGAGATTTTTATCTCACATCTATGTGTATATCTATCATTGATGTTGTGTATGAATTCCTAACAAATATTCATGTGCTATTGCTTTTGGTTTGGAAAGAATTGGAATTCACTTGATAGGGCAAGAAGTGTTGGAAAACAGGCTCCGGCCGACCGAACGCAGGGTCCGGTCGACCGACCTGCTACCTGAGCACTTCCCTGCCTCTGTTTTGGGAGTGCAGGAATTCAGGCTCCGGCTGACCGACCCAGGAAGTCCGGTCAACCGACCTGCTTCCCGAGAATTTTTCCAGGACAGTGTCCGGTCGACCGAGCCCTGTAGCCGGCCGACCGACCTGCTCCTGTTTTCCCTGTTTTGCATATTTTTGTTCGTTTTGATCGGTTTTCCAAATCTTATCAATGCAAGTTGGTTTTTAATGTTTGTTATTGCATCTTTGGCTTTGATAACATACTTTTGACTTCATTCACGAGTTTTATAAATAATCCCTCTAAATCGTATTAAAAGCTCCCTTCTCCGCTTTATAAATTTCTATTTAAACACACATGATTTTGCACTTCGAACGAAGTGGAAAGGAGATTAAATGGTTAGGTAAAACACGGACCATGAATCCGCGCGTTCACCTTTCCGATTAGTCCCCGACCTATTCGATTGATCGTCTTGACCTTTGTGTCTGGTTTACCGATGACATGAGGTAAACTTTGTAATGCTTTGAGTGTGAAATTGGCTAATGGATAGTAAACCGTTTAGTGCGAACGAGTGGTTATGGGACATACGTTAACACTTTTCTGGTTCCTTTTCGAGAGTTATGACACATTCCGCCAGTTAGTGGTGTCCAGTACTGGGCCTCCGGACCTTCACCACTACGGTTTGTTGCCTTTGGGATAGTGTCTTCGGACAGTCTCCCTAGGTTTGTTGCCTTCGGGTATGTGCCTTCGGGTTTGTGCCTTCGGGTTTGTTGCCCTATAGTATCGCTTCCGATGTTGGTCTTTTTGAGCCGCATGGGTGATATTTGGGTTTGGAGCCTTCGGGCTTATGGATCCTTGTTTATACAGTACTGAGCTCGAGCAATCTTTCGTTGTTTTCATTGATACGTATATTCCCTAGGTATCGCCCTTCGGTGTTGGTCTTTTTGAGCCGCATGATATGTAGCGATCATCTAGTGGAACTTGTATACCTTCATTGGTATTTGTTATTTGCCTTTTGACTTGATTTGGGATATGATATCCTTTGCTTGTTGAGATGCCGATGATATGAGGCTTGTTTTGTTATGATTCATCTTATGTCAGATGATTGAGTTATCTCCTTTAGAGATATTTGTTATACTATATGATCTTGCAGGTTCATTATCGTTCGGTTTATCTAACTGATTTGTTTAGCTAGACTGACCCGTGTATTTTATACTCGGGTCAGACCGAGTTGTTTCAGGTTAGGTGCTTTTGGACTTAGCCTCTTTTGCTTCCGCATGGACTATTCCGCTAGCTTCTTTTTGTTATAGCTTTTATGTAGTCCTTATCTGTTGTAACTCTGATATGTATTCTTGTGAACTCGTCTGTATATTGTGGTTTGCTATACCACTTGACATGTATCATTTTGTATACTCTGTTATGTATCAGTATATGTGTATATGATGATCCGCTGTTCTGTGATGTATATTACATTGAGTTGTTACATTTTGTTCTGATAGATCCTATAGCCATTGTAGTTTTGCTTTAAGTATTTATTGAACTTGTCGAACCACATGAGATGATAAAAACCACTTTTCGGCGTGTTCAGTAGATAGTTAAAGTAAGACTACACATGGTCGCTTCCATTATACTCTATTGTCCGCATTAGCAGACGGTATTATCCATATAATACTCTTTGTTAATGAGGCTCTCGGAGTGGGGCGTCACAGCTTGGTATCAGAGCGAGGTTCAGAACAAAATATGATAAACACAGAACAGAAGCACATATTAAGGTACATCAAAGTGTAACAAGTGTTACAAATCTTTGAATCATCTTGCCTCTATTCCTTCCGTGTTTTGGGGTAGATAGGATTTGGGAATACGTCTAGGAATGTATTTTTATTCCGTAGTATTCCGTATTGAAGAATCTACCTTGTGATTAATCTTGTTCTTATCTTGACTTTTAGCTTATGGCTGGAAGAGGCAAAGGACGACGTTCGGATGCTGGGCAATCCAGTGGCTCACATCCGGATGGCGTTTATATGTCAGCCGATCAGTTTATGGAGTTGTTTAGGAGCATTCAGCCTCCAGCTCCTACTCGTGTATCTCCACCTCGCAAGTCTACCTTTGCATGCTTGTGCAGTGATTTTTCTCATCTTGGAGGAAAGCCATTCAAAGGCTCCGAGTCCGTCCTTGAAGTCCAAGCTTGGATTCGCATTTGTGAACGTATCTTCTCTCGCATGGATCTTTCTGACCATGATCGAGTTCTTGTAACTTCTAGTTTATTGCAAGAGCGTGCCCTTGATTGGTACGAGCTTCTTATATCTGAACTTGATGAGTCTGTTCTTTCTTGGACTCAGTTTCGGGAACGATTCGAACTCAAGTTCGTTCCTGAATCTGAGAAAGCTTTATTGGCCCGTCGCTTTCTTGAATTGAAGCAATGGGAGTCTTCCGTTTCGGATTATGTTGCATCTTTCGAGGCCTTATCTAAGCATGGTCTTGAATTCATTAGCACTTCTTATAAGAAGAATCTGAAGTTTGTTTCTGGTCTTAAGAAATATCTTAAGAAATCTTTGATGCTTGAGCTTAAGCTTTCTTTTGAGGAGTTAGTTGATTTTGCACTGCATCTCGAAGCCATCGAGAAGGAGTGCAATAGTGGTGATGATGTTGAGGTTCGCGAGAACCCCAACAAAAAGCAGTCTCCATTGGATGAACCGGAATTTTTCCCTTCCAAGAAGAAAAAGCCCGTTGAATCTGATTCTCAGTCTCAGTTTGCTGGAACGCCTTCCATTCGGAAGTGTTTCAATTGTGGTTCTCCTGATCATATGATTCGAGCTTGTCCTAAGCTTCTCTTCTGCCGCTATTGCAAGAAGGAAGGTCATCATATTTCTGCTTGCCCTATTGTTCCTGGTGGTGCTAAGCCAGGAAAGCTAAATATAGCAGATGCTTCTGGAGGTTCTTCTCGGGGATAAGTTATGTCTCCATCTATTTTTGGAAGGCCTCTATTTTCTTTGTGATTTCGATTCCAAATTTGATGGCATCATTTTATTCTTTAAGCCTCATGATGAGGAAAGGGTTGTTTCTCTCATTCTTGTAGTTTGAGAATTTTCCGGTATTTTGGTCTTGTCTTAGGATTATTACCTAAGCAATCTTTTGAGTAGTGTTAAGGTCTTTTTAGCTCGACCTTACCACCGGTTTTCATTTGGCTACGAGTTGCGGAAGTTAGCATTCCACTTACCGCATTCCGCACTCATTGTGATTCTTATGAATGATTTATTATGTCATTCAGTTTGTCTAGCTCATTTCATCCATTTTATGAATCGAGTATTCTGTGAATATCTCGATGATTCCATTTTAGTATTTATTGGTTTTGGATGGAAATTAGCAATTTAAAATTTTTGCAAATCTTTTTCATAAGATTTATTTATAAGTTTAAATGGGATTTTTGTTCTTAAAACGAACAAAGAGAATTTTTAAAAGTTTTTAGAAACATGTTTATCATATAGAAGATTGTTTTGTGATTGTATTGCCCATTGAGTGCTTTAAGAATTCTGGTCGATGCGCTTGATCAACGTTATCGATAGGAATCTCCTAAATACTTTGATTAGACAATTTGACACAATAAATTGATTTGAAATAAGAAATTTTTTCTAGAAAGATAATTACATAAAGATAATTGTGATTTTTGGAAAGTTTTAGCTTTTCGGGAAAGTAGATTATTTAAAAAGAAATCTTTTCTGATACTCTCATTCTTTTTATTCCCGAAAGGGGGATCGTGTTGCCAATGCATTTAGTTGTAAGCAACAAGTGATTGTTTCTCTGTTGATGTCCGAATGGAATGATCTTTTTACCAAGTTCATCGGACGTTTTGTTGCATTTCATTTGTTGAGCTTCGGTCCATTTGACGTATTGTTTTTACCATGTCGGTGTTCCGAATTATTTTGAGCTTAGGAATCAATAGAATTCTCTGAGCAAGCAAGTTCGGGCTTATCCTTTCGTGCACTTTATGGTGAACTTCTTATTCTGTTCTTCTTATGTGTTGATATGTTTTTGGTTGTTACTCTTTATTTTCTTCTTAAGAATTGCGAGGACGCAATTTCTTAAGGAGGGGAGTCTGTAACAACCCGCATATTTATCGGTTGTATATTTAAATATTTTATTTAAATATGACATCGTTCGTCGGATTATAGTCCGAAAAGCTACTTTTTGCAAACAGTCGAATTGAGACTCGAGACCACTTCCATTGAGTTCAAAATGCCGTTTGCGATCTTTATGAGTATAAGCTTCGATATGTTTGGAGTAAGTCGATTTTCGCTACTTTTTCTATTGGGTTTTGGGTTTGGGTTCAGCCCACTAGCTTAACTAATACCCTAGCTCAGCCCCTCTCCTCTCCATTCACTCATTCTCATTCCTCAAACTCAAGCTTCAGCTGAAAATGGTGGAAAGGAAGAGGAATTAGATATTCCAAGCCCTAGTTTCTCCTTGCAAACTTGAATCCTTGCTCCAAAATCAAATAGAAGCTATTGGTAAGCCTCCTCTTCATCTTCTCTATCTCTTTCTCTCTTCAATCTCAGAAATTCCTAAACCTAAATTTAGGAAATACTTGTTTTGATCTTAGATTGAAGCTTGTTGAGTTGAAGTAGTGAGTGGTTGATCTTCTCTTTGCAATTGAGCCTCTTCTTCTTTGTTTTGGGTAAAAAGGTGAGATTTTTATCTCACATCTATGTGTATATCTATCATTGATGTTGTGTATGAATTCCTAACAAATATTCATGTGCTATTGCTTTTGGTTTGGAAAGAATTGGAATTCACTTGATAGGGCAAGAAGTGCTGGAAAACAGGCTCCGGCCGACCGAACGCAGGGTCCGGTCGACCGACCTGCTACCTGAGCACTTCCCTGCCTCTGTTTTGGGAGTGCAGGAATTCAGGCTCCGGCTGACCGACCCAGGAAGTCCGGTCAACCGACCTGCTTCCCGAGAATTTTTCCAGGACAGTGTCCGGTCGACCGAGCCCTGTAGCCGGCCGACCGACCTGCTCCTGTTTTCCCTGTTTTGCATATTTTTGTTCGTTTTGATCGGTTTTCCAAATCTTATCAATGCAAGTTGGTTTTTAATGTTTGTTATTGCATCTTTGGCTTTGATAACATACTTTTGACTTCATTCACGAGTTTTATAAATAATCCCTCTAAATCGTATTAAAAGCTCCCTTCTCCGCTTTATAAATTTCTATTTAAACACACATGATTTTGCACTTCGAACGAAGTGGAAAGGAGATTAAATGGTTAGGTAAAACACGGACCATGAATCCGCGCGTTCACCTTTCCGATTAGTCCCCGACCTATTCGATTGATCGTTTTGACCTTTGTGTCTGGTTTACCGATGACATGAGGTAAACTTTGTAATGCTTTGAGTGTGAAATTGGCTAATGGATAGTAAACCGTTTAGTGCGAACGAGTGGTTATGGGACATACGTTAACACTTTTCGGGTTCCTTTTCGAGAGTTATGACACATTCCGCCAGTTAGTGGTGTCCAGTACTGGGCCTCCGGACCTTCACCACTACGGTTTGTTGCCTTTGGGATAGTGTCTTCGGACAGTCTCCCTAGGTTTGTTGCCTTCGGGTATGTGCCTTCGGGTTTGTGCCTTCGGATTTGTTGCCCTATAGTATCGCTTCCGATGTTGGTCTTTTTGAGCCGCATGGATGATATTTGGGTTTGGAGCCTTCGGGCTTATGGATCCTTGTTTATACAGTACTGAGCTCGAGCAATCTTTCGTTGTTTTCATTGATACGTATATTCCCTAGGTATCGCCTTTCGGTGTTGGTCTTTTTGAGCCGCATGATATGTAGCGATCATCTAGTGGAACTTGTATACCTTCATTGGTATTTGTTATTTGCCTTTTGACTTGATTTGAGATATGATATCCTTTGCTTGTTGAGATGCCGATGATATGAGGCTTGTTTTGTTATGATTCATCTTATGTCAGATGATTGAGTTATCTCCTTTAGAGATATTTGTTATACTATATGATCTTGCAGGTTCATTATCGTTCGGTTTATCTAACTGATTTGTTTAGCTAGACTGACCCGTGTATTTTATACTCGGGTCAGACCGAGTTGTTTCAGGTTAGGTGCTTTTGGACTTAGCCTCTTTTGTTTCCGCATGGACTATTCCACTAGCTTCTTTTTGTTATAGCTTTTATGTAGTCCTTATCTGTTGTAACTCTGATATGTATTCTTGTGAACTCGTCTGTATATTATGGTTTGCTATACCACTTGACATGTATCATTTTGTATACTCTGTTATGTATCAGTATATGTGTATATGATGATCCGCTGTTCTGTGATGTATATTACATTGAGTTGTTACATTTTGTTCTGATAGATCCTATAGCCATTGTAGTTTTGATTTAAAGCCGTCGGAAATCTGCTGTTTTTTTTAATTTGCTTCAGATTTAGCCTTCCAACCACATTTCTCTTCCAAACATTAGAATATCAATACTACTACACAATCCAATATACAATAGTCCAACCAAATATTCAAACTCAAACCACAAAATATTTAATAAACACACAAATAAATAAAATTACATCAAAATATAAATAACCATTCCAACATTAACATAATCCTAACAATAACTGTTCTACCATGTTGTTAATACACAAATTCATCAATATTCTCATACACGTTCTCATACTACCATAGAACCAAATGTGTCAAACATAATTATACATAAATCAATAATTACCTACGCCGTCTATCAAATCATTCTAAGTTAAAACAAAACATACCTGAACGAACAAGAAAGCAAGTAATGAATTAATCTCCTGTAGATCCAGAGCCAGCCGAGGAAGGAAAGTGACCACCACCCTGTTGCTGCTGCTGCATGTACTCTAACAACTGTGCGGTGTGCATGGCCTGTTGGCGGTTTTGCTCCTCCAACTGGGCAACTCTAGTACGCAATTCTTCTATATCTGCAAGATCGCTCTGATGTCTACCCCGCCGTCCCCTACTCTGACTACTGGACTGCAATAATTGAAAAATAAATAAAATTCAAGTTTATTGTTTTGAAAAAGTGAAAATATCATATTTTAAGAAAAAGTAAATTATTTACCGCTAAATTGCCAAATCCGTATCGTCGACCATGCTCTGCTGGATCCATAACGGACTCAAATATAACGTCTTCCTCATTGGTCGTCAGCTGATCTCGACCCGTGTCAGCAAGGAGTTTCTGCCGCTGCTCCATAAACTTCTCCTGCATTAACAAATTAATAATATCATATCTTATGTCATCATAGTTTAACAATTAAAACAATTACTAATACTGAATAAAATAAAATATGCTTACATGGCTTTTGCTGGATTTATCGTCCTGCCATGTGTACGAAACAGTCCCGTCTGGATTAACATGCTCGACAGCATGCGTACGGGTGAACACGTCCATATAGCTGACAGGACCATGTGACTCGGCTTCCTGAAGGTGATTATTACATACAATTATTATACATTTAAAATCATATAATATAAACTATTTACATTTATTATTCAGTAAATTTACCAACTCCTGCCGATACTGCTGAAACGACTTCGATCCTCCGCGATGAGTGACGGGATTCTTATTTCTATTTGCAGAGTTTCTATCCGACTCTGCCTGTACATTCAAAATTTTATACGTTAATTTTCGATCACGTCAAATTAATAATTCAAAAAAAATTAGTATACTTGCCTTCGCCTCGTCCGTCTCCCAGTATCTCAACCAAGCTTCCCACACGCTCTCTCCCATCCACCGTGGTTTCTTACCAGATTTCTTAATCTCAGATATCGTATCCCTGTAGTTCTTGCGCATCTTCTTCATCCAGTATGCTCGTGCCAGCATCATATCATCTGTCTGGATGTCTATCTCAGCCTGTGTTAAAAAAAAGATTACACTTTAAACGATATAAACAGTTAAAAAACGACAAAAACGAATTAAAAATGGAAAACAGAAAAATATGCATACTAGGACATCCTTCCATATGCACTCTATGATGTGAGGAGGGATGTTATCCCACTTCGGCCAGCAGGCACTCATCCTACTACGATAAGAAGCTCTAGAGACGTCCAACACAACCTTAGAAGGAAGTAGATCGAACCCCCTGTTTTTAAGTACGATATAGATAAGTACGTACTTATATCATAGAAAAAATAAGATGCTGAATAAAATTTAATTCTTACCCATCTACTCTAGGGACTAACGATACAACTGCACGTTGTGGCTCTTGCGATGGGCCACTACCATCGCCTCCTGACGATCGTGAAGAGCTCCTACCTCTATATGACATAATGCTAAACCTGTGACATATACACATCATTATATAAGACAATAATAACATGATAATGAAATATATTTCATATGAAAATGACATCAACGGTATAAATTGCTTAATTAATGACTGAAATGGAAATAGAAATGGAAGTGTGTTATACCTGATTCATAATGGGTGTACTATTCCAACGATAAGCAGAGTTCATTGCATTTTCAATAAAAATTGCTAAATAAATGACAAATGGAAATAACATAAAACATGCAAAAATAGTAAACGGATTTAAAATCATATAGTTACATCAATTTCATAATACATTAAGAATTCAACATAGTTACATCAATTGCAAAAAACATAATCAGATTTATATCAGTCATCATCGTCTTCTGATTCAGATTCGGTCTCGTTTTCGACGATATTTTCGTCCGCACTGTCAAACGCTTCTACCAAAACATTTGTTTCATCGATCAAAGGACCAAAATCTGTATGATCGTCTGTAATTATTATTTCGTTATTTTGCTCAAGATCTGCCTGATAAGCTTGTTCATCCGGAATATTCTTCCCATCAAATGTGAATCTGGCCTTTGTTTTAAAAACTGCAGACCAATCTGCTTTATCTCTTTTTAGATACGGATAAGGAGCGTAATAAACTTGCAATGCTTGTTTGGCTAGTACAAAAGGATCATACTTGTGATAGTGCGATGTATGCTTTATTTCGATAAGATTATAATCCTTGTGCACATTAATTCCAGAACCTGGAACATTGCTAAACCAATTGCATTTAAATAGAAACACCTCCTCCGCGGGTCGTGAGAAATATGTCAGTTGCAAAATTTGTGTCAGAACGCCATAAAAATCATTTAAATGATTTTCTGGATCGTCACTACCTTTAACAAATACACCAGTATTATTTGTTAATTTTTCTGCACCGTATTCTTTGGTGTTAAATTTATATCCATTGACGAAATATATTGGATATGTCTTGACCACTCTTTTTGGTCCCATCGCTAGATGTTTCAACCCTTCGTCAACAACACAATTTCTCGGCTCATAAACGTAATTTGAAAACCAACCGGAAAATTCTTTACTAAGATCTCCGTTCGGATGTTCACGTTCATAAACACTGTTTATATAAACAAATTATTACATTAGGTTATACACGCGCATGCATTATAGAAAAGAATAAAACACAAATTATTATTTCAGATTACCTAACAAACGGTGCAACCTCGGCACAATTTAGAAGAATATAAGTGTGTGCTACATGAAGATCTCTATCGTCTAACCATATTTCTACACATTTTCCAGAAGGCCGACCATATTGTCTAAAAATAAATAACATTGTTTGAGAGGACTCTTGTTCGTCGCCTTCGTCATTACGAGGAACACTTTGAAATGAAATGTTCACATGGTCACTGAAATAGTGAGAGAAAAAGAACGAAGCTTCTTCTTCGATATAAGATTTACATATCGAACCTTCAACTCGTGCTTTTTGCCTCACTTTTTTCTTCAGATGATTCAAATATCTATGCAAAATTAATTTATATTAACTTCATCTTTCAAATACAATTAAATTACGTTATAACATATTACATACCTCTCAAATGGATACATCCATCCATATTGGACAGGACCTCGAAGTCGTGCTTCAGTTGGGAGATGAACAGGTAAATGTTCCATCACATTAAAAAAACCTGGCGGAAATATTTTCTCTAATTTGCAAAGCAATATAGGAATGTCCACTTCAAGTTTACGTAAACGTTGCACTTTTAAAGTAGTCGAACAAAGCTCTTTGTAAAACATACTAAGCTCCGCTACAACTTCTCCATGTCGATCCCAAACATAATATTCGGGTGCGAAACCGTGTTTGCACAAATGAACTTTCACAACATCTGGTAAAAAATACTTCAAATGTCTACACCTACTACACGGACAACGAATTTCGGGATCGTTTCCGTTATTACTTAAAGCGAATTCAACAAACACGTTTATACCATTATAAAAATCTTCTTTTATTGAGCCCCTCAGTCCTTTTCTTTGGTACATCCATCTCCTCCGATCAACAAAATAATCAATCATTTTTCCTATTTGACAAAATGAGAAGTTCAAACTTTAATATTTATTTTGAAGAATACAAATTCGAAAAAGATTATTTTCATGGTCGTATAATATTTTGAATTTAAAGAACAGCTTCACAAATTTAAAAATATTTTCAAATAGGGCACATTTTATTTTTTAACGTAACGATTTAAAAATATATATAATTTTTTTTTCATTGGTCAGGCATCCTACTTCCCATTACAAACACAGTAAGCATTTACATTTCGTATATTACTTCGTCTCAAACGATTCAACAAAATTTCGGCAGCATTTCCCTTTTGTTCCCTGCATTGTACACAAATGCGTGTACGCAGGAAACAAAAAAGAAAAGTTAGGCCGAAATTTTATGAACCGTTTGAGACGAAGTAGTATACAAAATGTAAATGCTTACTGTGTTCATAACTTGTCCAATACAGGGACAAATCCGACAAACATTGTACCAGATGAATATAAATGGTCGTTTTTCGAAAAGAACGACTATTTATACAACGATCATGTACAACACTCGTCAGATGGGGCCAAAAACTCTCTAAGGGACATTTGTCAGTTACATGCGCGCATTTTGCAAAAAAATACAGTTTTACTCAATGTTCACATTTACAAAAATATATATTAATTTAACACATTTATTCAACGTATTACGCATCAACTAAAGGCTCGTTCGACGTATTTTTTTGTTGCATAAACTAACACAATACAATGATAACAGTGCTACACACATATATAATCAATATAAATTATACATGTTTTTCGCAATTTCACGATATCAGATGAAATAGGAATACCATGGAATGCTAGAAACTATTATAACACTATTGTAAACAATTTCAATCAACAATTACCCCTAATTTATCAAATTATGCAAATCTTGAATTAGGATAAAAACTGAAATTTTGGCTAAAACAAGAGATTATACCTGTTCTAGAGAGCAGTAGAAGTTAATTGCACAGCCGGGAAGAACCTGAAATCTCGAAATTGCTGATTGGAGGGCTGGGGAAGAGAATTGGGGGAAAGTGACCTAGATTTTTCGTATGAAAGTGAAGAAGAAGCAGGCTCGGCTGGAGCCAAATATTCACGAATTTCCGACGGCTTCCGACGGCCGCCGACGGCCCGTCGGAAGCCGTCGGAAATAAGCCGTCGGGAGCCGTCGCCCTACCCTGCCGGTTTTTGAGCTTTTTCTTGTAGTGTGGACTTAGCCTCTTTTGCTTCCGCATGGACTATTCCGCTAGCTTCTTTTTGTTATAGCTTTTATGTAGTCCTTATCTGTTGTAACTCTGATATGTATTCTTGTGAACTCGTCTGTATATTGTGGTTTGCTATACCACTTGACATGTATCATTTTGTATACTCTGTTATGTATCAGTATATGTGTATATGATGATCCGCTGTTCTGTGATGTATATTACATTGAGTTGTTACATTTTGTTCTGATAGATCCTATAGCCATTGTAGTTTTGCTTTAAGTATTTATTGAACTTGTCGAACCACATGAGATGATAAAAACCACTTTTCGGCGTGTTCAGTAGATAGTTAAAGTAAGACTACACATGGTCGCTTCTATTATACTCTATTGTCCGCATTAGCAGACAGTATTATCCATATAATACTCTTTGTTAATGAGGCTCTCGGAGTGGGGCGTCACAGCTTGGTATCAGAGCGAGGTTCAGAACAAAATATGATAAACACAGAACAGAAGCACATATTAAGGTACATCAAAGTGTAACAAGTGTTATAAATCTTTGAATCATCTTGCCTCTATTCCTTCCGTGTTTTGGGGTAGATAGGATTTGGGAATACGTCTAGGAATGTATTTTTATTCCGTAGTATTCCGTATTGAAGAATCTACCTTGTGATTAATCTTGTTCTTATCTCGACTTTCAGCTTATGGCTGGAAGAGGCAGAGGACGACGTTCGGATGCTGGGCAATCCAGTGGCTCACATCCGGATGGCGTTTATATGTCAGCCGATCAGTTTATGGAGTTGTTTAGGAGCATTCAGCCTCCAGCTCCTACTCGTGTATCTCCACCTCGCAAGTCTACCTTTGCACGCTTGTGCGGTGATTTTTATCATCTTGGAGGAAAGCCATTCAAAGGCTCCGAGTCCGTCCTTGAAGTCCAAGCTTGGATTCGCACTTGTGAACGTATCTTCTCTCGCATGGATCTTTCTGACCATGATCGAGTTCTTGTAACTTCTAGTTTATTGCAAGAGCGTGCCCTTGATTGGTACGAGCTTCTTATATCTGAACTTTATGAGTCTGTTCTTTCTTGGACTCAGTTTCGGGAATGATTCGAACTCAAGTTCGTTCCTGAATCTGAGAAAGTTTTATTGGCCCGTCGCTTTCTTGAATTGAAGCAATGGGAGTCTTCCGTTTCTGATTATGTTGCATCTTTCGAGGCCTTATCTAAGCATGGTCTTGAATTCATTAGCACTTCTTATAAGAAGAATCTGAAGTTTGTTTCTGGTCTTAAGAAATATCTTAAGAAATCTTTGATGCTTGAGCTTAAGCTTTCTTTTGAGGAGTTAGTTGATTTTGCACTGCATCTCGAAGCCATCGAGAAGGAGTGCAATAGTGGTGATGATGTTGAGGTTCGCGAGAACCCCAACAAAAAGCAGTCTCCATTGGATGAACCGGAATTTTTCCCTTCCAAGAAGAAAAAGCCCGTTGAATCTGATTCTCAGTCTCAGTTTGCTGGAACGCCTTCCATTCGGAAGTGTTTCAATTGTGGTTCTCCTGATCATATGATTCGAGCTTGTCCTAAGCCTCTCTTTTGCCGCTATTGCAAGAAGGAAGGTCATCATATTTCTGCTTGCCCTATTGTTCCTGGTGGTGCTAAGCCAGGAAAGCTAAATATAGCAGATGCTTCTGGAGGTTCTTCTCGGGGATAAGGTATGTCTCCATCTATTTTTGGAAGGCCTCTATTTTCTTTGTGATTTCGATTCCAAATTTGATGGCATCATTTTATTCTTTAAGCCTCATGATGAGGAAAGGGTTGTTTCTCTCATTCTTGTAGTTTGAGAATTTTCCGGTATTTTGGTCTTGTCTTAGGATTATTACCTAAGCAATCTTTTGAGTAGTGTTAAGGTCTTTTTAGCTCGACCTTACCACCGGTTTTCATTTGGCTACGAGTTGCGGAAGTTAGCATTCCACTTACCGCATTCCGCACTCATTGTGATTCTTATGAATGATTTATTATGTCATTCAGTTTGTCTAGCTCATTTCATCCATTTTATGAATCGAGTATTCTGTGAATATCTCGATGATTCCATTTTAGTATTTATTGGTTTTGGATGGAAATTAGCAATTTAAAATTTTTGCAAATCTTTTTCATAAGATTTATTTATAAGTTTAAATGGGATTTTTGTTCTTAAAACGAACAAAGAGAATTTTTAAAAGTTTTTAGAAACATGTTTATCATATAGAAGATTGTTTTGTGATTGTATTGCCCATTGAGTGCTTTAAGAATTCTGGTCGATGCGCTTGATCAACGTTATCGATAGGAATCTCCTAAATACTTTGATGAGACAATTTGACACAATAAATTGATTTGAAATAAGAAAAATTTTCTAGAAAGATAATTACATAAAGATAATTGTGATTTTTGGAAAGTTTTAGCTTTTCGGGAAAGTAGATTATTTAAAAAGAAATCTTTTCTGATACTCTCATTCTTTTTATTCCCGAAAGGGGGATCGTGTTGCCAATGCATTTAGTTGTAAGCAACAAGTGATTGTTTCTCTGTTGATGTCCGAATGGAATGATCTTTTTACCAAGTTCATCAGACGTTTTGTTGCATTTCATTTGTTGAACTTCGGTCCATTTGACGTATTGTTTTTACCATGTCGGTGTTCCGAATTATTTTGAGCTTAGGAATCAATAGAATTCTCTGAGCAAGCAAGTTCGGGCTTATCCTTTCGTGCACTTTATGGTGAACTTCTTATTCTGTTCTTCTTATGTGTTGATATGTTTTTGGTTGTTACTCTTTATTTTCTTCTTAAGAATTGCAAGGACGCAATTTCTTAAGGAGGGGAGTCTGTAACAACCCGCATATTTATCGGTTGTATATTTAAATATTTTATTTAAATATGACATCGTTCGTCGGATTATAGTCCGAAAAGCTACTTTTTGCAAACAGTCGAATTGAGACTCGAGACCACTTCCATTGAGTTCAAAATGCCGTTTGCGATCTTTTTGAGTATAAGCTTCGATATGTTTGGAGTAAGTCGATTTTCGCTACTTTTTCTATTGGGTTTTGGGTTTGGGTTCAGCCCACTAGCTTAACTAATACCCTAGCTCAGCCCCTCTCCTCTCCATTCACTCATTCTCATTCCTCAAACTCAAGCTTCAGCTGAAAATGGTGGAAAGGAAGAGGAATTAGATATTCCAAGCCCTAGTTTCTCCTTGCAAACTTGAATCCTTGCTCCAAAATCAAATAGAAGCTACTGGTAAGCCTCCTCTTCATCTTCTCTATCTCTTTCTCTCTTCAATCTCAGAAATTCCTAAACCTAAATTTAGGAAATACTTGTTTTGATCTTAGATTGAAGCTTGTTGAGTTGAAGTAGTGAGTGGTTGATCTTCTCTTTGCAATTGAGCCTCTTCTTCTTTGTTTTGGGTAAAAAGGTGAGATTTTTATCTCACATCTATGTGTATATCTATCATTGATGTTGTGTATGAATTCCTAACAAATATTCATGTGCTATTGCTTTTGGTTTGGAAAGAATTGGAATTCACTTGATAGGGCAAGAAGTGCTGGAAAACAGGCTCCGGTCGACCGAACGCAGGGTCCGGTCGACCGACCTGCTACCTGAGCACTTCCCTGCCTCTGTTTTGGGAGTGCAGGAATTCAGGCTCCGGCTGACCGACCCAGGAAGTCCGGTCAACCGACCTGCTTCCCGAGAATTTTTCCAGGACAGTGTCCGGTCGACCGAGCCCTGTAGCCGGCCGACCGACCTGCTCCTGTTTTCCCTGTTTTGCATATTTTTGTTCGTTTTGATCGGTTTTCCAAATCTTATCAATGCAAGTTGGTTTTTAATGTTTGTTATTGCATCTTTGGCTTTGATAACATACTTTTGACTTCATTCACGAGTTTTATAAATAATCCCTCTAAATCGTATTAAAAGCTCCCTTCTCCGCTTTATAAATTTCTATTTAAACACACATGATTTTGCACTTCGAACGAAGTGGAAAGGAGATTAAATGGTTAGGTAAAACACGGACCATGAATCCGCGCGTTCACCTTTCCGATTAGTCCCCGACCTATTCGATTGATCGTTTTGACCTTTGTGTCTGGTTTACCGATGACATGAGGTAAACTTTGTAATGCTTTGAGTGTGAAATTGGCTAATGGATAGTAAACCGTTTAGTGCGAACGAGTGGTTATGGGACATACGTTAACACTTTTCGGGTTCCTTTTCGAGAGTTATGACACATTCCGCCAGTTAGTGGTGTCCAGTACTGGGCCTCCGAACCTTCACCACTACGGTTTGTTGCCTTTGGGATAGTGTCTTCGGACAGTCTCCCTAGGTTTGTTGCCTTCGGGTATGTGCCTTTGGGTTTGTGCCTTCGGGTTTGTTGCCCTATAGTATCGCTTCCGATGTTGGTCTTTTTGAGCCGCATGGGTGATATTTGGGTTTGGAGCCTTCGGGCTTATGGATCCTTGTTTATACAGTACTGAGCTCGAGCAATCTTTCGTTGTTTTCATTGATACGTATATTCCCTAGGTATCGCCGTTCGGTATTGGTCTTTTTGAGCCGCATGATATGTAGCGATCATCTAGTGGAACTTGTATACCTTCATTGGTATTTGTTATTTGCCTTTTGACTTGATTTGGGATATGATATCCTTTGCTTGTTGAGATGCCGATGATATGAGGCTTGTTTTGTTATGATTCATCTTATGTCAGATGATTGAGTTATCTCCTTTAGAGATATTTGTTATACTATATGATCTTGCAGGTTCATTATCGTTCGGTTTATCTAACTGATTTGTTTAGCTAGACTGACCCGTGTATTTTATACTCGGGTCAGACCGAGTTGTTTCAGGTTAGGTGCTTTTGGACTTAGCCTCTTTTGCTTCCGCATGGACTATTCCGCTAGCTTCTTTTTGTTATAGCTTTTATGTAGTCCTTATCTGTTGTAACTCTGATATGTATTCTTGTGAACTCGTCTGTATATTGTGGTTTGCTATACCACTTGACATGTATCATTTTGTATACTCTGTTATGTATCAGTATATGTGTATATGATGATCCGATGTTCTGTGATGTATATTACATTGAGTTGTTACATTTTGTTCTGATAGATCCTATAGCCATTGTAGTTTTGCTTTAAGTATTTATTGAACTTGTCGAACCACATGAGATGATAAAAACCACTTTTCGGCGTGTTCAGTAGATAGTTAAAGTAAGACTACACATGGTCGCTTCCATTATACTCTATTGTCCGCATTAGCAGACGGTATTATCCATATAATACTCTTTGTTAATGAGGCTCTCGGAGTGGGGCGTCACAGCTTGGTATCAGAGCGAGGTTCAGAACAAAATATGATAAACACAGAACAGAAGCACATATTAAGGTACATCAAAGTGTAACAAGTGTTACAAATCTTTGAATCATCTTGCCTCTATTCCTTCCGTGTTTTGGGGTAGATAGGATTTGGGAATACGTCTAGGAATGTATTTTTATTCCGTAGTATTCCGTATTGAAGAATCTACCTTGTGATTAATCTTGTTCTTATCTTGACTTTCAGCTTATGGCTGGAAGAGGCAGAGGACGACGTTCGGATGCTGGGAAATCCAGTGGCTCACATCCGGATGGCGTTTATATGTCAGCCGATCAGTTTATGGAGTTGTTTAGGAGCATTCAGCCTCCAGCTCCTACTCGTGTATCTCCACCTCGCAAGTCTACCTTTGCACGCTTGTGCAGTGATTTTTCTCATCTTGGAGGAAAGCCATTCAAAGGCTCCGAGTCCGTCCTTGAAGTCCAAGCTTGGATTCGCACTTGTGAACGTATCTTCTCTCGCATGGATCTTTCTGACCATGATCGAGTTCTTGTAACTTCTAGTTTATTGCAAGAGCGTGCCCTTGATTGGTACGAGCTTCTTATATCTGAACTTGATGAGTCTGTTCTTTCTTGGACTCAGTTTCGGGAACGATTCGAACTCAAGTTCATTCCTGAATCTGAGAAAGCTTTATTGGCCCGTCGCTTTCTTGAATTGAAGCAAAGGGAGTCTTCCGTTTCTGATTATGTTGCATCTTTCGAGGCCTTATCTAAGCATGGTCTTGAATTCATTAGCACTTCTTATAAGAAGAATCTGAAGTTTGTTTCTGGTCTTAAGAAATATCTTAAGAAATCTTTGATGCTTGAGCTTAAGCTTTCTTTTGAGGAGTTAGTTGATTTTGCACTGCATCTCGAAGCCATCGAGAAGGAGTGCAATAGTGGTGATGATGTTGAGGTTCGCGAGAACCCCAACAAAAAGCAGTCTCCATTGGATGAACCGGAATTTTTCCCTTCCAAGAAGAAAAAGCCCGTTGAATCTGATTCTCAGTCTCAGTTTGCTGGAACGCCTTCCATTCGGAAGTGTTTCAACTGTGGTTCTCCTGATCATATGATTCGAGCTTGTCCTAAGCCTCTCTTCTGCCGCTATTGCAAGAAGGAAGGTCATCATATTTCTGCTTGCCCTATTGTTCCTGGTGGTGCTAAGCCAGGAAAGCTAAATATAGCAGATGCTTCTGGAGGTTCTTCTCGGGGATAAGGTATGTCTCCATCTATTTTTGGAAGGCCTCTATTTTCTTTGTGATTTCGATTCCAAATTTGATGGCATCATTTTATTCTTTAAGCCTCATGATGAGGAAAGGGTTGTTTCTCTCATTCTTGTAGTTTGAGAATTTTCCGGTATTTTGGTCTTGTCTTAGGATTATTACCTAAGCAATCTTTTGAGTAGTGTTAAGGTCTTTTTAGCTCGACCTTACCACCGGTTTTCATTTGGCTACGAGTTGCGGAAGTTAGCATTCCACTTACCGCATTCCGCACTCATTGTGATTCTTATGAATGATTTATTATGTCATTCAGTTTGTCTAGCTCATTTCATCCATTTTATGAATCGAGTATTCTGTGAATATCTCGATGATTCCATTTTAGTATTTATTGGTTTTGGATGGAAATTAGCAATTTAAAATTTTTGCAAATCTTTTTCATAAGATTTATTTATAAGTTTAAATGGGATTTTTGTTCTTAAAACGAACAAAGAGAATTTTTAAAAGTTTTTAGAAACATGTTTATCATATAGAAGATTGTTTTGTGATTGTATTGCCCATTGAGTGCTTTAAGAATTCTGGTCGATGCGCTTGATCAACGTTATCGATAGGAATCTCCTAAATACTTTGATGAGACAATTTGACACAATAAATTGATTTGAAATAAGAAAATTTTTCTAGAAAGATAATTACATAAAGATAATTGTGATTTTTGGAAAGTTTTAGCTTTTCGGGAAAGTAGATTATTTAAAAAGAAATCTTTTCTGATACTCTCATTCTTTTTATTCCCGAAAGGGGGATCGTGTTGCCAATGCATTTAGTTGTAAGCAACAAGTGATTGTTTCTCTGTTGATGTCCGAATGGAATGATCTTTTTACCAAGTTCATCGGACGTTTTGTTGCATTTCATTTGTTGAGCTTCGGTCCATTTGACGTATTGTTTTTACCATGTCGGTGTTCCGAATTATTTTGAGCTTAGGAATCAATAGAATTCTCTGAGCAAGCAAGTTCGGGCTTATCCTTTCGTGCACTTTATGGTGAACTTCTTATTCTGTTCTTCTTATGTGTTGATATGTTTTTGGTTGTTACTCTTTATTTTCTTCTTAAGAATTGCGAGGACGCAATTTCTTAAGGAGGGGAGTCTGTAACAACCCGCATATTTATCGGTTGTATATTTAAATATTTTATTTAAATATGACATCGTTCGTCGGATTATAGTCCGAAAAGCTACTTTTTGCAAACAGTCGAATTGAGACTCGAGACCACTTCCATTGAGTTCAAAATGCCGTTTGCGATCTTTTTGAGTATAAGCTTCGATATGTTTGGAGTAAATCGATTTTCGCTACTTTTTCTATTGGGTTTTGGGTTTGGGTTCAGCCCACTAGCTTAACTAATACCCTAGCTCAGCCCCTCTCCTCTCCATTCACTCATTCTCATTCCTCAAACTCAAGCTTCAGCTGAAAATGGTGGAAAGGAAGAGGAATTAGATATTCCAAGCCCTAGTTTCTCCTTGCAAACTTGAATCCTTGCTCCAAAATCAAATAGAAGCTACTGGTAAGCCTCCTCTTCATCTTCTCTATCTCTTTCTCTCTTCAATCTCAGAAATTCCTAAACCTAAATTTAGGAAATACTTGTTTTGATCTTAGATTGAAGCTTGTTGAGTTGAAGTAGTGAGTGGTTGATCTTTTCTTTGCAATTGAGCCTCTTCTTCTTTGTTTTGGGTAAAAAGGTGAGATTTTTATCTCACATCTATGTGTATATCTATCATTGATGTTGTGTATGAATTCCTAACAAATATTCATGTGCTATTTCTTTTGGTTTGGAAAGAATTGGAATTCACTTGATAGGGCAAGAAGTGCTGGAAAACAGGCTCCGGCCGACCGAACGCAGGGTCCGGTCGACCGACCTGCTACCTGAGCACTTCCCTGCCTCTGTTTTGGGAGTGCAGGAATTCAGGCTCCGGCTGACCGACCCAGGAAGTCCGGTCAACCGACCTGCTTCCCGAGAATTTTTCCAGGACAGTGTCCGGTCGACCGAGCCCTGTAGCCGGCCGACCGACCTGCTCCTGTTTTCCCTGTTTTGCATATTTTTGTTCGTTTTGATCGGTTTTCCAAATCTTATCAATGCAAGTTGGTTTTTAATGTTTGTTATTGCATCTTTGGCTTTGATAACATACTTTTGACTTCATTCACGAGTTTTATAAATAATCCCTCTAAATCGTATTAAAAGCTCCCTTCTCCGCTTTATAAATTTCTATTTAAACACACATGATTTTGCACTTCGAACGAAGTGGAAAGGAGATTAAATGGTTAGGTAAAACACGGACCATGAATCCGCGCGTTCACCTTTCCGATTAGTCCCCGACCTATTCGATTGATCGTTTTGACCTTTGTGTCTGGTTTACCGATGACATGAGGTAAACTTTGTAATGCTTTGAGTGTGAAATTGGCTAATGGATAGTAAACCGTTTAGTGCGAACGAGTGGTTATGGGACATACGTTAACACTTTTCGGGTTCCTTTTCGAGAGTTATGACACATTCCGCCAGTTAGTGGTGTCCAGTACTGGGCCTCCGGACCTTCACCACTACGGTTTGTTGCCTTTGGGATAGTGTCTTCGGACAGTCTCCCTAGGTTTGTTGCCTTCGGGTATGTGCCTTCGGGTTTGTGCCTTCGGGTTTGTTGCCCTATAGTATCGCTTCCGATGTTGGTCTTTTTGAGCCGCATGGGTGATATTTGGGTTTGGAGCCTTCGGGCTTATGGATCCTTGTTTATACAGTACTGAGCTCGAGCAATCTTTCGTTGTTTTCATTGATACGTATATTCCCTAGGTATCGCCCATCGGTGTTGGTCTTTTTGAGCCGCATGATATGTAGCGATCATCTAGTGGAACTTGTATACCTTCATTGGTATTTGTTATTTGCCTTTTGACTTGATTTGGGATATGATATCCTTTGCTTGTTGAGATGCCGATGATATGAGGCTTGTTTTGTTATGATTCATCTTATGTCAGATGATTGAGTTATCTCCTTTAGAGATATTTGTTATACTATATGATCTTGCAGGTTCATTATCGTTCGGTTTATCTAACTGATTTGTTTAGCTAGACTGACCCGTGTATTTTATACTCGGGTCAGACCGAGTTGTTTCAGGTTAGGTGCTTTTGGACTTAGCCTCTTTTGCTTCCGCATGGACTATTCCGCTAGCTTCTTTTTGTTATAGCTTTTATGTAGTCCTTATCTGTTGTAACTCTGATATGTATTCTTGTGAACTCGTCTGTATATTGTGGTTTGCTATACCACTTGACATGTATCATTTTGTATACTCTGTTATGTATCAGTATATGTGTATATGATGATCCGCTGTTCTGTGATGTATATTACATTGAGTTGTTACATTTTGTTCTGATAGATCCTATAGCCATTGTAGTTTTGCTTTAAGTATTTATTGAACTTGTCGAACCACATGAGATGATAAAAACCACTTTTCGGCGTGTTCAGTAGATAGTTAAAGTAAGACTACACATGGTCGCTTCCATTATACTCTATTGTCCGCATTAGCAGACGGTATTATCCATATAATACTCTTTGTTAATGAGGCTCTCGGAGTGGGGCGTCACACTCTTGAATCGTCCTATTTTTACGTTCTACTACTTCGTTTTGTTGTGGAGTTCTTTGAAATGAAAAATTGTGAATTATTCCCTTTTTATTGCAGAATTCTTCAAACTTTTCATTTTCAAATTCACCACCGTGATCACTACGGTTAGTTATAATTTTTTGAGAAAATTGATTTTGAACCCTTTTTGAAAAATTCTTAAAACATTCAAAAGTATCACTTTTATGTTTCAAAAATATTGTCCATGTAAATCTAGAATAATCATCTACAATTACAAAAACATATTTACTGTGATTTAATGACTGAATTTGAGATGGACCAAATAAATCAAGATGAAGTAATTCAAGAGGTTTTGAAGTTGAAATCAAATCTTTTAATTTAAATGAAATTTTTCTAAGTTTTCCTAGTTGACATGCATCACATAGACTATCTACTTTAAAATTCATTTTAGGGAGGCCTCTTACTAGATCATGTTTTGACAGTCTAGATAAAAGTTTGAAATTCAAATGCCCAAATCTCTTATGCCAAATCCAAGGGTCACTTGCATTTGCCAAAAGACACAAGTTATCATTTGAAATTTTCATACTAAGAATATAAATATTCTTTTTCCTAATTCCCTCAAATATTATGGTTGAATTATTATCTTCAATGTGACACTTATCTTTTTCAAATTTAATTTTATATCCTTTATCGCATAGTTGACTTATACTTAGCAGATCGTGTTTCAGATTCTTAACTAGCAAAACATTAGTAATAATAGGAGTTTCAAAGTTACCGACTTTGCCGATGCCGATCTCATAACCTTTCGAATTGTTTCCAAAGTTAACCAGTCCTCCATGTTTGTATATTATATCATTCAGCATATCTGGATTCCCAGTCATGTGTCTAGAACATCCACTATCGAGTATCCATTTGTTCTTTTTAATCTGCACAGTTTGTTTGTTCTGGACTGATTCCTCAATTCCTATAAAGCATGATTCCTGCACATCAAACAATCTTAGTAGACAACTTGTATTTGAATATTGATTATATGCAGACTCAAGAGACAATGATGATCTGAATATTTCTAAACATGCATTAACGAATTTCTTATACATAGCCATTTAAAAAAAAACTTTTTCAAAAATCAGATTATGAAACTTTTGAAAACCTTGCTCTGATACCAAATGTGAGGAATGCGGAATATGGATCTTAAGGCTATAGGAATAACACTAGAGGGAGGGTGAATAGTGTTTTTAAGAAATTACTAAATCTTTTTGAGTTTATGTTAATTTGAACACAAATGTATGCAAAATTCAGACACATATATAATCACAGAAACAAACACAGATGCAGAGATAAAGTAAATGCAGTAAAGGAAAGAACACACCGGATTTTATACTGGTTCGGGGTTACCCTACATCCAGTCCCGCACAACTAAGTACGGATTTCCTTTCAAAAGCAATTCAACAATTACAACCCTCGGTTTCAAGGCTACGAGGTACACCCTCCAGAATCACAATCCTCTAGGTAGAGATACTTGATTTCCGGGGCAACAAGTTCACCCAATTGATTTCCAAGGCTACAATCACACCTTTTCTCGCTTGATTGATTTCCAAGGCTACAATCACACCTTTTCTCGCTAGATAGATTACAAAGAAGCCTATAACTCTGAATAGCACTTGGATCTTGTTGAGATAGTGATAGAGAATCAAACCAGAGATAATCTAGTTAGATTCAATGTTGATTTCGGCAGAGTAATGATAGGATTTTGAATAAGAAAATGTGGAAGAAGAAGAGAAGTGAAAAACCAGAAAATCTAATATAAAATTCGTTGAAACTAACCCCTATTTATAGAAGAACAACAGTCATGTCCATTCGTGAAAGGTTATGGCGAATAGACACTTCTTTTGAAATTCAAATTTTTGGTCCTAACTGACACTATATCGACATGGGGTACTAGGGCATGTCGACATCCCATTTTGATGTTTTGTTTTTCTTTGAAAATAACCTTTATTTTATATTAAAACTATTTTAAACTTTATAAATATACTTGACTATAGATAAAATACATAGATAAATATAGAGAATAATATATAAAATTTTACTATAATTTTATATTTAAATCTAAGTATAAAGATAGTTTAAAACAAACGAAGTTTAATAACACGAGTTTATTAAAAACAAAAAATAGAAAATATTTTAAGGCTAAAACATCTTTTTGAAAATCATTTGAAAAGATAATTTTTAAGGCTAAAACATTTTGAAAAGCAATTTTGAAAATCATTCTGAAGTAGTTTTGAAAATCATTTTGAAGTAGTTTTGCAAGCTTCTTCCTGCAGAATATCTCATAATTTCAGGACTCGAGAACTTGTACAAAACCAGGATGTTTGTGGGTTTGTAAGCCACTTGTCATAGGTTTGTAAGCTACTTGTCGTGGGTTTGTAAGCCACTAAAAAGGTAGAAATGGATTCCATCCCAAAAGAAAAATGGAGTGAAGATTTCACTGCTATTGTGAAGTTTTAACATAATTCTAGACTCAATACTTATCTTGAACTCTTGATAATCTTGATATTCTTGATACTCATGAGTCTTCAATCTTGATATCTTGAATCTCTATACTGTACAATCTTCATTCTTGGTACCTGCATGGTTAAATCCTGCATATACATATATATCTAAACTATAATCTTAGTATTTATATTTTATAATCTTATTCTAAGGTTGTTGTCATCAAAACCATCAACTCAAGGACTAACATACTTGACAAGATGCTGTTGTGATGTATTGTTTAGTTCATGCTTTTTGTAGTGCTTGTGCACTTCATTTTTGATCTGGTCTTAATTGTTAGTATGTGCATGAATGCATCTGCCTGAACTTATTCTTTTCATGCCTTATTTGGACTTATTTGTGCACTATGTAGTTATTGTTTCAAGCATATGCATTGTATGGTTTCTTTGAGTTTTACATGTGGTGTACATTCTTGGTTCACTTATATGCATGTATTGGCTGGTGCACTAATATTCCTTGTGCATATATACTTTACTGTCTTCTTTTTCCATTGAGGGTTAAGTCTGAAACACGGATGCACCTATATACACTACGTGTTGCACTTGAGTTGAGTCCGGGCTTACTTAGGCTTGATCTTGTGCATACTTGCACTGTGGTGAGCCTTTGGGCTTGACATTTGTATTTGTCCTTGAAATTTATAGACACACATATGCATTGTGTTGACCATGTGCTCGAACTTGTGTACTTCAGCCTTGTTCATGCTTTTTAAAACTGATATGTGTTGCGCCTAAGTTGAGCCCGAGCCTGCTTTGGCTTAACCCTGTGCACACTTGCACTGTATTGAGCCTTTGGGCTTGACCTTTGCATTTGTCCCTGAGAGATAATCGATGCTCGGCTTTGTGATATTCACGGTGATACACTGTGCATATCATAAGCTATTCGTGCACACTTAATTTTTGTCCTTGTCTAAAATATGAAAACAAACAACCCAAATAACCGAGGTAGTATTAAATCACAACTATAATTTTATTTTTATCATTTTTGTTTATTTCTTTTTCCGTTTTACTGCATTATTTATTTGATAGGTGTAGCAGACGACTGGACACAGGATGGAGGAGGAAGATATCAAAAACAAATTTGAGTGAGTAAAAATGTTGTATATGAGAGTGTGAAATAGTGTATGATGAAAGTTGTATTGTATTTGAAAATGTAAATATAGTGGAAGCCAAATGTGTACTATTTAAATTTATATTGAAATAAAAACAAAAATACACTCATTGGCACAACAAATTTCTTAACATCAGTGGTAGAGTAGAACTAATTAAACAGTTATTAATCCCATGATCCAATTTTGGGTGCAATTCGCACAATTTCTGTTGGCTGTCATTAACAGAATTAACTCAATATGTGCCAATTTCATCTGGAAATCTAAATCTCATAAGATGAGATGGGATGATGTTTGTAAAACAAAAACTGAGTGTGGCTTAGGAATCAGGAAAATAGAAGACACTGTCAATACTATGGCAGTTAAATTACTATGGAACTTCATTCATGGTGAATCTTTGTGGTCGAAATGGATGCGAAATAAGTATTGTAAAAACACCAATTTTTGGACTGCAGTTTCTAATAATAATGCATCATACACTTGGAAACTTATGCTCAAAGCCAGGCAATGGTGTAAAGGTGCAATTGATAGGAAAATAGCAAATGGTGATAGTACAGATATATGGCAAGATCCATGGATCAATGGGTTTTCTCTAATTGATATGTTTGGATGGAATTCAATGTTCATCAATGTTGGTAATAACAAAATGGCATCAAGTCTTATTTCTGACAATAAATGGAAGGAACATCATGTTTTTATGCCTACTCAAGCTATGAATACCGTGCATACTATCAAAATTCACCATCAAATGAGTAAGGATTTCTAGTTTTGGATCCCAAACAGCTCTGGTCAATTCAATTTTTGTTCGGCTTGGAATCACATAAGAAATAAATATTCCGAACTTAAATGGACAAGTGTTATTTGGGACTCTTGTTGTGCACCTAAAATGTCTACTTGTGCTTTGTTGGCCAATCTCAACAAATTGAATACTAAAGACAGAATTAGTAGATGGAATCACGAGATTGACCAATTGTGAGTGCTGTGTAAAAATCAAAATGAGGATAAAGATCATCTTTTTTACATGTTCTTATTCCAAACAGATGCTTAAAATTATCATAAACAAACTTACAGTAAGCATTGGTAATGAAACAGAAATTAAACAAATCTTGGATATAGTTTGCCAAAATCAACACGACAACTCAATATTCAAGCATTTGAAAAACATTGCATTCAACTCCCTGATTTGGAATATTTGGTGTGAAAGGAACTCTAGGGAGTTCAGAGGTATAGAAATGCCAATTCAAGTCAGAGTGTTACTAATTATCCAAGATTGCAAGAATTTAATTTTTAGAAAATTAGATAATGGAAAGCTAAACTTTGATATAATGTATCTTAGCTGACTTCGGCATTGCAATTGAGCCAAGAATTGAGCTTTGTTCCCCCTGAGCTCCTTCGTCTGATTTATCTTGAATGAAGCTGTGAAGCCATTATCTTTCTTCCTTGAAGCCCGATTGATGTTTGTTCGCCATTATTGTTGAGTGAGAAGCTTTTCTAGATCCGTTTTCTTTATTTGGTAAAGTTCCACCTATAGCCGGCAGAGAGAAGCCCTCTTTCTCTTGTTTGTTTATTTGTTTTGCTGAGGTGTTGATCTCCTGTGGCACACATCTTGCTTTCCTGTTTTGTTTTGTTCTTTGTTTGGTCTCTTGTTTTTTTCCTTTAGTTTATAGCCCCAAGTTGTTCGATTCGGATGATTTTGAGTGCGTTGTATTTGTTGTTTTACTCCTCCATCTATTTTACAACTTGGGTTTCAGCTATATTATATTGTACTGTTAATATACGGACATAATATGTACTCTTATTTCTTGTAAGGTACCCGGATAGGTTAGGGGGATTGTAGGGTTTTAACAAGGTATATTATGAAAGTATATGCGTTTTATGTTTGTTAATAAAGTACCATCTTCAAAAAAAATTGTTTAAATAAAATTTCAATTCATTTATTTCATTCTGCAAATATTTATTTCATTCTATGAACAATATATTAGTGTAATTGGTATTCATATTAGTCAATATTTATATGTTGTCTAATGGGTAATTATGGGAATGGTATTATAATATCGGACAACATACGACTTTTTTCTCTCTATTATGTTAGTGCATATCAGACGGCGGGGTATATCTATGGTGTAACGACCAGTATTTTTAATAGTTAAAAGTATTAAATTAAATAAGAAATTTCAGAATAAAATTGGTAAAATGGAAATTCATGATATAAACTCCCAATATATACCCATGTGTATATATCAATCCTAGCATTATTTGTTGCATTTACTGTGTTAATAGTTGTAAATTATCTTTCCCTGTTAATTTAGTGTAGAATCTAATAAATGCCTGTTGTAAAAATCACTCGAAAGAAATTTCCAAACTCCCGGAACTTAAGTTCTCGTCTTTCATTTAATATTCATTTTATTTTACAATATCATTTTACAACAAATGTTTATAAGAGTGTAACAACCCGGAAATTTCGAACCCGAAATTTCCAGATAGTTAGAAGAAAAAGAAAAGAGATAGAAGAAAGAACAGAACAAGGCACAGATTCTCACATTCGCAGCGGATCAAAATACAATATCAAATAATAATATCAGTTATACAAAGAAAACTGTATCAGTCAATTACATTTTTATACATCAGAGTTACAACATTTCACAATCACTATATAGTTAAAATAACTCGTCTAAATAATTAACAATATATCACACTCCATACGTTCCTGCCATCCAGCTCGCCTCCTGAGCTCCAGAACGTCCATACCTGGAAATCTGTAATACTCGGTCTGACCCGAGCATTACATCAAAGTAACACCCGGATCAGGCTGGAAACCAGCGTGAGTAAACTCATCTAACATGAAATTTCAATCCATAGATCTTATATAAAATCGGGATAACTCGTATCTTCTACGAGTTCTTACTTATTATATTCAAACAATTTATTTCACAAAATAATATCTAAGTATCGTTACTTAGTTCAAATGATCCAGATTACTCGATTTATTTCATTCCAGCCTATTCGATTTACAAAACAAATCTATAAAGAATTATAGATTACAAATCGAAGTGGTTTCGGGTATATTTCTGATACCCGACCCCGGTCTCTTCGAATCAAAAGTCATCCTTTAAACCAAGATTTTTCAGTTAAACAATTTAATTTAAATTCAGGATATCATATTCATATAACAAATCTATCACAGATAGATAACTTACATTATCACAATTCATCCAAAACATCTCATCTCACAATCACATATCAGATATATCAACTAATCCAAGGCATCTAATATCATTCAACCAATCCATAACAAGTCAATTCATTCTTAATTAATTTAATTAATCTCTAATTAAATTATTTACTAACCTTTAATTACTTGGATTACCTTAATCCATCTTACTTAACATTAATTAATTATAAATTAATTAATCATTTGTTAATTATTTATCTTAATTAATCTTCCTTGATTAATTATTCCTTAATTACAATAAGTAATTATTCTTTACTTACCCCTTTTTATTAATCATTCTTGATTAATTTCTTTTTAATTACATTAAGTAATTAGCCTTTAATTAATTTCACAAATTAATTATCATTAACCATTTACAGTAATTATCCTTAATTAATCACTTAAATTAATTATCTTATTCTTTAAAACTGATTAATTATTCTTAATTATAGATTAATAAATCTTAATTACTTAATTAATATCCTTAATCACAAATTAACTAAATCTCTAATTAATCAACTATAATTAATTAATCCTTAATCATTAATTAATTATCAAAACCTTAATTAACCTTTAAGATAAATCATTATCTTTATTAATTACTTAATTATCGTTAACATTATTTAAAACATTTATCTTTTATAATTAACTACTTAATTACATTATTTAATTAAATTTTAAAAATAACTTAAGCATTTAACTTAACAAATTTAAGTTAAACAAATTATAACTTCCTTCAATCAATAAATTTTAAAACATTTATCATCATATAATAGTTTAAACTAGATTAAATTTTAAACTTGCTTTTATAAAATAAAAATAAACTGTTTAAAAAAAATCCTGCTTCGGGTTCACCCCGTTAAACTCTCGAGTCCTGACCCGAGAAACCCACCACTTCTTTTCTTTTCTTTAGTTTAAAATTTAAAGTTAATTAATGATTAAGAGTTGATTAATTAAGACTAATTAATCAAATGATAAGTGACTAATTGTAATTAATTAAGGATTAAAGTAATTGATTATAATTAATTAATTAATAAATGAAGTAATTAAAGGTTAATTACTGTATTGGTTAAGAATAATTAATTTGTGAAATTAATTAAGGATAATTACTTAAATGTAATTAAAGTATAATTAATCAAGGTGATTAATTATGTGGATAGGTAGAGAAAGATTAATTAATTTATTTGTAATTAATTAATGATTATATAAGTAAGATTTATAATAAAGTGATTAATTCAATTTATTTTAAATTAATTAAGAGATGAAGTAATTAATTTAATTCACTTTAAATTAATTAAAGATAGAGATAGTTAATTTAATTCATTTTAAATTAATTATGTTGTGATTAAGTAAATCATTGCTTATATAAGAATGGATGACATTGATTGTCTTGAATGGATGTAATCTCAGAAATGAGATAAGTAATGTTGATATGGATTACCTATTTGGTTATAAATCATCTGTTTAAATGATAATGTGATTATCAATTGTGACTTGTGAATTATCTATCTATATAGATAAGTTAAATTGTTTAAACCTTTAAACAACTTGGCCTTAAAAGATACGTTTTGGATTTCGATGAGACCGGGATCGGGTTTCCGTATACCGGTATTCCAGGTCTGGAGACCCAAATACCACATCAATCCAAATTTACGATAGGTCGTGAATCAAGTGAAGATGAAGATTCAGAGTGCAAGGGTTATTGTCGTTAACTCTGAGGGTGATTCCAAAACGAGTGTAACGAGATAATGCCTTTGGTTTTGTTCGAACCCGAAACGAACTTGTATGGATTGAATGCTTTCAGCACATCGTCAGGCGGACGATGAGCATTCTAAGTGATATGTTCTGATTAAAGGTAATCGTAACCTCAAGCCTCATCAACCGGGAATGGCTAAAACAGGGGAGGTGCAGCAAGGCTTCGTGGGTAGCACCCACTGAGAGCAAGATAGATCCCTGTCTAGAGGTCCCTTTCTTTTATTCGGCTTAGTGTGTGGTTGGTCGCGCCAACTACGGGATTGTCTTGTTCGGGATTATCCAGTAAGGGATGGTTCCGGCTTTGTGTTGCAGGGGAGCGGGCGTACTCCTCGGTACGGTGATCTAGGCCACGTACTGTGACGGGCGGTACCCCAGTAGCCCTGCCATTGTATGGAATCCAAACTCCAATAAGTGCCGTACGTATTAGTTGTGCCCAACTATGTTGGAATGTGAGATGTAAGCATTTCAGCTATTTCTGTATTTTACTTGGAAACCCTAGACCCTATTATAATACAATCGGATTTCCTATCAAATGTTTTAGTTAGCGTAAGGTAAAAACTTACCCATGTTTATTTGTGGGGAGTCTTACGTGATACTTTTGTTTTCAAAGGTTTTCAAAGTTAAGCAATTTAAACCGTTTACTCACACCAGACCCATGTCTGACCCAAGTGTTTATTTTCTGTTTTATTAAACTCTTGGGTACTCAATATTGTATTGAGTAGTCGAGGGATTCAGGTTAGTCGTGACGAATACTGGAGGAGCTGAGGAGCAGGAGGCTTCAGCGTGTAGATATATAGAGTTTCCGCTGTGTATGTTGTATTGTACTGATGTACTTGTGATGTATAATAGACAGAAGTTTATAACTGTCTATTCTATGTTGTATAAATTGTATACTCTGATGTATATGATACTATGTAATATCTTATGTGATATAATATATTTTTCATTCCGCTGTGAGATCTCTGATGTGTTGTTGTTCTTTCTTCTTTTCTTTTCTTCTTCTATCCCTTTCTTTCTTTATAACGATGCGTCTTTCTGGGCAAAGAAAGCCGGGTCGTTACATTTGGTATATTTCCGAAAAGTCGAAAACTCAGAGATAAAGGTTTTGTGAAATCTTCTTTTGAGTCCCTTATACTCATTATGCCTAGCATTGAATGGGCTGGTATTTACCTTATCAATTAGCAAATCAATGGCAGGTTCTATTTCATTTGGCACCTGAATTCGCACTCGAATCGGACCAAATCAAATATTTGTCAGGCTATTGTTCATAATCTAATAATTTTGAGGAATCCAGTTGGATCCCTCCAAATTATTAGATTATCAAATATTCAAAACACAGAATATTAAATAATCTAATAATTTGGAGGGATCCACCAACTGTAACGACCCGGAATTTTCGAACCCGAAAATTCCAGATAGTTAGGAGAAAAAGAAAAGAGATAGAAGAAAGAAACAGAAAGAAGAAAGAAAAATAGAAAACACAACATCTCACATTCGCAGCGGATAAAATATAATATCAAATAATAATATCAGTTATACAAAGAAAAATGTATTTGTTAATTTACATTCAATACATCAGAGTTACAACCATTTACAAATAGACTAGACAGTTATCCACCTGTCCCAGACTACTATCAATAAGCTCTCAAATACACAGCGGAATACACTCCATACATTCCTGCCATCCAGCTCGCCTCCTGAGCTCCAGAACGTCCTTACCTGAAAATCTGTAATACTCGGTCTGACCCGAGCATTACAACAAAGTAACAATGATCATCCAAACATCATCTCCAACCTCGATTCAAAATCGAGCAAACCAGACGTACCAAAACCCAAAACCATCATCAGTAAATCTCAACATATACCAAATTAAAAATCATGATTCGATTCCTAAAATTCATCATATTATACTACGATTCTATTTATATGATCAAATCCTAGAATTATAACCATTGATTTTTTTGCAGATAATTTATTTCTACTGTAAAATCTTATTTTAGAAATAATTTCTCAATATAAACTCTTGAATTCATTTTCATAATTAATAATACACTGTAGAGACATTTTCCCTTTACAAAATCCTAGCCTAAAATCTATTGTATGTTATACTTTAAATTTTAAACCATTCTTGGTTTAATTCAAAATTTTTTTTTTTTTTAATTTTCCAAACAACTCTTATTTTAAAATAAGATCATATTCAAAAACAACCTGAAAAATATTTATTCCTTTTTCTTTTAATATTTTGAAAACAATTCCAAATGTTTTCAAACTTAGGATTCAAACTAAAATTAATCAAGGTGATATTTATAGTTATAATTATCACCTTATATAAGGATTTTAAATGATTTTATATAAGAATATATTTTGATATATAAAATGATATTTCTTTCTATTAAATATTAAGATAATTGGTTGTTAAAATATTGGAATTAAATTAAGTGGTAATAGAAATAAAGCCAAATTAAAATTGAATGTTGCTTCCAGTTCTGTTTTGGGTGCTTATAGGTTCAACTTCGATTTTGTGTTCATCTCGAAGCTCTGGTGGTCGGGATCGAAGGGGAGAATCGCTGGCGATGTGTTGAGGCCAGCGGTGATGGTCGGAACGTCGCAGTTCATCGGGGTACGTGCACCGTGCACGTTGTATCTGGGTTTTGTCAAACTTTGGGGAAGAAGGCTTCTACTCGGGTCGAACTCGAATGGGTTGCATGTCTGACTCGAAGAAGAATGGGAAGCGGAATGACTCGTGTTTCGCTCGGGTGGAAAAGTTGTTTTCTCGAGTCGTTTTTATTTTGAACTGTTTCCAAATTTTTAAAGGAAATCAAATTTCTGGTTTTATCAAAGTAAGATGTATCCAAATAAACTAAGTTTCTAAAATAAATAATTTGAACAAGGTTTTGAAACAGGTTTTCAAGTTTGAAAATTTAAAATCAAATGTTTTTGAATTTGTTTGGTAATTTTATTTGATTAATTAGGTAATTAATTCCTAATGGTTTCTAAAATAAAGTTAATGATGTAATAAAGTATTTAGATTAAGATAAGGAAATTAATTAAAGGATAATTAATGGTAATGGTTTGGTTTAAAAATAAATGTTGATTTATTTTTAAAAGATGGAAATGAGAAGTGTATTTCTCTGGATAGCCAAGTACGTTTTCATATTTTATAACATTGAAATCAAACTACTTTAATACTTTATTAAAAATATATACTTTAAAATAAACCACTTTATAAATATAAACTAAATTTCTCTTTTTAAAACAGAATAGCAAATCACTTTTATATAATTACTACAATAATAGATTTTAAAAATTATATAAAAGTGATTTGCTATTCTGTTTTAAAAAGAGAAATTTAGTTTATATTTATAAAGTGGTTTATTTTAAAGTATATATTTTTAATAAAGTATTAAAGTAGTTTGATTTCAATGTTATAAAATATATTTAAAATTTCTTTGAAAACGTACTTTTATTTTTAAAATAATTTAAAATTTTTGACTTCCTATCAAACAACATATAACATCCAACTATATCATTTATAAAATTTATTATTTTATATACAAAATATATAATAGACAAAATTATTTCATTTACCTATATTTCAAAACAATATTGTGTATGTTTGACCTATTAAGTGTTTAGAAATCCCTATCGAAGTCATAGCGTCCTATGCACCAACCAGAATTTATAAATACAAAACAGAACAAATTAACACAATACAAAAACCATTTACAACACTAACAAATACGCTCTCTCATATATACACTCAGGGACTCAATCTAGGGTATTACTACCTTATTTCTAATGAGTCAGACCCCACAAAGCTAAGGTTATCGCTAAACCAAAGCTCTGATACCAACTGTAATGACTTGCCTTTTTGGACGTTTTAAGCAGACACGCGCGTCAGACTCAAACCATTCAAAAGAGCAGATTGTTATGGGGTAAATAAGAAAAAGCAGAAAAAGAAAGAAAACAAATACAGAATCTCACAGCGGAAGGAAAAAAATATAATAATCAAATAAATAGTTCATGAAACTGTATACAAATAACATTGATTAAATTTTATAATATAGATCAGAGTTACATACAATAAGAATAATAATAAATAAATGCAGCGGAACAACATGATGCAGTGGAATAAATATAAATAATAATAATAGTACAAAACCTTCGTCCTTATCCTCCAGAAAGCAGTCTTCGATAAACTGAAAAGCTTAGACTGACCCGAGCGAATTGAAAAGACAAAACACTAGAGTCAGAACTAAAAGATCTTATGTAAGTTAAATCAACAGTAAATAAATATGAGTGTAACGGCGTCAGAGATGTTTACGGGGTTTGACATCTCCTATCCAGTGTCTAACGTGAGTGCAATAACTTAAGAGATGTTCGGGATTTCCATCTCCTAATAGGATCCGTTAAACTATCTACTATGTAGTACAATACGCTATTATAATAGTGTCTACAGTAAAGTAAAGTATTAAAATAGCATTAAGGCATTACCTAAATCCCCCTTTACACATTTTATATATTCCCGTAGTCTATACAGTACCGTACGCTCCTACGCGAGGTTTACCCAGAGGGCACTCCATAGGTATGGTACAAAAAAAACTCGTAGAAGGTGCGATAGGGCATCTGAACACGACACTCGAGGTAATACCAGGGTAGATATACCAATTTCACTCCCGGACTGGTGGTAACACATAACAGCTACTACCGCCCACCTCGGACACACTCCCATAATCAAAATCGAGGTGTGGCCACCAAATCAATCACAAAGTCATAATATGGTATCGAAGAAATGTGCCTGATAGGAGAAATGACCTCACTTGGCCCGGTATAGCTCCTGTTTTAGTCACATCTAAGCTGACTCATGGGAGTCAGGGTCACGTAAATAACTCATACAGAATCGTTCGCCAAACCATCCTACTTCATTTTTGGAATCTCCACCACGTACACAGTTGTTAAAGTGGTTTTCGGTATTGGCAGAGAGTATGACAATATCCGATCCCGGTTTTCGTTCCAAAATCATCATATTTACTCAAATATGTTATTTCACAAAAATGTATCAATTCCAAATTACAACTTAGGTTGTATCATCATCAAGGATTTAAATATAAATACTTCAACTTTACACAATTTGAAATTTTAGAAAATAGTTTAGATAGTTATAATAGTTTAAAAATAATTTAAAATAGATTAAAATAGTTTAAATAGTAGAAATAGTTTAAAATAGATTTAAATTGGATTTAATTAGATTTTAAAATGGTTTATATAGATTTAAAATAGATTAAATAGATTTATTTTATCTTAAATAGATTTAAAATAGATTAAATAAATTTAAAATAGATTAAATAGATTTAAATTATATTAAATAGATTAAATAAATTTAATTAGTTTAAAATAGGTAAAATAGATTAAATTGGATTAAATAGGTTATAATAGATTAAAATAAATTAAAATAGTTTTAAATTGATTAAAATAGTTAATTTAATTAAAATAGTTTAAATTAGTTTAAAATAGATTTCAAAGTTATATCCAAACATTTTCAATAACTCAATTCCGATAGATTCATTTATATTTGACACTTCAACTTTGAAATTCCAATTTAAATTCTTTGAACAATTCATTAAATCAATTCCAATTTCAGCATTAACGCTTGGATTATAGAAATAATTCAGTTTATATGAATCAATTTCTATTTCAAAATGCCAATTAACTGAATTCAAGATTTAAAAAAATAAAAATTATTTAATTTAACCGATCTGAATCCGTATATAATATTCTACCCTATCTTCAAGTGATACAGATATTTATCATTTCAATCTACAATTTAAAATTTTACGGTTATATATCATTTCAAACTACAATCCCGAATTAAATAAAAATCCATAAAATCGCTCGAGTCTATCATTTCAACCCATAACGATTTTGCCCTAATGTATATATCATTCGGGTATGTATCATTTCAACCCATAGGGAACTTGTAGTGTTATAACAATATAAAAATACAACATCCAATCATCCAATATCAACAATCAAACATCCATCACAATCATCATCCAAATCAACCAATAAACATCAATAGATAACTGATTATCATTAACAGGTATTAAATTGACAATTGAATTCAATATTAAATTAAACAATGATTAAATGCAATAAAAGTCAAATTTAACTAGAATGACAAATTAAACCTACCAAACATCAATCAATAAATTTCTAATCACATCATAAATTTAATTTAACTAACATAAGATAATCTAGTAGTCGTGAGTGGGTCAAAACACTCACCTTTGATTTCAAATCGATATAAAATCCAAAATAGGGGCCCAACGTTCAACAGTCTCAAAATTCGTCTAAACTAGTTTCATAATGTCTAGAATTTTGATACGATCCCAACGGAACAAACCGCACGTTAATCGGACCTCGTATGTAAAAGTTATAAGAGTTAGAACGATTTGAAATTGAAATTTTAAATAAATAAAATAATAATAATAAAAATGAGAATCACCCTCTCTATTGGCCACGAAACCCTAGTAGAAAACTTCACACGTGACCATAGTACAACCGCCACCAACGACTCACGTTCGCCGACCACCACGTTCGCCGAAGACCCGATTTGACACCTTCATTGGCCTCACCATCGAAGGCCACTCCCACGCCCAAAGTGCCGCCACCTCCAGCGTCCCCTGGCCTCTCGCCGCCGCCGCCATATTTCGACGATTCCTGGCGAACTATGACCGCCTGGGAACGAGCGAACACCACTGATGTGACCTGCTCTTCGTCCCCCTCCAAACGCCGCTTCACGATCGTCGATCAGACGACGATCTACCGTTGGATGGTCAAAACCCTAAAATGGACGGTCGAGGTTCTACTTCGATTTCTGGACAAACGGTGAATCCTATTGAAAAACGAATCACTCCAGTGAATTACGCTCGTCAAGAGCTTGGAATTGATATATAATATGATAGGCTTTTGAGGAGTTTTAATTTTTCGATTTGATTTTGATTTGTAACTGAATTTTGAAATTTGGATTTCTGCCATTTGAGGAGGAACAGACATAAGTTGATGTATGTACAGAATAAGAAAAATGACTGCTAGGGTTTAGGGAACAAGACTATTTTTATTAACAAAGCCCGATAAAAAGAATAATACTCGAATTGATTTGAAACGACAAATACGACCCGAAAAGCCCGTTTCGCTTCCGAAACGAAAGTGGGCGATCCCATATATCAAAATAGATGTTTTTGATACTTTTAAACCCAATGGACCAGGTTTCAAGTCCTAATTTCATCGTATTAAGAAGTTAGCTTAAAATCAGCTTATTTCAAATTGATTTCAATTGAATTTAATTAAATTGATTTCTACGCGTTTCGAGTCCGTACGATCAAACGACAAGTCCGATCGCTAGGAAACTTGAAATCCTACAATAATTCACCGTTACGGATCCAATGAAACTGATTTCGTCGAAATCCGAGACAGTGGCCAAAATGGATATTTTTACATTAAATAAATAAATTAATATTAAATCAATTAAATCACTTTTTAATTCCACTTTTAATAACTAACAAATTTTATCATTTTTGATTACTTAGACAATTACAATAATTTAAAACAAATTTACATATCAATCCAATGTTAAATGTTACACTAATTACAGCGTTCAATTTCAACTATAATTAAATCTAATTAATTATAATTTAATTCTAATAAATTGATTATACTTGATTTCGGTCCTTTTTATCCAATCAATTATTACTTTATGGACCTAGTTAACATTGGTTTATATCATATTGCATTAATATTCCACAATTATCATCTTCTATCATATTAGTTGCAATACTTCAATTATATTGAATTTTTGTCGATTTTCACATTAATTATAATTCAAAATCCTAATAAGTTAATTTATCTTGGTTTCACTCTTTTTATTAAATTAATTATTGCCTTATGAATGTAATTGACATTTCTGTACATTTTGTTGCATTCACATTTTCCAGTTATCGTCTCAACTCATTTTATGTAACATTTAATTTCATTTAATTATAATTGATTAAATAAATTGGTAACAAATAACAATTGTCACCTTTTCTACAGTAAATCACATTTATAAGTTTATTATCTACAACAAGTGTTATAATTTCACCCACAACACTAATTTTATTCAATTACAATTTATTACATACTATTTCATTAATTAATACAACATTTAAATTATCAATTACTCTTTTAATCCAATTATCAATTAATGCATAGATTATTACAGTAAATTTAAAATCTATAACCAATTATAACTTTTTAATCATTTCAGTTAATTGGAATTACATTTAAAGCAGTTATCAATTACCTTAAATTAATACTATTACATTTCATTATAATCATATTCTTATTATTAAATCACAAATTTTTATTTCTTCCAACATTAAATCACAAAACCTTATTAAGTTAACCATTTTTAATTATCGAAAATTACGGGACGTTACACTCTCCCCCACTCAAAACTTTTCATCCTCGAAAAGAGAAAGAAGCAAATAAGAAATTAATATATCTTATTCAAAATATTAAATTTATAAACAATTAATTTACAAATTAAATAATTTAAATAAAGTATATCAATTCATAAACAATTAAATCCTTTTGTATTCAAGTTCAATAAAAGTTGGTAAACATTTCCCAAAAATTTTCTAGGTCCAAAATTCACAGAAAATTTCGGCAGAGTCTCCTTTGTACGGAGAGGTCTGGGAAGAACAATAATATTAATAATAACAATATATATCATATATTTTAAAATAATATATCCCAAACAACGGGAAATATAATATAACATCGCTACAAAACCGTAATCCGAGAACATACCCATTTGTTGGGCAAACAACGCTTAATTTATGAAACCAAAGCAGTAGCTATTGCTTCCATAACCCGTATTTCACTTATATAATCCAAAGAAGTTAATAATTATGTAAAGGGAAATATTTACGTTGTTTCAATCAATAACAACCAATCAACACAACATAACAACAATTTCTTACAAACAAATCATACAATCATCACATGCATTCAAAGAAATCAACTATACATCCATAGCAACCAAAACAAATTTTTGTTCGGGTTCAGAAACTTTAAATCTTATGGAATGATAAATAAACTACAAAGTATACCATGCACTCAACAGTCTTAGATAAAACTTAATAGATTATTCATACATCCTAAACAATTTAAAGTATCATCTCCCCAACATCCCATAAGCCAAACAAATAATGATTTCAAGTATTATTCAAGTTCATTCTTATTAATCTTGTTTCACCATTTACTGTTCATTCATTCTTTTCATACATGACTATTTCTTAAATTTACATTTATAAATTCCCATTCATTCATATAATGCCATTTTCTCTTTTCATTACTTTACATTCATTTGCTTACATAGGTTATTTCATTTCAATTATTGGATTATCCATTATTAAGTAAGTTTCGTTATAATTTAATTCACCATTAATAGACTATTTCTTTTTTTCCACCTTCGTTTCTTTCATACATAATTTTATTGGACATTTAATCTATTTCTGAATCGTTTCACATTTTCTAAAGTCATAATCATTCAATTAATATAGTATTCACTTTAATTATAAATGGTTTCAACATTAACTTAAGTTTATAATTATTTACTTACTGTATTCATTCTTTCTATGAATTTCATTAGTAGCATCCAAATCATTAACTTAAGTTTATAATATTCTTATACATCTTAATTCTTCATTTAGAACATGATTTCATTGAACACTTTCATTAATTAAGTTTTCTTATATAATATTCTATTACATATTCTTATTGAAATTTCAAATTTTAGTATTTTGGTAAGTTATATATATATATATGTTTTTAGAATGCAATTGAATATTACTCAAGTTTCTCTTATATATTTAACAAAATGTTCAATAGTTACCATTTCTTATTTTCATTTCCTTTTTATTTACAGTTTACAAAATTTCAATTTCTTATCTATTTCATTAATCATTTTAACATCAAATTTCTTATTTCCATTTTAGAAGTTTCCAACTATTAATATAGTCAATGTTTCATTTCATTATAATAATTGAAATTTCCAATTTGCAGAAACTTAAGAACTAAATACCGGTTTCCTTTTCCATTATTTTAAAATAATTTATATAAAATCATATCTTTCATATATATCAAATCATATTTAGAGATTAAAATTAAGATTTATTTATCAAAACAAATGTGTGGCACACTACTATAATGGCCTTCCCACTTTGAAACTCGAGAATGAACGTCGATGATGCGTGCACTCATCGCTGAAATTATTTTCCAATGATAGAGAGGGGAGTGCAGAACTTATTTCCTTTAAAAATTTCTTTTTTAAAACATTTCTTTCAAATCATCTTGAAATATTTATATCAGAAAATACTTCTATATAATATTATTATTATATTCCAAAATCACTCGAAAGAAATTTCCAAACTCCCGAAACTTAAGTTCTCAACTTTCAATTAATATTCATTATATTTTACAATATCATTTTACAACAAATGTTTATAAAATTTTGACTTCCTATCAAACAACATATAACATCCAACTATATCATTTATAAAATTTATTATTTTATATACAAAATATATAATAGACAAAATTATTTCATTTACCTATATTTCAAAACAATATTGTGTCGGTCTGGCCTATTAAGTGTTTAGAAATCTCTATCGATGTCATAGCGTCCTATGCACCAACCAGAATTTATAAATACAAAACAGAACAAATTAACACAATACAAAAACCATTTACAACACTAACAAATACGCTCTCTCATATATACACTCAGGGACTCAATCTAGGGTATTACTACCTTATTTCTAATGAGTCAGACCCCACAAAGCTAAGGTTATCGCTAAACCAAAGCTCTGATACCAACTGTAATGACTTGCCTTTTTGGACGTTTTAAGCAAACACACACGTCAGACTCAAACCATTCAAAAGGGCAGATCGTTATGGGGTAAATAATAAAAAGCAGAGAAAGAAAGAAAGCAGATATAGAATCTCGTAGCGGAAGGACAAAATATAATAATCAAATAAATAGTTCATGAAGCTGTTTATAAATAACATTGATTAACTTTTATAATACAGATCAGAGTTACATACAATAAGAATAATAATAAATAAATGCAGTAGAACAACATGATGCAATGGAATAAATATAAATAATAATAATAATAGTACAAAATCTTCGTCTTCATCCTCAAGAAAGCAGTCTTCGATAAACTGAAAAGCTTAGACTGACCCGAGCTAATTGAAAAGACAAAACACTCGAGTCAGAACTAAAAGATCTTATGTAAGTTAAATCAACAGTAAATAAATATGAGTGTAACGGCGTCAGAGATGTTTACGGGGTTTGATATCTCCTATCCAGTGTCTAACGTGAGTACAATAACTTGATGTTTGGGATTTCCATCTCCTAAGGATCCGTTAAACTATCTACTATGTAGTACAATACGCTATTATAATAGTGTCTACAGTAAAGTAAAGTATTAAAATAGCGTTAAGGCGTTAACTATATCCCATTTAACACATTTTATATATTCCCATAGCCTATACAGTGCCGTATGCTCCTCCGTGAGGTTTACCCAGAGGGCGCTCCATAGGTATGGTACAAAACAAACTCGTAGAAGGCGCGATAGGGCATGTGAACACGACACTCGAGGCAATGCCAGGGTAGATATATCAATTGCACTCTCGGACTGGTGGTAACGCATAGCAGCTACTATCGCCCACCTCGGACACACTCCCATAATCAAAATCAAGGGGTGGCCACCAAATCAATCACAAAGTCATATTATGGTATCGAAGAAATGTGCCCGATAGGAGGAATGACCTCACTTGGCCCGGTATAGCTCATGTTTTAGTCACATCTAAGCTGACTCACGAGAGTGAGGGTCACGTCAATACCTCATACAGAATCGTTCGCCAAACCATCCTACTTCATTTCTGGAATCTTCACCACGTATACAGTTGTTATAGTGGTTTTCGGTATTGGCAGAGAGTATGACAATATCTGATCTCGGTCTCTTTAACAACCAAACGCTTATTTCACACCGGATGGTTCTTTTACATTTCAAAATGTCAATTCACAACTGATATCAAAATATCATATTCGACTTCAAACCATATCTCTTTCGAAATCATATTCACTTTCAAAACTATATTCACTTTCAAATCATATTCCCTTTCAAAATCATATTCACTTTTGGATTTATTGATAAGATAGGTTAATTAAATCCTTGTTCTAAAATCATCATATTTACTCAAATATGTTATTTCACAAAAAGGTATCAATTCCAAATTCCAACTTAGGTTGTATCGTCATCAAGGATTTAAATATAAATACTTCAACTTTACAAAGTCTGAAATTTTAGAAAATAGTTTAGATAATCATAAAATAGTTTTAATAGTTTGAAAATAATTTAAAATAGATTAAAATAGTTTAAATAGTAGAAATAGTTTAAAATAGATTTAAATTGGATTTAATTAGATTTTAAAATGGTTTATATAGATTTAAAATAGATTAAATAGATTTATTTTATCTTAAATAGATTTAAAATAGATTAAATAAATTTAAAATAGATTAAATAGATTTAAATTATATTAAATAGATTAAATAAATTTAATTAGTTTAAAATAGGCAAAATAGATTAAATTGGATTAAATAGGTTATAATAGATTAAAATAGTTTTAAATTGATTATAATAGTTAATTTAATTAAAATAGTTTAAATTAGTTTAAAATAGATTTCAAAGTTATATCCAAACATTTTCAATAACTCAATTCCGATAGATTCATTTATATTTGACACTTCAACTTTGAAATTCAAATTTAAATCCTTTGAACAATTCATTAAATCAATTCTAATTTCAACATTAACGCTTTGGATTATAGGAATAATTCAGTTTATATAAATCAATTTCTATTTCAAAATGCCAGTTAACTGAATTCAAGATTTAAAGAAATAAAAATCATTTAATTTAACCGATCCGGTGTCCGTATATAATTTTTTACCCTATGGTCAAGTGATACGGATATTTATCATTTCAATCCGCAATTTAAAATTTTACGCTTATATATCATTTCAAACTGCAATCTCGAATTAAATAAAAATCCATAAAATCGCTCGAGTCTATCATTTCAACCCATAACGATTTTTCCCTAATCTATAAATCATTCGGGTATGTATCATTTCAACCCATAGGGAACTTGCAGTGTTATAACAATATAAAAATACAACATCTAGTCATCCAATATCAATAGTCAAACATCCATCACAATCATCTTCCAAATCAACCAATAAACATCAATAGATAACTGATTATCATTAACATGTATTAAATTGACAATTGAATTCAATATTAAATTAAACGATGATTAAATGCAATAAAAGTCAAATTTAACTAGAATACCAAATTAAACCTACCAAACATCAATCAATAAATTTCTAATCACATCATAAATTTAATTTAACTAACATAAGATAATTTAGTAGTTGTGAGTTGGTCAAAACACCCACCTTTGATTTCAAATCGATTTGAAATCCAAAATAGGGCCCAAAATTCAACAGTCTCAGAATTCATCCAAACTAGTTTCATAATGTCTAGAATTTTGATACGATCCCAACAGAACAAACCGCACGTGAATCGGACCTCGTATGTAAAAGTTATAAGAGTTAGAACGATTTGAAATTGAAATTTTAAATAAATAAAATAATAATAATAAAGGAGAGAACCACCCTCTCTATCAGCCACGTCACCCTCTCTATCTGCCATGTCGCCCTAGCAGAAAACTTCGCACGCAACCACAGTACAGCCGCCACCAACAACTCACGAACGCCGACCACCACGTTCGCCGAAGACCCGATCTGACACCTTCATTGGCCTCACCATCGAAGGCCACACCCACGCCTAAAGTGCCGCCACCTCCGGCGTCCCCCTGGCCACTCGCCGCCGCCGCCCTATTTCGACGATTCCTGGCGAACTATGATCGCCTGGGAACGAGCGAACACCACCGATGCGACCTGCTCTTCATCCCCCTCCAAACGCCGCTTCCCGATCGTCGATCAGACGACGATCTACCGTTGGATGGTCAAAACCCTAAAATGGACGATCGAGGTTCAACTTCGATTTCTGGACAAACGTTGAATCCGATTGAAAAACGAATCACTCCAGTGAATTACGCTCGTCGAGAGCTTGGAATTGATATATAATATGATAGGCTTTTGAGGAGTTTTAATTTTTCGATTTGATTTTGATTTGCAATTGAATTTTGGAATTTGGGTTTTTGCCATTTGAGAAGGAGGAACAGACAGAAGTTGATGTACGTACAGAATAAGAAAAATGACTGCTAGGGTTTAGGGAACAAGACTATTTATATTAACAAAGCCCGATAAAAAGAATAATACCCAAATTCATTTGAAACGACAAATACGACCCGAAAAGCCCGTTTCACTTCCGAAACGAAAATGGGTCATCCTATATATCAAAATAGATGTTTTTGATATTTTTAAACTCAATGGACCAGGTTTCAAGTCCTAGTTCCATCGTATGAAGAAGTTAGCTTAAAATCAGCTTATTTCAAATTGATTTCAATTGAATTTAATTAAATTGATTTCTACGCGTTTCGAGTCCGTACGATCAGACGACAAGTCTGATCACTACGAAACATAAAATCCTACAATAATTCACCGTTACGGATCCGATTAAACTAGTTTCGTCGAAATCCGAGACAGTGGCCAAAATGGCTATTTTTACATTAAATAAATAAATTAATATTAAATCAATTAAATCACTTTTTAATTCCACTTTTAATAACTAACAAATTCTATCATTTTTGATTACTTAGACAATTACAATAATTTGAAAAAAAATTACATATCAATCCAATGTTAAATATTACACTAATTACAGTTTTCAATTTCAACTGTAATTAAATCCAATTAATTATAATTTAATTCTAATAAATTGATTATATCTGATTTCAGTCCTTTTTATCCAATCAATTATTACTTTATGGACCTATTTAACATTGGTATACATCATACAAGGAACGGCTGTCAAGTCCCTGGAATTGGAATATGACGAAAGAAAAGTCCCTCCCGAAAAAGTTATGAAAATTTGGTCCCTATTTTTAGTTTTTTACTAATTTATGCCACTTTTGCCCCTGATTTCAATGCTAGGTCGATTTTCTAAAAGAGGACAATTTGGTAAAAAATAATAAAATAGGGACCTAATTTACATTAGATTATTAGTATGGACTTTTTGTGCATGGGTTTGAGAATAGGGACCTTTGGTCCAAAACCCCTACATCATATTGCATTAATATTCCACAATTATCATCTTCTATCATATTAGTTACAATACTTCAATTATATTGAATTTTTATCGATTTTCACATTAACTATAATTTAAAATCCCAATAAATTAATTTATCTTGGTTTCACTCTTTTTGTTAAATTAATTATTACCTTATGAATGTAATTGACATTTCTGTACATTTTGTTGCATTCACATTTTTTAGTTATCGTCTTAACTTATTTTACGTAACATTTAATTTCATTTAGTTATAATTGATTAAATAAATTGGTAACAAATAACAATTGTCACCTTTTCTACAATAAATCACATTTATAATTTTATTATCTACAACAAGTGTTATAATTTCAACCACAACACTAATTTTATTCAATTTCAATTTATTACATACTATTTCATTAATTAATACAACATTTAAATTATCAATTACTCTTTTAATCCAATTATCAATTAATGCACACATTATTACAATAAATTTACAATCTATAATCAATTATAACTTTTTAATCATTTCAATTAATTAGAATTATATTTAAAGCAGTTATCAATTACCTTAAATTAATACTATAACATTTCATTCCAATTATATTCTTATTATTAAATCACAAATTTTTATTTCTTCCAACATTAAATCACAAAACTTTATTAAATTAACTATTTTTAATTATCGAAAATTACGGGCCGTTACATAATGTAAATTAATTAGCTAGAAGAAAACCAGTTATAGGATTATTTGTTTGTTAAAAAGAACAAGGAATGACTGCCAACTCCCCAGAATTGAAAAATGATGGAAGAAAAGTCCCGGACAAAAAAGTTGTGAAAATTAGGTCCCTATTTTTAGTTTTTGCCTAATTTATACTACTTTTGCCTTTGATTTCAATGCTGCACCAATTTTCTGAGAGGGGATAGTTTGGTAAAAAATAACAAAATAGAGACTTAATTTACATGGACTTATGAGTAGGGACTTTTTGTGCATGAGCTTTGAGAATAGGGACATTTGGCCCAAAACCCCTAAAAAGAAAAAAAAAGAATTGGAATGCGTACACAAATCAAACGGAGTAATTAAGTTTATGATGAAGGTAAGTTAATAAGAATAAATTAAAAAGTATAACTTTTATATACAATCAATTAATAGAGGTATTAATTGACGTGTTCAAATAGGTAAGAAATTATAATGTATAAGAATCAATTAATACTGAATTTACCCACATACATACATATATATATATATATATGTATGTATGTATGTATGTATGTATGATCTAATTAATTGGATAATTAATGGGAGAATCTTATTTAGAAGGAAACGTGAATTAATAGGGTCGTATAACAAAGGAATAAATAAATAACATTGGAGAATTATACGTTATAAGCTAACATAAACAAATCAATAAATGGCGGTGATGATTGTTTTTAGGGTTAATCAGATGGTTCATAGTTGTCCACTACACCTATAAATTGAACGTAACTTAACCCTAGCCCATCATATTTTCTCTGAATCAACTGCTGTCATTTACAGCAAACTCCTCTTCTCTTCTCCCTCTTCATTTCTCCTCTATCAATCAAATCTTTCCCCAAACAAAAATAAAATTAAGCAAGGATATACATACAAGCAAATCAGAGAATTGCGTAAACAAATCAGAGAATTTACAGCGAATTAAAAAGGGGGAAAAGCGGAGAAAAGCGTAGCAAATTAAAAGGGATAGTGATTGAAGCTAAGGACGACATGCGAGTGGATTTATTTATATATCTTTTAAGTATAAGATATATTATCGTTAAATTTCCGTTTAGATAATTTTATTCAATAATTAATCCTATTAATTAAGTTATGCTGAACTATAAGGAATTTACAGTTTATTTACACTATTAGTATTTATTTACATCTGTTTCTACGTTTTGGATTTCTATGCAAGCGTCATTCTTCTTCTATTTTCTCCTCTTTATGTCTAACCCAATAAAAATGAAACTTTTGAATTAAAAAAAGTTGAAAAATATAATTGTTAATATATTTGAGAAAGTAAATATTGGGTTTTTGAAAAAAAACAAGTGGTATGAAATTTAAATTGGTTTTTATTTTGTTAAAAGTGAAATTCTTTTTGAAGAATTATAGAGCGTGTATAACTCGCTAGTTTCCTTGTAGGTGAACAAAGGTTTTAAATATAAAAACCTAGAGTGTAAACATAGGTTACAACATTTATTGTTGCAATAGATGTTTTCGGTAAAAATAAAGGAAGCATAGACCATGACACTATTGTTGTAGTAGGTGACTCCCAAAGGAAATGTTTTTAACATAGCATATGAGATTTACTAATATTTATTTAAATTGAATCAATAAACTAGTATTTTTGGGTTGTAGTAACGGTGTTTTACGCAACATCTGTTTTGACCCAAATGAGTTTTGGAGATAATTTCTAAAGTGGTTTATTTGTACACTTATTATTTAAATAAGTAAATGAAAATATTTTCTAGTTATAAAGCAGTTTTGAAAATGAGTTCTTTTGAAGAAAATAATGTACGATAAATTAATGTATTTAGTAGGAAACATCTTATCTAAGTGAATATAGAGTAAATATACTTTAATCTATTGGAATGAAATGAATAATGATATAATTTTCTATGAATCATAATTAAATATGTTTTGTGCAAGTTATAAGGAATACGTGAAAGAGATGTATAAGGTATGGAAAGCACAATATTTTGTATAGCATATTTTGATAAAATATAAAATAAATTCCTTATAATTTCACATAAACAAGAAATCCTCCTCTAAAGGATTCATAGAAGGTTTTAGCATTAAAGGTTTCTCATAAGAGAAAGTAATTCCAATAAATTAAAGTATAAAATCATTAAGTGTAGTAAGTTAGTAACTCCTTCAAGGTTAAGTAATTGGAAGAGTAGGAAAGTTAAGAGATTTTTGATAAAAATAATTGTTCTTATTTACTCTAGTTTTAGTAAATTTGAAAATCTGTGAAAAAAAAGAAGGATATTTTGAAAAATGTGAGAACATTTTTTTTGAATTCAAGAAAAAAGAAAAATGTTTTAAGAACAAGCAAGACATGTTTTAAAGAAAGATGGTTTGGTGGAAAAGTATATAACTTTTTTTTGGAAAGATAAAATTTTAGTAATCCAGTACCTTTGAATTTAACAGAAAACTTCAAAATAACACTTTCAAATGCAAGAATTTTAGGATTTGACGTTTGAAAAATTTAGAAGTTTTAATTTTTGAACTAAAATGATAAATACCAAACCGAACCAGACTTTTAAATATGGAGTAGATAGAAATCATTTCCTAGGTGTAACGGGAAAAGTATAAGGCTATAGCAATAATTACTCCTAGTAGTAAAAAAAGTTCCCATAAGGTGTATAGGACACTAGTGAAAATCTAGAAATGTTGCTTCATGTGTGTAGACTATAGAAGAATAGTGAAGGGATATTAGTAAGATAGTAAGACACACGTGGTTGGAAAAGTAGACCTTAGTTGGGGAAAAATGAAGGGTAAAGAGAAACTTTCACCAAGCTTAGTTGCCAATTTAGATAGAGACTGCATATATTGGAATCCTTATCCATTGCAGTAAATAAGACTTAGTTATTCCTTTTTGAGCATGTAATAGAAGAAATGAATAGATCTTATTCTTCATGAGTAATACAACGTATGTTGGTAACAAGTAATAGGCGGCAGGAGGAGCATATGAGTTACTTGGATTCCTAGAGTAGGACCTTTCTGTATCAAAGTGGACATGGTCCTAGACCTCCTTGCCCTAGATGATAACTGTGTTTAGTTGCTGTATAAAAAAGAGTAAAAGCAGAATAAGATAACTAAAAGGAAAATAACAAATTTAATGAAAGCAATAGAAACGTCAATAGAAAAATTTAAAAAGAGATATTTTCTTATGTAAGCTGTGCTTGGGGAAGTAAATATTTTTTTTAGAATAGTAGCCTAAATCCCAAGTACGGAGGAAGATGTGCGCAAAAGAAAATCGGAGAAGTATGAAGTTTTTCCGTTTTCTACCTTTTTTATGACATAAGAGATCAAATTCAGAAAATTAGATTTTTCTGAAATTCGAATATTTAAAGTTGTATGGTAGGGTTTGGATGCAAAATTCGTTGAACTATACCCCTATTCAATAAGAGTGTGGGAAAAAATGGATGAAAAGTGTTTTAAATTTTTAAAAGATTGCATTCATATAGAAATTGCAAGTATATTAAGGATGTGTGCATCATGTTTTAAAAATAAATTTTTAAAGAAGCAAAGCATTCATATAGAAGGTACCGCTTAGAAATTCATGTACATGCATATATTTTGTATTGAATAACACTTTTGCACAAAAGCACGGGTGGTCAAAAAATTGTATGTACACAAAATGGATGTGATTGATGCGAGGAATTACATAATTTTACCCTTGTCGAATTTCAGAGATGAAATTTCCTAAAGGGTGGGAGAATGTAACACCCCGCATTTTCATATAATTAAATAAAATCAATTGAATTAACGTAATTGCAAAACAGAATATAAATGTCAAATATATGCATTTAAGAATTAAGAGGTTACATAGATTTATGCAAGCAATGAGTGTGTGATTAATTGACGCATCAATCAACTAAAAGGAGAATTAATTAGGGGATTTTCACTTCAAGGGCTTATTTGTGCAGGTAATAAGTTTTAAGGACACTATTTCTAAAAAATTAGTTTTAAGGACATTTTACAGGAAAAAGATAAAAGAATTTATCATTTTAGTTATATAGAAATAATGATAAAAAGATTTATCATTTTCCTGTATAACTTAAAAAGATAAATGAATTTATCATTATCCTGTAAATTGTCCTTAAAACTAATTATTTAGAAGTGTTGTCCTTAAAACTTATTACCTTGAAAATAGAAGCCCTTCAACATAATTTCCACAATTAATTAAGAGGCATAGAGGCGTCAATTAGTCAGAGAATATGTCACTTTTATAACATTAATTAATTAAGAGATCTTCTAATAAAGGAAAATGTATGTGGGGAATAAATAAAATGATAACATACATATATTAATTTATAATTGACGCAATCAATTAATTAATAAATTAATTAAAGACATTAAGTAAGCGTCAATTAATGAAAGAGGGAAACTATATGTCAATTAATTGGGTAATGAATTGGAGGTTTAAATATATACAACTAATAAATGTGTGATTGAGTGACGCACAGGAATTAATTTGGATATCGATTAAAATGGAAAAACGTGTTAATTAATTAATTGACAATCAATTGAGCGTTTTAAAAAGGGTGTCAATTAATCAAAGAATATGCCCTTGTTTCAATATAGCTAATAATGAAAATTAATTAGCTAGAAGAAAACGCTAGTTATAGGATTATTTGTTTCCAAGTTAAAAAAAAAAGAATTGGAAACGAAATAATTAAGTTTATGATGAAGGTCAGTTAATAAGAATAAATTAAAAAGTATAACTTTTATATACAATCAATTAATAGAGGTATTAATTGACGTGTTCAAACAGGTAAGAAATTATAACGTATAAGAATCAATTAATATTGGATATACATACATATATATGTATGTATGTATGTATGTATGTATGATCTAATTAATTGGATAATTAATGGGAGAATCTTATTTAGAAGGAAACGTGAATTAATAGGGTCGTATAACAAAGGAATAAATGAATAACATTGGAGAATTATACGTTATAAGCTAACGTAAACAAATCAATAAATGATGGTGATGATTGTTTTTATGGTTAATCGGATGGTTCATAGTTGTTCACTACACCTATAAATTGAACGTAATTTAACCCTAGCCCATACCATTTTCTCTGAATCAGCAGCTGTCAGTTACAGCAAACTCCACTTCTCTTCTCCCACTTTCTTTCTCCTCTATCAATCAAATCTTTCCCCAAACAAAAAATAAAATTAAGCAAGGATGTACATTCAAGCAAATCATAGAATTGCACAAACAAATCAAAGAATTTACAGCGAATTAAAAGGGGAAAAAGCGAAGAAAAGCATAGCAAATTAAAAGGGATGGTGATTGAAGCTAAGGACGACATTTGAGTGGATTTATTTATATATCTTTTAAGTTTAAGATATATTATCGTCAAATTCTCGTTTAGATAATTTTATTCAATAATTAATCCTATTAATTAAGTTATGCTGAACTATAAGGAATTTATAGTTTATTTACAGTATTAGTATTTATTTACATATGTTTCTACATTTTGGATTTCTATGCAAACGTCATTCTTCTTCTATTTTCTACTCTTTCTTTGTGTATGGATTAGAATAGATTAAACGTGAATATGGATTAAATAATTAAGAATACTGAAATGAAGGAAATAAGATGTAAAGTAATAAAAGTTTGAGGAATGAAATTACTGTAATAAATTACGTTAAACTGAGAAAAGTTAATTAATCTAATAACTGGATTTGGGAGTAACTAAAAGGTTAATTGGTTGGTTTAGAAAATAAGATACATTTCTATAATTTAATATTTAAAAGACAACAATGAACATAATTGCTAGAATAAAAGAAAGACAAAGAGAATTAGTGTAAAATAGAGAAACCACTATATTTTACACTATTCCAAAATAGTAAAAGAAATATCTAGCAGTTATGGTTTATTGTTCATAATATTATTTAATATTAAAATATGGAAATGGATTTTTAAATATAGTTTTCATAACCAACCAAATAAAATAGAATTACTTCCTAGAATAGAAGATAATAAAGCAAAATATGACATGAATCAAGTAAATTATTAGATAAGAACTTGAAGCTATAAACAGTAATGAATATAGGTCTGCATTCATTACGCAGACTATTTAAGAAGATGGTCATTATGATAAGTGAATTATATAATATAAGAGAATAAAAGAATATTCTATATCATAATAAAAGAAGGCGGATTAGAACAGAAAAGAAATGCTGGAATTATGTACAGACTATAAAAGAAGAGAAAATGACAATTACAGGTAGAATTATAACATAGGTTATAATTAAGTAATAAGAACGGAAAAGCTTATTTTTAGACTTTGAATAAATTAATGAGCAATAATAATGGTAGAAGATTATTTAAATAATTTATATTAAGTCAATAAGCAAATAAAGCAGGAATGATAAAAGAGGCTTATTTTAATGAACTTAAGATTTATATTAAGTTAAATAAGCAAGATAATGAATGTGGCTCATACCAACAACATTCCCTATTAAATAAATGGAAATCTCACAACAGATAGAGGTGAGACAAGGGTAAGAATATGCTAATTAGGGTAAATAAGTAGCCAACATAATAAGAAAGTAAACTAAACACAAATTAAAAGATTAGACTTAGGGTCTAATAAAAGAATTGAGAAGCATTTGGAGCAGCCCAAAGGATGGAGCAGTTTATCACGAATTTCAGAAATGGAGAAGCACGCCCAACTCAGTATTTTTGGGCTTCAAGGAAGTACGAGACTTCAACGGGACGTGAGGATATTCTAGAATGGCCCTTTGGGTAGGCCTAACGAAGCTGCACCACCGGAGGTAGGTCTGTAGGTGTTCCATCAAGAGAGTATGCCTTGACTGCATTTGCATTACGGGCCTAACGAAGCAGACCTTTGTAGGCAGTCAGAAGGGTTTAGTGTTAGGAGTAGGATATTCGTATGTCACGGTACTTGCAAGTTAGTTTAGTGGGCAGGACCAAAAAGGATAGTCGCATGCGGATATCACGCCAACATCAAAACCAAGAATGAGTTCGGGAAAAACTAGAGTTAAACCAACAGACCAATGATTCTTTCACTATCGAGGCATTGGGTGAGGGGCACCGCCATTTGGATGTGAGATTGTTTGTAGCAGGGCACGACCACTTAACTCTTTAGAAGTCTTTTGGTTAGTTGAGGGGTGGCTGCATGGGGCTATAGCCACGATGAAAAAGAGACAGACCAACTAGAATATATGTATTGTAGGCCTAACGAAGCAGTCCTTTACAGATATAGAAAATCCCCGACTGAATTCCGTACAAGGTATACCTTGTTGGCGGGACTTAGATAATAGACAGAATGATTACGTAGTCCTCAATGTACGCATTGGGTGGTACATTGTGGATGTCTGAGCACTGGCATAGATTAGTGCGGACGCGATTTACGTTTTCATAGTAAGTAGTGGAGTATCTGTATTGTAGGCCTTACGAAGCAATCCTTTACAGATGTAGCTACGGAACGCTCGCGGAGCAAGATGATGGAGTATCTGTATTGTAGGCCTTACGAAGCAGTCCTTTACGGATGTAGCTACGGAACGCTCATGGAGCAAGACGATGGAGTATCTGTATTGTAGGCCTTACAAAGCAGTCCTTTACGGATGTAGCTACGGAACGCTCGTGGAGCAAGACGATGGAGTATCTGTATTGTAGGCCTTACGAAGCAGTCCTTTACAGATATAGCTACGGAGCAAGACGATGGAGCATCTGTATTGTAGGCCTTACGAAGCAGTCCTTTACAGATGTAGTTACAGAACGCTCTCGAAGCAAGACGATGGAGCCCTTTTCGAGGAGGATACGGAAGGTACTATGGGTAGTACCTAGGACCAATATGGTCATTGGGCATATAGCAACATATATATATATCAGTTATTAGGTTTTAATCTACTAAGGAGTAGATGGGTAGGATTCACGCACAGAGGCGAGAGTATGATAAACCTAGTGAACCTAATATAACAATAAATGGAAATAAAACGGTATATGTAGAATTAAGTTTAAAAGTGTACAATTTATCAATTCACCGAAACTTTAGTTCTGATCCCCTCCTCATAACATCCTACAGGTTAGGTAGATGGCAGAGACTTCCCAGCTTTGAGACACTTGTTTAGAAAGTGTTATTATATCAGTGAGTATTTACTTAATATTATATTTTAGTCAATCCCGCTGTGAGATATTTAATTGAGCTCTGATATACTTCTCTTTGCCTATTTGCTGGATACCAGATTCCCAACTCGGGTTTCAGTGGGCTTGGGTTTTAGCATTTTTGCGAAAAATCCGGACTCCACTGGAATTTGGGTTGTTACAGATATGATATTGATTGAAAGTAAGATTTAAAATTAAATTCATTTTATCTAATTGAAATTTAAAATTGTACATTTAGTAGAGTTATAGTACATTTATGACTTTTGATTTACTTACATAAGAATATATAGTCCTGACTCGAGTGTATTGTTTTTTCCTTTAAGCTAGGGTCGGCCCTGAGTTATTTTAGTGTTTCGAAGACGTTGATCTTGAAGATGAAGACGGAGATTTGAAGACCCTATTATTTATTATTTCCGCTGCATGGTTATATGATTTGTATATGCTGACTCTGATAATTTGTAAATCAAATGTAAAGAATTTAATTAGTAGCTTCATGAACTGCTTATTTATGTATTATATTTTAATCCTTCCACTGTGTGAGATTCTATGTTCTTCTCTATTCTCTTTTCTTGTTTATTTCTTATTAAACCACATTGACAATCCGTTGTTTTAAATAATTTGAGTTTGACATGTTTGGTGTATTGTGGACTTAAATTGTTCAAAACGGCAGGTCACCACAGTTGGTATCAGTGCTTTGGTTTAGAGATACCTTAGCCTGTTGGGGTAAACTCATTAGAGATAGGGTTAGCAATACCCTAGAATGAGTTTAAGTGTGTGCACATATATACGAAAGAGCGTATTTGTTAGTGTTATAAAAATGTTTTATATTGTTTTGAAATGAAATAATTTTTCCTAAGATTATATTTTTTTATAAAGGAATTTTATTATAACCAAAGTAGTTATTTATGAAGTGTTCATTGTTTGAATTATTGATAAACACTAGTGTAATAGTTTTATATATAATAAAAAGTGACTTGTTCAATTTGAAACGAAATCCGGTATTTGGTTCTTAAGTTTTGGTTAAAAATTATTATGGACACTTGTACCATATACATTGAATTGTTGGTATGTACATCTTGGTTGTTTTGTAAGTTTCAACTATTGAAATAAAATGGAATATCCGAATATTTTGGATAGTCGAAAACTTCTGAATTAATATATGAGTTGAAACATAGTAATTGTGTAAAATTATGCAGTTGAATTTGATAACCTTAATTTGAAAGTAAGCGAAACAAGGTTTTATTTTGTTATATCTATGTTTAGCAAACGAATAGAATTGTTGTATACATTCTTGGCATGTAATATAATAATATACAAGTGTGAACTTTAAGCCTTGAAATGTTTTAATTGAAATTGTGATTAAAGAAATGCTGTAAACGAGATTAAATTGTTATAAAAAAGGGTTATGAACTTAGTTAACAATTTATGAAATGTGTTATAAATAATTTTGGGAAGTAAACGTGAATACTAATTGGATAAACAAATCTGAACCAAAAAAAGAAATGAAATGATTATAAATAAAATCATGTCTTGTAAATTGTTTATTAAATAAAAAAACGTGCAAGAAATGGTTATAATTAAAGTTGTGATAATTAGAACTTGAATAATGTTATAAAAGAAGGTAAGCATTTATAAAATGGGTATAAACTTAAGGAAATATATTGTGAAATGATTCACAAATAAATGTAGTATTAAATGAATTAAGTAAAACTATATATGAAATTGAATATGATTTAAAATGAAGCGAGAGGTAGTAATGTTATTTAATAAGATTTTGTCATTAAATGGAGAATTTTTTTATATTAATTGATAAGAGATAAAATGTGTATAAATGAATGACATTTATAATGTGAATTGAAAATGTAATTGTGATGAAACTAATTGGAATAAATACGTATGTTGTACGTATATTGTTTTATTCGCATAATTAATTTGATCCGGATTTGAGTACATAAGTTCGAGGTGAATTACACCATTTCATGTTAGGATTTTTCATTTGATTCTTGATGGCGAATTTTTGATATGGGTTTTTGGTTTGATTCTAAAATTCTCTATCATAGTATATGGCTATGCAAGGAGAATGATGGTTTCTAGTCCAGAAACCTTAACGAAGTCCGCACTAGGGAAGTCGAATGAACAATACTAGTTCGAAAGTGAAATTGTGTGATCGAGCGAGCGATCGAATGTGATATTGCGTGATGATGACATATATACATCTTATGTTCTAATATAATTGATATGCTTTGACACTGAAAATGAAAGTTGTTGGGTTGGATATCCTTTGTAATTTAAATTGGAAATTTGTTTTTATGCAGAACTACTATTAATTCAAGACTATTTTTATTTTATTTTATTCACACTATTTTACAAAACTACTTCAGTCCAAAACTATTTTTAATTCATCACTATTTGACAAAAATATTAAAAAAAACTATTTTACAAAACTATTTTAGATTCAAACTATTCTAAATTCAAAACCTTTTATAAAGCAAAAATGTTCAATCCCATATGGCTTTTTATGCAGCGTAATTGATTTTGAAAAAAAAATTGATTCACATATAAGATGGACTCTATATAAGTGTGAAGTGATTTTGAAGAATATTGATTATAAAGGTACTCAATTTGGAAAATGATGATCTTATATATAATGGAACTTATATAAGAATGATATATTCGAAGTTATTATTTAAAAAGACTATGTATATTATAATACATTTTGAAATCGAAGATATGGGGAGTATCCTCCGCGATTCGGTAATCCACTTAGTGGGTTCATTCTTTTGATTTAGGTTGTCTGGACATAAACTCATGAGTTCCTTCGAATTCCATAGCGTAACCTATGGTCTTATGATTTGGCGTAATCCAAGATGGCATGATTGCCTAAAGTTTATGATCTTTTCGCTGGGATAGCGACATAACCATCGAATAAACTGCGGTCCACATAGCGTAATTCGAGATAGCAGCGATTTCTTACAGTTTACCGATCCTTCATTGGGATAGCGACGTAACCATCATTATTAAACTGCGATCTATGAGCGATTTTGTTTTGACTTCCATAGCGTAATTCGAGATGGCAGTGATTGCTTACAGTTTGCTGATCCTTTCGCTCAGATATTGATGTAACCATCATTAGCAAACTGCGACCTTTGGAGAGTCACCCATGACGTAATTCGAGAAGGCAGTGAGTGCTTACAGTCTACTGATCTTTTCGCTGGGATAGCGACGTAACCATTGTTAGTAGACTGCGATCCATGGTTGTTTTTTTGAGCGATACTTTCCATATCTGTTTTGAAAGTTTTCAAGTATTTTCATTGGGTGTTAAAACAAGTCTACTAAGTACTTAGAGATTTCTAGTCTTGTGTCTGATCAACGTATGATAGATTCTGTAAGAACAAGGATAAACTTGTTAATACATCAAGTTATAAAAAGTATTTTAATATTAAGCTAATAAGTAATAATATGTAATTTAAAAAGTTTTGCATTATTTAAATTTTACAATACACCTAATTAAATAAGTTTAGATGTTCATAAGTAGGAGATTGTAAATAATTGGAAGCTTGTTAAAATTTTAAGGAAAGATATGCATTTTGAAATAATTTTTTTAAAGACTTTGTTTTAATTAGAACTATAAACCTTAAGACCTACATAGTAAACTTAAAAGGAAAAAATAATATAAATAGGCCATTATGTATTTCCCCCTCTTAAAAGAACTTAGTCAAAATTTTCAAAAAATGATTTAATAATTTAAATAGCCATCCTTCTAAATAGACATAATCATGTTAATAATTATTTTCAAATATTTTAAAAACATTTATAAGGATGTCTATGATAAATAGTTAAATGGTATTTTAAAATGAAACCACCTTACGTGAAATAAGAAAATTTTACAAATAAACTCTGTAAAGTAAGCAAATTTAGAAGACTATTGATTTTGACATAAATGAGATTTATATAAGTTCTTCAAATATAAAATTTAAAGATTATGTAAATGAGAATATATAAATTTTGTCCCATTTTAAATTTTAATGTAAGGAAGAATTGATTTGGAAATTTATTATTTCTAGTATAGCATATTGGGAAAATTTGAATATCTAATTTTGAAAGAAAGGATTTTGAACTATTTTACTTGATGTTAAACCAATCTACCAAATACTTAGAGAATTTTAGACATGCGCCTAACTAACGTATGGATTAAATTATGTAAGAATATGGATGGATGAAATATCCCTCAAGAGATTGTTAATAATATTATATCTCACTCTAGTCGCTTGAAAATAATTCTGATGATGATTGCAACATCATTGGCATTCATTTTTGGACCTCGAAAGTGGGAATCAATATTAGGTAAAGACATCAAGCATATATAAAAGTATTTAGGAAAGCTAATTGAGAAAAAGTTTAGATTATCTTAGTTTATAGTAAATCTAAATATGCAAGTTTAAATGTCTAAAACCTGATTATTTTGGTAATATATATTAAATGGCTAGATTCTTTGCTTCGTTCCTTTTCGAGGACGAAAAGTTTTGAGTGGGGGAAATTGTAACGACCCGTATTTTTAACAGTTAAAATATTAAATTAAATAAGAAATTTTAGAATAAAATTGGTAGAAATGGAAATTCATGATGTATTAATGTGAAATTCTAATAAGGATCTAAATTATGATCTTAAATAAAATTACAAAATAATAAATTCTATCAAGATAACTTGTAATTGGTTAGTAAAGTATAATTTTGCTGTATACAATGAATCTTATAACTATGGTTGAATCACTGTAACAAGAATCCATTGTTATTAGAATTCATTTAAAATCTAATATTAAAGTAAATTGTAATAAAATTGATTGATAATTAGAAATTTTGAAAAAAAGATATATTTTGAACTATAAAATCTTTGATTTTTAATAATAATATAAAAAATTCTACCTATGATTTACTTAAAGTTGGAAATGATTTACATAAACTGAAATGTTAATATTTTGTTATATTGGTTTGCTTCGAGTTTGTTATGGAATTCTAGTCGCTGCATGGGACGCCATCGTATTGATTGGAGTTTTAAACTTTCAAACGAGATAGTTAACATAATAAGAAAAATTTGAAAGATAATAAAATATTTTTGATTTCGAATACTTAAAAATATTTATTTTAGCTATTGAACAATAGTGAGAAATTGCGATAATAAGGCGTGGCGGTGTTGATATTTATATGATCAACATCACAGCCTAGTGATAAGGTTGCCATTTATGGATCATGTCTTAATACTTTTTTTTATATACGATTTTGGAAAGAAAATTTGTTTCAAAATGTAGTTCAAAATATAATAATTATTATAAGAAATATATTCTGAAATAAAGTAAACATGTTTGAATTTAGTTAAAATATTCAAAAGTTTACTTATTATAAAAGGAGGAGATATTTTAGTTGAAGTTAATTGCGATATTAAATACCAAAAGTTAATTGTAATCAAAGCATAATTGTAATTTTTGGCAGTTAATAAAGTCAAACGTAAGTTGGAATTAAAATGGAAGAACGATTAAATAATAATAAAGAATATTTTGGGTTAATTAGAATGAACACTTCATTTGATTGCAAGTATGATTTTATAAGTGTTGTATAAATGTTATGGAATCAAATAAAAAATTACCTTGTATTAACAATTGTATATTTAATTATACATGTGCATGTATATTTATATTTCCATGTAATATATTGTTAAAACTTGTAATTTGGAAAAAAATTAATCAATGATAATTTATTTTTGCTTAGTCCTTAAACCCTTTCATGTGTATAGTATATGAATACAAAACATTTATGTTCATTTTCCATATTTACGGCATGTAACTGTGAAACAATATTTTTCTTTTTCTTCAAATTTATTTTCATTGAACAATTAATGTTAAGGCAATAATTTGCACTTGTGCATTGTGTATATATATGGTAGATATAAACCCCAATATATACCCATGTATATATATCAAATAATTGTAACGGAAGAAGAAAAGAACAAAATTGTATGTAAAGGTGGTCCCCGTTACGTTAATTGGAGTATTAAATTTTATTTCATTGTGTGTTAATAAAAAAAATTAAATGGGTGTAAACTTGAATTATTTAGGGTTAACGAAATTTATTGAGTGGACGTACGTTTTGATATCATCGAATTTCAAAGTTTTATTTCAATCTGATGGTCCCTTGCTTTCCTTATCTAATTATATACCAGCTATACTTCGTTCCATGTTTCCAATCACTAATTCTCTTGCCACCTCATTTTCTTTTCATTTCCTATTCCCCTTTCCTATAGTCTTTATTTCCATATTTATTACCTATTCTCTCTACGTATTAAAATCAAATGTTTTTGATACAATTCCTATTGTGGAAATTAGCCACAAGGGCCTCTTTAGCAAGTGGAATTAGTTTCTAGGACACACAACTGAAATAATTATTTTCAATGACAAAACGTAAAATAATTAGTTTCTAGGACCTAAAAACCTATGAAATTATGTCCTTGAAAGTAATTGACTGCTGACTTTGTCCTTGAAAGTAATTATTCTGCTGATTTTGGCCTTGAAAGTAATTTCTTTGAATGTGTGTCTTAGAAACTAATTGGACTACAAAGTTTGTCCTTCTGGTGAAATGCCCCATTCATATTCCTAACGTTCGTTTTATATAATTCCTCTGTATTGTGCGCATTTTAAACAAGAACCTTTTATTTCTCCACCCGTTCATTTCTTTCTTTTATCACTCCATTCATTCACCTTCACATTTCATCTCCCTGCTACCTCGTGCTTACAATTTTCATTAACCTTGGTGTTTTATTCATTTTCATGTTCTTTGTTTACATTCCCTGAAGCTAACATTGTGGCTCAATTTCATATTTTTTTCATTTTGTTTGTTCACGCCTGAAGCTTGCAGATCCATTTAATTTTTTTTTCAAATTCTACATGCTTTTGTTTGGATGCGCTAAAATCTAAGATGAGTTTTTATAATTCATGACTTATATATTTTCTTATGCAATTAAATTTAAATTAAATTTTAATTGAATTGAATGTTAATTGAATGATTGCTATCATATTTAGGTAATTAAATCAAAATCGAACTGAATAGAATAGAATTGAAATTAATTTAGTTGAATTGTGTATTAAATTGAATTATTGTTGTTAATTAAATTTAATCGTGTATTGGATTGAATTATGGTTGTTAATTAAATTAAATATCTTATTGAAGTGAAATGAATTTAGTTGAATATATCTGCCATACTTGGTAATTAAATTGACATTGAAATATTAAATAGAAGTATATGAACTAGAGATTTAATAATTGGAACGTGGATTAAATTAAATTGATTAATATTTGGAAATTTAATTTGATATTGAAATTAAATATTATCACCATTCGAACATCCAAAATGTTATAACCAATGACGGTTGTGATACGTTGATTTGAACTTTTATGTTATGTGTGAGCCTATTGATTGTTATGATGGGTTATGCTGTGCAGATATTGTTTTATTTTATTGTAATGTGAAATTGTTATATATCGTAACTAGAATTGAATGATTGAACTAAGAAATAAATTGAAATGAGATATACCTATGACATCAAATATGGGCTGAAATGATATATACCTAGTAATTGAAATTATAAAATGCTTATCTGGCTTAGGATAGAAAATTAAATAACGAGCACCGAACTTGTTTAAATAAAGTTGTTGGTAATTTAATTAGGATTTATAAATTTTAAATTACAAAGTTGGACATTGAAGTTTAGGTGAATTTATTTAAATTGAATTATTTTCAATGTTTGAAATTTGAAATTGAGTTTAAAGATATGATATTGATTGAAAGTAAGATTTGAAATTTAATTTAATTTATCTAATTGAAATTTGAAATTGTACATTTAGTAGAGTTATAATACATTTATGACTTTTGATTTACTTACATAAGAATATATATTCATGACTCGGTGTATTGTTTTTTCCTTTACGCTCGGGTCTGCCTTGAGTTATTTCAGTGTTTCGAAGACGATGATCTTGAAGATGAAGACGAAGATTTGAAGACCCAATTATTTATTATTTCCGCTGCATGGTTATATGATTTGTATATGCTAACTCTGATAATTTATAAATCAAATGTAAAGAATTTAATTAGCAGCTTCATGAACTGCTTGTTTATGTATCATATTTTAATCCTTCCGCTGTGTGAGATTCTGCGTTCTTCTCTATTCTCTTTTCTTGTTTATTTCTTATTAAATCCCATTGACAATCTGTTGTTTTAAACAATTTGAGTTTGACATGTTTGGTTTATTGTCGACTTAAATTGTTCAAAATGGCAGGTCACTACATATGGTCTGATGTGCAATGAGATGGCACCGGATTTAACGACAGATAGATATGCTTTCAAACAACATGGCATATATGTCATCTAATGCGTTTGTTGACATAGTGGTCTTGACCAGGAATATGTAAAACAAAATGTTCTTTTATATTGTGATTTTCTCATGATTGCAATCGTTCTCTGACTGAGTACACTTAGTGGAGTGTGCCTATTTTGTTCACAGTTAAAACAAGTGACTTTAACTATATTCAGCTTATGAGTCCCTCCTCTAGAAGTATTTCCTCCTTTATGGTTCTTTTCGCCTTCTGATATAGCTTGAATCATTTCTTATGCCCATCCTGGGATCTAAAGTTGGCTTTCTTCTCCTCTTGAAACAAGGGATCATACCTTCTCGCCATTTCCACCACCATATCGAATGGAGCCAATAGATGAGCCATCACCTTGTGATTCAGCCCATTCCTCGGACCTTTAATGAACTTCTCATTCTTCTTTAGTGGAGTATTGATATGCTCCCTTCTATACTTCGACAAAGCATTTAGCACTGGATGTACTCCGCCAAAGTCAACTCTCCCTGCTTCAAGTCAAGGAACTCCCCACACAAGACACTCTTTTGAGATTCGGGGATAAACCGAGTCTCGAATCGCTGCTTAAACTGCTCCTAGATTATCTCCTCCTCTAGGACCACAACAATTATAGCCTCCTACCAGTCCAACGCATCCACCACAATAATTGGGTCTTCAAATCTCAGTCTTCATCTTCAAGATCAACGTCTTCGAAACATTGAAATAACTCAAGGCTGACCCGAGCGTAAAGCAAAAACACAAAACACTCGAGTCAGGACATACATACTTATAAAATGTAAATCAACTCAAGTGAACCGTAAAAGAAATGCATCAGTAACTTAAAGGATGCTTGGGATCGCCCATCCTTTAAGGATCCGTTAAACTATCTACTATGTAGTAATATACGCTATTATAATAATGTCTAAAGTAAAGTAAACTATTAAAATAGCGTTAAGGCGTTACCCATTTCCCCCTTAACACATTTTATAATGCCAATAGTCTATACAGTACCGTAACTCCCCGTAAACTGGGGCCGCCAGAGGATACCGCATAGGTACGACATAAAACAAACTCGTAGAAGGCGCGCTAGGGTAGGTGACACGGCACAACTAGGCAATGCCAGGGTAGATATACCAATTACACTTCCAGACTATTGGTAACGCATAGCTGCAACTACCGCCCAACTCGATCCACACTTCCGAATCAAAGGTGTGCACCAAATCAATCACAAAGTAATAGAATGGCTAACGATGAAGTGTGTTCGATCAGAGGAGCTACCTCACTTGGCCTGTCGATTGCTCCTGTTTTAGCCACCTTATGCTAACTCACGGGAGTTAGGTCCACGGAAATATACCTTTAGGATCGTCGCCACCATCATACTTCATTCTGGAATCTCCACCGCGTACACAGTTGTTAAAATGGTTTTCGGTATCGACAAAGAGTATGTCCATATCCGATCCCGGTCTCTTTCAACCAAACGTTATTATAACCCGTGGTTATTCAATTTCAAATGGTTTATTTTTCATATCAAACATATCCTTTCAAAATCATATAAATTCCATATCATTATTCTATAAAATATTATTCATTTTTCCAAAGTCGTAAACTTCCAAATTTATTTAATTATAACCCCTTTGAAACGTAAAAATTTAGAGATCATAGCACTTTAAAAATGTAACCTTTAGAACCATAACATTCGGAACTATAACCTTTTAAAGAATTTTGTAGCATTCTGGAAATGTCACTTTTAAGAAAACACAGCAGTACAGAAATGCTACCGTAAGAATTTGCAGCGGTGCAGAATTGTTACTAAGAATTTGCAACGGTGCAGAATTATTACTGTAAGAATTCGCAGCAGTGCAGAATTATTATTGTAAGAATTCGCAACGGTGCAGAATTGTTACTATAAGAATCCGCAGCAGTGCAGAATTGTTACTGTAAGAATACGCAGCAGTTTTGAATTGCTACCGTAAGAAATCGTAGCAGTTTTGAACTGTTACTGTAATACTTCCTACTACAATAGTTTATATAATCAAATAGTACATATATTTACAGTCTTTATCATAGTCATTATATTTATTGTATTACTCTAATTTTAGCTATTTGGTCATTAAGAAACCACACCTTTAGTTAAATAACTTTGTTACTATAATGTCAAATTTTAAAGCTGAAATCCTTATGCTTAGTTAAAAGTACGTTATTAACTTACACTTTATTTTCTTTTCAGTAAATAACATTTATCATTTTTATTACCCAAGTTATACCATTTACATTAGTTAAAAACTTACATGTCAAATGTACGTTTAACTTACATTTTTTTTCCACACAAAACCATTTATCATTTTAATCGCTATTACATGAATTAAAACTTACAATTTATAGGTTAGAATAAAATACCATTATTAGGTCAAATCGGATTATTAAATTTCAATTAACCTTCGTACTGTAAATTAGATTCCAAAATTTACATTTCCAACTATTTATTTCTTATAAATTTTTTAACTCATGTGAACAAATTCACAGAAATTATTACATTAAATTTTAGTTGAGATTCATATATAGAAATCCAAAATACTTAATAATTTTTAGAAAATCATTTTAAATCAACCACGGAGTCTGTATAAAATTCTCTATCCTAGGGTCAAGTAAATACGGACATATATCATTTCAATCCGCAATTTATTAATTTTCCGGGTTTTATATCATTTCAAACCCGTAATCCCAAGTCAAATAAAATTGCTCAGGCCTATCATTTCAGCCCATAACAATTTTCCTTAATCTAAAGATCATTCGGGTATGTATCATTTCAGTCCATAATGAAGGAACTTGCAGTGTGAGAACAGAATATTAAATAAACATAACAATATTCAATATATCATGGCATATGATCATAACATGTAAAATATGATATGAAATAACATAATATAAACATAGGTGAAATTCTCAACTTGCATATACAAATCCATACAATTCCATTGTCATCAATTCACCAAAAATATAAGTACGTTGTCAAGAGTGATTACTCACCTTTCTTTGGTTAGAGAAGTGATTCAAAATGCAACACAACGGCTACGACAAGCACAACTAATTACGGACAAGCTTGAGTGAGAGGAGAATCCAAATCCGACGCTTTGAAAAATAAAATAAATTCCATACGTAAACAAATAATTCACATAGAAAAATAAAATAGAAAAATTATATATTTGTGAACATGTGAAGAGGGCTTGTCTAGGGGACACATAGGTTTGGTCTAGGGTTTATTTAGGTTCGGTCTAGGCCAGATTTGGGTGGGGTTTGGGTTCGGCCATAGGGTTTTGACTAGGTTAGGCTAGGTTTTGGTGAAGGGGGTTCGGCCTAGGGTTAGGGTTTTGGTTGTGGAGGGCTCGGCCTAGGGATTAGGTGATAGAGGAGGTGGTCACGGCCAAGGCAACGCAAGGGGAAGAGGTTGAGGAAGTTCGGCTATGGGGTTTTTGTTGGAGGAGGGGAGGTAGAGGCCGAAAATTGTGAAGAAGAAGAAGGGGAAAAGGAAAGAGGAGAAGTGGTTTTGGTTAGGGTTTGTGGTTGGAGGAAGAGGAGATGGTGTGGTGATGAGCATGGCCAAAATTTTTGGGGAAGGAGGAGGAAAAATTGTAGAGGAAAGGAGGGAGAAAGTCTAGGGTTTTGAGGAGGAAGATGAAGAAGAAACTTACATTATTCTTTTTTCTGTGGAGGCACAAATGACACTGAGACATCTAGCAAAACCCTAGGATATTATATAGGCTTCTCATCTAACTAAAGGGTTTTCTAGCCTATTTGTACAAGGCCAAAGTCACCATGTAAATAAGATAAATGTTAAAGGAAAAATAACTACGTGTAATACGCCAAAAGTTGTCAGTTTTGAAAAGTAGAAACCAAAATTCTACAAAACGAAAAACAAAGAAAATGTTAGAATTAAATTCATCTTCATAAAAAAAAGTAAAAGTTAAAAATTCAAAATTCAAAATTTTCACAGAAAGTCAAACTTTGACCAAAGTTGACCAAAATTTGCATTTTAAGAAAAATCTTTATTTTATTAAATTTGGAAGAACATTTCACATCAAATCCCAAAATATTATATTAAATTTCCAAATTTATAAATTTTAAAATAATTATATTCAAAGTTTCAAATGAATTTTCCTTTAAAATATTTTCAAAATTTGCGGGTTGTTACAATTTATTAAATCTAATCTAAAATCTCTTGTGTGTTGTTATTTTATCATAAAATCAATCTTGTGTTTGATTTATTTTGTGTATTCAAATTGGTTGTTAGATCTGAAGTTACTAATTAGTGTAGATTTGATTTGTTGTAAAATTTACATATGTTATCGCAATTTAATTATTTATTTATTTGATTTAAATCGATTGCATGTTTAGTTCATTTTTTGTATTGATATTATTTGTTGGATCTGAAACAACTGGCAATGTAGATCTAAATTGTTGTAATAAAATTTACATCTGTTTTACAATTTAATTTAGTTATATTTATGGATCTGGCATTTAATTAATTGAATTATGTATGTATATGTTCATATGCCTCATCTTTTGTTATCTAAAATTGTAAACCAACATCAAATTAAATTTTGGTATAGCTAATTTTGGTTTTGCAAATTAATATATGTGTGTGTATTCAATGATTTATTTTTTAGTTAAATACGTGTATTTTGAATTTTAAATTATAGTATACACTTACGTGTATATGCATTTATGGATTGTTCTAAATTAATCTTGATTATTAAAGTGTTATATGTATATATATATATATATGTATGTATGTATATATTAAATTATAACAATACCATTTTACAATTTGTTTACATGTTGAATGTGTATTTTTGGATCTGTAATTTTAAGGTTTGGAAAATTTGTTGTGACTAAGCATGGAAATTTTCATATGATATTGAATCTAAAATATTGCCTTATTCTTTTACTTTCTATTTCTAATTTTATTAGATTACATCTAGTGTGAAATTTTATTTCCATCTTCACTTTCAATCAAACATTCTCTTACTTTGAGATATCTGATTTTATTATATAGATTTGTTCTCATAATTTTATCTATGTATATATATATATTTAGTGCATATATATGGTAATAAAATATCATATATATGTCTGAACTGTATACATATGGTACAGTAAATATCTATATACAAACGAAATGCATGTATTATAGTATATTCGAACATTTGTGTTTACTTAGGCATTTGTTTTCTCGATATTTATATGAAATTATCGTACGCATATATAAGTATAAAGTATACGTATATTAAATAGTATTAACAAAGCCTATTCTATTTTGCTTCTGGTATATACTTCAGTAGAGATTGGCTTTCATCTGCAACCCGCACCCGCTTTTTCTTTTATTCTTTTGTATTTTGGGCCTGACTTGTTCTCAGCCCACTGCTTCATTTCTGTATTATAAATACATTTTTTTTTCAAAAACCAGAATATTATAATAGAATGGAGAAACAAGCCTTTCTCCAACGGCTCACAAAATACAGCAAGACATACAAAGTATGCGACCCACATACCCGATAAACAAAGTATCAGAAAAAAGAAGAAAAAGCTAAGCTGACAGTAGCAACATAATACAAAGCTAAAAGGACTAAATAAACAGCCGCTCAACCAACAATCCCGCTACACCTAAAGGTGTAGGCCAGTCCACCAGAAAGAAAACCACCCACCGACATAGAGAGCAAGAGCCACATAGAACCGCAAGCCAACACACGCTAACCATTGAGAACCATAAAAGCTGGCCTCAAACAAACCCAACCAGCGAAACAGCAATACCAGATGAGCTCTGGATACCAACATCCGACTAGAATAACGGGAAGCTGAAGTGCAACCAATGGAATCAATCCTAGGAGAAGATAAAACTCCCTACAAAACCTGGACCTGAAAAACTAGCGACCACATCAAATCAAACAAAAGGGGGGGGGGAGGGAGAGTCAGGAACGTTGGATGTAGACCAACGCCCTGACAGGAACACTCAACCGACTTCAGTTCTAGCGGAACTCATCGCACAAGTAATAGAAAGAAGACCCACAAAAGGATGGATACCGGTACTTAATCGTCCCCTGAAAGGCCGACCTCGAAAAGCAAGGAATACATCATTCCTGACTCGCCTAATAATGGTCACGGGCTCCATAGGAGTACTATCGAAGATAGCCTTGTTCCGAGCACACCAAATGTGCCAGCAAAGGAGACAAGGAATTAAGCGATGAATGATCGCACGAAGAGATTTCCTGAAGTTTCCAGACCACCATGATGAAGGTAGATCGTTAACAGATCTGGTAATTCCTCGGACACCTACCAAATTTCCGAAGAAGTTCCAGCAAGATCTGGCTGTAGAGCCAGCGAAGAATAAATGGTTCAAGGATTCCGAATCCCTGCTGTCGCAGCAACTGCAACGGGAAACTAATGGGATGCCTATCCGCTGAAGGTTCTCGTCTAAAGGAAGGCCATCATGAAGAATACGCCACATGAGGGTCGAAACTTTTGGTGGAGAGCGAGAATCCCAGATGAAAGAAAACAAATGGCGAATGGGGGAAGGAATACGAATCGAAGTCCAAGCTCTGAGGATGGAAAACGGGGCGCCGTCCCATCCTAAAAGACCGCCATGGGAGTCAGATAAGAATTTCACTGACTGCATGTGCTTCCAAGTCTCGCTAGCATAGGACGGAGAACCCGTATAATTAGTGCCCGCTAGCCTTCGGTACTTAGCGTGTAGGAACGAGGACCATAAAGAGTATGCTATTATTTTCGACTTATCTTTTAAGTATATGCATGTTTATATTTCATTATGCTCTGCTGTTATATCATTGAATGTGTACATGATACATCCAAACTAAAACTTTTAGTTAAATTAATTAATATGATTAATTAACAAACATGAAATAATTTTAAATAAAATATGATTTTATTTAATAACTAGATTAGATCTAGTGAAAGTTATTAGACTTCATAGGCCCACTATGATTCAAATAGGATTTTTTTTAAATTCATCCAATTTACCCACTGCAAACTGGCCTGGTTCCTTCATTGATGTAGTAGTAGAAATTGACAGCAATGTTTATTTAAAGGCAAGGTTCGGGTATTGCAAGCAGGAGCCCAGTGGACTAGTGAAATGGGAAATGGAAAGTGTAAGTTAATAAAAACATACCCATTAAAGTGTTAAAATATCATAATATAAACGAGTTCCAACTTTCAATTGGCCTACTCTCTAGCACAACTCATGGTGAAAATGGCAAAGATAGCTTAGCGGTCCAACTTACTACTGTTTATTATCATTGCCATGGTATGAGTAGCATGGATGCTATTCTTTTTAGCACACATTAAGAAGAAGAAGAAATTGGAATGTATACATATTAAGAATTACTGGGCTTATATATTAACGTACGTATATTAACTATCACTGATATATCAGTTTCACTACCAGCATTCTTATACTATGCTTTTCAATCTTCAATATTTGTTTAGGAAGGTAAATCAGATTCATCAATTTCAGGTGAGCTCGCGACAAAAAGAAACAAGTAACACATCTGACATGCGTGATAGTGTTGAGACTAGTCCTTTGTTACATCAGAGAGCCAAGGTAATCCACGAGTGAATCACATAGCCATTTCTTTAAATTAGATTGTAATACTCTAGAAGTATTCAATGAAAAACTTATCATTGAAAGTATTTCTTTTTGTTTTTTATCCGTGAGAGTATTCAATTCCTTTTCTTTCTGTTTTTTTATTGATAGGTCATAGTCCTCAGACGAATATTGCAAATGGAAGAGTCTATAAGAAATCATAATTTTAAATCTTTTGCCAAGCTAACTTGTCCAAACAACAATCAATTTCATGCAACCTGTTTGGATACCAACCCTCCTAAATTTTACATGAAGAAAGTTTCTCACAGGCACCTTTGTTTTTGAAGTTATTGTAGTTTTTTCCCGCAGTTATTTATTTGTAGCATGAAGCGTGGTGACATTAGAAGTCACATCTATTTTCATCATACATTACTATGTCACACCTTTTAGGATTTTTTTCTAGCATAAAACACAGTAATATTAGTCACATCTTTTATAATGATTTATTTATAACACCCATTAGACCCTGTTACCATAACCAACGATGGAATTGTACGCTTCTCTTCTCTCTCCTCCTTTTGCATTGAACAAACCAGTTACACACCCACTCAAAACCAACTACCATACCAGTTTTTAAAAAAATTACAAACAAACAAAATGGCAAAGATTTTGTCGTTTTATTGTACAAATCGAATAAAACAGCAAAGTCTCTATCGTTTTATTCAATTTTCTTGCAAATATGAGTTAAAACGACAAAGACTTTCCCGTTTTAACCTATATTTGCAATAAAACGACAAAGACTTTGTTATTTAAAAACCAATCTTCTATTCAGTGGACCAGCCATGAAATCACCTAAAACTTTCCACAGCCACACCTGGTTGCATGGCGACTAGTTTTTCAACAGAACAAGCCATTGTTGGTTCTACTTCTATGGTCTAAGTTTACATGCTTTATTATCAGCCAGTTTATAACAGATGACTTTACCAAGCATAGAAGTTTATCCTTGCTATTTTAATTAATTTTTACATTAAGCGTTAACCGAGATGGACAATGTCAAAGTCATAATGGTTATATTATTTTGAGTTATTAAATTATTTGTCCTTAATTATGTTTCATATTTGAGTTCACATTCGTTTACTTCTCTCAGATTCATTTGCAATTTTGAAAAGGATAAGAGTGTATCATAGTCATATACCATGTTGAAAAGTTATCAAAATAGTAGAATACCCACTCAATTAGGCAGGGAAATAATATGTGTAGTAAAATAGTATACAATGCCCTTGATATTAGATTTATTCATGTTCATGAACACTTTGTTTCCCATCTCATAGTAATAGTTTCAGTGTGATTTGCTGATTATATCTTGGTGGAACTATAATTGAATTAATTAAAAAAAAAGATTAATGGTATTAAACTTTGTAATGATGACATTGTATAATGGTAATATATTTACGAGCTATTATTGTTGAGCCGTTGAAAAAATTAATGGTAATAAAATCCATAATGAAAGATGTTATATAAAGGTAATATTTATGAGCTATTATTATAGAGCCGTTGCAAAAATTAAAGGTAATAAAATTTGTAGTGAATGACAATAATTTTAGATCTATTAATAATCCCTCATTTTAGTAACGCATACCGGTGTTTTAAAGACCCGACCCTACCTCGGTTCGACCACAGTTAACCTTCAACCTTAGAGCTAAAGCTCTGAAAATAAAATAACCTTGCATGTGCAAGAACCCGCAGTCCAGCCTCAATATCTTGAAAAACCTTCAGACCGACTTCTTTGAACCACACTGGTGTTAGTACCTTAGGTATTGGTTTTGATGATAACAACCAAAGGACATTATATAAAATATAGATACTAATATTTTATAAAGAGATATATATATATATATAGTGCATGATATTAGACAGGTGTTGATTAAGAAGACTGTACAGTATCAAGAGTAGATTCGATGCTGATATAGAGTTTCAAGAGTTCAAGAATGAAGATTCATGAGTATTAAAGAGTTCAAGATTTCAAGATATTTCAGATAAGTTATAGGGTCATAAAATTTATGTTAAAACCTTGATAGCACTTTCCTGATCTCTCTCACCTTCTCTAATTTTGTTTTAAATTGTTTTGCAAATATTATGTTTTTAAATTAACCTTTTCAAAATATTTCCCAAAATGATTTTTAAATCTTTTATACTTATGAAGATATTATTTTAGTGTTTTTTAGGTTTATATATATTGAATTTTATTTATACTTTAATAATTTATAACTATATTGATTTTATATATATTATTTACATTATATTGAATATTCTTATTAAATCTTTCAAAATTATTTTATAAAGTTTTATTAAGTTTTAATATGATTAAAATATGTATAAACTATGTTTAAATGTTTGTACAAAGTTTCAAAATATTTTACAAAACTTAATATTTTCAAAACCATTTTTATTAAGTGAATTTTCAAAATACAAAGGGATATGTCAACATATCCTCTACAAGTATGTCGACATCTAGCCATAAAATTCAAAATTCAAATTTGAATGGAAGTGTTTTTCCGTCGTATCTCTTCGCGAATGGACACGACCGTTGTTTCCCTATATATACCAGACTTCCAAATGAATTTTCATTAACTACTTTCTTATTTTTCTCTCCTTTTTTCACTCTCTTGGTTTGTAAATCAATTTCTATCGAAACTCTGCCGAAATTTAGCCAGAATCCAATTCAATCATTACTAGTTTGATTCTCTTTCATATACTCTCTGATTTCTATCATCTCTCTCAAGATCAAAGCGCTATTCAAGAGTTATAGGATCAATTAATCAAGATCGAGATTTGAGTCTGTACTCTGTCAAATCATACTCGTATACTCTATGGTATGCTCGGTATCCCTAAAATCCAAGTAGGTGTGATTGTAGCCTGTTTAAATCAATTGGGTGTGCTTAGTAGCCCTTAAATCTAATGGGTGTGCTTGTGGCTTGGAAATCAAGCGGCTCTACCCAAAGGCCGGGATTTTGGAAGGTGTGTCTCGTAGCCTTGAAATTGAGATTGTATTTGCATTTACTAGTTGAAAAAAATCCGTACAAGGAATTGTGCGGAACTGGATGTAGGGTAACTCCAAACCAGTATAAAATCCTGGTGTGTTCTTTCCTTTTTACTTTTACTACATTTACTTTATCTATATTTTGATTCTATGATTGTATCTGTGATTGTTAATTACATCATTCTAAGTAGAATCTTAAAGAATTTGAAAAATATTCATACAATGAATTAAACACCATTCACCCCCCTCTAGTGTTAACTTAGCCTTAAGTTCTCTATTTTGTTGAATCACAATTGGTATTAGAACATTGGTTTTCAAAACATTCATAATCTGATTTTTGAAAAAGTTTCAATGGCAATTTTTGATAATATTTTTAACACTACATTTGAAAAGATAATTTGCAAAATCATCATAATGGTGTTTCATAAATTTGTATCTATTCATTATAAAAAAGCCACGTGATCTTTTGGAAAGGTATAAATTGCAGGAACAGATGTGTTACATGGCTTTTGATGAACGAACACCTAATGATCAAATGCTACAGATCAAAAAGGAAAAATGGTTATTGAATAGTGGATGCTCAAGACACATAACTGGAAATCCGGGGATTTTGAAAGATATGGTTTACAAAGATGGTGGATCGGTAAACTTTAGAAACAACGCACAAGGATATGTGGTTGGTATCGACAATGCTGGTAACCTTAAAACTCCCACTATTTCTAATGTTTTGCTAGTTAGGAATTTAAAACATAACCTGCTTAGTATTAGTCAATTGTATGATAAGGATTTTAAAATTAAGTTTGAAAACGATAATTACCACATCAAAGATAGTGGGTCAAACATTATCTTTGAAGGTATTAGGAAACATAATTTTATATATTACTTTAAGTAGAAAGACATTTTAGTTATTCTTCTATGTTCCAAATGACCAAAACGATTTAAATAAATAGAAAACAAATTTTACATCCAGAAAAAATTAACGGACAGTTTTCTAATTGGGAAACCCTTTAATTTTTTGAAATGCCTTATGATTTTATCTATAGAATATCCTAAATTATTTATCTATTAAAAAATTATTTTTTAATTATAATTAATATTATGTATTAAAAGTTTAGAAAATGATTTCAAAGAAAAATACTAATTTTTAGATTTTGTAAAACTTTTACAAAATTAACCATATATTTTGAAAATAGGGCAGAAAATACTGAATATAATAGTATGTTTTAAATCTTAGAGATTATAAATTAATAATGAAATTTCTTACATAATATAAGATAGATATACTAAATTCTATAAAATTTTGGAGCCAAAATTCGAATTATAACTATTTTATTATTTTTGAATGAATAGACACTTAGTAAGTTACTAATGCTATATTTTTTAGAGCCAAAATTTGAATTCTTATGATCTTTTAAATTAAATAATTTTTTAGTAATAAAAATATATTCCAGATGACTATTAGTATATATTACTACATGAAATAAATAAATAAATAAATAATTCTGAGTAATTTAAATTAATGAAACATATTTTTTAGTAAAATTCAATCGACACTTCAACTGCCAAGTTGTGCTTTAAAATTTTAAATTTAAAAAAAAAGGTCATGCCTCTTTGTGATTGGTTATATCTTTTCCCTAATGACATTTATAAAGTGTTTCCTTTCTAATGACATCTCACTAATCATTTATTATGAATATACTAAATAGAAAAGAATACCTTCATCCGTGATTTCAACTTTTCTAAATGTTGATTTTACTTCTTTCTCTCTTATTTCTTACTAACTTTATGATGGGATATAACTTTATGGCTTCATGAAATTAATTGAAAGAATTTAGAACATGTGAATAAGGCTCTATTTATAGATTCCTTCTATCAATAAGAAAGTGCCACATCATATGACACTTGTCACATAAATAAATAGTAACATACATGCAAAATGACATGTGTCATTACACTTGTCATTTAGGAAATCATTGTATACATGCATGATGCCAAGTGTCTTTACACATGTAATTCATTAATATACTTATAATTTAAAACAATGAATATGATAAAATGCACTATGTCACATTATATTTTACATATAATAGTATCATGAATGAATTTTAGAACTCTACATATGTTTAAAAATAACAGGTTTAGTAGAGTATCTTATTTTTTTAATTTTTATGTTGTTCATTATCTTTCTTCATAGTTTTCAAGTACTCTGAGTTTACTAACTACTGTAAAAAAAATAGGATAAAAAATTAATTGTTTAAGTGTCACAAAATTGGTGCAAAATCATGTTAAAAACAGGTCCAGAACTTTAGATAGCATTTTAGAAATGTTGTCTTTGCTTCTGTAACACTTTTGTCTGTCGTGAATTGTTTAGATACCATTTCTGTGCCTTGAAACATTGGAAGGTGCTTCAGAGACGTTTTGCAGCATTTAATAAATGTTGCAGTTCCTGGTTTATAACGTTTTGAATACATTTTGCAATAGAAACTTTTTACAGCATTTTGAAAATGCGGTCTTTTCTGTTTGAAACTTTAAGAAAATGCAGTCTTTTTTGTTTGAAACTTTAAATTGTGTAAAAATGATATTTAAATTAAAAAAATTCCTCTAATCTTTTTAGAGTTATTTTCTAACTTATATTAGAATGTTTTAAATTTGGTTTCATGTTTAAACACATTTTCCATAATTAATTACAAAATTTTAAAGTAAAAAGGCTTTTAATACAAAACATATTTATTTCTAGTTTTTCAATCTTTGTTATTTTTCAATATTCTATTATGATATATTTTTAGGTAAGCCAAAAGTGTTTTAACATATTTATAAGTATTTTTTTAGTAAGTTAAGTATTTTATAAACATAGCAAAGGAAGTTTGGATTTTTAACACTTAAGTTAAGATGGATTATTTTAACAAAAACTAAATAAAGAGGTTAATAAGTTTATAAAATCATATTTGATCATATACATAGTTACACTTATCAAACATTGTGGTTAGGCTATGATTAAATTTTGTAATTAACATGGTTTGTTATGTAAATATATGAATTTATATAATAAATCTAATATACAAATTTCTTTGTAAAATTTGGATGCTTAGGTTTATGCAATAATAGCATTTATATTAAATCATCTTCCATACTCTCATAATTGAATTTTGATTACACACACACATCATCTAGTTTATGTTATTTTAAATACATTAGGTATTGATTTTGATGTATTTATCATCTTACTTAGGAGTTTATTCCCAGTATTTTTTATAATGATTATAGTATCCCACATTCATATTTGATAGTAACTAAATAAATAGTTTAAGTTATATTTGGTTTGTCTTATTTAATGACTTTAATATCTATTATTAATCATTATTCATATATATTGTTAAATACATATTACTTAGCATTCTAATATAGTTAATATTATCGTATTTATCATTATATATTTTAATATATGTCGTAATATATCACTTATATCTTATATTAATTATCATTTGTATCACATATTAATCATCGTTCATATCATATACTAATCATCCTTTATATGTCATAATTTCTCATTATATATCACATATTACATCTTTACAATATCATATTCAATGTATCATTTATGATTCATTAGCATAGCATTTAAATCTTATATATTGAATTTAACTCTCTGGTTTATAAGTATTTTTATTTAAGGGGAGTTAAAATTAGAATTAGAGTATGAGTTAGTGTTAGAGTTATAGTTTTAGTTGGTTATTTTTGTTGATGACAAAGGGGGAGAAATATATAAAATCTAGGCATAGATTAAGGGGAAGTTTGTAACTCGGAGAGTTTTTTACTCAGGGGAATTGTATTATATTTTATATACAGAGTTGTCATCATCAAAAGGGAGGAGATTGTTAGTACCTTCGGTATTAGTTTTGATGATAACAACTAAAGGACATTATATGAAATATAGATACTGATGTTTTATCAATATATATTTATATATAGTATATAGTGCAGGATATTAGGCAAGTGTTGATTAATAAGACTGTACGGTATCAAGAGCAGATTCAAGATGCTGATATAGAGTTTCAAGAGTTCAAGAATGAAGATTTATGAGTATTGAAGAGTTCAAGATTTCAAAATATTCCAGATAAGTTATAGAGTCATAGAATTTATGTTAAAACCTTGATAGCACTTTCCTGATCTCTCTCACCTTCTCTAATTTTATTTTAAATTGTTTTTCAAATATTCTGTTTTTAAAATAATCTTTTCAAAATATTTTCCAAAATGATTTTCAAATCTTTTATACTTATAAAGATATTATTTTAGTGTTTTTAAGTTTATATATATTGAATTTTTGTTTGTACTTTAATAATTTATAACTATATTGATTATATATATAATTATTTACATTATATTGAATATTCTTTTTAAATCGTTCAAAATTATTTTATAAAGTTTTAGTATTATTAAAATATGTATAAAATATGTTTAAATGTTTGTACAAAGTTTCAAAATATTTTACAATACTTAATATTTTCAAAACAATTTTTATTAAGTGATTTTTCAAAATACAAAGGGATATGTCGACATATCCTCTGAAATATGTCAACATACTAGCTGTAAAATTCAAAATTCGAATTTGAATGAAAGTGTTTTTTCGTCGTATCTCTTCGCGAATGGACATGACCGTTGTTTCCCTATATATACCAGACTTCCAAACGAATTTTCATTAACTACTTTCTTACTTTCTCTCCTCTTTTCACTCTCTTGATTTCTAAATCAATTTCCATCTAAAATCTGCTAAAATTCAGCTAGAATCAAATTCAATCATTACTAGTTTGACTCTCTTTCATATACTCTATGATTTCTATCATCTCTCTCAAGATCAAAGTGCTATTCAAGAGTCATAGGATTAATTGTAATCAAGGTCGAAGATCTGAGTCTGCAAACTCCATCAAATCATACTCTTATACTCTGTGGTGTGCTTGGTATCCCTAAAATCCAAGTAGGTGTGATTGCAGTCTATTTAAATCCATTAGGTGTGCTTAGTAGCCTGTAAATCTAGTGGGTGTGCTTGTGGGCCGGAAATCAAGCGGCTCTACCCAGAGGCCAGGATTCTAGAGGGTATGTCCCATAGCCTTGAAATCAAGATTGTATTTGCATTGACTAGTTGAAAAGAAATCTGTACAAGAAATCATGTGGGACTAGATGTAGGGTAACTCCGAACCAGTATAAAATCTGGTATGTTCTTTCCTTTTTACCTTTACTGCATTTAATTTTATCTGTACTTTGATTCTATGATTGTTAATTACATCATTCTAAGTAGAATCTTAAAGAATTTGAAAAATATTCATATAATCAATTAAACACTGTTCATCCCCCCTTTAGTGTTAACTTAGCTTTAAGATCCCTATTCCGTTGACTCACACACAGTTCTCCAAATTTGAGGAAAAACTATCGTTTTACTCCTTATTTTTTTCACATAACCTGTTTAACAAGTAATTTCATAACCTTAGACACCAAGTTATTAGATTATCTTATCAGTTTTGGACGAGATGATACATTATTAGCATATATTTTTTAAAACATTGTTGAATTGAACCTCTTTTATCTTAAAAATTAAGGAAATTTACAATGTTGCGCTAAAAAATTATTATAGAATTATTGCAATTAATATTTGTTTTGAAATGTTAAAAAATAATTGTTTTAAAGTTCAATATATTAATTATAATTGGATAAATTTTAACATTAATTGGAATAATTTTACATTTAAATCAGAAAAATAAAAAATAATGATCAATGCGGTTTTCACGGTCTGACCAGTTGAACCGCTAGAACTTTTGATCTTGCACCTACACGGTTTGACTCACGGCTCAGTCTTCGAAACTATGATGCATACAATTTCCATTCTGCCTACTTAAATGATAGATAAGTAGAAGGAAGAATAGAAGGCAGCAAACAATTTTCTTTCTTCTTCTTGTTCCGCTGCCATTTTTCTCTCTGCAGAATTCTTCTAAGAAATTAAATTAGAAAGTGCTAAATTTGGAATGATTTGTTGTCGTGTAAACAACAATTCTATCAAATTTTAGAGGTTTTTTTATCCTGAATACGAAGTGGTTTATAGCTAGCCTTGTATCTTAGGGCTAAGTCGTAAATCCTTTTAAAGAAAGCGACAAAGTACGCAACTCAGCCATTTCCAACATTTATATCCAACATATTTCATTAATTTACATCATATAACGGATTGGGTACTAATTTAAAACCCTAAATATACATATGTATTACCGATATATTGTCATTTGGTCATGTTATTGCATTGGAAGCTAGTATAACATGATTTCATGTTTACCGATGACCTCATATTATGTAGTTGCCTGTTTCTTCCTTCAAATCCATGATATTTTAAATTTTACTTCAAACTATGAAACTTCATATAAATTAATGTAGTAAAGGTATAATCAAATTTGTGAATAGGAATATAGAGGAATTCTTGATTATTTTAACCAAATCATGTAACTAGAATCGATATTGAAAATCACAGGAGTAGGACCATTCCTTTGGCAGTTGTTAGTAACACCGCACTTACCTTGATTGGTTCACAACCACAAATGTGATAAATCCTTTTATTTTAACCTACTGTCATTATATAATCAAGAGGTAGTTTTCATTTTTAATTATTGAACTTATTTACAGATAATTAAGCTTTTTCAGAGAAAACATAAGCTACAGCAAATAATTTATTGGAATTGGACCAGCACATAGCAGGTTAAATAAGTGAATTTAAAAAAAGTTCATTTTGGGTCTTATTGGACCTATGAAGATCTAATTAATTTTAGTCCAATCAAAATAATATATTTATTTTATTTATTTAATTAATATTTTTTATTTTGTATATAAAGATGTATATAAAGTGTATATGTATATCAAATATGCACATACGTGTAATTGTATGTGCAACACACAGATGTTTACATAGTTCAATGTGCCTATATATAAGTGCTGGAATTTACACCGCAACGGATATAATAGCCCTTTCATATACATATTTGTTGTCTATTATTATATATATATATATATATATGTGTGTGTGTGTGTGTGTGTGTGTGTGTGTGTGTGTGTGTCTACGTATGAATTTCTTTGTGCGTGTATTTTCATAAATACATATATAAAAATAAAAATATATATAAAATATTATATATATAAGTTGGAAATATTGACTAATTCAAACAATTCAAATAAGTACCTAAAATATTTTAAGGTAAATTTAAATTTAAGATCGGATCTAGATCACCAACTAAAAACTATTTCAAAATTTAAAATTCAAATTTCAAATATTAATACATTTAATACACACACAGAGATATATATATATATATATATATATATATATATGCAAATCCAAATTATAAAACTCAAATTTTAATTTAAAATTAATTTAAAATAATTTTACTTTTGAATTTTTTTAATAAAGTGGCCGAAAGTCAAAATGTACATATTTAATAGTTTTTAAACGTGTCCGAATATATGCATATACAAATTTGATAGCAAATAACTATATAAATTCATGATGAATTATGGTTCTAATATATATGTATGTAATGACATAAATGAACACACACATAAATAAATATTGATTAAATATTACCTATATCGTGGCCTTGAAATTACACCTTGAATGTTGAGTCAGAATCTTTTTTGATCGAATCCTAACTCTACCAAAAACGCAACTAACTGAATAGATTGCCACACCTTTGTACTATATCTGATTTTTTATATATAATAAGCGTGATACTTAATTTAAGCAGAACACCCACTTGCATCATATTTGATATGATTTTAATTTGGGTTGGAAATGAAGAGGGGGAGGGATATGTGCTTACAGCCAAACTAGGATGAGGGAAGACAAAAAAGTAAAAATAAACGAAGGATGATGGCGAGTCTAAACAGGAAAAGAAAGGAGAAAAAAGGGGATCTAGATCTCCTTTTTACCTCTTCTCCTTACTAATTCAAAACTCGTATTTCAAATAAATATCATACCCTCTCCCTTCCAAGTCATGGCCCACCATCCTAATGGTTATATGGGCCTATATATTTCCAAACCAAATTAATATTTACACATTTTAAATCCAATTTAAATATTTATCGATACCGTATATCAATGCGTACATTTATAACTTTTATATACGTACTATATTAAATACCGATTCGAATAAATCAAATAGAATTTTATAATAATATTTCAAAAATATTAATTAATTTATAACAAATATAATTTAATTAAATCATATAGGATTTTAGAGTATTCAACATTGCGGTTGTATGACTCATGGGTGTAAATTCCGTAGGAGATTAATATCGAAAAATTTGGATATTAACGTTTATGCCTCATTTTAACTAGTGGTGTAATAGTTTGGTCAAATTTATTGTTTAAACGATTTTGGTACAATCCAATTTCACTATTTCAAAAAGTCCCTAGTAATGAAGACATTTACACCAATTCTCTTCTTCAAAACTATTAGGACTTACGAAAAGTTTTTTGTTCAAAATTTCAATATCATCCATATTCAACTTGTATAATTCAAACACAAAGTCATTGGTTCAATAATAACAATTATTATTAATCGAACTACTTTAGCTAAAGACTTTGACTTTGAGTTGACTACGGTTGATTCTTATACTAACCCCATATAATTGAGGAGACAAATTCTCTATTGAATAGTGTTTCACTTCCAATGCTTCAACTCAGACACAACTTAGTCGTTCAATAGACGCCATGCCATGATTTAACCAGAATCAAAATGGAGTGTCCATATTGAAGTTCAATAGTATTTCTAAGTCGAGAAAACTAAGTAATATCATCACTTCGATATTCTCTGTTTGGCCTTAGTTATATTAACCAAAAAAAACTATCGAGTGATTCATTTTATGTTTCTTTAATAACTACCAGCACATAACCCATTGGTGCCCCCAAGTAGTCATGAGTAACACACTGTCCAACATTTGAAGATCATTACATACTCTAGTCTCAACAGATGTATCGATATCCAGTCTTAATACATCTTAACTAGGAATATTTAAAACGGTATTTTTATTTTCATTATAATAAATTTCTCTTGATTACAACACATTGTAATTTCTATCATAAAAACATATCATTTATGGATTTTCTACTAAATATACTTAAATCAAACAAATAATTAATATAACACATTATAACAAGTACATAATAGAAAGAAAACATCTTTTATTTCGAACGAGATTTAATTACAAAGTCAATTATTTTGCAATAAATTATAGAACTACTCCTAGGGCATACCCATAACTCTATCAATCTCTTACTTGCACCTGGGGCCAATTATGGAATCTCAATCCTATCCCTTCGATCGATATGCTAAGAACTGACTGAGCTAGGCCTTTATGAATGGATCTGCTATGTTGTCCTCTGTATCTACTCTTTGAATCATGACTTCTTTCTTCTCGAAAAATTCTCTAATAAGGTGGAACTTTCAAAGAACATGTCTTGATTTCTTTTGTGCTTTAGGCATCTTTGTGATCTACATCACCGCATTGTTGTCACAAAACAATGTCATTGGATTCTCCATGTCGGGAATCATGCTGGGCTCGCTTAAAATTTTGCGCATCCAGACCACTTCCTTAGCTGCTTCATTGAGGGCAATAAACTCGACCTCCATCATGGAATTAGCTACCATTTTTATTTGGATCTTTTTCAACTAACGACCCCACCATTTAAAGTAAAGACATAACCTACTAATAACTCACTATCGTTGATATCACTTTCAAAGATGGAGTCTGTGTTGCTTTCAAGTGTGAACAACAAGTAAAATAATTATAAATAAATACCTAAAAAATCCATAGTAACATAAAAAAAATTATAAATATATTTGAATTAGTTATGATGATATGTGAGAGTTGTATAGGTATACATAAAGCATGGATACAAAATAAAATAGAGGCACTAACTTTATCCAAGTAATGTGCTCAGTATCTAATGTCGTGTAAATGTTCTTGTAAAGCTTATACATCTATATTTGCATTTTCAACATCAAAATATTAGTTATCAAAGATTATGTATGTTTGGTAATAGGGAGTTGATCCTAAGACCAAAGGGATGATTTACTCAAGGTAGTGCCTTGGATTATTGCTTTTGTACCTTGAAACAACATAGTCATAAGTATACGTCCACAAGCTAAGTCTTACAAGGGAGCCATAATGAATGCATAGGATATGATGAGTGGAGATAACCATTGATTTAGGAAGTTTACCCTAAGACTAAAAGACCAAAATGAAATGAACAACCTAAACACTAAAAGTCGATATAATGGATTGACTTCGAGTAAAGCCTTGAGTTGTATTTTTTTTATTTCATAATAACATAGTTAGAAGTCTATGTGCATGGTCAATGTCTTGTAATATGACCATAATGATTGTATGGACATATAGAGTGGGAACATTCACTAATACAAGATGATGATCCTATGATCGAGATAAATAATAAACAACCTTTCTTAAGTTATAAGTTTGGGTCAATGATAAGTAGCATCGAGGTGAACGATGTTAACCTTCATACATAAAAAACACCAAGTTGAATGCTTGTAACCTTCATAAATGTTATAATACCAGCCTCTTAGTACATATATGTTTATATATGCATATATGTATACACACACACGTATTAGTAATTAAATTTTAAAGATGAAAGATAATGACCTTTGGTATATGTGTATATGACATTTAGTGGTAATTTAACCAACTGTGGGAAAATGATATGTAACCCTAGGGAAAGAATGACATGTGTAGGCAGGGAACAAAACCACATTTAATTTATATATATATATATATATAGAAATAAGTTAGGTTGAAATATGATATTTAAGTGTATATAACCCAAAACCAAAAACCTATGATATAAAGAATTTACTTATATAAAAAAGGAGAATAATAGTAAGGAGAAAACCCATTCCACTCTACGATGTGGTCTCACCATGTATCGTATAACTATGAATTATTATGGGCAATATTATTCATACCAGACTTATTTTTAACTCAATTTTTTTTCAAAACTCTTGGGTACTCATTTGAGTAGTTTGAGGATTGAAGGTTTCAAGATTCAAGCTTTTTACGAATGGCTAAAGGAGATGATTACAAGAGATATAACGTTTTGCTATTCTATTTATTTATGTAAGCACTATGATGCAACTACAATTGCTTTTGTTGTAACATACCTATAACCATTTACGGTTATATCGTCATATACCAACCACATGTTATTATGTTTGTATAGAATGATTACTCTCTACGGTGGAACAGTGGGTAGTTTAATGTGAATTGAATGTTGAATGAAATTCATTAAGTACCATGCCTCATTTATAATATGTATGAAAAACGAATCTCATATTATCGCTTGAAAATAAGATTAACACTCTAGTGTTTATTTTCAGGTCTTAAAATGGAAGATGTTACATGTACTCTCAAAATATCATAGATATATACAAATATAAACACATACAATAGAAATAAAACCAAAAGAATATTTTTTTCAATACATATAAGATTTTTTATAAGAGTTAAGTACATAATCAAATTATATAATTACCACTAAAGCATACCATTAACTTTATCATATTCATATGTTCTTATCCATGTCATATTTTATGTAAAACACAATGTGTAGGTAACCTTCGGCCATGTTCCTTTCAATCACAGTCATTGCTATTCATGTTTTATTATTTATTTTGGATAGATATTTCACTCATACAAGGCATAGTCTAACACATTTTTATATCTCTTTTTATTTAATTTTTGGTATGCTCACAAGCTGGTTAAGTATACTAGTTTGGCTTTTGATGAATTTCTGCACCTTGGAGACATGTGAGATATATATTTGTGAAATTTCGAATTTTAGTATAGTATTATTGTATCTTGTGACAGTTTGTGTACATTTTTCTAAATCAAATATATGTGGTGGTTCGTTGTATATGTAGACATATTTGGAGTTGTATTATGTTTGGGCCATGTTTAACATATGATTCTATATGATATTTTGTATGTTTTCCTTCCATCCATGATTCATATTCTAGGTAGATCTATTTTATATTTATTGCTTCAAGTTTTGGGAAAATTCATGTGTCAATGCTTTATGCTAAGGTTATTTACATGCATCAAGAGTGAACTCGGTATTAACTTAAAGTACTTGATGTAGCGAAACACTTCATAACCACTCCATTCACTGCTTATGATTATCTTCCTCTTATAGGATAGGTATAAGAGGGCGTTGCATAGAATATACTTAATGGTTGGGCGACAATTTCCTCCGGAATTCGGCATTGGTGTCCTGTGACCATAATGTCACTCAAACTGGGCATTATTCTTGTGACTAAGGTCGGTTGGATCCATGCTCTACTGAAGTGACACATTGCGACTTGAGGAAGAATTTTAATTATCCAACCATACTTAGTCAGTCCTTCCATTTCTAGCCATCATGGCTCCAACATAACTCATTATGCAAGCTTCCATTTAAACACTTTTAGCCATAACTCATTTTATCAACAATCATCTTACAATTCCTATAGATACATGTATCAACACATGACAACTACATTATCACATTGTAACCCAATATCATTATAACCATATACAAGCAATCCATAAGATTAAATAATGTATTTTACTCATACGATGTCTCATGAATCAAATATGCATTTAATATTATTATGCATGCATAAATTCAATATATATAAGGAATTTATGATGCAAATCACTAGAAGTTTGTTTTCCATTTCTTTTGCAACATGATTTAAGCCTTTTTCCATCCTCTATAACAAAATCAAACCATTTCAAAGAAAATATGTACCAATCTGAGCCTTATATAAGCAAAAATACAATGCAATGAATTCTACTTTCTTTAGAGAGTACCACAACTACTGATCCTCGTCATGCCTACTTTTGTGCCACCTACTCCTATATAGAGCCCTCCTTTCCCTCCATCGTCGCCGCATGCACCTTATTTTGTGGATGGTTGGACCGCGTTATACACTTCTAGATTCAAGATAATTCCAACATTAGACATTGGACATATGTTCTAGCGATCGAGATCTCCAACATACATTGATTTGGGGTTGTTTCGATATGTGTTTAACCATGAATAGAATGAAAAAGGTGGTTTGTATACATTTTTCCTTATTGGATACTTTCACAAATGAGAACAAGATGGTTGTGGTGAAAAAGGGGACATATATAGTGGTCTTTTGCATATATTACTTTATATTTAATAAAGTTAAAAGCATGCCCTTAGGACAATTATGTAATTTATTATATAACTTAACTCTTATAAAAGAATCTTGTTAGAAATGAAGCATGCTTTTGGTTTTATTTCTTTTAAATATATTATTATATACATATATAAATAATGTTGATTAACATAGTAAAATTTTATAAATAGAAAATCCTTAGGAGAAGTATTTTATCGATTGCGGTTACAAATGTGCTCGTAACCATAAGTATTGAATTGATATATGCATATAAAAACCTACTCCTCAAATGTTCATAGTCAAGATTTATCGAGAAAAGGATATCGATATATCTGTTAAGACTAGCCTATGTAACGCCCTTCATACAATGGATGGTGAATTGTACAAAATCGTTGTGGAACGAAGAGGTTACATACTTTAGTGTTTGGAACAATCATAGAATGACTCGATGAGATTCTTCTATAGGTTAATACAACTAATTCAAAATAAATGATACCATAGTAGTGAGATATATCTTTGGACTTTAGGGTACTATCGATCTTAAGTAGTTGGACTATACTTTGATTATGGTTAAACACTTGGCATAATGACCTTGTTACAAACATAGTTGGGTATATGTTGAACTACTTAAAGTGAAGCCCTACCCAAGAGAGGATTCAGCTCCTTCATTGTAAAAGGTTAGTATCACCATAATTTGTAGTCAACTTAAAGTCAACATCTCTAGCCAGAGTAAATAAGTTAAGCGATAAAAGTTATCAGATTGAACCAAGGACTCTAAAGTGATCTACGCAATTAAATAAATATATTAGCAGAGTTTTTGACCTTAGACCAAACAATAAATATTAGAGTGATACAATGATGATAAAAAGAATACGTGTACAAAATGTCGTTACTAGGTGAGCTTAAAATAGATTGGAAATTTGATTTCTCATAAATGATGTCTAAGCATTGAACTTGTGTCAGATACCATACTTCAGCAAAGTCCGTATAGGATTCAATATTTAAGTTGTTTAAATGTTGACAAAGGATCAAGTTCACACTAGAAAGCCAACACAACTGCATTGTTGGTTATTTCTGAGTTCGACCAATGTAAAATTAATTTATAAATATTATAATTTAACAATAAAATAATACAAATGTTGAATTAAATTTGTATGGCATTTTAATTATCTATTTGAAGCCAAATATCAATAAAGGTGGAGTATAAAAATTATACGTCGATATAATTGAAGAGTGTAGTCTTAAATAAAATGATTAAATTGTAGATTCAACTCGAGTCAACGAGCACGTTGATCGCTGATGACTAGTCAATAGGGGCCTGCTATAGAAGAGCATGTAGGCATGGATGGGGACTTGGTCTTCAAATAGGCTTGGTCTCCTAGGGTTAAGCAAAATGAGGGAGACATTTGATATCCTGAGGTCTATAAATATGTAGTCTCCATCTCATTTTCAATACACTGAACCAAACCAATCAAAACCTCCATTAAACATTGGTGAAGCCAAGGGATGACGTTGCAACATATAGCTGTGGTATTCGACAACCGACAAGATCACATGAAGGAGGTAATTTATTATATATATATATTTATATTCATATGTATGCATACTACTCCCTAAGTATATTTCGACCATGTATGATAAAAACTCAATTTTTTTTTAAAATGAATATAAAAAGAAAAACTTTTATATATATTATATATGTATATATAATAAGTATTATTTTAATATATGTTAATACTGCTACATTAAGCATGTCCGTTGGAGATGGGCAAAGAAAACTAGAAGCAAATTTATTTATTATGAAATAATGGTTACATATGTCTTTGGTCATACTTTTGTAGCTTAAATCATTATCTATTTCCTTAATGAGTGTATTTAAATTATTTATTGTTAAGAAAAAAACTATAAAGAGGGAAATCAAATGTAAGCATTTCAATAGGTTTCAATTTTTTTGATGATTACAGAAATCGTCCTTATTAATTATTGACTTTTCATAAATTACGAAAGTTACAAAGAAGATAGAAAATGTAACGAATTTGGAAAGGAAGTGAGATGTTGTGACGACCCGGATTTTTCAATGTTTAATTCGGAGTATTTAAAGGGTTTTAAATATTGAAATTGAATTGTAAATTGGTTTTGATTATGGAAAACTTGGACTTATTTATTCAGAATGTAAATACAGCAATTTGTTGAAGAATATAATTATTTAATTCAATAATCGAATGCTGGGTAAACTATTTAATCTTGAATTTTAAGCTTGTTAAAAATAATTTAAAAGCTTGGGAAATTAATATTAATAACACTGAAGGCAATAAAAGTGTTAAAATTGAATTTAACAGTGGTTTGTTCAGTTTTGAAAATATATCGTTTAAATTGATATTTAAAAATAGCCTTTCGAGGCACAGTCGCGGAATTTGATGAAACCAGTTCCATTGGATCCGTAATAGTGTATTATTATCGGATATCAATTTTCGTAGTGATTGGAGTGGTTATGTGAGTGTACGATATATAAACGCGCTGAAATTTATAACGAAATTTAATATAACAACTGGGTTCAAAAAGTTATCTTCTCCATACGATCGAATTAGGACTCGAAACCTTTTCCATTGCGTGCGGAATAGAGGCATAACCTTATAAACGCCTGGCGGCATGCCTCGATAGGAAGTCAAGATTTTAGGCTGCGAATTTAAGACAATTTAAATTCAATTTTAATTAATATACGGTTGACTGGTCAAATATGCCATCAGCTGCCTTTCTTTCAAATCAAAACTTTATCCCTTCACTTCAGAACACCATAGCTGACCTTCTCTGTAGCAAGCTACCCTGGCAACCCAATCATGTCTCCCATTTTCTTTTAAGAGAACGCTACCCTTATCTTCCATCTCACACTTCTCGTTCCTTTTAAAAAAATGGCCGCCGCTGTATCGTTCGAATGGAATTCGATAACAAAATCATAGTGTCGAGCTCTTTCTCCCTCTCTTCAACGGATTCATGGTCTCAGTTCTGTTCGCGAAATTCCCTTTCTCTTCTCTTCAAATCGAATACGAAAAAAAATCGCGTGTTCATCTTCGAATCCAGATCGATTTCGACAACGACAGGGAAGCGCGGTTACTCGGGGTAGGCGCGACGTTGTTGGGAAGCGCGTGGGCACACGCGTACTAGGGCATTCTCGATTTTGGGCTTGGATATCGGTCGGACTTCGAGCTCGATGGAGTGGGTGGCTTAGACGAAGTATCGCTAAATAGTAAGGTCCTATTCTTTTTATTATTATTATTTCCTGTTAATATATATATATATATATATGTTTACAGTAAAGCTGATTGCTGTGGAACAGAAAACAAAGTTTAAAATAAAAATATATATATATAAATACATACATATGTATGGGAAAACATGAATTATTTTTATATAGTTAAAGTTTAGGAAAAGAGAATTTTATAATGCTGTAAAGTTTATATATAAATCTGATGTTCATGAAATCTGTTTAAGTTATTTTTAAAATGTATATAGTTTATTTTAGTATATGTAGATATAAAGAAAAAGGAAATGTACATATATACATATTCTCACTTAAGGGTTAAATTTTAAAATAATGAAGATTTATTTGTATAATAGAATCTAAAAATTTATTTTAGTTAGTAAAGGATATTTTAAAGGAAAAGTTGGTTTAAACTAGATTATTTGTTAAATTAAATTTATCAACGGGAAATTTATTTATTCGATTAGTATATTAATAAATCATATAATGTTTTACAAGGTCTAAATCATAGTGAAATCAAATAGAGATCGAAGTGGATTGCAAAACAATAATCAAAGGTGAGTTAATATCACTCATCTGGATTATTATTTAAATTTAAATGGTTAAATTTAAATATTTGGTTGAATGATTGAATTGATTGGATGTGATATATTATATAGTAGTATATAGTATATAGTATATATTGGAGTGATTGATATTCCCGCATTATATAGCGGATGAGACCCTATGCACCACATAATAACGGATGATATTTTATAATCCCATATACCGCGATATTCCACCTCGAAGTGGAATTGGTATTGTGCTAACGTCTGTGGATGCAGGGAAATAGGTTGGAGGGATCCAACTGGATTCCTCAAGATTATTTAGAATGTTTAATATTCTGTGTTATGAATATTTGATATTCTGTGATGAATTATATTGATCATATTGGGAATTGGAATTTATTGATTACTCTGGCTTGGTTATATATATGTATTGGAATATGAGAATTGAAATATATATATATATATGAAGTTTGGATTTTTAAAGTAAAGAAAAGGGAAACTTTCAAATAAAATAATTATAAGGAATTTGGATAATTTAAAATGATTTGGAAGAATAAAAGTCGATTTTTAAATTTGTAACAAATAAATCCAAAGTATGGGAAAGAGATATTTTGAATAAATAAATTCAAGTGATAATATTTATAGGGAGTAAAGAATTTATTTTAAAATTCAAGGTTTAAATTTATTTAAAAGGGATAAGAAAGGAATTTGGGAATCTGAAATTGGTATTCTCAGTTAAAAAGGATTTTTAAATCATAATAAGAAATAAAATCCGAAGTTAATGGATTTTGAAATAAATGGAGAAAGTAAGGAAATTTATTTCAAAATGAATAAATTGGAAATCAATTTGGAAATTGATTTAAGTGTTTTAAACCCTGGATTTTTAAAAGGGAATTGAGATTTTGAAACTTATAAACTGAGTTTATAAAGTGAAATAAAATAACAGTGGATATTTGGAATCATAAATTCAAGGTGGGAATTTATAAAGGAATGTGAATTTGTTTTAAAATAAATAGAGGTTTATTTTAAAAAGAGTGTGGAAGAAAAGAGAATTTTCCTGAAAAGCCAAGATGTTTTCAAAACAGACTTTTAAATAAAAGTTTGTTTAAAGGAATGTTTTTAAGAAATTATTATTTAAGTTGTTTAAATTTATTATTTTTAAAGTTGTTTAAATTTTAAAGGTAAACATTTATTTAAATATATTATAACAGTAATTAATTAAAATGTTTAACTAGTATTATGATTTTAAAGATAATTATTAATATTTATATTTTATAAGATAGTCTTACCTTAAAGATAGTTGGGTTAAAGTTTTATTTGAAAACTTTTATTGAATTTCGTAACCCTTATTTTAGATTTAGTATGACCTAACTTTTATTTTAAAAGAAAAATAGTTTATGTTTTATAAAGCAGTTTTATTTGAAATATTGTAAAAGTATATATATATATATATATTTTCAATAAAGTATTTAAGTAGTTTTAATTTAAATGTTTTAAAGTATATTTTATAATAAAGTGATTTTAAATTATTTTAAAATCTAAAGTATTTGTACTTGGTGATTTCAGTGGAAATAGAAAATATTTGGGAAATTTATTCCGTGAGAGGAAGATGGTTTGAAAACTGTTTTCAAAGGATTGAAAATGGAAATATATCTTGAGAAGATATTTTGAGGTTAATAAATAATTTGGAAGAAATTATTTATGTTTGTTGGATGTTTTGTGGATGTTAATTGATAGTTAAATAACCGACTATCAATATTGGCTAATGCGCTGATCGTTTCGAAGAGACCAGGATCGGGATTAATTTCTCGAAAACCACTTCGATCCGGTTTGTACGTTTCCGTGGGAAGCGAGTTTGGAATCGAAGATGTAGTAGTGAAGTGCAAGGGTTAGTCGCTACTAATCCTGAGGGTGATTCAAAAATGGATGTAGTAGGAGTAGTGCCTTCGGTTCCGTTCGAACCCGAAATGGACTTGTATGGATGAATGCTTTCGGAACTTCGTCAGGTGGACGGTGGGCATTCTAAGAGATATGTTCTAAAAAGGTAACGCTTAGCCTCAAGCCTCATCAACCAGGAATGACTGAATATCAGGGGTTATGCAGCAAGGCTATGTGGGTCGCGCCCATTAGGGTGAGGTCATCCCTGTCTAGATGTCCCTTTTTATTTCGGCTTAGTGGGCGGTTGCTGATCCTAACCACGGGGTGATCTTACTCGGGATTATCCAGTAAGGGGTAGTCCCGGTCTTGTGTTGCAGGGGATTGGGAGTGATCCTCGGTACACTGATCTAGACCAGGTACTGTGACAGGTGGTACCCCAGTGCCTAGTCATTAGTTGGAAATCCATTCTCCCTACGTGCCTTTATGGTTTTGTTTGTATACCTATTAGCTGGAATTTAATAGATGTAACAATTTTGGCTATTTGAATAAGTATTTGTATATAGACACTATTATAATATCAGACGGATTTGATAAAAAGTGTTTTGGCTATCGTAAGGTAAAAACCCGACATGTTTATTTGTTGCGCGGTCTTACAAGATGCTTTTGATTTCAAAGGGTTTGGAAAACTTTAATAATCCAATTGAGTGTGTTTTCTCACGCTGGTTTTCTAGACTGACTCGGGTGTTATTTTATTATAATGCTCGGGTCGGACCGAGTATTATAGATTACAGGAAAGGATGTTGTGAGCTCAGGAGACGAGCTGGATGGCGATACGTGCTTCCGTACTTGTTTAAATATTCCGCTGTGTTGACTAACTGTGTATTCAGTTTTGTGAGGACATGTTATGATTACTGTCCAGTTGTGTGTTATGTGTACTCTGATGATGTAATATATAAACAGATTTGCTTTTGTGTAAATCAGTTATTATCCATTATATTTTATTCCACTGCGATGGTTAGATTCTGTTGTTGTTGTTTTCTCTTCTTCTACCTTCTTCTTCTTTAACCCTAACGGTTTGTTTTTCCGGCATTCGATTGTTCGGCATTCGATACAGTGGACGTATTGATGTCAATTTTGGGCGTCGAAAAATCGGGTCGTTTCACTTGGTATCAGAGCTGAAGGTTAAGCGAGAACCTTGGCTCTGGTGGGAATTACTCATTGGAATAGAGTCCATAGTACTCTAGAATGAGTTTGAGTGTATTAATAGATATGAGCGCGTATTTGTTAGTGAATATAAAATTTGTTTTTATATTGTGTTGATTTATCGGTTGAGTGTTTATGGATTCTGGTCGATATGTGGGACGCCATGTTATCGATAGGGGTTTCTAAACTCTTAAACAATATAAACCGACACAGTATTGTTTTAAAATAGGGTAAATGAAATAATTTTACCCAAATTATTTTTGTATATGAAAGGAATAATTTTCGTAAATTATTATAGTTATATATGGTTGCTTGGTTGTTAGGAAGTGATAATATTGGATTATTATCATTGTTGTGTAAAATTGAATAAGAAATTGAAATCATAACTAAAAGGATAAGAAATAAATTCATATACCAATGAGATTTGTAAATGTAAACTATAAATGTGAATTATAAACAGGATTCATAACTTGAACTTCCAGAGAAATATTTGAATAAGGATTGGAAGGTTTTGAAGTTTGAAAATTTAGGGAATTTAAATTTCTTTTGGGTTTGAAAATGGTTTTCAAATGCATTAGAGAAATAATGATAATAGTATTTGAGAAATATTTTGAGTTGAATTTGAAATCTAGAGAGATTTGAAATTAAAAATATTTGAAATTGTTTTAAAAGAGATAAAAGCATTTAACTCTCTTTCGGTCGTTGGAAAATAACCGCGGTGATGACTACAGCATCATCGATATTCATTTTTGAGTTTCCAGGAGAGGAATTGCGGCCAAATTGTTTTAAATTGGAATTGTTTGCAAAACTGGGTTTGGTTTTGAAATTCAAAGAGATAATTGAATTTACCAAAGAATAGTATGAGGTTAGATTTAACTGGAGTTAAGTTAAATAAGATTGAACGCAAGAAAAATAAAGTGAAGTGATTTCTGAAGGTAAAAATCAAATGTTGGATTAAAAGTGGGAAATGAACTAATTTGAATAAAATAGTTAAGTGAATATGTTAATGGAATTTTGATTGGTTGGATAAAAATTGAATTATGAGTTAAAAATGGATTTTGAAGTTAAACTTGAGTTTTAAATAAAATTCAACTTGGAAGTGTTAAGTGAATTGAATATGATTGAAATATGGTGAAAGGGAATGAAGTTGGATTAAAACAGAAATGGTTTGAATTGCAAATAAATTCAGGAGAGTGGAAATAAAATTGAAATAGACTTGTTATTAATAACATAAGATCGGTAATGAATTGAGAATGTGAAATAAAGCTTTAAATGGATTGAATGGATATACTAACTGAATTTAATAGAATGAAATTAAATTTAAAATGAGAATGGACTTAAGTTGTTAACTTAAGTAAAGTATGAAATGGCCGTTGTTGATATTTATGAAAGGGTTTTGAATGAAACTTGTTGGGTTAATGAAATGAAATGCAAGTTGAATACCAATTTGAAGTGACAAATGTTTGGTTTGTAAATAAATTGTGGAATGAGTATTTGATGAAATCAATATGGAATTTTCTAAGATGAATAAAATTGATTTTGGAATCAATTGAAAGGTATGTGAGTTCATTTTGTTTAAAAATGAATAGAATGTAGGAAAGTGAGTTGTAAATCCCTTATATTGAATGAAAATGATGTGTGATTTAGTTGTAAGCAACTAAATTTGTGTCGAAACCTTATAAATTGTGTATGGAAAGTGTTTAGTGCTTATTGCTTATGTTATGCATGTGTTTAGCTATTGAAAATAAGTGAAATGTTAATAAACTTTATATATTTGTCACTTACATGTTTAAATTGAGTGAGTACAGGTTTTTGGAAGCCGTTTGGCTGGTTTTGATCGTGCAAAATGCTAAATAAAGGTACGCCTACGTAATAAAAAGTTAGGAAATATGAACTGTTGTTGTTTTTTTTTGATTTTCCGACCATGTGAGTCGATGTATATATATTTATATCTCTTGTCAAATTGCAAAAGCTTCTCCGTACAAAGGGACTCTGCCAAAATTTTCTGAAAATTTTGGGAGTTAGAATTTTTTTTAAAATTTTCACTAACGGTAAATGATTTAAAATTGGTAAGCAAAGAGAATTGAAACTGAATATTGAAATCTAATTTAAAATTGTGTATGTAAAGTAAGGTGAAATCGAAGAAATTGTTCGAAGAAACTAAAGGAAGAAAAGTTTGCAAATAAACTTTTATTTGAGATTTTAAATAAATTAGTAAGTGAAAGAAATGGTTAATTAAATATGGGTTGAGATAAGGTGAACAAAATTCAATATTCAGAGTTTGAAGATGAATTAAGTTCAAGTAGAATTGAAAATGAAAATTTGGATTAAAGATGGAAATAAAAGTATTGAAGTTTGAAAATAATTAATAAAGTGAATCAAATTGATTTTATATGGAATTGGAACTCAATTTGAGTATAACCTACAGTAGTGAAGTACTAAAAATAAATATAAGAAATATTTTTATTGAACTTAAGAAATAAAGAATGAAGTTCTTAAGTAAATTTGGTATTGGAAATATACTAAGTAATTTTGTAATGGAGATTAAGTAAAGTTGTGAAAGGGGATAATTATGGATAAGTGGATATGAATCAAAATAAATGTGAATAAAAGGAAATTGATATAGTTAATAATCGATAGATATAAATACGTAAGATGTACGTATATTATTTTATTCGCATAGCAATTTGATCCAGATTCGAGCACAGAATTTCGAGATAGTTATATCGATCCGAGTTGGGATTTTTCACTCGATTTTCGACGGCGAACCCTGGATATGGATTTTGATTGATTCTGGAAATTCTCTATCATAGTTTGTGGCTATGCAAGGAGAATGACGATTTCTGATCAGAAACCAGATCTGAGTCCGCACTAGGATGTCGGGTGGACGATACTAGTTCGGAAGTGAAATTGTGTGATCGATTGAGCGATCGGATTTGATATTGCGTACGGATGATATATGTACATCGTACGGGCTTGAATGAAATAGATATTGAAACTATTGTGAATTAATGAATAAAATGATTTTGAATGTTGTGATTGGATATTATTGCTAAGTAGAATATAGGAATTTAAAAGCAAAAAGGAAATTGGGATTTTTGATTTCAAAAGATAAATTTTAATGGCCCGACAAAAGGTATGTGGTTAAATTTCTGTATGAAATTTGATGTTTTTCTTGTCTAGCCACTTGGCCTTTTGTTTTCTTTGAAATCTGGGGGCCCGTAAAGGCATTTTGTAGTTGTACCGAGCTAGCTGCGCAAAGGAGACGTTGGCAAAATTTTCTGAAAATTTTGGGAGTTAGAAAATTTTTGAGAATTTTTGGGAAATTTTTGGTAACGAAAGGTTGATTTTCAAAATGTAATGAAAATGTAGAAACTGAACCAGAAGAGGAAAACAAATTGTTTTGGGTGGAAGTTAAAGGATTAGAAAAGTGAATATCAATTTTTCACTAAGTGGATTTTAATAAGTTAATTGGGTTTTGGGTGTTCTTTCTGCCTTAGAAATTTCGGGGACGAAATTCTTTTAAGGGGGGAGGAATGTGACGACCCGGATTTTTCAATGTTTAATTCGGAATATTTAAAGGGTTTTAAATATTGAAATTGAATTGTAAATTGGTTTTGAATATGGAAAACTTGGATTTATTTATTCAGAATGTAAATACAGCAATTTGTTGAAGAATATAATTATTTAAGTCAATAATCGAATGCTGGGTAAAATATTTAATCTTGAATTTTAAGCTTGTTAAAAATAATTTAAAAGCTTGGGAAATTTATATTAATAACACTGAAGACAATAAAAGTGTTAAAATTGAATTTAACTGTGGTTTGTTCAGTTTTGAAAATATATCGTTTAAATTGATATTTAAAAATAGCCTTCCAAGGCACAGTCTCGGAATTTGACGAAACTAGTTCCATTGGATCCGTAATAGTGTATTATTATCAGATTTCAATTTTCGTAGTGATTGGAGTGGTTGTGTGAGCGTACGATATATAAACGCGCTGAAATTTATATCGAAATTTAATATAACAACTGGGTTCAAAAAGTTATCTTCTCCATACGATCGAATTATGACTCGAAACCTTTTCCATTGCGTTCGGAATAGAGGCATAACCTTATAAACGCCTGGCGGCACGCCTCGATATGAAGTCAAGATTTTAGGCTGCGAATTCAAGACAATTTAAATTTAAATTTTAATTAATATACGGTTGACTGGTCAACTATGCCATCAGCTGCCTTTCTTTCAAATCAAAACTTTATCCCTTCACTTCAGAACACCATAGCCGACCTTCTCTGTAGCAAGCCACCCTGGCAACCCAATCATGTCTCCCATTTTCTTTTAAGAGCACGCTACCCTTATCTTCCATCTCACACTTCTCGTTCCTTTTAAAAAAATGGTCGTCGCTGTATCGTTCGAATGGAATTCGATAACAAAATCATAGTGTCGAGCTCTTTCTCCCTCTCTTCAATGGATTCATGGTCTCATTTCTGTTCATGAAAATCCCCTTTCTCTTCTCTTCAAATCGAATACAAAAAAAAAATCCCGTGTTCCTCTTCGAATCCATATCGATTTCGACAACGACAGGGGAAGCGCGGTTACTCAGGGTAGGTGCGACGTTGTTGGGAAGCACGTGGGCACACGCGTACTAGGGCATTCGCGATTTTGGGCTTGGATATCGGTCGGACTTCGAGCTCGATGGAGTGGGTGGCTCCGACGAAGTATCGCTGAATAGTAAGGTCTTTTTTTTTATTATTTCCTGTTAATATATATATATATATATATATATATGTTTACAGTAAAGCTGATTGCTGTGGAACAGAAAACAAAGTTTAAAATAAAAATATATATATATATAAATACATACATATGTATGGGAAAACAAGAATTATTTTTATATAGTTAAAGTTTAGGAAAAGAGAATTTTATAATGCTGTAAAGTTTATATATAAATCTGATATTCATGAAATCTATTTAAGTTATTTTTAAAATGTATATAGTTTATTTTAGTATATGTAGATATAAAGAAAAAGGAAATGTACATATATACATATTCTCACTTAAGGGTTAAATTTTAAAATAATGAAGATTTATTTGTATAATAGAAACTTAAAATTTATTTTAGTTAGTAAAGGATATTTTAAAGGAAAAGTTGGTTTAAACTAGATTATTTGTTAAATTAAATTTATCAACGGGAAATTTATTTATTCAATTAGTATATTAATAAATCATATATTGTTTTACAAGGTCTAAATCATGGTGAAATCAAATCGAGATCGAAGTGGATTGCAAAACAATAATCAAAGGTGAGTTAATCTCACTCATCTGGATTGTTATTTAAATTTAAATGGTTAAATTTAAATATTTGGTCGAATGATTGAATTGATTGGATGTGATATATTATATCGTAGTATATAGTATATATTGGAGTGATTGATATTCCCGCATTATATAGCGGATGAGACCCTATGCGCCGCATAATAGCGGATGATATTTTATAATCCCATATACCGCGATATTCCACCTCGAAGTGGAATTGGTATTGTGCTAACGTCTGTGGATGCAGGGAAACATGTTGGAGGGATCCAACTGGATTCCTCAAAATTATTTAGATTTTTTAATATTCTGTGTTATGAATATTTGATATTCTGTGATGAATTATATTGATCATATTGGGAATTGGAATTTATTGATTACTCTGGCTTGGTTATATATATGTATTGGAATATGAGAATTGAAATATATATATATATGAAGTTTGGATTTTTAAAGTAAAGAAAAGGGAAACTTTCAAATAAAATAATTATAAGGAATTTGGATAATTTAAAATGATTTGGAAGAATAAAAGTCGATTTTTAAATTTGTAACAAATAAATCCAAAGTATGGGAAAGAGATATTTTGAATAAATAAATTCAAGTGATAATATTTATAGGGAGTAAAGAATTTATTTTAAAATTCAAGGTTTAAATTTATTTAAAAGGGATAAGAAAGGAATTTGGGAATCTGAAATTGGTATTCTCAGTTAAAAAGGATTTTTAAATCATAATAAGAAATAAAATCCGAGGTTAATGGATTTTGAAATAAATGAAGAAAGTAAGGAAATTTATTTCAAAATGAATAAATTGGAAATCAATTTGGAAATTGATTTAAGTGTTTTAAACCCTGGATTTTTAAAAGGGAATTGAGATTTTGAAACTTATAAACTGAGTTTATAAAGTGAAATAAAATATCAGTGGATATTTGGAATCATAAATTCAAGGTGGGAATTTATAAAGGAATGTGAATTTGTTTTAAAATAAATAGAGGTTTATTTTAAAAAGAGTGTGGAAGAAAAGAGAATTTTCCTAAAAAGCCAAGATGTTTTCAAAAAGGACTTTTATATAAAAGTTTGAAAGTTTTAAAGTTTGTTTAAAGGAACGTTTTTAAGAAATTATTATTTAAGTTGTTTAAATTTATTATTTTTGAAGTTGTTTAAATTTTAAAGGTAAACATTTATTTAAAGAAATTATAATAGTAATTAATTAAAATGTTTAACTAGTATTATGATTTTAAAGATAATTATTAATATTTATATTTTATAAGATAGTCTTACCTTAAAGATAGTTGGGTTAAAGTTTTATTTGAAAACTTGTATTGAATTTCGTAACCCTTATTTTAGATTTAGTATGACCTAACTTTTATTTTAAAAGAAAAATAGTTTATGTTTTATAAAGCAGTTTTATTTGAAATATTGTAAAAGTATATATGTATATATATATATTCAATAAAGTATTTAAGTAGTTTTAATTTAAATGTTTTAAAGTATATTTTATAATAAAGTGATTTTAAATTATTTTAAATCTAAAGTATTTGTACTTGGTGATTTCAGTGGAAATAGAAAATATTTGGGAAATTTATTCCGTGAGAGGAAGATGGTTTGAAAACTGTTTTCAAAGGATTGAAAATGGAAATATATCTTGAGAAGATATTTTGAGGTTAATAAATAATTTGGGAGAAATTATTTATGTTTGTTGGATGTTTTGTGGATGTTAATTGATAGTTAAATAACCGACTATCAATATTGGCCAATGCGCTGATCGTTTCGAAGAGATCGGGATCAGGATTAATTTCTCGAAAACCACTTCGATCTGGTTTGTACGTTTCCGTAGGAAGCGAGTTTGGAATCGAAGATGGAGCAGTGAAGTGCAAGGGCTAGTCGCCACTAATCCTGAGGGTGATTCCAAAATGGATGTAGTAGGAGTAGTGCCTTCGGTTCCGTTCGAACCCGGAATGGACTTGTATGGATGAATGCTTTCGGAACATCGTCAGGTGGACGGTGGGCATTCTAAGAGATATGTTCTAAAAAGGTAACGCTTAGCCTCGAGCCTCATCAACCAGAATGACTGAAAATCAGGGGTTATGCAGCTAGGCTATGTGGGTCGCGCCCATTAGGGTGCCTGTCTAGATGTCCCTTTTTATTTCGGCTTTGTGGGCGGTTGTTGATCCCAACCGCAGGGTGATCTTGCTCGGGATTATCCAGTAAGGGGTAGTCCCGGTCTTGTGTTGCAGGAGATTGGGAGTGATCCTCGGTACGCTGATCTGGACTAGGTACTGTGACATGTGGTACCCCAGTGCCTAGTCATTAGTTGGAAATCCATTCTCCCTACGTGCCTTTATGGTTTTGTTTGTATACCTATTAGCTGGAATTTAATAGATGTAACAATTTCGGCTATTTGAATAAGTATTTGTATATAGACACTATTATAATATCAGACGGATTTGATAAAAAGTGTTTTGGCTATCGTAAGGTAAAAACCCGACATGTTTATTTGTGGCGCGGTCTTACGAGATGCTTTTGATTTCAAAGGGTTTGGAAAACTTTAATAATCCAATTGAGTGTGTTTTCTCACGCTGGTTTTCCAGACTGGCTCGGGTGTTATTTTATTGTAATGCTCGGGTCAGACCGAGTATTATAGATTACAGGAAAGGATGCTGTGAGCTCAGGAGACGAGCTGGATGGCGATACATGCTTCCGTACTTGTTTAAATATTCCGTTGTGTTGACTAACTGTGTATTCGGTTTTGTGAGGACATGTTATGATTACTGTCCAGTTGTGTGTTATGTGTACTCTGATGATGTAATATATAAACATATTTGCTTTTGTGTAAAGATCAGTTATTATCCATTATATTTTATTCCGCTGCGATGGTTAGATTATGTTGTTGTTGTTTTCTCTTCTTCAACCTTCTTCTTCTTTAACCCTAACGGTTCGGTTTTCCGGCATTCGATTGTTTGGCATTCGATACAGTGGACGTATTGATGTCGATTTTCGGGCGTTGAAAAATCGGGTCGTTTCAGATGTGTTGATATAGTGGAATATATGTTGTGGGATTGTGTAAATTAAAAAATACCCTAATTTTTTTAATAATTAAGGTTTAAAGATGCAAGGGTAATTTTGTAATATCAAGGGCTTCAATTTGATGTATTACAAAATACATAGACGTATATTTATAGTTTTATATTTAGATCTAAAAATTTCATATGTTAATATATACATTTTTTTAAATCTAAATAATTATTAATACATGGGTTAATAATAATAATAAATTATATTTGCTTTCTCTGGTTACTCCCAGTTTTTTTAGTTTGTGTGTAAATATACACATGCACATATGTATAAATTTCCATGCAGATATTTATAAATAAATAAATAAAAACGTCTCTTTGAAGTTCTCGGTTTCTAACAATTTTTATATTATTTTATTTAATTGGTCAAACTAGTTTAAAATTTAAAACTTTGAAAGTGTCAAAATAAATAAGTTCATATTTAAAAAAAAACAAAGCATATAATTTTATTCTTGCAGAAGCTACGAAAGAGTGTGTGTTTATATATATTTACTTTGAAAAGATGAAACCTATTTAAATTTGAATTTTAAAATTGTTAAATATTTTATATAATCTAAATATTAATTAATGAAATATTTTAACATATATATATATATATATATGTATGTATGTATATGTATATATAGATATATGTTTAAATTATAACATTTTTAGTTATAACAATCACAACTAGAATACTTTAAAATGGGGACGAAGCATGGAGTCGGCCGTAGTCGGCTCCGTCTCCTTTTTGGAGTCGGCTGGGGACGACATAATATTTTATTGAACTTTGCGTAGGCTGGAGTCAGCCTGTAATGGATAGAGACGGCTAGCGTTGGCTATTTAATTATTTTCTCAATCTACTTCTTATATACACCGATTTCATTTGAAAAAATGAAAAACAGTTTTAAAATGGCCAAAAAAATAAATTGACATGTATGATTATTAATATTCACCCAAGATGGGTCGTGATAGGTTAGATTGGTATTTTCGATGATATATGTTCGTGTAATTCGAAAAGTTATCGTTGTTGAAAATCTAACACGCACGACCAATCGATGCAACTTTTAGTCGATCCGCTATACAAATTCGATAAAGGTGGTTATATGTAACATTTTAAAGAATTAAAATAATTTTTTAAACCGTTGGGTAATCAATTATGAATTTTTAAGTGTATTTGGTATAATAAAATTATATAAAATAAATTATGCGGCGTAAAAATAAATTATTTGGATCTTATGTCGATCTAAGGTATTTTGGAGATGTTTCCAGAATATGGTTAAAAAATACACGAATCTGGGGTGTCGATCTTGAATTTCAAATTTATGGCCATTCGTAGACTTTCGGACAAAAAACCCTTCGTTCGAAGGCCGAACGACCTTCAAACGAGACCAAATTTGAACCAGTGATGCTTTGTAGTGTTTTAATCGAATCCGTACGGATGGATTCGCAAAAAAATCATCGCCTACAAAATTATCCAAGAAATATGTCATTGTCTAGGAGTTAGCTATAACACTTATAATATAAGTGTTATAGCTAACTCCTACAAAATGACATATTTCTAGGATAATTTTATTTTCGATGATTTTTTTGTGAATCCAACCGTACGGATTCGATTAAAACACTACAAAGCATCACTGGTTAAAACTTGGTCTCGTTTGAAGGTCGTTCGGCCGTCGAACGAAGGTTTTTTGTTCGAAAGTCCACGAACGGTCATAAATTTGAAATTCAAGATCGACACCCCAGATTCGTTTATTTTTAAACCTTATTCTGAAAACATATCCAAAATACCTTAGATCGACATAGCACACAAAGAATTTAATTTTACGCCGCATAATTTATTTTATATAATTTTATTATACCAAATACATTTAAAAATTCATAATTGATTAACCAACGGTTTAAAAAATTATTTTAATTCTTTAAAATGTTACATATAACCACCTTTATCGAATTTGTATAGCGGATCGACTAAAAGTTGCATCGATTGGTCGTGCGAGTTAGAATTTCAACAACGAAAATTTTCGAATTAGACGAACATATATCATCGAAAATACCAATTTAACCTATCAGGACCCGTCATTGGGTTAATAATAATAATAATAAATTTCAATTTTATTTTATTTTATAATGTAGTAGTGTTTTTTATTTTTTTAAACGAAATAGGTGTAAAAAAAGAATTTAAAAAAAATATACGGCCGATGCTAGTCGACGCCCTTCGGGCCGATGCAGGCTGACGCCAACCGACGTCATGTCGCGTATACAGGTTTCAGCCGAACCCTTCTTCCTCACTTTCTTTGCTCCCCTAAAAAAACGATTTTTTCTCTTCCCCATCACCGATTCCGACCCTCTCCAGCCGTCACCCTCCGTCGTTGTCGCCGTAGAAGCCTAGAACTCGCCGGAACTCACTGGAATCTCTTCTTCTTCTTGAATTTGGTAATTTTCTAAACTCTAATTTCGAATTAAATTGTTTAATGAGGTTTAAATGTACATTATTGTGATGATAATTGGGTGTAGGCATTGCTAATTTAGTGTATAAGGAAAAATGTTCAACCATCTTCTCGACCGTACCTGCATGTATGAAAGTCGAACAGGAACGAAAGGTTCAACGAAAAAACATTTTAAGGATGGTGTACTTGAATTTGTTAAATTCGCTAAAGCTAATAATGAAGATAATTTGAAAGTGTGAATTGGGAAATATTAGGGTGTAGGTATTTAGAATTTGAAAGCGTGAATTGGGAATTAGGAATTTGAAAGTGTGAAAGTGTGAATTTGAAAGTGTGAAAGTGTGAATTGGGAATAATTTGGTGTAGGTATTTTAGTCTATCTCTAGTTAATATAAATAATTTAAACGAAAATAAGACAACAACAAAGCCTTTAGTCCCAAAAGGCTTTGGTAGATTAGAAAATACGATAATAATCACATAAAACTTCAGATGCAAAGTCTATATGCGTATAGGAATAGAAAAAAAATTCTGTCGAAATTTCTAATATATATGTTTTTAAATTAGGAAAAATGTTCAACTATCTTCTCGACCGTACCTGGATGTATGAAAGTCGAACAGGAACGAAAGGTTCAACGAAAAAACATTTTTAAGGATGGTGTACATGAATTTGTTAAATTCGCTAAAGCTAATAATGAAGAAGGCGGCACACAAATTCGTTGTCAGTGTCGTAAATGTCGACATTTGCATTATTGGGAACCAGATTTAGTTATTGTACATTTGTGTAAATCCGGTTTTGTGCCAAACTATTATTTCTGGGATCGTCATGGAGAAAAAATTGGTGCATCTAATTCTATAGTGCCCGAGGTTGAGGTGAATAACAATAATGTTACGACGAATCCAATAGTAGATATGGTGGAAGATGCAGCACGGTCAATGTTCCCTACTGTTCAAGTTAATGATGTAAATGTCGAAGAAGAACCGATCGAGGGGGTGAAAAGAATTTATGATTTACTGGATTCTGCGAAAAGACCATTGTGGGAAGGTTGTAGTAGCGGAACAGAATTGTCAATTAATGTCGAATACATTTCTATGAAATCAAAATTCAATTTTACAGTAGCTGGATTTACAGCAGTTGTACAACCTGCAAAACGACATATGCCACCCAATAATCTGATTTGCGATAGTCATTATAAAGTGAAAAAACTAATGTCTACTTTCGGTTTGCCCTACCAGAAGATAGATACATGTATAAAAGGTTGTATGTTGTATTGGAAAGATGACATTAATCTTAAGAAATGCAGACTATGTAATAAGGAAAGATACAAACCAAGAAAAAAAAGGAAAGGAAGTTCCATACAAGTGAATGCATTATTTACCCATCACTCCCATACTTCAAAGGTTATATGCGCCGTCTGCGACAGCATCACATATGAGATGGCACAGTGTGAGAACGTAGGAAGAGGGGACTTTGATACATCCATCGGACGGAGAAGCATGGAAACATTTCGATAAGACTTATCCAGCGTTTGCCGCAGAGAGTCGTAATGTGAGACTTGGTTTATGTACAGATGGATTTTCACCATTCTCTCAATTTGGTAGTAAATATTCGTCTTGGCCTATTATCGTTACACCTTATAATTTACCTTCGTGGATGTGTATGAAAACTCCATATATGTTTCTTACGATTGTCGTCCCTGGTCCTGATGATCCGACACAAGGAATCGATGTTTATCTACAGCCATTGATTGAAGAGTTGAAAACATTATGGTATGAAGGGGTGGATACATACGACGTGTTGAAAAAAAAGAATTTTCGTATGTTTGCATCTTTGTTATGGACTATTGGTGATTTTCCAGCTTACGCAAAGCTTTCAGGCTGGAGTACGATCGGTCGTCTGGCTTGTCCTTACTGCATGGAAGATACACGGGCATTTTCATTACCGTATGGAAGGAAAATTTCATGGTTTGATTGTCATCGATGTTTTCTCCATGTTAATTATACTTTTAGAAGAGATAAGAAAAACTTTGTAGTAAATAGAGCAGAGAACAGACAACGACCACCGACTTTATCAGGTGAAGAATTATATGAACTAGTTAAAGAATATCCGAAGATACATGAAACTGGAGTACAGACTGAAATTCCAAGTAAACCAAACTGGCATAATTGGTGCAAACAAAGTTGTAAACGTGATATAGAACTGGCATAATTGGTGTAAATGTGTTTAATACAGTTTTGAATGTCAAGAGTAAAACTAAGGACAATCTCAATTCAAGACATGATATAGAACAATATTGTAAACGTCCCGAACGTCATATAAACCCTAATGACAGTAAAAAACCAAAGCATGCTATGAGCTAGACAGCAATCAAGTAAAACTTGTGTTGAAGTGGATTGAAGGGCTGAGATGTCCTGATGGGATTTCTTCAAATCTCCGTAGATGTGTTGACTTAAAAAACAATAAATTGAGTGGGATGAAAAGTCACGATTGCCATGTCATGATGGAAAATTTCTTACCCGTTGTTTTCAAAGAACTGTTGCCCGTAAAAGTGTGGAGTGCTATAACAGAATTAAGTCTGTTTTATAAAGAGCTTTGTTCGACCACGTTAAAAGTTGAGCGTATTCGTAAACTTGAAAATGACATCCCTATACTGCTCTGCAAACTTGAGAAAATATTTCCTCCAGGATTATACGAATTCTCACTTAATCGAATAAATTTTGTAATAGGTACTTGAATCATCTCAAGAAAAAAGTTAGACAAAGAGCACGAGTTGAAGGTTCGATTTGCAAATCATATATCAAAGAAGAAGCTTCATTTTTTTCTCTCACTATTTCAGTGACCATGTGAACTTATCATTTGCAAGTGTTTTGCGTAATGATGAAGCCGTTGAACAAGATTGTTCTGAATCAATGTTTTCTATTTTTAGACAGAATGGCCGAGCTGTTGGAAAATGTATGGAAATATGGTTAGACGATAGAGATTACCATATAGCACACACATACGTTCTTCTTAATTGTGCTGAAGTTGCATCATTTATTAGGTAATATTGAATGATAATTCTCGATAATAGTACATATTTGCATTATTTACGAGTTACCCAATTTAAATTGATTTTGCACTTAATATACGTATACATTTATTTGCAGTATTTACGAATCAGAACATTCACTTGGCGATCTCAGCAAAGAATTTGCTAACTGGTTTATGAAATACATTTATGATCAAAGAAATTGTGTCGGTGATGAAGGATTGAAACGTCTTGAGATAGGACCAAAAAGAAATGTCAACACTTATCCAATATTCTTCGTGAATGGATTTAAATTCAACACCAAGGAATACGGTGCTGAAAAAATGACTTATAACAGCGGTGTATTTGTCAAAGGGATTGATGATCCAGATGAACATATAAAAGATTTTTACGGTGTCTTAACATAGGTTTTGGAATTGACATATTCTGTCCAATCTGCAGAAAAAGTATTTTTATTCAGATGCAGTTGGTTTAGCAATGTTCCGGGCTCTGGTATCAACGTGCACAAAGACTATAAACTTATTGAAATAAACCATAACTCACGTTACTCAAAGTATGATACTTTCATGTTAGCCAAACAAGCATTACAGGTTTATTTTGCTCCCTATCCATCACTAAAACGAGATAAAGCAAACTGATCGGCTATTTTTAAAACAAAGGCAAGATTTACACTTGACGGAAATAATATTCCAGACGAAGCAGCTTATCAAGAAGATCTTGAGCCAAATAATGAATTAATAATAACTGAGGATCATGCTGATATAGGGCCTTTGAACGATGAATCAAATATTCTAATAGAAGCATTTGAGACTTTAGAAGGAAATGACGATATAGAGTGTGAGACCGAGTTAGAATCAGAAAACGACGAAGATTGATTATTAATTAGTGATGATGTAATGTATATAAGATGGAAATTTGTATCGTTTGTTGTATTATGTCAATTCTAGAACCTGTGTTAATGTAATGAAAATTCGTATCATTTGCTGTATTATTCTTTTATTATTCTGTTGTGAGCTATGTGTATGTGATTATTAATCAGGCATGTTTTCTAATTATGAAATGATATATGTTTTTTTCATTATATGAAATGATATATATATATATATGCATGTTTCTAGCAGATATTATGTCACACAGCAGGCGGTCCCAAGGTTCACGAGGCCCTGATCATGGCGAGGGTAGTAGTGGTATGGCCGATAATTGCTAGAGAGCATACTTAGTGCCGAAGACCGATGGAGGGTAAGTATTTAATTTACTGCAACTTCATTATATTATTTAGTGCATGCTACTAGTATATTTATGATTTAGTAACTGAAAATATCAAAATGTATTTAGGGGTTTCGATTTACAGCCATCCGAGCGCATTCTAGCTGTGTCTCGAAACAGCTACCGTAGTAGGATGACGGACTTGTGGGAGCACTGGGATAGTATCCCACTTTATATCAGAGATGCCATATGAGCTGACCTCCAGGTAAGTATAAAATTCTAATTAATTTGAGATTGACATATTTGATCTTTGAAAACTAATATGCAATTTATATAATTCATTTAAATTTCAACGTGCAGGCATCCTTTATTGTGGATCCCGAAGATTTCAGGACGTTCAGGACGCACTGGGAGAGGAAGATGAGGAAAAACTATAGAGGTACGCTCTCTAAGATAAAAGAGGCCGGTAAAAAGCCAAACTGGATGAGTGAAAATCTGTATGCGCGGTTTCTGCAATATTGGGAAAGTGAAGACGTGAAGGTAAATTTTCTACTTTCATATGTCTGTAATTATAATTCATTTAAATATTTATATAATAGTTAAATTATACAGGCGGTAGCATCGAGGAACTCCGCAAACAGGCTTAGGAATCCTGCAACACACCGCGGTGGATCCAAGTCTTTTCAGCAATATAGAGAAGAAATGGTAAATATAAAAATTGTTATTTGTAATTTACTTATATACATTCTTTAATCAAACCTAATTTCAGACGAGGGAGAGAGGTGGTGTTGCATCGTCTCATTTGGACGTCTTCACCCGAACACACGCCGTCAAGCATACAGATGAATATGGCAACGTAACATATGAATGGTCAGACGCCAAATCAGCGAATACTCGGGTATAAAGACTATAAATTTTTCCTCTTATTTAACAGTACATTAAATTGAATATTCATCTTCTCAAAATTATATTTCTAAACACGGTAGAGATGCGATCATGAGATTGCTCGCGTGCTTGTAGAGTCTGGCAGGGAGCAGTTGACCGTTGAGGAGACAGGCATGATATTCGCTCGTATTACCGACCCGCCGACCAGAAATAGACAGTATGGATATGGCAATCAAGCGGTAATATTTATTGAATTTAATTAATTTAATTAATTCATTAACCAGTTTATAAATTTTATTGAATATTACGTATAAACTATAACTACGAATTTATTAATATACAGGCCGCGACGCAAGCCGCTTACAATAAACAACAGGCTGAAGAAACAGCAGCGGCCTGCAAGCACAAGTCGCCGAGTTGAATGATTGGAGGAAGACTGGATTGAAGCAGCAACTAGACGAGGCGATTGCTGCTTACTTGGTAGAGCACGGGACGAATTTGCCGCCATCACAAGGATCTGGCGCTGATGATGATTGGGGTGAGTGGTAGCATGTTTTTATACATGTTTTTTGATGAACTTTTGGTTGAATTTTGTAAATATTATGGATATTTGTGATGATGAACGTTTGGAGATGTATGTACGTTTGGAGATGTATATTGATGTTTTGTGGTTCTTAGTTGGACATATTTTTTATGTATATTATTGTTTGGTGAAGTATATCTGTGGAATATATATGATTGTGTGGATGATGGCAGAAAGGGGTGCTGGAAATACAGAAAAAATTTACCCAGATTAGCGTCGGCTGGGGTCGGCCTATTGGTCACTTATTTTTTTACACGTGGACTATGTTTAGCGTCGGTCGGAGTCGGCCGGAGTCGGCTAGCCGACTCTAACCGACGCTAAATTAGGGGACGGACCCGTCCCCTTTGCCGTCACCATTTCACTTGGTAACGAGCTATTTAGCGTCGGCCTTTAGCGACGGCTTGAGTCGGCCGGAGTCGGCTGTAGTCGGCTATAGGCCGACGCTAAACAGAATTATCCTTGTAGTGAATAAATTATATTTAAATAATATTACACTATATATATTTACATATAATTATATATATATATATTATATGTATACTTAAATGGTCGAATAAAAAAATTCAAATTAGTGTAGGTATAAACTTGGTGTATTTGTATATTACTTTGACATCGTTGTTGACACATGATTTCCACCTATATATTTATTCACTATGAGTCAGAACGGTTAATTATACACATGTTACCATATTAACCCTAGGTTAGATCATACCATTTTAATATAGTTATGATATGTGTAATTTGATTACAAATATATAAATTTATTAGACAATAACTAATTTAAAATTAAATTAATAAGTTCAATTTGAATTATATTAATAATAAAATATTATTATTAAATAATAACAAATAAATAAATATTTTAAATTAAATTAATTATAATTTTTTGGAACTCTCTTGTTAATAAATACTAAATTTTATTTAGTATAAATAAATGTTATTCACATAAACACAAAAAAAGATCTTGTGCAAATTAATAAAAGAATATTTTTCTAATTCACCTTTTTAATCCCGCTATCTGTGCACATGATCCAATAATAGTACCAGAACCGGTATTGCGTTTATGTGAATAATTAACCATGCATAGGGAATTATTTTCGAAAAAGCCAAACTAGATGGGCATCTAAGGAAAAGGTGTTTAAACAAAGGAAAAGGTTACTCCAATAAATGAACGCTCTATGAAAGCAAAACCTCCCGATCTCTTGGCCTTTACCTGCCTTGTCGAAATGGTTCTTTCTAACGTATGCCCTTGTGGAAGACTGAGAAGTATTTTGAGTATTAGGTTGATTCAAATAAGCATATCTAAATATTATAAAATTAATTAGTTTAAATAATTACATAATTTTATAAAAATTTATAAAATGCAAAATTTAAAAAAGAATTAAATAAATATAAATTTAATATTTATAATTATTAATTTTAAATTGTTTAATTAATAAAAAAATACATATGAATATATGTGTATATATATAACTTCAATAATTATAAGTGTTACAATAATTATGTGTATACACACACACATATTATGTATATAGAAAATATGAGGTTAAATAAATAAAACTTATGAGACTTAAGGAGTATAAACTGGATGTATATAAAAGACATATGATGCCATGAGTTATACTCATCTCCTTTAAATAGTCAATAGTATTCTATAAAATTATTTTTTAAATCATGAATTTAAAATAATAATTCCCTCCATCAGTTATAATATAAATAGAGTACCTTACATACCTATGTTTGTTGAGCAAATCAAGCCATAAAATATCTAAGGTGATTTTATATTATCCCTAGATAAGTAGTAATATTATGTAACTTTATTGAGCAAACTCAAGGGTTATATAAATCCTCTTATGATATCGCGAAATGATGGGTTTTGGATATACAATGTACTTCATGATTTGTTGAGCATACTCAAGGTCATGAAGACGATCAGGAGCATAGTTAAAGGTATGTTAGGAGTTATATACGAGATATGACAAATAAAGTGTTAGTTAGTGTTTATGGGGACTACAATTTGCTGAGCAAACTCAAAGTTGTAGTAATATGATAAATGGATCCAAACACCCACTGAACGAGTTTAAGAAATCCTTGTATCTCTTCTAGGGTTTTTAAAAGATGTGGAATTCAGTGGGAGCCTTATTAGATAAATATAATAAACCAATCGAATAAATATAAGAACAAATCTGATATTATAAAATATACTTTAATAAATTTGCACAATTAATATAATTGATAAAAAAAATTATCAATTAAAATTTATTAAATGAACCGATTTAAAGATTGACGTGGAAATGTAAAATATACTTACGAAATAAATCTTTTGGCATGTTGTTGCTTCAAGGCCCATACAAATGCCAAATAATATGTCCATTAAATACAATTGTGCCTTGATCGCATAAGTGTTAGTTTTCCCAAGAGTATGTATCATCTTCCATGAGTTTTGAACTCTATAGCAATACAACAGCATGGATATTTGATCCATGTTCGATCACATAAAAAAGTTGTATGGTGAATAGTTGTATTCGTACTGCACGAAATATCAATGAAAATGTTTCACTTAAAATGAGCAAGTAAGCCATGGTGTGAGATCATGTGTTTAATATTATTGAATACAATAAGGATCTTGTGGCATTGAAAACAAAAGTAGACCAAGGAATATAGACAAACTTATAAATTCGATCACTAAAATGCTAGTTTTGATCTGTTTACTTAAGTATGACTTATTCAATATTCTTAAAATGTTAAGGATGATCGAATGCATTTCTACAAAGAATTAGAAACAGTCTTATAGTAAAGGTTTCTTTTTTGAATGGTTTAACCTTTTAAAAGAGAAAATGAAAGTTTGAGAATGGTAATAATATCGACCAAGTTGGGATGAAGATAGTGAATGGTCATCTCTGGTTCACGAAGATACATCAGAAACAAAATTGTTTAAAATATTTGTGGATGCTTAGTAGGAAACAAGAAATATGATTTCTATTCCAAATGTATTTTTCATATAGAAAATTGTTCTTTGTAGTATATATTTTCTTTGAGTTCGAGATTTTTGATCCAACAACTGTAAATTAGTTACAGTAAAGGAAATAAATAGCCAGTAGTAAGTGGTTGAATGAAGCTTTATGTTTCAAACGTTGTTATTGTAAAAGCAGAAATAGTAGGAGCATACTATATAACACTTATTAGTGGATGCATCAAGTTTTGAAAGATTACTTTCGTGTATGCCAAATATTATTTATGAAATAATAAGTGCTTTTGGTTTTGATTGAATACAATTTTTTTAATATGAATAGTATAAATATTCGTTTTAAAATAAATCCGCGCTTAGCATTTTAATGATGGTATTTATTTTCATAACAATAATGGTGTGTTAGCTAGAGAAAATACGGAAGCATCTAAAACATCTAACAATTAATTTGGGATTATGTGCAAAGCCATATCTTTGAGAAACAATTTTGTAATCATATGATTATGAATCATATAGTACTTGTGAATTGTATCTCAAATGATTAAGGGAAAATACCCATTTGGTGGGAGCGACAAAAAAGTTAACGAACCCTTCAAATTGATACATATAGATGTATACAATCTAAGGTTTAATGATACCAAAACGGATGCACTTATTTCATTAACTTCACCGATGAACTATCTCAAATATGAACATTTGTTATGACACACAAGATGTTTGCACCAAAAAGGGCACAAACACATTAGAAGCAATTGAAAGCACCAAAAATATTTAGATCTAGTAGAAAAGGAGACATAATTTTTATAGTGGTTCGGCGAATTCTCCGGTATACATCCACTTTAATCTTTTCTATTATTCGTTTTCTCTTTGGATTACAACTAATTTATCAGATCTGACCACAATCTAGTGGATCTCATATTTACAATGAAGTTTCTAGAGCATATTTGGGGAAACAGGTAAGAGTGAAGAAATGTAGAGTATGGATCCCTTTTTCAGTTGCTATAGAGTTGGTATTTATAGAGAAACTCGCTAGTAGACTCAGGAGCCCACATTGAATAAAGTCCAAATGCAAGTCTAAGTGCGCAGGAGGGAACATGCAGGCCCAATCTTCAACAAAAACCTCTCGGTACCAAGAGGTTCCTCTCGGTACCAAGTGGTTTGTTCTGGAAAAAACTTCTATTTTTCACCTGCTTGGTTTTTTTATCTTCGATTCAATGCGTTTAAAACTCTTTTTCATGAAGATCAAGTTCCTTCCGTTGATTTGCTTGATATCGCTTGTATTTTCCTGTTTCTTTGATTTCTTCTCACCAATCCTCAAGGTTGCTTGTTTATTCTCCGAGTAAAGCACTTGGTGGATTGAAGTTGTACTTGAAGTGTAAAGAGTTTAGGAGGGTGCTAAGTGGAAGAAAATCTCTTGGTACTGAGTGGTTCCTCTTGGTACCGAGCGGTCTACTTAGCTCCAATTTCCACCAAACTTCCCAAGTCCAACCTCTTGGCCTTTCTAAGCATGTTTCCGAGTTCATGAATTGGCTCGTCTTCACTTTGGCCAACTAATTCTGCTTGAAATCTGCTTGGTTAAAAAGCGGGTTAACACTTACCCCCAAAGTACACCTTTCGAATGTAAGGTGTGCTTTACTCAAGAACAAGTTTCAGTAGTAGTCAATCTTCGATGGTTGAGCTCTCTGGCCATCCATTAACATCGATCTTGGTGAATCATTCGGTTCCCTTGTATTCTCCTACAGGCCGAAGCTCATTCTAAACCTGTTATAACCTTGGGTCTCCAATTCTTGCTTAAGTGTCAGCCGCAAATCATGATCAGTCTATCTCTCATCCAGAGGTATCATATTGCATATTAAAATCATCCTGTGTTCACTCGAGATTTTTCCATCTCATTCCGATTACAAGGCATTTGAATCCTTTTATCAAGTCAACATTCGTTCCATGGTTCGATCTCTCTGAATGATTTTATCATCCAAGCTAGGATTTGATCTCTCCATACCGTTCAATCATCCAATCTAGGGTTCAATCTTTCTGGAACGTTCAACAACCAATTTAGGGTTCGATCTCTCCAGATCGTTTAACATCCAATCCAGGATTGGATCTCTCCGAATCGTTTAACATCTAATCTAGGGTTCGATCTCTCCGAATCCTTGCAGAGCCAAATCCGCTCTCTCTCCGGTGATGGGACTCAACGACAAGTAATTCTATCTGCTCACTCTCCAATAAGGAGACTTACTTTTAATCTCTCTGAATCCTTGTTGAGCCAAATCCGCTTGCTCTCCAACGAGACGACTCAACGACAAGCAAGTCCATCCACTTACTCTCTGGTAAAGGGACTTACTCCTTGTGGTCTCTCTGGACGGGACTACCACGATCAATATCAGTCATCATGTTCAAGTGAATTTCCAAAAATCAAATATTCAAGTCAAAGCAAGCAAGCACACATCCTAAATATCCATCTCAGACATCCGACTTGGAGTGTGCCCAAAGACCAATCGAGGTCTTATACACCTATAAGCGGTCCGAGGTTATTATCGTCTTAACTATTCAAAATGGAAAGCAAAGCGTGGGAAATGAACCTGACTCTGGTCCATCCCAATCATGAGATTACCATCCTTGACCCAGATCCCTAGTTGTTCCTTGATGCATTTGCTGCAGATGGTGGCTGCTCCGGCCGCACCATCGCAGTTTGATTCCTTATGTACTATTGTAGCTGGTTGCTCCAAACCAATTCTTCTATCAAATTGCGAAGGTGTCTGCGCTCGTTCGTTTCATGTCCATCTAGCTCATGGAATATGCAAAACTTTCTAGATCTTCTCTCCCGATCTGTGGGTTCCCTCTTAGCTGGCCTACAATAGGGGATCTGCCCTCTAGTATCTAGGTATATCCTCTTTGGGGTTTCAGTCAGGTCAGTGTAAGAAAATAACTTTGATTCCCACCTTTGTCGTTTTAGTCCTTTGAACTCGTTATCTGCTTTTCGGTTTCCTTTATCTTTACCATATCCTGCCTCGGATGGTCCTTTGTCATCCACAGCATTAACATCAGTGTTATCAGCCTCAAGTCCTTTTGGCACAGATACCTCTCAGCTTCATGATAAAATTGCACAAGATCCATTGGTGGATCCATTTCCAATGCAGTTTTGAAGTCGGTCTTGCTTGTGACTCCAAATACTGCCGCCAACAAGATTATTGATTGATCCGGCTTATCAACTGAGGCGGCTACCACGTTAAATCTTGTCAGGTAACTTTTCAAGATCTCTTCAGGCCTTTGCTTCATGCTTGATAGCGTCATCACATTATTTGATCGAGAGATATGAACTCTGAACTGTCTCAAGAATCCATTCACTAACTTGGTCCACGTGCTTATTGACTCATTATCTAGCTGTTTGAACTACATTGCTACTAAATTGTGAGATATAACGGGAACCACCATCCCATCACCTCCTCAAAAGCATCCAACACCTCCTTATATCGGATGTATCTCATTAGATGAATTGTTGGATCCATCTACAAATCATACATTTCCAACTTCGAAAGCTTGAAATCGGGAGGACTCCTCGTATTTTGGATGTTAGAGGTGAATGAATTCCTATTTACGTTCTCCAAACTTTGATCTGGTGGTCCGCCTCTCACTATTCTTCTGACCAACTCAACTATCTAGTTGTTGTCGTCCAATGAAGCTCTTCGATCAATAGTTGAATTGTGCCGCCACCCCCATCTTGTGGGGGAACTCCGACACATACCCGCGCTCGTATGCTGATCCGCACCTCTGCCTTCATTCTGCCCCTCATTCCTGTGGGAAAATTCTGGTACATACTCCTCTGATTGTTGTGCAGTCACGTTCTGATTCACGTTTCTGGCTCCAGTAATGTTCATTTCTGACGTTCCAGCTTATCCAAAGTTCAAATCTAGATTGCCCCTAGTAGAATCCTATCGGTACCGAGAGGACTGGGATCAGTACTACAGGTTGTTCTCGTAGGGGAATCGTTCCAATTTGCTATATACCAACTCCAGAAGCTCCTGCATTCATTCCTGGTCTTTGATTCTAAATTCCAATAGCTCCAGCTAACCCTTATTGTCCCAACCTTTGGAAAAATCAATCTAGCATCTCTAGTTGTTGAGCCATTATTCCATTTTGTATTTCTTTCATCATTCTTTCCATCATCTCTCTAGTCACATAGATGGATCGATTGGAATTTGAGGATGCCTCTTGCTTGCCCCCAATGCTCTAGTTGACTTCCTTCAATCATAGATTTAGTGTTAGGCCTCTTCATCTTCTCCAAACTTTAGATCTAATCTTTAGATTGTCAAATCTAACTCTTTCTCAGTGAAAATACCAAAAATGGTACAAACACCCTAGAAGCAATTGAAAGCATGAAAAATGTTTAGATCTAATGAAATAAAGTAAAGGCAGTAGAAAATGAGACATAATTTTTATAGTGGTTCAGCGAATTCTTCGACCTACATACACTTTAATCTTTTTTATCAGTCTTCTCTCTAAATTACAACTAATTTTATCAGATCTGACCACAATCTAGTAGATCTCATATTTACAACGGAGTTTCTAGAGTATATTTGGGGAAGGAGGTAAGAGTGAAGAAGATGCAGAATGTGGATCCCTTCTTCAGTTGCTGTAGGGCTGGTATTTATAGAGAAACTTGTTAGTAGACTCAGGAGCCCACATTGAATAAAGTCCAGATGCAAGTCCAAGTGTGCAGGAGGGAACACACTGGTCTAATCTCCAACAAAAACCTCTCGGTACCGAGTGGTTTGTTCTAGTGAAAACTAAGCGCATGAATACTTCTAGTTTTCACGTGCTTGGTTTTTCTATCTCCGATTCAATGCGTTTCAAACTCTTTTTCATAAAAATCAAGTTCCTTCCATTGATTTGCTTAATATCGCTTGTCTTTTCATGTTTCTTTGCTTTCTTACCAATCCTCAAAGTTGCCTGTTTATTCTTTGAGAAAAGCACTTGACGATGATGAGTTGAAGTCGTACTTGAAGTGTGGAGAGTTTAGGAGGGTGCCAAAAGAAAATCTCTGGGTATCGACTGGTTCCTCTCAGTACCGAGTGGTATACTTAGCTTCAATTTCCAACAAACTTTCTGAATCCAATCTTTTAGCATTTCTAAACATGTTTCTGAGTTCATGAATTGACTCATCTTCATTTTGGCCAACTAATTTTGCTTGAAATCTGCTTGGTTAAAAGCGGGTTAACATAAGATATCCATGATAAGTTCATAGAATATAAAATAAAAGTATAAAACATAACATGCGAAGGAAAAAAACGATTTGATCGAATATGCAAGTATTTTGGATAAGAGTTCCAATAGTTCCTAAAAGCAAATAAGATTCATTCTCAAAAGTCACTCCTTATGTTACATAATGATGTATCGGTAATGGGTAATCCGACTTTGTTGGACAAAGTACAATTAATAATAAGTGAAGTTTAGTTACTTCTTTCTATAAGAATATGTACTTAAGTGTAATTATATATGTTTAATTTAATTTCATCTAAAAGCATAGTTTTCGATTTCATATAAGATATGAATTAGGAAGGAACCCCAAACTTAAATAGTTCAAGGTATGTGGTTGTCCAATCTACTTTATGAATGTAAGTTTCGTTAACTAAATATTATATTTATTTTATGTAAGTATACAGGCAATTCGTAAAATGTTTCGAACGTCTATTCCATCCCACTGAGAAACAAATCGTTATTTCATGACATACCACCTACTTGTCGAAGGTATTTCTTTCTACATAAACTAGCAGTAGTGTGATGGACTTGGATACGATTCAAGATTCTAACATAGTTATTGATTAAAATGAGGCTCGTGCTTTGCACACGAGTACATGAAACTTTATTGATGGTTTAATATACAATGTTTTTTCGACGTCTCGAATATTTTTAGTGTTATCTCAAGTACCCAAAGTATGGTTACGATGGTTTTTACTTATAGTTTAGTTCAACATTTAGTTTTAAATATGTGGAAATCAGGGACACGTCCCTATTTTCTAAACTTATTTGTTCTACGTTCTTCTCTTTTAGAAACTTTCTACATCCTTATCTTTTAGAAACTATTTTATACATCATCATTTTTGAATTTCTTTCTTGTTTACTTCTCTTGTTTCCAAACTTAAAAGCGGCCGTTGCGACATGTATTAGAGTAGTTATGACTTATGGACGTATACTTTAAAAGCGTATGTTAAGGTTGGTAAAATTACCCAAATATCCTCGTGAATTTCACTTTTTTTTTAAAAATATGGTTGTAATTTATAAAAGAAAATTGAAAGGAATTCAAGACTTATTTTCTACGATCATAAGGATAATGATGTATGCCAAAATTTCTCTTTAAATATTGTATCCATGTTAACATATTTGTTAATTATTGTCATTACATAGAAGATGGGTTAGAAATTTATACTTCAAATTTTTATTGTTCCCACGGAATTTTATTATTAAATTTATGAGATCAAAACTATAAATTTATGAGTGATAATTATTATATCATCTTTTATAACTCATAATTTTTTTAGAAACATTAAAATTTTAATATTGCAAAATAATGGTTCATTTAGAAGTATATAGATTGATGTATTTGTTATATAAATTGATGTATTTAAAATAATGGTGCATATTAAGCTAAACAGTATATAAATTGATGTATTTAAAATCCAAACATACTTTTTGTACATAAAAACAAACGCATTAAAGCGTAGTTTGAGTCTTGGTAGAGGTTGGTGAAGGCAATAAAGTACTTATAGGTAAAAGCAAACAGTCTTTTAGAACAGTGCAAAAATAATACATAGGCCAAATAAGTACACTGGCACAACAAAAAATAGGAAGAAAGGAGAAACAAACAAATCAAGTGGACAATAACTAAAACAAATGGGAAGAATAAAATATCATTTCATAAAGCTTAGGACCGTGGTTGGTTTACCGTTTTTAGTTTTGGATTTTCATTCGTACAAAAATGCGCACGGCGCATGTATATTGTGAATAAAGATAAATTTAGAAAACGAAGTTAACATATAAAATAGTAAACAATTTTTTTTATTTTTCTTGTTTTGAAAAATAATGAAAGCACGAGAAACAATTCATCTTTCTGTCGTTACTCCATCTGTTTCGTCGTCCCCTCTATCTTTCTTCCATTCTCTTCGTTGTCCCTTCAATCTTATCCTAATTTTTAATTAATTTTGAAAACCTAAAACACAAAATAAACCAAACGAGCCCTAAATGCAGTGTTTGGTTTAAAAACGAATTTTGAGTTTTTTGTATGTCAAATATGAGAGGAGTGAAGTGATGAATGAGGTGATGGAAGAAAAACAGAGGGACGACGAAGGGGATGGAAGGATGACGATAGGATGGATTGTTTCTCGTATTTTGTATGTTAATTTCGTTTTCTAAATTGATCGTTTTTGACAATATACATGCGTCTTACGCATTTTTATATAGATGAAAACCAAACTAAAAATGGCAAACCAAACACAGCTAATTTCTCAGTTCGGCTCTCGAATTTTCGCTGCTGTTGAGGCCTGGTTAAAGAGAGTATCATCAACATGAGGCCCACGCTTAGGACTGTCAATGGATACCCAAAAAATCCGAAATCCGTCTATATCCGCATCCGAAAATCGGATAAATATCCGATATCCGGAAAAACGGATGCGGATAGGAAGACATCCGCATCCGAAAATTATCCGTTCAGTTTTTGTCAAGATTATAGTTCAAATCACGTGTATTTTAGTGCAGTGAAAGATATTTGTTTATTATTTTATTAAGTTAGTAGTTTATATTACAAGATAAGAGTCACAGGTCCTTGTTTTTTATGTTGTTATACAAAAAGTCCCTATAGAAATGAATTTGTAAATTTGGTCCCTATTTTTCAAAAATAAAAAAAAGCGCAAAGCGTCTTGCACTTTTCTGACAGAAAATGCAAGATAACTTGCACTTTTTTAATTTTGAAATATTTTTCGAAATTTTCTAAAATTTGAAAATTTTGAAAAACGCAAGTTTACTTGCACTTTCTATTAGGAAAGTGCAAGCTAGTTTGCGTTTTCTAATTTTAAAATTTTTGAAAAGCGTAAGGTAACTTGCGCTTTCTAATTTTGAAATTTTTTTGAAAATTTTAAAAAATTTGAAATTTTTGAAAAGCGCAAGTTAACTTGCGCTTTCTATCAGGAAAACACAAGGTGGTTTGCGCTTTCTGATTTTGAAATTTTAAAAAGCGCAAGCTAACTTGCGTTTTTTGATTAGAAAAAATAGAGAGTAAATTTACATACTTATTTCTACAGGGACTTTTCTTGTAACACCATCAGAAATATGGACCTTTCGTGCAAAGCCCCTTTATATTATATACACTTAATGCTTTTTAATTGCTCGAAACTATTTATTGTCATCATATTTGTTAATTTTTAACACTTTTATAACCAATGGAATTGAAAAATATTTATGTTAAACTAAAATTTTCTTTTTATAATTCTTGATTTATCAGCCGCTAGCGTATAGGATAATTATCCGATATCCGTCCGTATCCACGGATGCGGATATCCGATATCCGAAAGTGATTTTGGATGTGGATGCGGATATGACACTATCTACATCCGAAAGCATTCGTTGACAGACCTACCCACGCTTTACGTATGGGCTAATGGTGGTAGTTAGTAAATGAAATTAGTGGCTGGATACGTATATTTTTATGAGTACCTAGATCTGCAGATGTCCGAAGACATAAAGAATAGGAGCAAATAACAATGATGCATTAGTTTATCATGTATAGCACATAAGCGTATCATAATTAAAGACGTGTTAGATGTGCTAAGTTGTATGATTTAGAACAAACGAAATAAGCAATAGCTTGTTGAACTGCAAAAGTGAAGCAGTAATAACCAACAAAAATGGGTGTGATTATTGCATTAGATAAAATGATATAAGGCAATGTTAAGGCAATGAAATAGGCATAATACACATCCGTCAATTCAACATCAAGCAAAATCAGTAGCTCATTCCCACTTCTGCAACTTGTACAATTTTGCAAAACTGACACAAACGTACTACACAGTGTACATGCCTGTTAACTTATGCGTGCCTTATTCATAATGATTGAAATAATAACATGGCATTAATTCCAGACCCATCATTAACTTATGCGTACACAGTACAGACCCATCATTAACTTATCATATATACTATGGCTATTCTTGTTTTAAATAGGCATTGGTGGTCTACCTTTTTCGTATATAAAAGTGAGAAAGAAATTACAGGAAAGTAACCTCGAATTCATCTTCCGTTTTGTTGCCTACGACCTTCAGGTGAGTTGTGTCATGATGCATTGCAAACATGTCACGAGTTGTGCATTTAATAACATGGCATTAGGGCCCGCACTAAATTTGTAATCAAATATGACTGTAGTAAGATATAGAGGTTCGGAAGCAAAATCATAAATGAATGCAACAAATAAGCTAGGGTAGTTAGCTAAATTGAACAAAAAAAAAAAGAGTGCAGGGTTAACTCTAGTGAGGACTTGAAGTCCGTGAGTATGGATAAGCAAAAGTTTGAAGGAAATCTAAACCTTTGACGGTAAAGAAGTTTTTTAGTTGACAGCACCAATGCTTCTTGATGGTTTAAGAACGGAAAGAAACATGCCGGCCATTCCAGTTTACCATAAACAATTTCAAGCATACCGAACTAAGAATGGAAAACTAAGAGCTTGTTAGCTTTATTTTGATTTTTGTATTTTGCGTTTTCAACAAGAACGAAAGATGGATTGTTTATCGTACTTTGTATACACGTTTCCTACACATTTTTGTATTGACTAAAAATCAAAATAAAAAATAAAAAACCAACCTCGGCCTAAATCTTTTGGGGACATTATCACCGAAAAAGGCAACTTCTTTAGCCAGCTTCCATAAAACACTTCTCATAATATCTCCAAAATACACGCCAATGCTTTAGCATGCAACGTTGGTGCAAAACTGAGAGAATCTAATGATCAAAGAAGGGTTAAAGATGTTAGACCATTATCAAAAATGAACCTATTTAGATTATCATTCTCTCATATTTTTGCACTGAACGAACCGCTCCACACTCGGATAAATTCAAAACCAACCACAAGACTAGTTTTATAAAAAAATAGAGAAGGAAATAAAAAGACGAAGTCTTCGCCGTTTTAATTAAAAAGCAAAGTATTTGTCGTTTTATTTTTCCCCCGTATTAGCCATGAAGTAAAACGGCAAATTTTTTATCGTTTTAAATAAAACAGCAAAGACTTATATTTGTAAAAAACAGCCGTTTTAAAAAGCAGTCTCATGTACAATGAACTAGTCACGAAATCAACTGAAATCAGCAACAACAAACCGAACAAACCACACTTGATTGCGTGTGTGGCTAATTTTTGATTGCACGGTGGCTAGTTTTTGAACTGAACGTAATTTTACTTCTCCATCATGATTCAAACTTTCAATGCTTGATCATATTCTGTTATTTGCGTATGAGATGATTTGAAGCTACCCCATTCCATGTTGATAACCTTTAGACTTGAATATATATAAAACACATCTCGGAAAAATGTGCAAAACATTAACCATGTTTCAAATGTATCTACCAAAGCACTACACATGGTAAAGCAAAAAAATTGATGAAACATACGGTACCATTTCTCCTGATTTTGGTATTCAACCACGTCATCTCGGAATAACTTATGCTTGTTAGAGCATTTTCAACCACGGTTGAATTGGGAACTGGGGGTCGGTGGCTTTTTCATTGTGGATTGCCTAGGCAACACGGGTTATGGTCTTAGTCGGCTAAAAGAAAGCCGGCTAAACTCCATATTTTGCATCTAAAACCGATCAAATCACGTTTTACATATTTTGCCTTAGTCGGCTAAGATGGTTCATTTTTTGCATTTTGGAGAGAATGATTTTTCTACGTTAGGAGTTGATGGATGTCGTGAGGAGTAGAAAAAATGTTTGGGGGCTGTATCGGTTTTGGAAATGCTTTTATACATATGCTGCGCATCTGTAGCGGTGCCTATTATCACGGCTATGATAACATGATTATCATACTATCTCCCACTAGATAATGTTCCTATTGTATAATTGATCTGCAGTTATGCAACACTTCAACATTATACATTATTCATATAATAATATATAGAGACGTTCAGGAAGAATTAAAGGAAACAGTATGAAAGCACTTAGAGCATCCCCACTAGCGTTCATTCAGCCAGAAAAATCCACTTTCACCTCTCCAATACACTACAAGGGAAAAAACATTTTCCGACGGCAGAAAACCGTCGGCGGCCGTCGGAAGCCGTCGAAAAATAAGGCGTCGGCCTGCAGTGTTTCCGACGCCTTCCGACGGATCTAGCCGTTCGGTTTTCCGACAGCTTCCGACGCTTGACGAAATCCGTCGAAAACCGTTGGAAAAATTGATCTGAAAGCCGTCGGAAGCTGTCAGAAAAATATAACCTGAAAGCCGTCGGAAGCCGTCGAAAATCTGCTGCATTTTTTTTATTTCTGCTGCGATATAGCCTTCCATCCACATTTCTTATACAAACACCATTCTTTAGAATCCAACATATGATATTCCAATCAAATATTACAAACCAAACTATGCACAATTTACCAAACAAAAAAATACATAAAATTAAGTTAAAACACATAATCATCATCCAACATCCACATAATTATACAACAAAACAGCTGAGTATATAATAACATAGTACATAAATCAACAACAAGCTCCACCATCTACCAAATCATACAAAACAGAAAAAAAAACTTACCGACCAAAGCAATTAATCAATCTCCTCCGTACCATCCGTATATAATCCTAATCTAACATTTCGACTCTCCGCTGCAAAATTTGGATATATTTTATCGAAATGCTTTCATGCTTCTTGATGCAGGGCATACCTCAAAGTCGCGATTGACGTTGCTATGTCGCAAGGAAGAAGTCATTCCAGCCTCCTATGTCACGCACTCCATCATAGGTCGCGAGCGACCTATCCCTAAATCACGAAGCTCCATCAAAAACCGATCTAACCATAAGTCGCGAGCATCTTCACTTCCGCTAAGTCGTAGATCGTTCCGCTTCTTTAAGTCGCGAATATCTTCTTTAAGTCGCAAGCAAGAATTAGGTCGTGGCCGACCTTCCTTAGGTCGCAAACGACCTATGCCAGCTCCAACACTAAGCCCCGACTTAAATTTCCCCGACTTAAATCTATGCCGATTCCAGTAAGTCGTCTATGCCGATTCCAGTAAGTCGTTCCTTCCCTAACCCTAAGTCGCGAAGCATTGAAGCCGATTGTCTACTTTAGGTCACGATTTCTGGAGTCGCTGGGAAAAACTCAGTAGTTCGTGGACGACCTAAGTATGTCGCGAAATCCCTTTACTAGGTCGCAACCGCAATTTCCTTAGCTCGCGTGAAGATGTTAAGTCGCGTGAACGAGTTTGTTTAAGTCGTTGATTTCTTAGATCGTTAAAATACTGTTAGGTCGTTTGTAATTCGTTTCCTTATGTGACTTGTGTTGTTGTGTGTTGTAATTTTCTTAAGTCATTTGTGTTGTGTTGTAAACCCTATAAATAGGGATGTAATGTCATTGTAAATGGTTGTTGATTTTGAATAAAATTTCGTTTTATTAGCTTTGTGCTTTCATCTAAATTGGTAGTTGAGTGTAATCTCCTATCTCCACTCTCGGATAATCGAGTGCGTTCGATTCAACGATTGCTGAAGCCGATTCACGGTATCTAGTGCGCTAGATCAACGTCAGAAGAATCGTAGATCTTTAAACACGGTATAGTGCGCTATCAATGTGTTTGAGATAGCTAGAATCCGGTATCGTTCGATCAACGGATTTGGGCCATTCAGTATCTTTTACTCCATCGATTGCTACTTTCATCGTATCATCAATTTTTGTATTCCGCTACTGCGTCATTTGGTATCAGAGCTAGAACGCAAGGAGTTTGCGTAGATTTTTGGAGTTGTGCGAGATTTACATCATTTGGAGAAGTGGGTTATCGAGATTTTGAAGAGATTTGTTCGTTTGGAGATTTTTGAAGATTTCAACAAGTGGGTAGTTTTGATTTGAAGATTTTTAGATCGAAGTGAAGTTTTTGTTGGAATTTGTCGAAGAGCGATTATGCCTCTGAGAAGAGCTAACCGTTAACGCAACATTGATGCTTTGTATGGGAGAGAAGAGGCCGATGAGATGGAGCAAAGAATTAACGAAAACTTTAATGAGAAGCTTAATGAAGGGATTGGTCGATTAGAGAGGATGATGTTGGAGATGAATCAAAATCAGAGAAGGGTTTCACCTGAATCGAGCCATGGGAGAAGTAGAGTTTCACCACATTCCAATCGGGAGAGAAGTGTTGATAACGATCATAGAAGTGTGAGTCGAGATTGTTATAGAGATGATGACGATCGAAGACGTGAGAGGAATGTGAATGATCGAGAACGGAGGAATGTAGATAGAAGGGATGTTGGTGGTAGACGTGATGGTAGTAGAGATGTTGGTGGTCAGGATCGACATCGATATACATCGGATTGTGAAGAAGAGTATGATGGTGGTAGTGTTCATGGACGAGGACGTGGACAAGGAAGAAATCAGTCGGAGTATGATCACAAGTGGGAATCTGGGATGAAGACTGAAATTCCAGAATTCAAAGGTGGTATGCAAGCTGAGAAGTTTTTGGATTGGTTGTCTAATATGGAGGAGATTTTTGACTTCAAGGAAGTTCCAGAACATCGTAGAGTGAAGTTGGTTGCTACATGGTTGAGGGGTAGAGCTTTGGCATGGTGGCAGCAAACCAAACTTACACGTGAACGGATGGGGAAGTCAAAGGTTGAATCATGGGAAAAGATGAGGAAAATGATGAAAGCCACATTCTTACCTTATAATTATCAATCACTTATGTATCAGAGGCTGCAAAACTTGAGGCAAGGAACGAAGTCTGTTAATGACTATGCTGATGAATTCTATCAACTGATTGCAAGGAACAATATCATGGAGACAGAGGAACAATTAACAGCTAGATTTGTTGGAGGATTGCATATACAGATTCAAGACATGGTAAATATGTTTGATCCCAGATCTGTAGCGGAAGCACACCAGAAAGCGTTGGCTTGGGAGAAACAGGGACGACGAGGTGGTGGTGTGTTTACTAATTCCAACAATCAAGTGAAGGGTGTTAGTGGAAGTTCTAATGTTCCTAAGTCTGTCAATAAGCCAATGGTGAAGGAGGTTGAGAAGGCGAAGGTTAACAATGGTTTCAAATGCTACAATTGCCAGGAGATGGGTCATAAAAGCAATGAGTGTCCAAAGCCTAAGAAGCGAGTGATGGTTGCGGAAGCTGAGGATGAGGAGGAAGAAGCTGAATGTTCTAATTCATTACCAGTGGAGGAGGAAGAATTGTTGTCGGGAGATGAAGGGTATTCATTGATGATGAGGAGAAGTTGTTTGACCCCAAAGCAAGAGGAGGAAAGTAGTTGGTTGAGGAATAACATTTTTCAGTCTACATGCACTATTCTAGGAAGAGTTTGCAAGTTTGTTATTGATGCTGCAAGTTGTGACAATATTATCTCTACAGAAGCGGTGAAGAAGTTAGAGTTAAAAACTGAGAAACATCCTAAACTGTACAAGTTAGCATGGTTGAGGAAGGGTGGTGAGGTGAAAGTTGGACGAAGGGCTTGTGTTAAATTTTCGATTGGGAAGAAATACAAAGATGAAATTTGGTGCGATGTGGTAGATATGGATGTCTGTCATTTGTTACTGGGAAGACCGTGGCAGTATGATAGGGCGGTGCAACATGATGGGCGTACCAACAGTTACAATTTCATGTTTGAAGGCACGAAGATTACTCTAGTTCCAAAGAAGCGACAACAAGAAGAAAACAAACTAGAGGAGATTGAAGAGCTGAAAACTTTATTATCCTTGAAGGAGTTTGTTAAGGAAATAGAAGAGGAACCCGAAGTATTCTTGTTGATTGGACGAGAGAGTCATGAAGTGGTGGAGATACCCGATGAAGTAAAACCAGTACTGGAAGAATTTGATGATGTATTTCCTGAAGAGCTACCGGCGGAGTTACCACCGTTAAGGAATATACAACATCAGATAGATCTTGTTCCAGGTGCTGTGTTGCCACATAAACCACACTATAGAATGAGTCCGAAAGAACATGAAGAGTTGCGTAGGCAGGTAGAGGAATTACTTGAACAGGGGCGTATACAAGAGAGCTTGAGTCCGTGTGCTGTACCAGCATTACTCGTACCGAAGAAGGATGGTTCATGGAGAATGTGTACGGATAGCAGGGCACTGAATAAGATAACTGTCAGATACAGGTTTCCGATGCCGAGGCTTGATGATCTGTTAGATCAAATCAGTGGGTCTGTGATCTTTTCAAAGATTGATCTTAAAAGTGGTTATCATCAAATTCGAATTAGACCGGGAGATGAGTGGAAGACAGCATTCAAGACGAGGGAAGGATTGTATGAATGGCTGGTCATGCCGTTTGGTCTATCGAATGCACCAAGTACATTCATGAGGGTGATGAACCAAATTTTCAGGCCGTACATTGGGAAGTTCGTGGTGGTTTACTTTGATGATATTCTGATCTACAGTGCTAGTACGGAGGAGCATGTTCAGCATTTGAGGAAAGTGTTAATTATCCTTCGTGAAGAACAATTCTACGCTGCTACGAAGAAGTGTGTTTTTATGGCGAGGAGCGTTTTATTTTTGGGGTATGTTGTATCGAAAGAAGGAATACAGGTAGACCAAAGTAAAGTTGAAGCTATCAGAGATTGGCCGCAACCCAAGATGATAACGGAGGTTCGGAGTTTTCACGGGTTGGCTTCATTTTATCGAAGGTTTATTCCACACTTTAGTAGTGTGATGGCGCCTGTGACTGATTGTATGAAGGGTAAACAGTTTGCATGGACGGAGGAAGCAGAGGTTGCTTTTGAACAAATTAAAGAACTCTTGACGTCAGCACCAATTCTAGTATTACCGGATTTTCAGTTAGTATTTGAACTACATACTGATGCATCCAAGGTTGGGATTAGAGGAGTGTTGAGTCAGAGGGGACGTCCGATTGCATATTTCAGTGAGAAGTTATCAGGAGCAAAGATGAGATATAGTACGTATGATGTGAAATTTTATGCTGTTGTGCAAGCCATTACACACTGGAGACATTACTTATTTCACAAGGAGTTTGTGCTGTACACTGATCATGAGGCTTTAAAGCATCTGCAAGGACAGGAGAAAATTTCGGCTAGGCATGCTTCGTGGGTTGCATACTTACAACAATTCACATTTGTGGTGAAGCATAAATCGGGAATTACGAACAGAGTGGCAGATGCATTGAGCAGAAGGAATCATGTATTGACTACAATGAAGATTGAAGTGACCGGGTTTGATGAGTTGTCAGAATTATTTGTCGATGATCTTTACTTTGCGAAGTTCGTTGATGGAGTCAAGGAGGGAGAGACAGATGAATTTATGATGATAGATGGTTTTCTATTCAAGGGAAATCGATTGTGCATACCTGATTGTAGTTTGAGAATGAAGATTGTAAAAGTGCTACATGAAGAAGGCCACGTGGGTAGAGACCGTACACTACAGCTGATTTCTCAAGCTTATTTTTGGCCGTCGATGAGAAAAGAAGTGGAGAGGTTTGTCGAGAGGTGTCATGTCTGTCAAGTTTCGAAAGGAACCGCTACCAATGCAGGGTTATATATGCCATTGCCTGTACCTACTAAACCTTGGGTTGATGTGAGTATGGACTTTGTGTTGGGATTGCCGAGAACGCAACGTGGTAATGATTCTATTTATGTGGTGGTTGACCGATTTTCGAAAATGACACATTTTATTGCTTGCAAGAAAACGGCGGATGCTGTTCATGTCGCGCAGTTATTTTTCAAAGAAATATATCGACTTCATGGATTGCCGGAATCTATTGTGTCGGATAGGGATACTCGTTTTCTGAGTCATTTTTGGCTAAGTTTGTGGAAGATGGTCGGAACGAAGCTGAATTTTAGTAGTGCATATCATCCTCAAACAGATGGGCAAATGGAAGTGGTGAATAGATCGTTGGGAAACTTGTTGCGATGTCTTGTACAAGACAATTTGAAGAGTTGGGACTTAAAGTTGTGTCAGGCAGAGTTTGCTCATAATCATGCTGTTAACCGAAGCACTGGTTACAGTCCATTTCAAGTTGTATATTCAAGCTTGCCAAAAGGGCCGTTGGATTTAACGGTAGTACCACAAACGAAAGGAGTGATTAAACGGGCGTCAGATTTCGTTGATGAGTTGAAAGATTGTCATAGAATCGTTCAGGAACGTTTGGAGAAGACGAATGAGAAGTATAAACGAGCTGCAGATAAAAAGAGAAGAAGTGTGGAGTTCAACGAAGGTGATTGGGTGTATGCTGTGTTAACGAAGGATCGTTTTCCAGTGGGTGCTTATAACAAGTTGAAAGCCCGAAAGATTGGTCCAGTAGAAATTATAAAACGGATCAATGAAAATGCTTATAAGTTGAAGCTGCCAGAGAATGTTTATACTTCTGACGTGTTTAATGTTAAACATCTTATACCTTATTATGGAGATGAACAACCCAATGGGGAAGAACTTTTAAATTCGAGGATGAATTTTTCCCAACCAGGGGAGGATGATGCAGGGCATACCTCAAAGTCGTGATTGACGTTGCTATGTCGCAAGGAAGAAGTCATTCCAGCCTTCTATGTCGCGCACTCCATCATAGGTCGCGAGCGACCTATCCCTAAATCACGAAGCTCCATCAAAAACCGATCTAACCATAAGTCACGAGCATCTTCACTTCCGCTAAGTCGTAGATCGTTCCGCTTCTTTAAGTCGCGAATATCTTCTTTAAGTCGCAAGCAAGAATTAGGTCGTGGCCGACCTTCCTTAGGTCGCAAACGACCTATGCCAGCTCCAACACTAAGCCCCGAATTAAATTTCCCCGACTTAAATCTATGCCGATTCCAGTAAGTCGTCTATGCCGATTCCAGTAAGTCGTTCCTTCCCTAACCCTAAGTCGCGAAGCATTGAAGCCGATTGTCTACTTTAGGTCACGATTTCTGGAGTCGCTGGGAAAAACTCAGTAGTTCGTGGACGACCTAAGTATGTCGCGAAATCCCTTTACTAGGTCGCAGCCGCAATTTCCTTAGCTCGCGTGAAGATGTTAAGTCGCGTGAACGAGTTTGTTTAAGTCGTTGATTTCTTAGATCGTTAAAATACTGTTAGGTCGTTTGTAATTCGTTTCCTTATGTGACTTGTGTTGTTGTGTGTTGTAATTTTCTTAAGTCATTTGTGTTATGTTGTAAACCCTATAAATATGGATGTAATGTCATTGTAAATGGTTGTTGATTTTGAATAAAATTTCGTTTTGTTAGCTTTGTGCTTTCATCTAAATTGGTAGTTGAGTGTAATCTCCTATCTCCACTCTCGGATAATCGAGTGCGCTCGATTCAATGATTGCTGAAGTCGATTCACGGTATCTAGTGCGCTAGATCAATGTCAGAAGAATCGTAGATCTTTAAACATGGTATAGTGCGCTATCAACGTGTTTGAGATAGCTAGAATCCGGTATCGTTCGATCAACGGATTTGAGCCATTCAGTATCTTTTACTCCATCGATTGCTACTTTCATCATATCATCAATTTTTGTATTCCGCTGCTGCGTCACTTCTCCATCGACCGGATGTGTCAACGTACCATCTTCCTCCGTTCTCACACTATGCCATCTCATATTAGATGCAGTAACAGAAGATGCATATAATCTTTGAAGCCTTGCAGTGATGGGTAAGTAATGCATATGCTTGTACGGAACTTCCTTCCCCTTCTTTTTTTCTTGGTTTGTATCTCTCCTGATTACAAATTTTACAATTTCTAAGGTTTGCGTCTTCTTTCCAAAACAACATGCAGCCTTTTAAACATGTATCTATTTTCTGATAAGGTAAACCAAAAGCCGACATAAGTTTTTTAACTTCATAGTGATTTTCACACATTAGATTATCGGGCGGCATATGTCTTTTTGCAGCTTGTACAACAGCCGTAAACCCAGCTTCAGTGATGTTGTATTTTGACTTCATCGCAATGTATTCTGCGATTACTGACAGCTGAGTGCCGCTTTTACAACCATCCCAAATAGGTTTCTTAGCAGCATCTAGTAAATCATAAAAAAAATTGCTTCAATATTTGGTTCTTCAACATTTCTATCATCGTCGTCAACTTCAACCATAGGAAACATTGATCGTGCTGCATCTTCGACCATATTTTCTATACGGGTCGTCGAACTACTTCGTTAACGACAGTTTCAGACTCTACAGAAGTATTTGCTACAGCTTCTCCATGCTGATCCCAAACATAATACTCGGGTACGAAACCGTTTTGGCACAAATGAACTCACAATATTTGGTAACAAATACTTCAAATGTCTACACCTACTACACGGACAACGAATTTCTGGATCGTTTCTGTTATTACTTAAAGCGAATTCAACAAATACGTTTATACCATTATAAAAATCTTCTTTTATTGAGCCTCTCAGTCCTTTTCTTTGGTACATCCATCTCCTCCGATTAACAAAATAATCAATCAATTTTCCTATTTGAGTAATTGAGTCACAAAATTAAAAAACAAAATAATCAATCATTTCATGGTCGTATAATATTTGAATTTAAAGAATTATTTCACAAATTAAAAAATATTTTTAAATACGACACATTTTATTTTTTAACGTATCGATACAAAATTTTGTACAAAAAGATATTTTTTCCATGGTCAGGCATCCTACTTCCCATTACAAACACAGTAAGCATTTACATTTCATATATTACTCTGTCTCAAACAATTCAACAAAATTTCGGCAGCATTTCCCTTTTGTTCCTTGCATTGTACACAAATGCGTGTACGCAGAAAACAAAAAAGAAAAGTTAGGCCGAAATTTTATGAACCATTTGAGACGAAGTAGTATACAAAATGTAAATGCTTACTGTGTTCATAACTTGTCCAATTTAGTGACAAATCCAACAAACATTGTACCAGATGAATATAAATGGTCGTTTTTTGAAAAAAACGACTATTTATATAACGATCATGTACAACACTCGTCAGACGGGGCCAAAAACTCTCTAAGGGACATTAGTTAATTAAATGTGCACATTTTACAAAAAAATACAGTTTTACTAACTGTTCACATCTACAAAACTATATTTTAATTTAACACATTTATTCGACGTATTACATCAATTTAAGGCTGGTTTAACATTTTTGTCATTTTTCAATACACACAATTATAATTTAGACTCATGCATTTTTGTTGTTGCATAAGTCAATACGTGCACAATATAATACTCCTAGCTCGTGCATTCATTTTATCTTATTCCAACTAACACAATACAATGATAGCAGTGCTACACACATATACAATCGTAGAATCAAGACATACACAACGATTTACATATACACGAACAACCACAAATTATACATGTTTTTCACAATTTCACGATAAAAGATGAAATAGGTATACCATGGAATGCTAGAAACTATTATAACACTATTGGAAACAATTTCAATCACCAATTAGTCCTAATTTATCAACTTATGCAAATCTAAAAATAGGGTAAAAATTGAATTTTTCGCGAAAATAAGAGATTATACCTGAGCTAGAAAGCAAGAGAGATTGAATACGTAGCCGGGGAGGATGCAAAAATACGAAATTAGTGATTGGAGGCTTGGGGAGTGAATTTGGAAATTTGAGAATTTTTTTTACGTATGCTGAAATGAGGAAGAAGAGGCTCGGCTGGAACCTGAAGTTCGCGATTTTCCGACGGCTTCCGACGGCCGCTGACGGCCCGTCGGAAGCTGTCGGAAGCCGTCGCCCCCCCTGTCGCTATTTAACCCTTTTTTAGTAGTGAATAGTTCAGCCTGAAAATTCAGATGTATATTTAGTTTTGGGGTCAGAAAACTGAATCGATTCCGAACCTCCATTTAATGGACGTTCAGTTATAAACGCTCATTGAAAGGACGCCAAAGCATAAGCGCCCATTAAATGGGCGATGTTTAATGTGGCATATTGAATATATAATGAATATTATCGTCAGTCATTCATTATCGGGCTTCTAAAGCTGGACGCCTATTTACTGTACGGCGGACGTCAGACGGCCATAAAATGGATGCCTGACTATTAGACTTTTCTCTTCCACTCAGCCCTGAATATTCAAGACCCTAAATATCTCCTGAACATTCAGGGCAGAAGCCATTTGAGATGCCCTTACTAGTGCTGAAACACGTATATCAAGTCACCGTCATTTCATTGCCTAGGTCAATTCATATGTTTTGATTGAAAAAATATTATAGAGACACTACTGAACACACAGTAAATAGCGAATATTATTTTCCGTCGACGGTCGTGCTAGCCGACGGTAACAACCTTGCCCACTTAGTCGTCGATTCAAGAAAGGATGACGGTATTAACGACGGCCTTGTCGATAACTTTTCGACGGCTATCGACAACATAGCCCTCACTTGTCGAAGGATACGCGTCAAAAATCTAAGCACCACGTATTTGCCGCCGGGTCATCCTCAACCGTTGCTAACCGTCGCTAGCCTGGAACCAGTAGGCCGTCGCTATACTGGAAGTTCCGTTTTACAAAACAGCTGCTGTTTCATCCATCAAATCACACATATATATTCATCCGTCGTTCCGCCTCATATACAACACATATAAACCCAATTTCACAAGTACAAATATTGTATACATCACATAATGTCACAAAAAATCAAGTTTATATCATAGAAATCCATATTTACATCAATATTCCATCAAACATCCACAACATACCTACTAATCGTTCAATCAAACATCATACATCCGTAACCATCAAACATAATCCAATTTTGAAGTACACAATCAATTGAATAGCCATCAAAAAACACAATCATACCTACTAATCATTATTTCCATCATTTTTCGACTACTGGGAAGGAAATTTCATGTGTTCTACCATGTATACTGCAATCTGCTCATCTAGCAGCATAGTCAATCCTCTACTTTTTGGCCATCGTTCAATTCTGCTATCTCGTCTCTCAACTGTGTTTTCTCCTCCTCGGCTTATGATTTTCTATAATCAGCCCGAGAAGTCCTTGCTTGTAAATTAGTTAATAGCTAGTTATAATTTATACGCAATATTAAATAAAATTTATAAATTAGTTAATGAATTTCTTAAACTCAATAAACATTACCTCATGATTACTATAACCGTAGCATCTGTTCCACGTCGGTCTGTCGGTCACATCATCAAATGTCTCATCCTCCTCCTCAACGGTCAACTCCTCTTGGCCAGTCGCCTCCAACACTTAAGCTCGCCCCATTTTAAAATTTTCCTGCGATTAGAAATAGAATTTTTTCAAAATAAATATTCAATTTAAAATTTATGTAATGTGAAATAAGAGAAAAAATTAAAGCATGTTTATCATAATAGCTTGTGATTTGGGGTCTACCCAAGTAAATGATACTGAGCCATCTTCATTAGTGTGCTCGATGGCGTGCGTGCGAGTAAAGACCACCAAATATGTAGAGTCGCGATCCTTCTCCATCGCCTGAAATTATATATGATTAAACAATGTTATAAGTATTTTATAATCGCAATTTATAAATTTACCATTTCCTTCCGATATTGTTGGAGGATTTTGATTCGCCGTGGTGTGTACCAGGATTTTTATTCCTGTTTGTCGAGTTCCTCATAGATATTTTCTATAAATTTAACATAAAAGTTATATTCACCATCTATAACTACTTAAATATATAATTGACTAAAGCAATTATTATACAAACTTTAAACAAATTATAATAAACATATGAAATTATCAAACTTAATTTCATGGCGAGAGTTTGCCAGTGCTCTAGAAAATCCATCCAAACATCAGCACTCATCCAATCAGGTTTTCTATTTTTCTATTTTGCATCCGAGAGAGTGTCCTGTAATTTTTCCTCATTTTCTTAATCTAGTGGTTTCTAAACAATTGTTGATCTTCCTCCTCTACAACGACCATAGACTATACATTGAAATTAAAATGAATTGTACATTGTATATTAATTTTCAAAGAAAAAATATGTCATTTTCAAATGAATTATAAATTTATACTTACCAACAAAGTCGGTTCTTACAGCATCTTTAATATAAGGTAGGATTTCATCTTACGTCGGCCAACAACCTGACATACGACTCATGTACGCCTTCCTAGAGACAGCCAAAATATAATCGGAAGGCTCCAGCTCAAAACCCCTGTTTTAATTTTGATGTACACATTTATAAATCATAAATAATATACATGCACTAAATATTAATAACATTGCAATTATTTGATACGTACCCTCCCATTTTGGGAGCCATACTCGCCCTTGGACGTAAATCAGCCAAGCCAATAGCACCCTCGCCAGTAGCAAGAGAACCCGAAGAATGAGATCTAGAAGTTCTCCTATGAGACATAATATCTGTCACAAACATATTATTTCATATAATGAAAAAACATGTCATTTTATTATTAGGAAACATGTCCGATTAATAATCATATAAAACTTGCACCAAAACTACAAAAATGGAACAAGATCTCCAAAATACATAGAATTAATAAAACAGAATAATTCATAGCTCACAACATAGTCATCATCATTAATAACGGTGAAAACTCAAAATATAAATTATACAACAAACCACACAAATATCCATCATATGTACATTACATCATCAGTAATTAATAATTGGTCTTCATCATTTTCTGATTCATACACGGTCTTGTATTCTATATCATTTCAACTATGCTCTTAAATACTTCTATTAAAACATTTGATTCATCATTTAAAGGTCCTAAATCAGCATGATTATATTTCATTATTTGACTCAAGATCTACTTGATAAGCTGCTTAGTCCGGAATATTATTTCATTCAAACATAAATCTTGCCTTTGTCTTAAAAACAACCGAACAATCTACTATATCTTTTTTTAGGGATAGATACGGAGCAAGATAAACTTGTAATACTTGTTTGACTAACACGAAAGGATCATACTTATAGTAATGCAAGTTATGCTTTATTTCAATAAGCTTATAATCTTTGTGCACGTTGATTTCAAAACCAGGAACATTGCTGAACCAATTACATTCGAATAAAAAAACTTTTTCTATAGGTCGTATAAAATATGTAAATTCTAAAACCTATGTTTAGACGCTGTAAAAATATTTTATATGTTCATCTGGATCATCACTTCCTTTGACAAATACACCGCTATATAGGTTAATTTTTCAGCACCATATTCCTTAGTGTCGAATTTAAATCCATCGATAAAGAATATTGGATAAGTCTTGACGTTTCCTTTTGGTTCTATCATAAGATGTTTCAATCCTTCATCATCGACACAATTTCTTGGATCATAAACGTAGTTCGAAAACCAATTAAGAAATTCTATACTAAGATCTCCATGTGGATGTTGTGATTCGTCAATACTGCAAATTTATATAATATATTGCATTATGATCTATAAGTATAATTGAAATAAATATGAATTTGAAAATTCATGTATCAAGAATTATTATTTAATATTACCTAACAAAATGTGCAACTTCAGCACAATTAAGAAGAGCATATGTGTGTGCTGCATATTAACCTTTATCGTCTAACTATAGTTCCACACATTTTTCAACAGGTCGGTCATGTTGTCTAAAAATAGATAACATTGCTTGAGAAGAATCTTGTTCACCGGTTTTATTATTACGAGGAACACTTGCAAATGACAAATTCAGATGGTCACTGAAATAATGAGAGAAAACGAATGAAGCTTCTTCCTTAAGACATGATTTGCAAATCGAACCTTCAACTTGTGCTTTTTATCTATCTTTTTTCTTCAGATGATTCAAGTAATTATTACAAAATTAATTCAACTTAAATTTAAAATTAATATTAATATTACAGATATTTAATATTACCTCTCAAATAGATACATCCATCTATATTGCACAGGACCTCGAAGAAGTGATTCGGATGGAAGATGAACGGGCAAATACTCCATTCAATTAAAGAATCCTAGAGGAAATATTTTCTCAAGTTTGCAGAGCAGTATAGGAACATCCTTTTTTAGTTTACGTATACGCTCGACTTTTAACGTAGTCGAACAAAACTCTTTATAAAACAAACTTAATTCTGCTATAACACTTCAAATTTTTACTGACAACAATCTTTGAAAACCACAAGTAATAAAATTTTCATCATGACATGACAATCGTGACTTTTCATCCCGCTCAGTTTATTGTTTTTAAAGTCAACACATCTACGAAAATTAGAAGAAATCCCATCAGGACGTCTTAGTACTTCCACCCACTTTAACACAAGTTTTACTTGCTTGTTGACCAGCACATAGCATGCTTTGGGTTTTTTTTGCTGTCATTAGGCTTCATATGAAGTTCGGGACGTTTGCTTATTATGCCATATCACGTCTTGAATTTAGATCGTCCTTAGTTTTCCTCTTAATAAAAAATTGTATTAAACACATTATCAAACATCTTTTTTCATTGTGCATCACGTCAATATTATGTTGAAGTAAAAGACCTTTCTAGTAAGGTAACTCCGAAAATATACTTTATTTGCACCAATTATTAATTATCGATTGACCTGAAATTTCAGTCTGTACTCCATCTTCATGTGTCTTTGGATATTCCTTTACAAAATCATATATTTCTACGCTTGACTAAATCATTGGTAGTTGTTTAGTCTCAGCTCTATTAGCTATAAAGATTTTTTTTATCTCTTCTAAAAGTATTAACATGGAGAAAACATCGATGACGATCAAACCATGTAATTTTTCTTCCATTCGGTAATGAAAATACTTGTGATTCTTCCAAACTATAAGGACAAACTAAACGACTAGCCGTATTCCAACCTGATATCATTGCATAAGCCAGGAAATCACCAATAGCCCATAACAAAGATGCAAACATACGAATTTTTTTTAGAAACGTCGTATGTATCAACCCCTTCATGCCATAATGTTTTCAACTATTCAATCAATGACTGCAAATAATTATCGATTCTTTATGTCGAATCATCAGAACCAGGGATTACAGTAGTGAGAAACATATATGGAGTTTTCATACACATCACGAAGGTAAATTATAAGGTGTAACAATAATAAGCCATGATGAATATTAATATTTACTACCAAATTGGAAGAATGATGAAAATTCATCTGTAGGTAAACCAAGTCTGATATTACGGCCCTCTACAGCAAACGCAATATAAGTCTTTTTGAAATGTTTTCATGCTTCTCCATCAGGTGGATATGTCAAAGTTCTTTTTTTCTGTGTTCTCACAATGTGTTATCTCATTTGAGATACGGTAGCAGAAGATGAATACAACCTTTGAAGTCTAGGAGTGATGTATATAATGCATTCTCTTGTATGGAACTTTCTTTCGTTTTTTTCTTGGTTTGTATCTTTCCTTATTACATATTCTACATTTCCTAAGGTTAATGTCATCTTTTCAATACAACATGCAACCTTTTATATATGTATCTATCTTTTGGTATGGAAGACCGAAAACAGACATAAGTTTTTTCACTTTACAATAACTCTTGCACATCAGATTATTGGATGACATATGTCGTTTTGCAACTTGTACAACTGCTGTAAATCCAGTTTCTATAAAGTTGAATTTTGATTTCATAGTAATGTATTCGGCAATTACTGATAATTCGGTTACGCTTTTACAACCATTCCATAACAACCTCTTAGCGACATCTAATAAACCATAAATTCTTTTCGCTCCCACAGTCGGTTCTGCTTCGATATTTATGTCTTCATCATTAACTTGAATGGAAGGGAACACTGATCGTGCTGCATTTTCCATCATATCTTATATTGGATTCGCCATAACATATTCATTATTCATCTTGTGCTCTGACACTACATGATTAGGTGCAATAAGTTCTTCATGACGATCGCATAAATAATAATCTAGCACAAAACCAACTTGGCACAACTGTACTATAACCATATTTACTTTCCAACGCTTCAAATGTTTACGTTTACGACAAGGGCAACAAATTTCTATGTCATTTCCATTATTAGATGCATTATTAGATTTAACGAATCTAATAAATTCATGTACACCATTGTAGAAATGTTCCTTCATTGAACCTTTCATACCAGTTCGCTCTTCATACATCCAACTACGATCGACAAAATAATTGAACATTTTTCCTAATTTAAAAATATATGTTAGAAATTTCGACAACACTTCACTATCATGAAGTGTGCGCATAACTTTGCATCCAATGGGCGTTTTGTTGTTGTTGTATTTTCTAAAATAAATTAAAGTCTTCTGGAATTAAAGACTTTAATTTGTTGTTGTATTTGTTAAAATATTATTTACCTCTTATTTTCAAATAAACATTATATTTATTTCTTAATTTTTACAAATCGATTTTAGTAGAATATTTTATTTCAAAGGTAATTTATTATTTAAAACTACTTTCAAAAAGACATACACACAAATTACTATTTTACTAACTACAAATTAAATTTTAAATCGTATTTTATAATTTATTCAACTATTTGAATATTTTATTAACTAAATTTTAAAATTTAAACCATATTTTATAATTCATTTAACTATTAATTTTTTTTAACTATTTTGTAAATTAAAGTTTGAAGTTTGCAAAAAGGCACACTATAATTAATTAATCAATAAAAATAGTTAATCGCTAAAAATAACTTTATTTTATAATTACCTCTAACATTTATAATTAACGCACACTAATTAATTAACATAAAATTAAGTTTAACCATAGCTTTATATTGAACATATTCAATATTCAACCATACATGTTAGCCCTAAAATTATTCTAAACTATAATAAACAATCACATACACTAATCAACATACATATTAATCAATAATTATATACTAATTTTTGGATTTTCAACTAACCCTAATTTATAATTACAAATTAAATAATTACCTCACTAATTAATATCCCTAAATCAAGTAATACACTATTATCATCATATTTAAACCCATAATTATACAAAATTAGCCTTAAATCCGAAATTAGGGTTAAAAATATACCAATTTTGAGATGAAAATAGGGAGGAAGGAGAATTCGACGAGTTGTGGCTGTTATGGCGACGACGACGAGTGGTGGGTGGTTTCGGGGTAGCGACGACTAGGTTTTTTTTGTTTTAGGAATATTGCGGGAGATTGGGAGTGAAGAAACTGGCGCTGGCTAGTTCTATGTATACTCGACATGTCTTCGGCTAGCGACAGCATGCAAATTTCGTATTTTTTTATATATTTTGTTATGTACATTACATTTTAAAAAATGTTTAAAAATACTAATTTAATTCCTAAAAAATAAGAAAGATATTTTAGTACAACCTTAGGACGGTTTGTGATATGTTAAACTAGTATTTTTCGATGGACGTCGTCTCTTCCCGTGGCTGTTTATTGTGTGTCTTGTAGCGAGACAAATATATTGAGTAGATTAACCATATCAGTCAACGCAGACGCAGACTGTATCGACATCTTCTTGGAATATGCTAGTGTGTTAACCCCCAAAAGTGTCATAAAGCTGATTAGTTGAATGTAAGTTATTAAATGAAATTCATATACAGTAAACGAGAACTTAAATTTCTAGGAAAAAGAGGAACAATAGGACATTGTATGGAATATTAACCTTTGTTGTCAGTTGAACTGCACAAAATGTATTTTAAAGCACATTGTTAACAATAGCGTGGTTTGTTAATTAACATTTTCTGGGTTAGCACAGCATTTTGTTGTTAGATTAATATCTTGAAAAATGCTGATGATTCGTGGATGGGTTCATTGTATGGAATATAAATCCTTTTATATAGAGTACAGTGAAGTCCACAAAATGCGTTTGAAAGCACATTGTTAATAATAGCGTGGTTTATTAAGTAACCAGTAAAAAAGGAACCATTGAAAATAAAGATGTGTACTCAGCTTTGCAAAATCGAGTAACCTCGGTTTTCCAAAACTGGGTAAAACTCAGTTTTGTAAAACTGGGTAATCTCAATATTCCAAAACTGACTAAAACTCAGTCTGGATAAATCGAGTAATCGTAGTTTTGCTAATCTGAGTAATCTCAGTTTCACTAATCTGAGTAATTTCAGTTTTGCTAATGTTTTATACCTACATTTAATTTATAGTGGAAAAGACATTCGAAGAGGGCAAACTATCATCTGTGACTGTTATACTGTTTCCAGTGCATTGGTTTCACACACACATATACATACATAAATAATTGCGTGTTTACATATAAGTACATATAAATATGTATGTGCATTTTAATTTAAAAAAGAATCGTAATTATAAAAAATGCAGGTATTATTAAGAAAATAATGATAAGCTATAGCGTATAAGACGATGTATGCAAATTGACATGGAAACAACAGCCTATCAATTCAGTAACTGAATTAATAATGGTAGTACAATGGAATAGTTATAATATTAGGACAAAAAATGATCGAATCAGAAAGCTAAAGAACAGGTTTACCAAATTTGAAAACTTGAGTAAATCCATGCTTTCAGAATGCATGATAAACAAATAACGTGCAGTAGGTTCGTGTACTCCAAAAATTAACTAAGTACGAAATCTGAAATAGTGCAATGTTTTACATCCACATTTTATTAAGCAACAATGTCATTGGACGAGGGCAACACTATCCTCTGTTATATTGTTCCTGTGCATATTTATAAACTATTCTATGCATGTGTGTACACATATATTTACACATAATTAATGCGTGTATTTACGTATAAGTACGTATAAATATGTGTCTGCATTTTAATTAAAACAAAATTTGTAATTATGTAAATTATAACTAGTATAAAAAATGATAATTTTTAGCATGGAGTACCGTGGGTATTTAATTGCACAAAGTATTTTCTTCTGTCCCACATCGCCAAATATGAGTTAAAAGTAAAGGTATATATACCAAATGTAGATTTGTTTACTAGTTAAATAAAATACAAGGAATGGGCTAACATGGGCTTGGGTTGGATATGTGTGAGTAGATGAGATTTTTGAAACGCATTTCGCTCGAGTGTTTAGTTTTGGACTTGGGTTATGCAACAGTCGTTACTATTCAATTTTTTTTAAAATTCGAAACGAACAGTTTCTTTTCAAAGGTTGCGACTGTACGAATGTCTGCTCCTCTATAAATAACTCAAAGTTCTTCCTCAAAACATACGGTTTCACCTACAAACTATAATTTCTTTTCTAAGGAATTCAGAATTGCTGTCTACATTCTTCTTTGGCTTTGTTTTATCCTGGAAAGTATTTGCTTGAACTCTATCATATTCTCTTCGAGTGGGGTGAATAACTTTTAAAAGAAAGTGTCCGTTTAGATACGCCTTAAAGCCATCTCTGAATCTACTTTGATTTTCTCAATAGTTTTACAATTTATTCTGCATTCATGGAGAACGAAACTAATATGGCCTCCATCAAAATGATGAACCAAGACATGATTAAAATTGATCAGTGAGATTTTTGAAACGCATTTATCACGCACTTCGCTCGAGTGTTTAGTTTTGGACTTGGGCTATGCAACAGTCGTTATTGTTCAAATTTTTTTTTAAATTCGAAACGAATAGTTTCTTTTCAAAGGTTGCGACTGTACGAATGCCTGCTCCTCTATAAATAACTCAAAGTTCTTCCTCAAAACATACGGTTTCACCTACAAACTATAATTTCTTTTCTAAGGAATTCAGAATTGCTGTCTACATTCTTCTTTGGCTTTGTTTTATCCTGGAAAGTATTTGCTTGAACTCTACATCATATTCTCTTCGAGTGGGGCGAATAACTTTTAAAAGAAAGTGTCCGTTTAGATACGCCTCAAAGCCATCTCTGAATCTACTCTGATTTTCTCAACAGTTTTAAAATTTATTCTACATTCATGGAGAACGAAACTAATATGGCCTCCATCAAAATGATGAACCAAGGCATGATTAAAATTGATCAGTTCGATGGCAACAACTTCACCTGCTCGTAGGACAAAATGACATTCATACTCATTGCATTTGGCCTATCATATCTGCTGATCCCAGACTTACCTCCGCTGCTAGAAGCAACATCCACTGATTCTGATGATGTAAAGAAGGCACGCACTAAACGCGAGGAGCACACTCTATTGTGTCGTGGTCACATCTTAAATGCTCTTTCTGATCGGCTGTATGATTTCTTCAAAGAAATGAAGACACCACTGGAAATCTGGAATGCATCACAGAACAAATACAAGGTGCAAGAAGAAGGTACGAACAAATTTCTTATCGTAGAATACTTTGATTTCGGAATGGCTGTTAGGAAACCAATACTCAGTCAAGTTCATGAGTTGCAAGGGATTGTTCACAAACTGAGTGCTGTAAATACTAAACTTCCTGAATTTTTTCAAGTTGGTGCTATAATTGTAAAACTACCTCCATCCTGGAGCAATTACAGAAAGATGTCGTTTCACAAAACAGAAGACTTCAGTTTGGAATAGATTCAAAAACATCTTCGTATCGAAGAAGAATCTCGAAATTGTGAGATTAAAAGGAATTTGTTCAAATCTAATATCCAAGTGGTTGAAACAGGAGCAAACAGCACTAATACCAACAATGGTAAAAAATGTGGTTACAATGGAAATCTCAATACAAACAACAAAAACAAAAGGAAGAAAAATGGAAAGTGTTACAACTGTGGAAAAAATGGACATTACGCTAGAGAATGTCGAGCCGTAAAGAAAGCTGCCAATATGGTAGAGGAAGAACTTGTGGCCATGGTGACAAAAATTAATATGGCCAACACATCTGATGGTTGGTGGTTTGATTCTAGAGCGACTGTTCATGTTTGCAAGGATGAGTCGATGTTCAAAACCTATGAAGTCATCAGCAATGGTCAGGAAGTTCAAATGGGAGATCACAACTGTGCCAAAGTTGTTGGGAAAGGAAGCGTTGTCTTAAACTTCACTTCTGGAAAAGTTGTCACACTCATCAATGTTCTTCGTGTACCAAATATAGGAATTTTTTTGGTTTCTATCGATCTTGTATGCAAAAAAGGATTTCGTGTTGTATTTGAATCTGACAAAGTCATTGTAACTAAAAATGGAATGTTTGTAGAAAAAGACACTACAACAAAAATACCCTTTCACAACTGCCAAAAACAGTTGTAATAGGTCTATTACAAGTGGCACCCGCCAGTCTTTATATCCGCAGTTGTAATAGAGTAGGATTATTTTACAACGGGTACGTACAGTTGCATGTGCAGTTGTAAAAAGTCTTTTTACAACTGAAAATAGCAGTTGTAAAAGAGTTATTTACAACCGCTTTCGGCAGTTGTAAAAGACTTTTACAACTGCTATTTACACTTGTATTAAAGTTTATCACAACAGCCAAAACCAGTTGTTATTTTACATCTACTACAACCGGTGATGACAGTTGCAACAATATTTTTACAACTGCTACAAACTACTATAATTCATCTTTTCACAATTGCTATTAACCATAAATTTCATGATATTATAATTAAAACCAATATTTCGTTAATAATAACCATAATCATTCAAATACTTGAAACAATACGAATCGTTCACATTCAAAAACAATTCAAGTTTAAACCATTTATGAATTCATAACTCCGTTCCAAAACACAACTAAATCCATAACATAAATCGGTAAAAGTACATATACGTACTAATGAAAAGAGATAAATTCTTTATGTTAAACAATAGGCGTCCCAACCGTTTGTCAAATCGTATAGATATCTGAAGTAGACTTAAATAGAAGAGCTTCAGGATCCACCACCGCATCGACCCAAACTTTGCAAGTGTCTGCTCCTAGTGGTACATGATGCACTAAAACAGTAGGGTTGGTAGATGTGATTGTTGCTTCTGCGACAACATTCCTTTGCCAACTCAATAATTTGCATTTTCTAGGCTGCTGCTGAAATTGTATATTAACACCAGTTGTGACGTTGTGGCTATTCCGATGAGACTGCAAAAATAAAGCATTATGGTTAAAAAAAATAAAGCAAAGGTAATGGTGCATGGAAATTCTATAAGAGACATTGGTTTCAACAACTGCATTGCATCAGCCAACTTGTATAAACCAAAAGCACAGAACGTGTTGGTACTTTGGTAATGAGTTTTGTGCTCGTGAAAGCACAGAAAGTGCATAAGCATATATTTTTGAAGCACGGAAACCAAAAGCGTAGAAAGTGCATAAGCACATATATATATATATATATATATATTTTAAAAGGCCTTGTGTTCGTGGATTTTCAAAGTGCAGAAGCACAGAACGTGTTGGTACTTTGGTAATGAGTTTTCAACGTGCTCTTAAGTCCAAATAAGTTTTCTTGATAAGCCTAAAACTAAAATTTGTCATATTTAGCTCCTTATATGGGCTACTTGTATAGTTTTAGTATTCTTTTTCCAGAAAATTGCGGTGAAAATAATTTCCAACAACCTGTGCTATCTGTTCAAAATCAACCAATATTAGAGCATATTAAACCCATGAAAAATAAAAATCTGGGTTGAGGGTGGGTAGAACAGAGGGCAAGGGGGACATCGTGGATCAGATGCAAGTAAAGAATCTGGGTTCAGCAAGATGAGGAAAGATGTGTTTCAAAGCTATGGAGGGAGGGAGGGAGGAAGGAAGGGAGTGAACATGGGACGTAGATGGAGCAGGTAACATGGTGGAAAGGAAAGAGGCGGGCTTGGAACTAGTGCTAGTTCCCCTTGTCATTCAACTCTAGTCTTTAGTTTGCCTTTGTTATCTGTACCATTTGTGCATTATCTACCTCGGAATAACATTCAAAATGCGCAAATATCAGTGTCAAATATGCAGGGAATTTAAAGAAACTGCAAAGTTGTATTAAAGTAAAATATCAGTATAAAATACATTACAAATGAAATAAAAATAAAGAACATGATTTAAAGGTATACGTTGATATATAATAAATGTAAAAATCGGAAGCTCGGCTATATTATAGAGAGTTATCTCCATCACCAACATTGACATAAAAATGTCCGATTGAGTATATCATATTTTACTTGTTTGTTTACAACATAGAATTTTGTTTTAGTACTGGTATCTAGTGTTAAGCAATTTGAGGTCAATATTGTTCATATCTTGTGTGGATCCGATTGGGTGCACATGCAAAAGAGACTAGTAACTACAACAATAAAAGAAACCAGTAAGTTTTAAAGTCCCTCCCTTTAAAAGCTACATGTAAAACTTGACTCTCATGATTTAAATTCATTTCTTTCTAAAATATATTTTTATTTGACTTAGCTTAGAATGTTGAAACCGAGGAGGAGTCATCGCTTAAATATTCTAAACTCGGCCAACTATTAATAGAAGCTAGTAGTTTATCCAAACTTTCACCGTTGGAGAATAACAAAATTGTTTAAGAAATTAATAATAATAAGTAATAAAATGTGTAAACACGTGGAGGTGAAATTTTATACGTGTATTAAGGACAATTAGCTCTGCCCTAATTGTTATTAGCAGCGGCTGATAATTATTTTGCCCCTAATTAGCTATTAATAGAGGCAAAGTTTTTATTTTGCCTCTAATTTAATGTCCCTAATATCGACAAAGTTGGTAGTGTAAGTGCTTCATAATAGGCTTGTAGTTTCATCCAACAATATCACTTTGTTTTAAATATATCACTTTGTAAGTGAACTGTTGTCGGAAAATCTAGTTACATTGTATTATAGTTCATTTTGGACTTTCAGTTTTGTTCATAACTACGCAAGAGTTGATACCAGTTTAATATCCAATGAAACAAACATAAAACAAGTTTAAAATTGGAAATGAGATCGTCTATCATACTAATGATTGTAATAATTGATTTGAACAAATAGATCTTTGATCCATAGAGTCAGATTAACGGGTGAGATGGTTTTTTTGTTTTCGATTTTAACCAGGGCGGATGATTCAAATCCTTGCCGTGTGTGTTAGTGCATTTAATAACAATGCAAGATCTAATTCAATCCAACAGATTCAATAACTAGATTGAAACAAAAGCATTAATAGATGGATATCTAGATTTGTGCATATAGTTGTTCTCCGATTTGTTGAAATAAAATAATGTGCACGCACATGCATACAGGGAAAAAAGCAACTTGTATCCTGATTTTCATCCAAGCAACACAATTTATATAAACCATGCACACTCTATTCCCTCAAAACCATTCCATTCATTCACTTCTTGTGAAAAAAAGGGCTGCTACATCTTCTTCATTAAAGTTTTTTGCTGCATTTTTATGTTTCTTGTATCTTTTGATAGCAAGCACAATGGCTGCTGCACCTAAGAAGCCCATTAATGTTCCATTTCAAAAGAACTGTGCACCTACTTGGGCTTTCGATCATATTAAGTACTTCAATGGTTGTAATGAGATCCAACTTATGCTTGATAATTATACAGGTAATTAACCAAAAATATCAACAGAATAATAGAAGCATTTCGTTTTTAGTATTATTCACTCTGCATTTATAATTTAATATATTTTAGGAACTGGATTTCAATCGAAAGGCTCATTACTTGTTTGGCCACTTAAGTATGCATATAAAGATGGTTGCATGTGATTCGGCTGGAACTGTTACAACATTTTATAAGTAATTTCATTTTAATCAAATTATTATTATTATTATTAAGTCTGTCATAATATTGTAGGTATTTCTTAACTACTCACATTAGCTTTAATTATTAAGCTTCAGAAAAAAAGTTATCAGTAGTATAGATATTCTTAAACGTATTGCTGTTAAAATTCAAGACATTTCAACACAATATATATAGTTCATAATGTTTATATTGTTAAAAATACTTTGAGTTATAGCAATGGTACAGTTCACTCATCGAATTATACATTAGTGTAGACTCATATTACTCTTTAGACTTACCTCCAAATATTTTAATACATTTACCCCAACGTTTTACCAATTTTATTAGACAAATTCTTTTAATTCTTTCTTGCAAATGTTTGAGTTCAAAGTGAGCCTAATGAAATGAACATCAAGAGGTTATGTACAGTAACTTGAATAGCTTTAAGGTTTGTAATGAAAAATTCCTTTTTTAGTCTGAATTTAATATTCAAAATTCTAAACCAAGGATCCAATTTATTTCAACTATCATCTCAAAATTCAGAGCACGACGAGATAGACTTTGAATTTTTAGGAAACAGAACTGGTCAGCCATACATATTGCAAACCAACGTGTTTACAGGCGATGTAGGAAACCGAGAACAAAGAATATATCTATGGTTCGATCTGTGCAGTTAAAGCGCTCGGCAGATTCAAAGCAGTGGAGGTGCAAAAAGTCATAGCGGGGATACAGCGAGGATATAGCGGGATATAGCGAATGGCTCTAAAATAGCATATAAAACTCGTACTTAATGTTTTTACAAATATATAAATGGTAATCAAATGAAAAATTATCATTCAATTGAATTATAATTAATACATAAATAATTTCAAATAAAAACACGTTCGAATATACTTTAAATAAACGTAAAACTGTTATATAACATAATTGAATTTAGTAGAATATTAGAGTATTTTCATTTCTAAAAATATATTAAAAATTAAATCAAATAAATTAGTTTCATAAGTTTTATAGTGTATAAATGCAGTTTTTCAATTCATTTTATTAAAGAAGATATAGCGGAAATAGCGGAATATAGCGGGAATAACGGGATATATCGGAAATAGCGGGACTTAAAGCGGAAAGGCTATATTTTGGGGCTATATGGAAATATCGTAGCGGTAGAAATCCGCTATGAGATATAGCGGGGTTATAGCGGGGTAATAACGGGGCATTAACTACATAGGGTTCGATCCAACCAAAGCATATCATGAATATTCTATTCTCGGAAACATGTATCTGATCTTGTAAGTTCTCTCTTACCCTTTTTGTTATTTAACCATGATATGCTCATAATCTATGAGCTGTATTAGTAAACATGATTACAATGTTAAGAACACTAATTAAATATGATTATATATAGCCTGTAGGTATATGTGGACATATTCTGCTATTTTTATGTCACATGTTTGTACATTAAAAAGATAACCAGGACCAAAATGAATTGAGATCTCAGTAGAAATTTTAATCCCATGTGATTTCTGCTTATAAGTTTGGTTAGTGTAAGGACTATCATTTTACAGTGAAAATTTTACAGTGAAAATGGTTATCATTTCTTTGGGTATATATATTATTAACTTAACATCCATTATCATTTGGATCAGTTCGGGATGAATATGATGATAATTCCTTTCTAGTATTGACTCAATTAGCAAACATTGATTTGTTTAACAAAAAATTACAAAAAACCTCATTCCGGCAAACAATGAAGATTTTCAGGCAAAGTATATCAAGAAAAATTCAGAAAAAAATCATAGTTTTTTCTCAAATAGTTTAGCCTAATATTTTAGCATTAACATTTGATAATAGTTTATAAATATTTGAACTGTTATCCAGAATAAAGCAAAATTGTATCATACTAGAAAAATATACAAACCAAAAGAGAGAACATACTGAAACCGCGACAGCCTAGAAAAGTACACAGCCAGCAAAGTAAGCACAAACTACGAGCGACAACGACGACTACGAGCGGCGACGATGATGATGAACGGCGAATCTACGATCTAGGTTTTTTTAGGTGTTTCTGGATCGAGTACAAGCGGTGAGCACGAGCGATAGTTGCGGTCTACGATCGGTGACGACGATGATTTAGGGTTTTTTGGATCGTAGAATCTGCAATTAATTTGAACTAAATTATTGAAAGGAGGGAAAACGAAATGAAACTAAGGAGAGCGATTTAGGTTTTTTTTTTGCGTCTGGGCGGCCAAAGAAATGAAAGGAGGTAAATCGAAAATCCCTATTAACCTGATAAATAATTCTTGTTACAACTGTTGAAAACAGTTGTTATAAATAAATATTACAACTGCTGTATAAATATAGTTGTTAAAAGTGCATTTATTACAACTGCTGAAATAAAACAGTTGTTAAAAAATACCTATTACAACTGCTGAAATAGAACAGTTGTTAAAAAATGCCTATTACAACTGTCAATTTTTGCTGCTTGTAAATGAAAGGTTGTAATATGGTTGTTTTGTTGTAGTGTATGGTTGTAATGAGATGTACGAACTAAATATTAATAATAGTATTGCTTCTACTTATATTGTTGAGTCTTATGATTTATGGTACAAAAGATTAGCACATCTAAATTCCAAATCTATTACAAACATGTGTCAACTTGGTCTTATTAAAACTGAAGGATCTGGCTGTAATAAATGTGAGATTTGTGCGCAAACCAATATTACCAAGAAACCTTTTCCTACTATTAAAAGAAATTCTAAAATTTTAGATCTAATACATTCGGACACATGTGAACTGAATGGTGTTTTGACTCGTGGTGGAAAATGATACTTCATCACTTTTATTGATGATTATTCAAAATATACTTATGTGTATCTTATGACACATACGAATGAAGCATATAGTAAATTTCAAATTTACAAAGCAGAGGTCGAAAACCAAGTAAATAAAAGAATTAAGGTTATCCGAAGTGACAAAGGTTTTAAATATTTTTCCAACAAGTTCGACAGTTTCTGTGAATCAAGTGGGATCATACATGATAGAATTGCACCATATACTCCTCAGCAAAACGGTTTGGCCGAAAGAAAAAATCGTACGTTAGTGGAAATGGTAAACTGCACACTTGTAAAATCAATGCTACCTCTAAACTTATGGGGAGAAGCATTAAATACAGCTTGTTATTTGCATAATAGGATTGTCTCTCGAAAGACAATGTATGCCTTACGAACTTTGGAAAAATAGAAAACCAAATTTGTCATATTTAAAAGTGTGGAGATGTTTGGCCTACTACAGGGTTGTTGATCCTAAAAGAAACAAACTCGGTCCAAGAGCTTTAAGAAGTGTGTTTGTTGGATATGTTGGACATAGCAAAGCATATAGACTCCTTGATCGAAACTTTAATACTATATTCGAATCTCGTGATGTAGAGTTTTTGAAAACAAATTTTTCAAGGATTCAAAAGTTGTGGATGCAACTTCTGAAAACACTCTTGTTCCTAGTATTGAAACACATTCTCCTGCAGAAAATGACTCGCAAAATAACCCAAACAACAATGGAATAAGAAAGTCCAAACGACAAAGAAAAGAAAGGGAACTGCATCCTGATTTTATATCCTACCAAGCTTTACTTTTCTTAGTCGAATGGGATAGAGAAAAGGTAGTCAATAAAACTCCTATTGTCTTGAATATCGAAGAAGATCCTAAAACTTATGATGAGGCCATCAACTCACGAGATGCTGCATTTTAGAAGGAAGCAATCAATGATGAGATGGACTCTATTATATCTAATAAAACCTGGATTTTAGTTGATCTGCCACCTGGTTCTAAACCAATTGGGTGTAAATGGATTTTCAAAAGAAAATATGGATCAGACGACACTGTACAAACCTTTAAGGAAAGACTAGTTGCCAAAGGATTTCGACAAAAGGAGAGTATTGATTATTTTGACACTTATGCACCGGTTGCACGAATAAGTTCTATACGAACTCTAATAGCATTATCTTCCATACACAAGTTACACGTTCATCAAATGGATGTGAAAACAACATTTTTAAATGGGGATATGAATGAAGAGTTATATACGGAGCAACCGTAAGAGTTCGTACTCCCTGGAAATGAAAAGAAAGTTTGTAAATTGAATAAATCACTATATGGTTTAAAACAAGCTCCAAAACAGTGGCACGAGAAATTTGGCTTGTCCATATTATCCTTTAGGTTTGTTCATAATAATGCAGATAGGTGTATTGATTCAAAATGCACAAAGGAGTATGATGTAATTATTTGTTTATATGTTAACGACATGCTCATTATTGGAACAAATACGTCTGGCATATTAGATACCAAGAATGATTTAACATCGATTTTTAGAATGAAAGATCTAGGTAAAGTCGATACCATATTAGGCATCAAAATCATAAAACATGATCATGGTTACGCTCTATGTCAAAAACACTATATTGAAAAATTGTTGTCAAATTTTAAACTTTAAAGAGTATAACACTCCATTTGGTTTGAGTGTTAAATTAACAAAGAACAATGGACGATCAATTGCACAACTTGAATATGCTAGTGCAATAGGCAGCCTTATGTATCTTATGCATTGTACTAGACCAGATATTGCATTTGTCGTATGTAAGCGAAGTAGATTCACGAGCAATCCAAGCGGGGAATATTGGAAGGCAATAAATAGAGTAATTGGTTATCTTAAAAGAACCATAGAACTCACTCTTTTTTACAATGATTTTCCAGCCACACTTAAAGGATATACGGATGCAAGTTGGATAACCGACACAATAGACAATATGTTTACATCTGGCTGGGTGTTTCTACTTGGAGGAGGTGTCATACCTTGGGCATCAAAGAAACAAACATGCATATCACACTCGACTATGGAATCAGAATTTATAGCATTAGCAGCCGTAGGTAAGGAGGCTAAATGGATTAGGGACCTATTAATGGATATTAAACTATGGCCTAAACTCATCCCTCTTGTTTTTATACATTGTGAAAGTCAAGCTACTCTCTCTAGAGCATATAGTAATACTTACAATGGAAAATCTAGGCATATAAGCTTAAGACATGAGTACGTTAGACAATTAATAAAAGAAAGAATTATCACAATAATGTACATAAGAACGAGTAAGAACTTGGCCGACCCTTTCACAAAAGGTCTACCCAGAGATGTGGTGAAAAGGACTTCACTAGAAATGGGGTTGAAACATATAATGAAATAAATCACAAACAACAGAAACTCAACCATAAACTAAAATCAATAAAAGGTTTAAAGGGTAAAAAAAAGTTGTTTAGAAGTGATTGATACCTGCTAATTCATACGAAGTGCCCTAATCTTGCCAAGTAATTAGGAATTAGCATTAACACACTACGATAAGGAGGTTGAGAATTACTCTTAATGAAGTAATGAAGTGCCTAAGTAGTGGGGGCATGTTAGATAACTTCACCTATATGAATGTAGGAGTGGTGCCGCGCCTCACGAGAGTTCTAGGTTTACTCTTTAGATCATTCATGAAAAATCAGGAAAGTAGCACATGGCCATAGTGCTGAATGTGAAAAGAAATAATTTGAAGAAAGATACAACATGTGTATATAATATGTCCGATATTATCATAAAAAGTAACGCGTTTAAATACCAAAGCTACCATTTACTTTGATAATGTCTTACCATATTTATACTAATTGAAGGTTTAAGGAAATAAACACCTTCATGTATGCATGTAGTATCCTGTTTTGAGGCTTGGCGATAACATAAGGAAATAAGATCAATTTGTACAATTAAAGTGGGGGATTGTTGGGTATTTAATTGTACAAAGTATTTTCTTTTGTCCCACATCGACGAATATGAGTTAAAAATAAAGGTATATATACCAAATGTAGATTTATCTACTAATTAGATAAAATGCAAGGAATGGCTAACATGGCCTTGGGCTGGAAGCACGTGATTTTCGAAACGCACTTATCACGCACTTCGCACGCTCTGCAACGGTCGGATTTTTTGAACAGTTGTTACTGTTCGAATTTTTTTTTGAAATTCGAAACGAATAGTTTCTTTTCAAAGGTTGCGATTGTATGAAAAGATGCCTGCTCCTCTATAAATAATTCAAAGTTCTTCCTCAAAACATACAATTTCTCTTACAAACTATAATTTCTTTTCTGAAGAATTTAGAATTGCGGTCTGCATTCCTATTTGGCTTTGTTGTATCCTAGAAATTATTTGTTTGAACTCTACAGCATACTCTCTTCGAGTGGGAGCGAATAACTTTTAAGAGAAAGTGTCCATTTAGATACGCCTCAAAGCCATCTGTACATCTACTCCGATTTCTCAACAAGTACAATGGAAACAACATGGAAACCACGCCCTAATAGTTCAATGACTGAAATAATATTGTTAGTCCAATGGAATAGTTTGAATATAAATAAGATAACCAGTACCTGTTTTACAAAACTTACACTTGTAAATAAAACCATAGTTGGAGGATGATAAACATATCATCAGAAGTGGGTTTGTATAGTCTTATATAGTTAAAAGAAATTAGTTTAAAATTTGACGTAAGATGAGCTAAACTAAAAAGGAGTAGAGCTGCAGTCTGAAATCAAAGTTAAGGCAATGATCAAGGTAGTGTAACTACATTTCATGGAATGGAAAAGTAAATAGTGGAGGTCAAACTAATAACCTTAATATTAGTCTTTCTGCATAGATTACACACATATACATACATAAATACATACATACATATGTATGCATGTATATATGTATGCATGTATGTATTTATGTATATGTATATGTATACAAACACACACACACATACATATGTATATACAAGGTTCAATATTCTGTTTTGATCATTGGTGATTTTAAAATTTCCGATTTCGTTCCGGATATTTCGGAAGTTCCGCTTTAATTTCGGTTTTCTAATTCCGGTATGTTTCTCTATTTAAACTGCTAAATACGCTAATAAATATCCAATATTATCATAAATTTATACTACATACGAATACATACTTTAAAGAAAAAATTATGGTTAAAGATTCTGTTTTGTCCATTTGAGATTTTCAAATTTTCGACCAACATTGAAAATTTTGAATTTTTTAATTATTATTCTGGTGTAAATTGACAAAAGTACAACAACTTTTATTCTTGTCCACTTATTTATTTATCTATCTGTTGTCTTGTTGAATTAATTTTCTTCTTTAGTTTTTTGTAGTTTATTGTATTTTTTATTTTTTGTAGTTTTCTATTATTGTTAATACAAATTTTGATCAGAATCAAAATTTTGACCGAATTCCATTCTTCTTCACTACCAAAAATCAAATAATTAGGGGCATTTTACATATGCCTCTAATATTGTAGTTAGAGGCCAAAAGTTATATTATTCTGCCTCTATAGCTATGAGAGGCAAATTAAGAATTGCCCCTAAAAACTATGCCTCTAATAATAAATAGGGGCATATAATTCACTTAATTTGCCTTCAATGCAATGGCTTCCACGTGGGCAACAAACAATATTACTCTAGTAGTAGCAATAATAAATGTCTCTAAAAGCTTTAATGAAGGTCAAAAAATGCCTCTAATGCTATGGGCGTTTATAACCTAGATTCTAAAAAATGCATAATATTACTCTCATAATGTTTTATTTCCATCAAAGATTATATAGAAGACAATAACAATATATGATTATACCTCTTCAAACTTAACAGATAAGATATATGCATAAAACACAATACATGCATACAAGTTACATTTCGATATAAACGCATATTGATAAATTCACACAAAAAGAGAGAAAATCCAAAATATAATTGACTTAACAAAATTGGATTACATAATCAATTCATCATACAAGATGTAACAAGTATACTAGCTTAAATAAGTGCAAATCGCACTCATAACACAGTTTATGAAATAGATACAAACCATAGTACTTGAAAGGTTTTTTTTCTTGCTAGCAATTCATGTACAATTGATTAGGACCAAACTTTCCTGTAAAATGTATTATTGCAGCAAATATGTTATCAACCATATTTCCAATCTGTTCTCGACACCAGCAAATTATTCCGACATAAGCACCTGCAAAATATTGTATTAGTATTGCTAATATATATCACAGTGCCCAATCATGGATAATTACAAACAAAAGAGGACTTCAAATAACATTTGCTATTACTTACAAAACTTTTATTTTAATTGTTATCACTTACAATTGAAAAACTGAAAGTGACTTTAACATTGCTATACATGTAGACATTGGTTCTGTCATGTGCTATAAAATTTGTTTTAAACCAAGGTTCGAAATTCCGTTTTCCGTTTCCGTTCCGGTCATTGGTAATTTTAAAATTTCCGGTTTCGTTTCGGAAATTTCGGAAGTTCCGTTTTAATTCCGGTTTTCTTATTCCGGTACCTTTTTTGCTTTAATTTGCTATTTACGCTAATAAATATTCAATACTGTCATAAATTTATAGTACATTTTTTACATTACATATAAAATACACTTTAATTAAATAACCATTGTTTAAGATTTTGTATTGTTCATTTGCGATTTTAAATTTTAAGTCAATGAAATTTTTATTATGATTCGATGTAAATTAACAAAAGTATAACTTTTTTTGTCCATACACATGATTTTTTGTCCATTTATTTATTTTCCTGTTTAGTTTGTTTTCCGTTTTTTAATTACTATATGTTTGTTGTATTTTTTTATAAAAATTTTCACTATTTGAAAAGAAAATCCGGAATTTAGATCGGAACCGGAATTTTGACCGGATTCCGTTCCGGTTATGAGCGGAACCGGAACGGAATCACCGGAAAAACCGGAATTCCGCCGGAATTTTGAATCATGTTTTAAACTACAGGCGATATTTAATATACTTAAAATACTAAAAATGAGCATATGAGGAAATGTCCAAAATATTTACTTCAAAGTTTAAACAAATTTCTGCTTTAAACATGCAGGGTAGAACATTTAGAGTTATATTAGTCTATTTTGATTAAAAATTTCATAGTGCATGCACTTGTATTTCCCTATAACATGATTAGTGCAAGTGATATAGCTTCTTTTGTATTCAAAATTTCAAATAATGTTTTTTGAAAACCTGGCAAGTAATTAAAAAAATATAATAGTTAATAAAACCATTAAATATTTGCAAAAAAGATATGAAACTTACCACCATTTGTTCAAAAGCATCATCAACTTGGCCCTTTTTTCATTTTGCACCAATTCATGTGCCTCAATAAGATTGAGCTCACAGTATACTTTTCTACCTTTCTCAATGAAAAATATTGAATAATCAGAAGAAGAAAAATTGCAAATTAAACTTGAGAATTACTTAAATTGTTATTCACAGATAAAACTAGAAATGGAGCAAGAAATAGCACTAGCTCGAGAATATATAAATAAGAAAATTGAGATCCAAGAAAATGTTACATGTGAGCACAGTAGACTAGGTCGATAAACTATGATGTTTATCACTGCTAATCTAGTTACATGCACAATATGCAAACAAACATAATCATTAGACGTTTTTAAGTGTAAATCGATCTATTTCATACTCTGTTTGTTATGGCTCTAGCTCATTTAAATGGGAACATGTACCGATAAATTACCTTTAAAACCAATAGTTAGTATGCTTGGTAAGGTGATAACATACAAATATAGAACACATATTATGTACAAAGTAGTAATGAAAATAAAAATATAAGAAAAATACCTTTGATATCTTAAGCATAACTTTAATATTATATAAGTAAAATAAAATGTTGTCGTGGTTAGTAAAAATATTTATAAGCTAATCTATTTGGTTAGTTTAAAGACTTACAGTTCTTCCATTCTTGACAACTTTCAACTCAATGTTATGATTTTCCAGGAATTTTGGGAACTTTGGATCTTGAAATTTGTCATTCATCAGTACTTATAATCAAGAAATTTATATATATGTTGATAAAACCAGATGCATGTTTTTTATACTTGTAAATATTTACTCCATCTACCAAAGTATCCCCTTTATGCACAAATATAGATAACAGGCAATACCAAGAAAACATGAGCATATGATAGTACAATGATTCCAATGCATAATATAATATTTGCAACTATGTAAATACTTGTACTTGATAATGTGAATAAAATTTTCCAGTACATGAATACAAAGTTTAAGGCTTCTTCTTGACTCTGATAATTACAAAATGCTATCCCTGAGCCGCCTATAACTTTGATACAGATACCTCTAACATCTCTAAATTTGAAGTACCAACCATATCATCTCCAAGTGTTTTTTTTGTGATGTAGGAGAAAACTATCTAAAAAAGCTCAACCAAGGTTATTTGTTTCTCTAGATTAATCCAGCATTAAAAAGGAGTTATCGGAATTACATTATAACATTGGTAATTGTACATAAAAGTCAAATAACTTGAGAACTGAAATTCAAATAGGTCAAATGAATAGGAAAATATAGCACAAAGCACGAATGGTACTAAACAATGTTTAAAGAACACTAGATTATTAGGCTACTACAGGATATGCACACACTAAGTTATTTAAGTTCTACATTACAAAAATTTATATAAATACGACTCCTCCAATGAGGTCATGAAATAAAAAGAGTAAGTTAATGAAAGCATATGCAACACAAAATTGAGCATAAGTTTCATCGCTGAAAGCATATGCAGCAGTTTCTTCCCTGAACACATATTCATATCCTCATTCATAAACACTTGGGTGAGGTTTCTTCTTAAAAATGTGAAATTTACTTTTTTGAGATAAGAAATGCTTTTTTTAATATATCATGTGTACATGCATTTCTACAATGAAGCTTGAATTATAACCTGATGCATTGTCAGCGTTACTTACTTGATCTAATAAGAGTGTATCGGATTTGAAAAACTTATAGTGGTAACATATTTCAATTCTATATGATAGAAATTATATTGAAGAAAGAGGGTGATCCTATGCTTATGTAGGTAGATATAAGTCACAGAATAACTATTCATAGTCAATAGTATCTTGGATTATCAAGTCAAATGAAAGCCGCCATAGCTCAACAAGGCGACAGTGTAGCATGCCGGCCTCCAAACAAGTTGTGCATACAAGACAAGTTGTGCATATATACAAACAAGTAGTGTATCTTCTTCTTAGGCAAATAAAAACCTACCACGACTGCACTTCCATATACATGCATCAACCATTGCCAATCGCCATGCATGTAAGTACATACATCACATGCCCTCCTCTTATAAATACACAAACCCGATTTCTCATATAATATATCATAAGATTCAACAATCCAACAACATGGCTTCAACAACCAGTTTCATTGTTTTGGCTGTCTTCGCCTTCATGACAGTGATCATGTGTTCTGGAGCACGTGAACTTCTCGACCTTCCTGTCCTAACTGCACTACCCACCCTGCCTGCGCTCCCTGCCCGCACTAGCTGCTCTGCCTGCACTCCCGGCCCTGCCTACAGTAGCTGCCCTACCTACACTACCCGTCGTGCCCGCATCAACTGCCCTGCCTGCGCTAGCTGCCCTGCCTACCCTATCGGCAGTACCTGCAGTAACAGCGCCGACCCTTCCGGCAATTCCAGGCCTTCCAGCCAAGAAGCTTTCTAATTAGCTTCTGGTTTAATTAATCGTGTACTTTCTGACTAAATAAGGGAAGTATATATGAACGTGGTGTCATCCATGCATGTTCTAGTTAATTATGTAGGTCTCATCCTAGGTTAGGTGATGACATATTTATATTTATATTTATATTTATATATATATAATTGTATATCTTTTACTTGTAATTTGTACTTTGTTATAACGATGGTCGACGATCATAGCTAGGTAGGTGGACGATATAATTCCCACTTCATCCTAATATTGTAACTCATGGCACTGTACTGATGTTTATGTACGTAACTTGAGATGGTTAAGTTGTTGTAATCTTTGTCTTATGGTAGTGGTATACTAGTATAAATAACATGTTATCATGAAGTATATCTAAAATGTCATTTTTCAATATTTGAATTAAAGACCAAACATCGCTATAGTGAACTTTGAAAGAAATATACAACATACACTGAGACCATCTCCAGTAGGGGCTAGAGATGAAAAAGCGATATAAATTTCCCTTTATTTTCCCCTCCTCACACTCCAGCAGTGTGAGTTTGAGTGTCGAGAAGGGAAGAAAGTGGGAGTTTCGCCCTTTTTTAGTGTGAATACCCTAAACGGTGTTCAGAAAACCTTTTAGGATAAATGGTTTTTAAAGTCCATTTAACACCAAAAATAACATTTTGTTCACCGAAATAAATATAAAAATGTATAAACGGTTTTTAAAAAACCATTTAGCAGTATAAACGGTTTTCTGAAAACCGTTTATACAGTTTTGTTTAAAGACTCTGAATTTCCCCTACTCGCTACTGAAATAGTGGGAGGAATCAACCTTCTTTTTTAGTCTCCTCACCCTAAAATCTACCTTCCAAATAGAGATGCTCTAAGCATTAGGTTGAGCAATTCTTCATTTTGTAGCTAGATATATATGACAAAGGTAATTGGGCCGACTAAGGGTAGGCCTGATCATAAGATGACCAACAATGACCCATTTCAGAAGGGTACTCTACTACTGTGTGGTTGGAATTGGATTATGCATGTACTAGCACATCACACACAATTAATATTAGATAAAAAAAATTATAAACGTAAGAAAAGCAACGCCTTTAATATCTTAAGCTTGTATTTTAAAATAAGATAAATAAAATAAAATGATTTCATGATTAGTTTAAAATATTGGCAAGTTCATCTATTTTGTTAGTTTAAAATAAAATATAAGTAAGCAAGTGCAAGTTTATTTGGTTCTTCCATGACTTACCAACACCAAACATGAATTAGAGCTTGCGTGTGGTCTTCTTATCCTGCTGTTCACTATTTTCACCTTTTGATTGGTAATCTATCTCGTCTTCTTCACCGGAAGACAGAACAAAATCAATATACGAAACAAAGTTTTGCAATGCTAATAATAGATAAGAGAGACAGAACTTAATACTCACAACATGTAAGACTTTGTATCCACAAATTTAAAATTTGCATTGAACAAAAATACATGAGAATTAATCATAAAGTCATTTTTGATTTGAGCATATGTATCGATATTAGGATGGACAAGCTCTTGGGAACCTTTGGATTACATCCCAAAGAAAAATAATGCACACAAATGCCTTTTCATAATTTCTCTAGTAATAATCTTACGAACATAAAACTAATTAAAGACTTACCGTTTCTTCCGTTCTTTATATCTTCAACTGAACTTTATGAATTTCCAGGAATTCTGAAAACATTGGACCCTGAAATTGGCCATTTGTCAGTACTTGTAATCAACAAGTTTATATATGTTGAATACACAAGATGCATGTTTTCCATTCATATAATTTTTGCTCCCTCTGCCTACATATCTCCTTCACCAACAAATACAAATAACAAAACATACCCCAAAAAAATGTAGACATATGACAGTACATTAATTCACCCTTGAATAATATGACATTTGTAAGTACCTGAATACTTGTACTTGATAATATGAATAAAATTCTCCTTTACGTGAATAAAATTTAAGGCTTTCTCAACTTGAAGAGAGATGTATAAAGCATTCCATCCAAAACTCCTAAATTGAAAGTTGTCCTTTAGAAATTTCCAGATTTATCTCAAGCGGTAATTTTGGACATTAAAATAATCTAATGGAAATATACATATGTACATAATTGAAATTCAGTTCATTAGATATCAAATGAAAGTCATAAATATAAACAAATGTTTGAAATTCTATACAAAATCCCTAATTTGAAACACCAAATAGAAACCCTAACCGGTGAAAGGAGAAGATAACTCAATATTATACATAATTAAATAAATCAAAAGTAGAGAAGATTGAAATACCTTTAGACATTTAGGAGGAGGATTGAACCGTAGTTGGTGGCATTTCTTTTTTCTAAGATAGAAAATGATATAATGGAGCGGTAAATGAACAAATATGGCGGTAGTTTTACCTCCAACACCAAAATTTTGGAAAAGTACACTAAAGGCATTTGTTTTAGCCTTGTTTAATATTTTTAAAGGCAGTTTATTAATTTGTCTCTAATTGATTATTAACAGGGGCAAATTTTTAATTTTGCCTCTAATATAAGGTCTCTAATATTCACAAAATCGGTAGTGCTTGTTACTGAAAGCGGAATGGAATTTTCGGAATTCCGTCGGAAGTTTGAATTGTGGTACATACACATATAAACACATATATACATGTACTTTATGTTTACATTTTTTTAACAATATAATATACAACTTACAGAAATAAAGAGCGATAATGGTACGTTATAGCATATTATTATGGTATAAAGTTAATAAGATACAAAACGAAAAGTAACGTTTCAGGGTTCCATTTGATTCTGATAGTTCGATGAAATTACATGAATATTACAAAGCATAAACCAAAAAAAGATTTATCATTTTGAAATGGTAAATAAAACCCTATTTTCTTAGTTGCATACAAACAAAGGGAAGTAGGTTCGTGTATTCATAAAAGTCCAAAATTAATAATTTTTAAGATGACATAAAATGAACAAATCAGAAAGCTAAAACAGCTGCACCACTATCAACATATGAACGTTAGTTTGAGAAAGATATACCAAAAACCATTTAAAATGACATAACGGTCCAATTTTTTTCCCTCTTGCAAATCTATGATTTTATGATAAGAATAATATTAAAATTTAGGTTTTTCATAGCCTTTGGGGAAACTAATCCTCCTCTCAAAAAATCTCCACCAATTTCCGACATTAACCTTGACGGACCCTTCTCACGTTAGATTTCCAACTTAAGGAGGCCACTTCATTAATGAAGAAAGCTTTTAATATGTCCAAAATCGCAAGAAGGCTGCTTCCATCCGTCAGAAGACTGCCAAGGAGGAGCCGCTGGCTGATTTTAATAAAGTTAGAGGTTTTGTTGAGAAAAGATGGGATCCAAGATCCCAAAAGCCCCAAAACAGATCGAATAATAAGAGAGATGCAACCGAAAATGTCCAAAAGCTAGCTATCTTCTCACTGAACAGAAATTAAAGAATGAAATCATGGGCTGAAATTGTTTCAGGGGAAAAAGACGATCAACAAGGTCAAGAAACTAAAGAATGCATTCTGGAATACATTCTCTCTTTCAAAACCAGTGATAAAAAGATTGGCATAAAAGAAACAGTCTGTAAAAGAACAGAAAATGATTGGGAAAACGCCATTTTGGCATATGTTGTTGGTGCAAAGCCTTATTTCGTATATTTTAAAGCATATATACAAAGAGTATGGAAACCAAAAGCCGAGTTTGAGGTGTATCACAGAGAGAACGGATTCTTCTTGATCAACTTTAAAGATTCATCGGATTGTGTTGGAATCCTCAAAAGCAACCCATATTTCTACGAGGGAAGACTCATCATAATGAGAGTATGATTAGGTAGTCTAAAACTAGGCAGAGATCTTTTAATTACAATACCATTTTGGGTAAAATTGCCAAATGTGAATCTAAAACTTTGGGACAAGGAGGATTTTAGTGTAATGGCCAGCATTATAGAAAAACCAATTAAATGTGATGCAGTCACGACAAAGAAAACAAGATTGAACTTTGCTTGAATCTTGTAGAGGTAGCGGCAAATGATGAATTACCAGGTGAAATCAATATGACATTATACAATGGTGAAAGAATTGTACAAAAAGTAGAATACAAATGGGTGCCTTCCAAATGTGACATATGCATCTGCTTTGGTCACAGTATGAACCAATGCAATTCAAAGAAAGCTTGGGTTCCGAAGGAGAAAACAGTGCAAGAAAATCAAGAAAATCCCAAGAAGGTGGAAGCCCAAAATTTGAATCAAAATTCTCCATGGATCAGTTAACGAATCAAGAAAGTAGTAAAGGGGCATCTCAGAAACACAAATGCAGAAATGACTAAAGAGAATGCAAAAGAAACAATCAAGGAGGGAAAGATTCACAGCTCAATGAACAGAAAGGCCATGTCATCGCTGATGAATCCCATCGTTCCGAGCAATACATGTTTCAGGGTTGGTGCTGTTCTAAAGGCGTAGTGTAGGTGGAGACTTATTAACACCTTGCATGCTAGTGATACATACAATTGACACGAGTATTTAGACTATATAGACACCAGTATTTAGACTATATACATTAGTTATTATTGCACTGTACAAGCAGATGGGATAACAATCTAGCTGTCTGAATTTCCTGACTGTTTATTGAAGTTAATAACCTTCATTCCACATGGATACTTTGTTTTAGTAAAAAATCTCATTGACTGGCTTTGTGGCCACAAGTTGATTCAAATACTTTGGTTCTTTGTACTACCATGGAAATAATATTGTGTCAATGTGGGACTAGTCTGTACCTAGTTTTATACTTTCAAATTTGTTTCTCTTGTTTCTTTGTATGACTTTGTGCATTTGTCTTTAGCATGTTTGTAGATCGATAGTGATCAAGTAAATGTTTAGCACACGGAGTAAGAAATTTTCCTACTCATCTTCAAACCCATGACTTTACAAAATATTATGTCCATTCATTCATTTTATAATCATTGTCCAAAATGTGCATTTGCACGTACTCTCGGTTATTGAAGTCCCGTGTTTGTTATTGAAAAACGAATAAACTCTAAACGTGCTAATGCATAGAACTTTTAGTTATCAGTATACGATATCAGTTTCATAGAGCAACTTTTTGTTAACAATTAATAAAGAAAATTTATATAGTTACATTATTTTAAGCCTAACAGTATGTTTTCAATCTGTTTCATTTGCTAACTATTTTGATGATGCAAACTCATTTTTCTATACTATTACCTCTGGTTGCGAATTTCATTTTTCTATACTTCATATCATTCTATATTTCATATCTTTCCTATTGGAATTTACATATTATTTCATTTTACTTTTGTATTATTCAAATTTCAAGTTTTAGTTCAATGATGAACTGATAATAGTTTTGTTGTTATTACTAAAGATGTTTGCTGAAATTAGAGATCTATGTGAAAACTTTAGAAAAGTTTCATGGGAGAAAATTTGGGAAAAACCTCATTACAAAACTGAGGTGTTGTTATCTTTACATAGAGGAATACAATACAAGAAAGTAACAAACTTCTTAACGGAAAAATACTAAAATTAGAAGACAAGGCTAAACTAACTAAGGCAAAACAAACAATTAACTAATTACAGAATTACATTGGTTATCACACTACTAGAACAACAGTAAATAGCGACGAAGCCTTCCGAGGCCGTCGATGGCTGTTTCCGACGGCTGTCGATCTCCGTGGCGTTTTCATAAATAAAATATAATAGCCGTCGTAAGCCGTCGAATACCGATGTAAACTTGCCGTCGGCGGCAGTCGCTAGCCGTCGAAAATTATCATGTATACAGGCTCCAGGCCGAGAGCAGCTTCATTATTCCTCAATTGCCCAAATCAGCAAAAAACCTAACTCAACCACCTCCTCCCCGTCGTCAGCGAGCCGCCGCACCTCCCCGAGCATCTCCACTTCATCATTCTCCTCTCTCGACAAGCGTAGGCCCTTCATCAATTTTCAATCAGGTTTTATTCATAAACCCTAATTAATTTTGATTTGCTAAATTAGGGTTAATTTGTTGTTATAGTTGTATAATACCCTATTCATTATTTGGTATACCATACTGAATGCTAATTAGGTTGTTATTATAATTGTTTATCATTGAAATGTGGAGAAAAAAAATTTGTTTAGTGTATATGTGCGTTGATTAATTGGTGCATACGCGCATTAAGGCTAGTTTGGATTAATTAGAGTCGATGCTCAGGATTTAGTGTATGCGTTTTCAAGATGACGAAAACGGCAATTTACCGTATGCGTTTCTTAAAATGTAAATAAATTATTCTAAAAATTGTTGTATAATACGATTTACTTTTTATAAACCCAGAGAGTTTTTGACCCCGTCTGATAAGTATTGTATATGATCATTGTATGGATGTTTGTTTTTATCACAGAACGGACATTTATATTCATCCGATATAATATTTGTTGGATTTGTTCCTGTATTGGACAAGTTACAAACACAATAGAGTAATTATATTTTACAAATCATTTCATTTTAAACGGTTCACAAAATTTCGACAACACTTTCTTTTTGTTCCCTGTGTATACGCATATGTGTACGATATAGGGAACAAAGGGGAAGTGCTGCCGAAATTTTGTTGAACCGTTTAAAATGAAATGATTTGCAAAATATAATTACTACTGTGTTTATAATGGGAAGTAGGATGACCAACCATCAAAGTGTAAAACAATAACCTAAAAATTGTAGATTATATTCATATAATAATTTGTGTAAATCTGTTTGAAAATAAATTAAATAGAGTAATATTATATAATTACGAAAATTTAAATGTATGATTTAATTGAAAAATAAAATGTCAACAAGTAAATGATTAATACGTTTTTATGTTTTAAAGTAAGAAAAAATGATCAATTATTTTATCGATCGGAGCTGGATGTACCAACAAAGAAGAAAAATTGAAGGCTCAATAAGTGAACATTTTCAAAATGGTGTACACATCTTTATTGAATTCGCTTTAAGTAATAATGAGAACGACGAAGAAATTCGTTGTCCATGCAGTAGATGCAAATTATTGAAGCATTTGATACCGGATATGGTAATAGTTCATTTGCACAAATATGGTTCCGTGTCGAATTATTTGGTGTGGGATCGTTATGAAGAACTTATAGAACCTAATCTCGTACATTCGGAGGAGATGGTGGATACTGAAATTGTTCTGACGAATCTCATAGAAGATATGGTTGACGATGCACCACGTTCAATGTTTCCTACTATTGAAGTTGATGGTAACGATGTTAATGTCGAAGAAGAAACTAAGTATTGGAGCAAATTTTTTTATGATTTATTATTAGATGCTGCTAAGAAACTCCTTTGGGATGGTTGTACTCAACTATTAGTAACTGCAGAATACATTGCGATGAAATCAAAATATAACTTCACAGAAGGCGGGTTTACAGCTATAGTACAAGCTGCAAAACGACATATGCCACCCGATAATTTAGTGTGCGAAAATCATTACGAAGTGAAAAAACTTATGTCCGCTTTTAGTTTGCCGTATCAAAAAATAAATACATGTTTAAATGGTTGTATGTTGTTTTGGAAAGAAGACATCAATCTTAGGAATTGTAAAATATTTAATCAGAAAAGATACAAACCAAGAAAAAGAATGAGAAATGAAGTTTCGTACAAGCGTATGCATTACTTACCTATCACTCCTAGGCTTCAAAGGTTATATGCATCTTCTGTAACCGCGCATCATATGAGATGACACTGTGTGAGAAACACAGGAAGAAGGTACGTTAACACATCCAACTGATGGAGAAACATTGAAGCATTTTGATAAGACATACTCCGCTTTCGCAGTGGAGAGCCGTAATGTTATACTTGGTTTATGTACGGATGGATTTTCACCGTTCTCTCAATTTGGTTCAAAATATTCATCTTGGCCTATAATCGTTACACCTTACAATTTACCTCCGTGGGTGTGTATGAAAACTCCGTATATGTTTCTCACTATTGTCATCCCTGGCCCTGATGATCCGACATAAGGAATCGACGTATATTTACAACCGTTGATTGAGGAGTTGAAAACACTGTGGTATGAAGGTGTTTAAACATACGATATTTCAAAAAAAAAAAAATTCGTATGTTCGCTTCTTTGCGGTGGACTATAAACGATTTTCCTACGTATGCAATGCTTTCGGGTTGGAGTACGGTTGGTCGTCTAGTTTGTCCTTATTGCATGGAAGAAACACGAGCATTTTCTTTACCACATGGGAAGACAATTTCATGATTTTACTGTCATCGGTGTTTTCTCCATATTAATCATCCTAGAAAATATAAAAAAACTTTACAAGTAATAGACTTGAGACCTTGCGACCACCAATGATTTGGTCAAGCGAAGATGTTTATGACCTTGTAAAGGATTATCCAAAGATACATGAAACTGGCGAACAAATTGAAATTCAAGATAAATCGACGATTCATAATTGGTGCAAAGAAAGTATATTTTAGGAGTTGCCTTATTAGAAAAATTCCCTAATTCGTCATAATATCGACGTGATGCACAACGAGAAAAATTTGTTCGATAATGTATTTAACACTGTTCTGAATGTTAAAGGAAAGACTAAAGACGATTTGAAATCAAGATGTGATATAGAGTCAATATGCAATCGTCCTGAGCTTCATATGAAGCCAAATAACACAAAAAAACCCAAAGCATGTTATGAGCTAGACAATAACCAAGTTAAAGTTCTGTTAAAGTGGTTCTGGAATCAACGTGCACCAAAAATATAATATTATTGAAATAAAGCATACATCACATTATTATAAGTACGATCCGTTTATACTAGCAAAACAAGCCCTATAAGTTTATTATGCTCATTTTCCATCTCCAGAAAGAGATAAAGCAGATTGGTCGATAGTTTTTAAAACGAAGGTAAGATTTACGTTTGATGGAAAGAATATTCCAGATGAACAAGCGTATCAACACAACACCAGAATTGTCATTTTGTAACGATTATAACCGTTGGTAATCAAATTCCCAACGGTTATAACCGTTGGTAGCATGTATGTTATAATTTTTTTTACATATTTTGTAACGGTTATAACCGTTGGAAATTTTTTCTTTTACAACTGTTATAACCGTTGAAAATTACGGTTATAACCTACGACTATTTCATATTCCCAACGGTTATAACCATTGGAAATTTTTTAATTTCCAACGGTTATAACCTTTGGGAATTTCTTGCACATATAGGTAAATAGCAAAATTACCAATACTTATAAGTGTTGCAAATTTGGTACAGTTGAACCATATCTTATTCAGCATCTAATAGTATTTCATTCAACTATATCTATACGAATTTATAACAATAGAAAACATGAAATTAAATTTCAAAACTAACATATCATCAAATTATAAAAAAATCAAACGTAAGAAATAGTACATATCAAATTCGGTAAAGTTAATTATGACAACTTCAAATTTCACTACTACAACATATCTAGAAGCTTACAAACAACGAATACGACACTCTGACCAAACTACAAAACCACCATCAACCAACTCGGACAATATATAATGACCATTTTGAGGTGCATAAAAAAGTGGTTCGTTTGGATTAAGAACATCCTCCACCCAAGCAACCTTTTCTCCATCTCCAACATTTCTACCATGATAAATCTTTTGCACTCCAAAATATCCGAAAACTAATTCCAGAAACATATTTTAGCCAAACAGGAAATCCCCTGTAAATCAATCCGAACCAGCATAATTAGTAAATTAAATCTAAGATTATTTCTTCAAAAATAAATAAATCCACTAAAGTTAATATCTTTACCCAAAATTCCATTCTGCAAATCACGGCCTTAAACCTTGCTTTAGTAAAAACGATTAAAAAAATTACAAATACACAAAAAGAGCACAGACTGTAAATAAGGAAACCAGTTTTGATGCCGTTATCACAATTTGAATTCAATTTGCATGGTCATTGAGGAATCAGTGGTTGATAATTCAGTTTTAATGGTCCTAACTTTCACGTCCATAATGTTCAAACAATGAAGAGCATTGATCATTGAATCAAGAGCTGGTATTGCAGTTGTGTTTGACAGGCAAGTATCGTGACTTTCTCCTTGAAAATCCATTTTGATTAACCGTTTAAAATTATGCTCGGTGTTGCCCTTTAATAGTTCATCTTTCTCAGCTTCAAGCTGTTTAATGTATATTATGGCCGATTGCACCACCGAAATCTTGTCCACCTACATTGTTTAACCTTCATATCAATATATATGTGTGTATACCTATTATTGTAATACTGTAAGTTTTAGAAATATAAAGTAGATACATTCAATGCGTATGGATTCAAGGTGTATAAACCAGCGAAACGATGGCTCAACTTCTCCCTCCTTTGTCTCTCTTTCATCATGTGTTTGCTAACATACCTTACAACGCTGCAAAGCAGCTGCCCACAAGGAGGAAATGGGAACACATTAAACAATCTTGATAAAACGACCCCTGATACGTTTGACAACAAATACTATGTCAATCTGCAAAACAATGAAGGACATATAATCCAGCTTGCTTAGCTAGCTTAATAAATCTCACCAAATCATATCTCCCACCAAAATAATACTAACAAGAAACCCAAAAATAATTAAATAATCAATTGCAGAAGTAATCTACATAAAAAAGAATTTTTCAAATTTTGTAAATTGCATACCTGGCTAGAAGAAGGTTCATGCCCATTTCAAAACACGTATGTTTGTATAACGTCCAGACCACCATCTTTTGCCTTTTGAATCAGATCAGGTCACATCTAAAAAAAATCGTCCATTCAATCAAAAGTAGTTATTGGTCACAATGTAATAATTACATGAATGAGCGAAATTTAGAAAATTATGAAGCTGCATTCTACCTCGGGGGTGCTTCTTGGATAATGAATAGAACCAGAAATAAGAATTCTTCTCTGCCCATTGATAATAATTGATCTATGATCATATGTGACAGATGAAGTTACTGTTAGTGGTGAGATTACCGCATGTAAAGAAACAATTACTATTAACAAGTGGAAAGCCATTGCAGAAGAAAAGGAGAGCAAAAGGCTGAGTTCTTTTTTCAAAAGGAAAATAGAACGTGTGTACGTTTGCTGTGTTTTCTTTTATATCTGAAACTTTAGTATTATCACGGTTGTGGAACTTAATATATGCGCACTTTAGGTGTGCTTGTTCACTCTAAAGAGATGCTGAATATTTAAAGGACGGTTTTTAAGAGGTGCGTCCCACATTTTCCTATGATATGTGTCCAAATAGGGCTCATTCTGTCAAAATAATAAAGCACTCCGTTACATTTATTTACAGAGGATAGAGGGAAAAAGAAACATCAACTCTAAAAACTCGTAAACAAGCATTTTGTTTTAAACTGTTTTTTGTCATTCAGATATTTTGTTTTGAAGTACATATAAGCTTAGTTGTTTTTACCAGGACAAACGGGCTTTTTAAGTGAGAAAATTTCAAGTATGTGGTATTGTAGCAGAACATATTTCAATTTCAATGAATTTATTATTACACAACTCTCTTCCATTTCCAGTATGTTTAGGATTTGAAGAGTAGAAGCAGTTGAACTGTATCCTAAATTATAAGAAATATAAGATTCAAAACGTAAAGTGAACTAGTAGATGAGGCTAATTAGGCTAAATGCTAGGGTATGGTTATTTATCTTCGAGACTGTATCTGTGTGCGCGCACACACATTTGAAAATGGTTTCTAATTTAGTATCACTACACTTCAGTGCTAAATTTTATTAACAAAGCATACAGACAAAATTTTGTTATTATACTTTCTTAGGCACTTGACGATATCCTGATATAAAAAAAGTAAAAAGATAATAGACAGATATATACAAAGCATCTTAACAAAATAGACAGATGAAGTTATACTTTTGAGGCTGCATTTCTTAAATTACCAATATGGATAGCTTCAGCTAACAAATTACAACAGTTTTTTTTAATTCTTTTCTTCAAACAAATTATTTAAATAAATAAATAAATAACATTTCTGGCCAACTTGACTAAGAAGTTTGGCAAAGTGGGAAAAAAAATCCTCAAATTTTACTGACTTAAATAATTGGCCAAGTTAAGTACAGAAACCAAAAAAATTATATATGAAAAGAAGCAGAAAAAAGTAAAAGAAAAGAATATATACTCTAGTAACATATAGCGAATATGCAGATCAGGTTAAACACGTACCCACCAACTTCTAGATCAGAACAGAAACTGATATCTAATTGTCTTGAAATTGTCCAATTGAACTAGTCCATGTCTCTTTGCAATTGGAATTCCAATTGTCCAATGAAACCAATGGTACAACTGATATGAAAAAAAATTGTACATGAAAACATAAATAACATGTCAGAAGTTGTAGCTATAGCTTAGTCAAATTAGAGTTAAAAAAAAAGAATTACAGTTCCAATGAGAGAATAAGAGATATTATATTCTGATGTCTTACTTATGTCTAAGAACTCTTACCAACCTGCCAAACAATTACTTCCTGCTTTATGTTACTGAGCACACTTTATCCACTAAGCTTGATGTCCCTAAACTCATTTTCTGTTAATTACCATGATTCTATTACTAGAATATAGCAAGGTCACCATAAAATATAGTTTCCCGTCTAATGCATTTGTTCAATAGAAATCAAAATATTGGAAAGGAAACAGCAGGTCACCTTTCATGAAGGGGTTAAACATGAACTTCACTAGTACAAAACAAAATAGCACTGGTATGACATTAAATAATGTAACTACATATGCCTCCTAAAGTGATATAAAGGCGTATACTAATTAAACGTGAAAAAAAAAGATAAACGGAAAATTAAATCATATGAACATGAACATAGAGATTCTCTACACTATAATCACCGATTAGTGTATGTATCCTTGAATGTTTACCAATGATGGACGTCCACAATTAGCTAATTAAACCCAGCTTTGTACCATCTTGCACCAGTAACAGTTCGACAAATCAAATTGCATGGTTTGCCACTGCCGTAGTTGTCAACCGTAGTTGAAGTGGAAGATGTACGGCCGATTGTAAGAGTGCTGATGGAAAAAATGTAAAACAGGCCAAAACTAATGAAGCATCAGAGAAACATGTGTACAATTGAGTGGAAAGAGCCGCAACTGTACCGAAGTTAAATCCCCATACCTACCGAAGTTAAATCCCCATACAATTGATTGTGAAAAACAGTTTGTTGGCTCGAATTTTGAGTAGGTATTGCGAAAAATGAGGAAGAAAGATGTATGATTTTAATTTATTTCACAGAGCTAAAGCTAATAGTGCTCTTTCACAGAGCGCCATTGTTATTTCTCTGCTAATTTTGTACCAGCGCTCTTCGAAAGAGTGCACATTTAGATATTTTATTTTATTTAATTAATTAATTTATTTTATTTTGTTTTAGGTATTATAGAGAACATAAGCTGAACTGCTCTTTTCTCCCTATGCCGACAAGTTAACTCAAATCCAAACTCTCACTTCAATTCGAATTTCTTCAAATCAACTTAACTGTTAACCCTATTAACTCTTCAATTCAACAGTACATATGATATCGTCGTTAAAATCTCAATCATATGGTATTAGTTCTTAAACCAATATTTACAAAATTAATTTGCATGTATGGTAGAGTTGGAGATTACAAATTGTTGTGAATGGTATAAATTACAAATAGTTTGTTTGCCTTCATAACAGTTTTGTGAACTTTGCCACTATGAATTGAAGTCTTAGTGAAATGGTTTGGTAATTGCTTTGAAATTGTCACTATGAAAGCGCTCCTGCTCTACTATGTAAACATGTTCATGCTCATTCAGGTCAATATGTTCATTAAAGTAATCGTGACAACATATCCATTAAAGTGCTTCCTCATGTTAATAATGTCAACAAGTTCATGAAAGTGCCCGCTAATGCGACATTTGTATTATAACTTAAAAGGTCCAACTATACGCGCTCATTCATATTCAATCATATATGTATTTGATCATAGAGTTCAAGGTTGGTCTTAATTGATAGAAATGTGTTATGTACTTCTATCTACAAATATTAGCCACGGTTTCATTTCAACCAGCCAAGGAAGATGGATGAAATAAAGTTTAAACCAAAACTGACGAAGAAAAACAAAAGCCCATAACGAGAATGACATGAGCATGTTATTGACTAAGGGAATGATCCAAAAAAGCACATCAACATGTTCATTATTCCTCTGATCACACACAAGAAACCATTTTCAAGAAATTTATCTTTAAATTTCCATTGAGTTTTTGCTGCTTAAGTTTATATTCCACTTCCTCCTCCACTGCAGTATCGCAACCCACACAATAACAATTAAGATCAAATTTCACAATTATGTTTTTGTTATTTAGGCCATCTTTAAAATAACTGAAACCATTTCAAAGAAATTAAACAACTTAGAATATAATTTAACATGAACCACTGGAGTAAAGTCATACTAACCATAGGTTTAAATTACTAATTTGAGGAGTTGATTCTCTTTTTAAACGATTTCAATTTTTCTAGAAATTATTCAACTAAAACAACATACTACAAAATTGAAACACATTTCAGGTTATATAGATGATTATAAGTCCAAGGTGACATTGGAGCATAACAACTTGAAGAAGCGAAAATTCAAAATTCTTTTAATCAGTTTGAGATGCTTTTAAAAATTATTTACAACTCATTTTCATAATTAATTAAACTTTGCCACTTTCTATCGCAATGACATCGAATCATTAATTTGTACTGATGCAATCTCGAATTGCACCAATATAGTTTCACTATATTCTATTTTTATTTTACATGGACACAATATCAAATTAATATTTTGCAAAATTTTAAGAATACATGCAGGATTTGAGATTGCGTTAGTACAAAACTGAAAATGATCTAACTACTGCAGTAGACCATTGCCCTCTTTCTTGTACCAACAAGAGAAGATAAAGATGCCTACAATTGTCTTTGGAAATTATCAATTCAGCACAAAGTCAATTTCTTAAACATCAATGCATGGACAATGAAGTATCAGTACTTAAACCGACTCTATATACAAATAACCATTTCAGTTGTACGTAATTACATATTCACCAGATTGTTATATAGAATCTATTTTCACCTTAATTTAGGCCCAATAGCATATAGCACCACCTTGAACAAAGAACAACTCAATCAATACCAACTTTTGCAAAGAAAACAAAAATTCATAAATTCGATTTAAAATGTTGCTAAGCTTAAATTCGAATTCGTATGTAAGAAATTGATATGAATTTGAAAAAAATGTTCATACCTAAGTAGACGGAGGTGAAAAGGCGAAACCCTAGATTTATAGTTCGCAACCCAGATCTTGCTTCATCTTCGTTGATTTGATAGGACAAAGGGAGGAGGGGTGGCAGACGGCGGAGGCGGTTGCAGAAGACGGAGGCGGTGGCAGACGAAACCCTTGTGCAATCGAAAAAGAAGTAAATGAGAAATGAGAAATTACCGTGAGAAATGGGATAACGATTGATAAAGATAAATTAACAATCTTATCCATACTACTTTTAATTATTTACGAAATTACCATGTTTACTAACGGTAATAACCGTTGTAAATGGTTGCAACGGATATAACCGTTAGAAATTTGTAACGGTTATTAGCGTTGTAAATTGAAAGCGGAAAAGTGTTACAAAATGGGTTGTTTGGTGTAGTGCAAACGGATATCGAGGAAAATGACGAAATTACAATAACAGATGATCAAACCGATTTTGGACCTCTAAATGATGAATCAAATGTATTAGTAGAAGCATTTGAGACCATAGAGGAAAATAATATAGAGTACGAGACCGAGTCTGAATTAGAAAACGACGAGGACTGATTTAATAGTATACATGTTGAAAAAAGGTAATTTGTAGGAGTATTGATGTAACACTTTTTTGTATGTTATATGTGATTATTGATGTTAAATCTTGATATGTTTACTCATAATTGAATGATATGTTCTGCCATAATAAAATAATATGTATATGACAGCTATAACAGATATCTTTCTTTAGACGGTGGAGTTCTTCGCAGTCTGGTTCCCCCTATTCGTTTCAGAGAGGGACCATTCGCAGCGGAGGTGATGGCAGCAGTCCGTCCCAGGAGGCGCCGCGTACTGTAGTTAGATTGCTACCGAAAGCAGATGACTTGTAAGTATTAAATTTACTTCAGCATTATAAATATTTTGTATGATATATTAGTCATGATTTGTCTATATCATATTTAATGCAGGGGTTTTGAGCATGAGCCTTCCAGTATAATGCTCAGCATATTTGGGCAGGCATACATGAGCCGTATGACTGCATGCTGGCCGAAATGGAGTAGGATCCCTGAGCATGTCCGGGAGAGCATCTGGCAGAACTTCCTGATAAGTGTAAAATTATATATCATTATATATAATCACTTTATAATTTTCTGATTAAGTATAAATGTATAACTTATATTTTTTCAACATATATACAGGACGCGGTAGACCTGCAAGAGGAGGACGTTGCTCTTTTCAACGCCAGTGGAACTCCAAAGTTGCAAAGAATTACCGGGATACGATGTCGACCATCAGAAAATCCGGTAAGAAGTCAAACTGGATGGGCGCCAGTGTATGGGATGCTTGGGACGCATGATGGGGTAACGATGATTTCAGGGTAAGTCTATCAGTTGTCACCTTAATTTGTTTAGTAGAGAATACATAATTTGTAACTGTAAAATATAATCTTAATTTTTAACTTGCAGGCGGAGTAAGACAGGAACTCAGCGAACGGGCAAAAAAATCCAGTCACATACCGTGGTGACTCGAAATCATTCAGCATCATCGCGAGGACCTGGTAAATTGATTAATTGCAATTACGAACAGTTAATACATTTTCTGTATAAATCTATATGAACAACAATAATATACACCAATTATTGTAGGAAAGAGCGCATGGGGCTTCTGTCTCATATATGGACGTATTTGCGCATACTCATGCCATCGGGCAGATCGACGATGAGGGATCGGTGACGTATGCCTGACATGAGGATGATAAAGCATAAGCCGCACATGTAAGTATATTTTAAGCTATAAGTTATTAATAATGATTTTTTTTAATTAATTAGTAATAAATTATTATAATAATGTCATGTAATATTTACTTGTATTTGATTTTGCGCTGCAGGAAAATTTTATTCAAGCACATGATGCTTGAGCATTCGGGACAGAAGCAGTTGACCACTGATGAGGAGGACGCTATCTTTGACTCCGTTATGGACCCAATATAGAGAAATAGGCGCTATGGCTACGGCAATCAACCGATAATTTATAAAAATTAACTAAGTTGTAAAAATTGCTTAATTTTTATAAAATTTACGCAATAACTTAAACATATTTCGACTTGTTTTGTAGGCTCGGGCTCACAAAAGGCCTATCAAAAGGCTTAGGACAAAGCTGAGATTAATGAGCTTCGATAGCAGATTGCACAGCTGCAGGAGCAGGACCGCCTCCGAGCAGTGCAAATGAAGCAACATAACCAGCGTTTGGCCGAGCATATGGAGCATCATGGAGCATTTCCTTCGTCTGGTGGTTCCGGAGCCGATGACGAGTCATGAGGTACATTTTGCAGTTTTTGTTTTTAAAACTTCTGTATATATACAATAAGAGATGGTGAGGTTGATTTGTGGACTTTTGGTGCTTGATATTGATTTGTGGGGTTGATGTTAGATGTATATATTGTACATTGATGTTAGATTTAGACATTATGGGGTGATGGTGGATGGTTTTGTTTGTATTGATTGGAATGTTTGAGTTTGAGATGGTAATGTTTGAGTTTTATATTATTATTGATATTGATATTGATATTGATTTTAGCTTATATATCTGATATATATATATATTGATTTTGATGCGTTGTGACGTATATTGATATTGATGCGCTGTTGGGTTGCTGAAATTTTTTACCTAGATTTTCGATGGCTACCGACGGTTTATAGGTTGAAATATTTCGACGGCTTCCGACGGCTAACCGGTCGTATATACCGACGGCTTCCAACGGTTTTCTGATGTGTTTTTAAGCCATGTGGACGTCTTCACCGTCGGAAAAAACGTCGAAACTGCCGTGAAAAAGCCGTCGGAGGCCGTCGCAAATCGGTCGTCGTTTCCGTCAGAAATGGACGAAAGTCGTGTTCTATATACCGACGGCATTTCTGACGACTGCCGACGGCTTGGAGCCATCGAAAATGACCGTATTCCTTGTAGTGTCATCCCCCCTCAAACGAAATGGGGTAGATACCACATGAAGTTTGGACTTATGATACTCAAATCTATCAATTGATAAGGCTTTAGTAAGAATGTCTGCCACTTGATCCACTGATGGAACATAACGCACAGAGTTCTCAAGCAATAATCTGGTCCCGAACGAAGTGCAAGTCAATCTCAATGTGTTTACTTCGAGCGTGAAAAACATGATTAGCGGCTAAAACAGAGGCACCCTTATTATCCACCCATAATATTGGAGAGTCGGCTAAGGTGATATGCAGTTCATATAACAAGGAAACAAGCCACTTGATCTCGGCTGCAGCATTGACGAAGGCACAAAATTCACTCTCTGTACTTAAATGGGCCAGTACTTGTTGCTTCTTTGCTGATCAAGAAATTAAATTTCCACCTTAAAACATAGCATAACCTCCTATGGATCTCCTATCATCAGGGCATCTAGCCCAATCTGCGTCAGAGTAGCCTTGAAGATCAAGCACAACAACCGGTTTGATGAGTAAGCTCTCTGAAATAGTTCCTTTTAAGTATCTGAGAAGTCTCTTACTTGCCTCCCAGTGTATGACTGTAGGAGCTTGCATAAATTGGCTCAGTTTGTTTATAATAAATGCAACATCTGGTCGGGTCAAGGTTAAGTATTGTAAAGCTCCTATAGTACTTAGATACATGGTAACATCATCAAATGGAGCACCCTCTCTAAGGGACAATTTATGAGAAGAGCTAGTGGGACTAGGACAAGCTTTTGCTCCTTTAAGATGAAGTTTAACTAACAAGTCAGTTATATACTTAGCTTGAGATAAGTACATACCAGTTGGTGTTCTATGGACTTCAACACCAAGAAAATAGTGTAGGGATCCACGGTCTTTGAGAGAAAAGCAGGTGTTGAGATTAGATATTAGCTTGGAAATGAGGTTAGTATCTGGACCAGTTACTAAAATGTCATCAATATAGACAAGAAGGAGCACTAGGTCTTGTCCCGAGCCATAAACAAACAAAGAGTTATCAAACCTGGATGCTATAAAACCCTAGCTAAAAAGAGTATGTTTAAGCTTCTAATTCTATGCTCTTGGAGCCTGCTTAAGACCATATAAAGCTTTGTGCAGCATACGCACATAACTTGGATTTGAAGAGTCAACAAAGCCTTGGGGCTGCTGCATGAAAACTACTTCATTGAGAGTACCATTTAGGAATGCATTACTAACATCTAGTTGCTTGACATTCCAATTTGAAGAAACAGCCAATGTCAAAACTGTTCGAACCGTGGCTGGTTTAACCACAAGGCTAAATGTTTCTTCATAGTCAATACCAGGTTCTTGAAGGTACCCTTTAGCCACAACTCTTGATTTGTATCTGTCAAGACTTCCATCTGCCTTGAGCTTAACTCGAAACACCTATTTATTGCCAATAAGATGCATGCTAGGATCATAAGGCACCAAAATCCAAGTACCTTGATTAACGAGAGCATCATATTCTTCTTTCATGGAAGCAACCCACTTGGGATCTTTTAAGGTAGCTCTAGTAGTAGTAGGTTCAGAAGGTAGGAGTGACTTAGGGAGAGGATGAGGGTGACCAAGTAAGCTTTTGGTTTGTATATTCTATGTTGAGACCTTATGATCATATGATGAGTCCTTGTAGTTGGAACGGGTAGACCTTCAGATAGAACAACTGTGGTGTTAGACACAACTACAGTAGGAGGTTGAGGTGGACTTTGTTGATATTTATTAGGTGAAGATCCCACTGGTGAGGGTGGTTCAGGGACACCAGTAACTACAGCTTGATTAGGAAGCATCTCAGCATTGGAGGTAGATAACTCAGGTGAATTAGGTGCACCAAGAGAAATAACATTAGAATTTGCAGCAATAGGAACATCATTAGTATGTGAACAGGAAGCACTAGTAGAAAATTGAGCTGTAGGAAACTGATGAGAGAATCAAGTACTTGATGCTCAGTAGATGTTGTAGAGATGGAATATTGAGTTTCATTAAACACCACATTGCGAGCAATGAAGGTTCTCCCTTCTTTATTCTCACAGATGTATCCTTTATGATGTTGTGAATATCCCAAAAAGATGCAAGCTTCAGACCTAAAACTTAACTTGTGATTATTATAGGGCCTTAAATGAGGATAGCAGATGCATCCAAAGGGATTTAGGAAGCTGTAATCTGGTTCATGATGAAAGAGACACTCATAGGGACTAATATCATCCAAAATAGAAGTAGAAAGCCTATTAATGGAATAGACATCACATTGAAATGCATGCCACCAATAGGACATGTCAAGACCAGATTAAGCTAATAAAGTAAGTCCTGCTTCAGTGATGTGTCTATGCCTTCGCTCTACTCTTCCATTTTGTTCATGTGCATGTGGACATGGATGTTGAAAATGAATACCTTAGTCATTTAAGTATCTTTCAAACCTTTTGTACCCACCTTCATAATCAGCTTGTATATTTTTCATAGGTAAACCAAATTGCTTCTCAATAAGAGCTTTGAATTTAATGAACACCTCAAAAGCTTGTGATTTTAGTGTTAGAGGAAAAATCCAGGTGAATCTACTGAAATCATCAAGAAAATGCACATAATAGATGAAACCTTCTTTGGATGAAGTATAGAAAGTTTCCCATAAATCGGTATGAAGGAGTTCTAAGGGTTGGTTAGCTCGGCTTAACGACAAGGAAAAAGACAGTTTATGACTTTTACCTTTTTGACATGCATCACAGAATTTTAAATCTTTTATTGAACCCGAATTAGGAATTTTTGACAGTATTTTGCTTAAAGTTCTAGATGAAGGATGATCAAGTTTGCAATGCCACACATTAACATCATTAGAAAGAGATGAAGTGAAAACTTGTGGATTAGAATCACAACTAGAAAAAAAATCTTTATTCGTTTGGAATTTATTACAAACATTTGACATAGTGTTCGAAAGACAAGACTTTTTATAGGAAGATGCCAAAGCATCACAGTGATGAAAAGAACCAGAAAATGACTCTGATGTGGTAGCTAAATGACATTGCAGACCAGTAGAAGGCTTATAAGAGTCATCTCCAAGCATGCAGAGACCATTCATAACCTTCCCTTTGAGAATCACATTCCCAGATTGCTTGTCCTTGACAAAACCGCAAGATTTGTGAAATTCAAGAAAAACATCATTATCTTGAGTTAATTTGGAAACACCGACTAAATTTTTAGTAATGGCATGAGCTTTTAAGGTAGAATTTAAGTGCACAAGGGAATTTGATGAAGAAGGAAGAATAGCATGACCAATATGAGAATTAATAATTTCTTACCATTACCTAATGCTAAAGACTCAGAACCAGCATAGGGTGTAGCAGAATCCAGATTTTCCATGCCAAAAGCAACATGATTCGTTGCACCCGTATCGGCATACCACATAGAATCCTTAAAAAAATCAGGGACACCAGGTGAGGAATATGCTTGAGAATACAATTCAGTTTCATACTCAGTGAGATAAGCTCGAGGTTGAGCAGCAGCAGGTGCCTTGGGTGTGATAAAGCTCTTATCAAATCTGTAATGACAGATAACAGCAGTATGTCCCAATTTTAGACAAACTTGACATAAAAGTCTTGAGCTAGAATGATTTGGGGAGCGATTATATGGCCTGAATCCAGTTCTTGATGTGGGATCATAAGAGGTTCCTCTGTTGTTTTGAAATGGAGGTCTGTAAGGGCCTGGATTGTTGAATCTTGAAGATCCAACTGTGAGATTTGCAGAAAACTTGGATGCAAGATCAGCAACACTGTAACGACTTGTAAATTCAAACAAATTTTAAAAATATTAATTATAATTATTGACTAGAATATGGTTAAAAATAAAGAATTTTCAATTATTCTGTAAATAATAATAATAATAATAATAATAATAATAATAAATTTGTTAGAATATAAAACATGATCTTAGATAAAATTCTAAAACAACTAATCTTTAATAAAATGGAAGGTGGTAACGCATATTAGAATATACTTTAATTGAATGTAATTACAAATGTATTAATATAATTTCAATCAACTGTAACAATAAATGTTACTAAAGAATGAGATGAACAATATTCTAAATATGTTAGCATACAATAAGAAATCAATATTTGGTAACTAGATTTATACTCCTTGTGTAAACAATAAATTAATAGATATAAATTATTAAGTTGTAACAATTAATTTATTCATCATCCCATTGATTAATCCGCTTTGGAATTTATTTTGTAATCAATGGAATTAAATGTGATTGAAATCTTTCAAATAAAAGGAAAGAGAACATTAATTGTAATTAATGGATGTAATAATAGAAATGTATGTTTGAATTAAAATAAAAGAGGAATTTGAGAAAATAAAAAGGAAACATATGTTTTAATTGAAAGAGAAATTTGATGTAATATAAAAAACATGTAAATCGAAATAAAAGGATAAAACTTTGTTTGAATTATTTAATGAAAATAAAATGATTAGTGTGTAACCAACATTCAATTGGAAATTTAATATTGAATTAATTGGAATTAAATCTTTTAATTAAGGTAAAGAGAAACAGATGGTAATTGATTCAGTCAAGAATAAACAACATATGTTGAATTGAATAAAATAAACATTTGAATGAAGACAAACCAATGTTAATAAAATGGAGGTTCAATTCAGTCAATCTTAAAATATATTATTATTTGAATTTAAATAAAAATTAAAGGTTAAAATTAAAGAACAAATTTTGGAACATTGAGTAATATATTTTTCCAAATACAATGAAATAGAAAATTTTCTAAAATTTTAAATTTTGGTCAAACTTAGTCAAAATTTGACCTTTGGTTGAAAATTTTAAATTTGAATTTTAAAATTTTATTCTTTTTATATAATACTAGAATGAATTTTGATCTTTTCTTCACTTTTTGTTTCATCAAAATCAAATTTCTATTGCTCTAAATATTTGAATTTCTATGAAAAAATGGCATAAGTTTGTGGTGTTTAGTTGTGAAATTTGGCTAAGTCCTATGGGTCTTGGTTAACCAAGAGACTCTAACCATACCAAGAGACTTGTGTCTATTCCTATGCCTACGACCATTTGTTTCCTTCTGACTAACTTGCACGTACATAATTTTCTCTTCAGAAAACTCTCTCAACACATTTCCTTCTTCCTCTCAAAGTTTACAGAAAGTTCTAGATCTCAAATCTCCAAAACCTCACAAATCAAAACTCTTTCCTCCTCTCCTTCAATCCTTCCTTCCTCCTCCTTGTACCGCCCTCTCTTCCACCATCCAAGCCCTCATCTCCTCCTCCTTATTTCGGCCACCAATCACCACCCAAAGCCAAAACCCTACCCCTCTTCTCCTAGCCATAGCTGATCCCTCTTTGTCTCTTTTCTCTTCTATTTCAAAAAAAAAACAAAGTTACATATTTTATTTTGGAGATCCATTGATTCTAGCTTACTTTGCTTTGGAATTAAGATTCAAATTAATAGCTTTGTTTGTCAAATATTTCCTAGCCTCGAAAGGTGAGCTATTCACTCACGATTTATAATCTTATGCTAATTGGATGAATATCAATTGATATGTTAATGAAATGTTGCAATAGTTTAGAACTTTTGCGTAGTTTGGTTATGATTTGATATAACATATGTTCACCTATGTCCACCTGTTATTTTTGACATGAAATTGTTATTAATATTATGTTGTTTATTTATATATAAAAAATAAATGAGATGATATGGTTATTAATATGCTTCATGATGTTAATATAAATTGCTATGTTGAAAAGGAAAAAAAGGAAAATGTTATATTGATTTAAAGGTTGACACTTTTGTGATGGAAATTGTCATTAGTATGTTATGCGTAACGACCACGACTTTCTCTCCACAGAAAGTCGCATCGTTAATAAGAAAGAAAGGGGTAGAAAATAGAAAAGAAGAGAAGAAAGAAAGAAACAACAACAACGATCTCACAGCGGAACGAATAAATTATATTAATAACATAAACTATTACATAGTATACAACACTTATCAGAGTTTACACAACTATACAACACATACTAGACAGTTATAAACATCTGTCTAGACATTACAACTCAAATACAAGACAAGACACTATCACAGATATCAACACAGCGGAATACTATATCTACGAACGCCGAAGCCTCCTGCTCCATTGCTCCTCCAGAATATTCGTCAAAGCTAAACCTGAATCCCTTGGCTACTCGTAAAAATTTGAGTACCCAAGAGTTTATATAAAACAGAAATAAACACTTGGGTCAGACATGGGTCTGGTGTGAGTAACAGGTTAAACTTGCTTAACTTCAAAACCTTTAGAAAGAAAAGGTATCACGTAAGACTCCCCACAAATAAACATGGGTAAGTTTTTACCTTACGCTAACCAAAACATTTGATAGGAAATCCAGTTATATTATAATAGGGTCTAGGGTTTTCAAATAAATATGAAATAACTGAAATTGTTACATTATTAAATTCCAGCATACTAGCCACAAAGTGGGTTATACAATCAAAACCGTAAGGGCACGTAGGAAGAATGGGTTTCCATACAATGGCAGGGCTACTGGGGTACCGCCCGTCACAGTACGTGGCCTAGATCACCGTACCGAGGAGTACGCCCGCTCCCCTGCAACACAAAGCCGGAACCATCCCTTACTGGACAATTCCGAACAAGATAACCCCGTAGTTGGCGCGACCAACCACACACTAAGCCGAATAAAAAGAAAAGGGACCTCTAGACAGGGATCTATCTTGCTCTCAGTGGGTGCTACCCGCGAAGCCTTGCTGCACCTCCCCTGTTTTAGCCATTCCCGGTTGATGAGGCTTGAGGTTACGATTACCTTTAATCAGAACATATCACTTAGAATGCTCATCGTCCACCTGACGATGTTCTGAAAGCATTCAATCCATACAAGTTCGTTCCGGGTTCGAACGAAACCGAAGGCATTATCTCGTTACACTCGTTTTGGAATCACCCTCAGAGTTAACGACAATAACCCTTGCACTCTGAAACTTCATCTTCACTTTGAGATTCACGACCTATCGTTAATTTGGATCGATGTGGTATTCGGGTCTCCAGACCTGGAAATCCGGTATACGGAAACCCGATCCCGGTCTCATCGAAATCCAAAGCGTATCTTTTAAGGCCAAGTTGTTTTAAGGTTAAAACAATTCAATTCTTATCTATATACACAAAGATAGATAATTCAATAGATAATCTACATTATCATCCCAAACAGATAATTCACATTATCATTATAATTCAACCAAACATCCATATCATATATCAATCATATCTCATCAGAGATATCAAATAATGAAATACATTCAATCTCATTCATCCATCCTTAAGCAATGATTTATATCATCTAATTAATTTAAAGTGAATTAAACTAATTACTTCATTCTATAAATCCTGCTTACTTAATTATTAATTAAACCAATTAATTAATCATTACTCTAAGTATCCATCTTAATTAATCATTCCTGATTAATAATCCTTTAATTACTTTAAGTAATTAATACTTAATTAATTTCACAAATTAATTATCTTAAACCATTCAGTAATTAATCTTTAATTACTTCATTAATTAATTAATTAATTATACTTATTTATCTTAATCCTTAATTAAATAAAATTAATTAATTACTTTAATCTCTTATTATTTATTAATTAATCTTAATTAATCAATTCTTAATTACATCATTAATTTATTAATTAATGATCCTTAATTACTCTTAATTAATTATCTTATTTAAATTAATTACATTTAATAATTAATTAGTCACATTTATTAATCACCTTTGATTAATCTCATTTAGTAATTAACTTCCCTTAATTACTCCACTTCATAAATTAATTACTCCTTAATTAATTATCCTTTAATTAATCCCTTGATTAATTATTCAAAAGTAATTAACTCAAATTACTTTTATTATTAAATCATCTTTAGTTAATTACATCCAGTAATTACCTTTAATTACTTTCCTAAGTAATTATACTTTCACTAATTACATTAAGTAATTATCAAATTTCCAAATCATTATCTTAAATTAATTTAACTAATTAATTTAAACTTATCAAATTTATTTAATTAATTACCTTAAGTAATTAATTTCTTTAATTACTTTCTTTAAGTAATTTATACTTAACCAATTTATATTAATTAATTAATCTAATTGATTATCAAAAATTAATCACATTAATTAATTATTTAATAATTCCCAATTAATGATCTCTCATTAATTATTAACAATTCTTTAATTACTTTCTTTAAGTAATTTAGCTTTAATCAACTATTTATTAATTACAACTTAATAAATTCTTAATTACCAATTTATTTATCTCTATTACTAAATTAATTTCTTAATTAACCTTTAAATTAAAGTATTAACCTTTAACTACTTTAATTATTATTAACAAAGACTTTAAAACATTTACATTAAAATCTTCCTTTTAATTTATCTTAAATTAATGCTTTAAAATAAATTACAATTTAACTTTAACCATATTTTGAATCTAATTTACAAAATCTTCTTAAATTCCAAATGTTAAGAAACACTTAACATTTAAAAGATTTTTAAACCAATTTATTTAAATTCAAATCCTTTTTAAAATATACTTTTAACAATTTAAATTTGTTAAAACATTATTTTTATAAAACTTTATTTGTCTCAAATTCTAGGATACACATTTAAACTTGAACCCATACTTAAACTTGATTTAAATCTGGATTTAAATCCTATTTTCAAAGTTTAAACTCATTTTAAATTTAAAAACCACTGTCAGGCTTTTAAACTGAAACACTAAAATCTACCCGAGCAAAAACTGAAAACCCCTGAGACAACTTCGAGTTTTCTTCCGTCCCTATTCCTTCGAGTCGAACGCAAAGAAACATCGAGCCAAACCCGTACCGTCTCTTCTTCCCCAAACTACAAGTTCCTCCAGATGTAAGAAACATACATGTGAACGTGCACAACGATTTGATCATCTCCAACACCTCGCCGTGATACTCGCAAGTCGTCGATCACCTCCTTAGACATTTCGACCACCCAACGCCACGTACTCGCCTAAAAAACGAAAATGAGCAAATCGATCATATCCTGGAATTCAACTGATCGCCTAAAACCAGCTCGCACCATCAATCCCGACCATTTGAAACCTCGCCATCACGTTCAGAACTGCATCACCATCCCACGCGCCGATCCCACCACCTCCGAGAGACTCCGATGCATTGACGATGGCGCGGCAATCCAAAATCTACCATCGACCCAAAACTTGGTTTAAACCCTAAATCCACGCCGTTCGTTAACCACGGTGAATTGAAAAATGCCTCATCATTTTTCCAATGATCCTTGACCATCCACCATCCTCCAGCCACGATCTCGATAATCAACACCGTGCCAATCGTCAGAATTCGATGATAAAGCAAAATCTGATCAACTTACGAATTCCCAACATCCTCGACCTTAAAAATCATGATTTCTGTTCTAAATTCCTCATTCTACCATACGATCTTGTTTAGATAATCAAAGCATGGAATTATGGATATTGATTTTCGACATATAATTGATTTTTACTGTAATTTTCCATTTTCAAAATATTCACTAAATGTTTTTGCTTGAAACTATTTTTAAAATTTTAATCTTGCAATTTCGAATAGGTTTTGTTTAGACTTCAAAGTCTATAAATGATTGTAAGATGAGAATATGATTTTTAAACAGGTTTGCATCCTGTAAATCTTTGAAACAGAGATACTTGTATCTGTTTTCTAGACATGCACAACACATTCCTATCAACATTCAAACACTATTCATAACATATGCAAACTTATTCACAAACATTCATCAATACTAATTGCATGCAAACCAAAAGGTGTATAAGGTTAAGGGTTTGCTCACTTTAAACAAAGAAAACTTGAGAAGTTTTCAAAACTGGAAGCTATACAGGGTTGATATCAGACATGCATCCAAAATTTCAACATATAAACATACAATTTATATTAAACAACATGCAGGCATATTACATCATAGATTCAAGAATTTGTAGCATGCAAACAGATATCATATACTTAAGTTTTTAAAATAAATGTTACTCACCTATTTTAAAAGGAAACAGAGCCTCTTTGAAACTGCTTTTGAAAAACTTTTGAATGCTTTTAAACTGAGATGCCTTTTGATTTTTAAAAATCTTTTAAACTTGAATGCTGGCTTTGGAAACTTACATGCATGCTTTGATTTCCAGATTTACTTGCTTTCAGATTTTGAATAAGAAAAACAGGCTTTTGTTTCCAGATTTTGAAGAAATCCATTACAGAGTTGAAGGAGAAACTTTTCAGAGGATTGATTACAGGTTATAAAAGTTTCTGGTTTTGTGGAGGGTTTGAGGAATTTTGATTTCTGATTGTTTTTGAGAAGATTTCGTTTGAGGAAGTTTTTGAGTTACAGGCTTTGTTTAGAGAATAGGCTGAAATTTTCTTAAGTTTTTGAAAAGAAAAAAATAGAAAAGAACAAGAAGATGAGAGTATATGTTTATATAAGTGAAAATGTAGTTTATTAAAAATAAAAGAAAACAAAAATTCAAAACTTGACATTTGTCATTTACATTGTTTTATTAATGTACACATGTTATTACATAGCCTTAGGAATTTACACATGTCCTTTTAATTAGTTTGTATTTATTTTAAATGTGAATAAACCTCTTTCTCTTTAATTAAATAAATACTTATTACTTATTTATATATATAGATAAAGTATTTTAAAGAAAATAAAACCAATTATGTATATAAATAAAAGCTTATCCATATATTTAAAAAAATCCAAAACTATTTGAATATTACCTCTTTTTAATTTCAAAATTAATTTACATTCAAATTCAAATTATATTTAAAAATCCAAGTTAAAGTAAATTTAAAACAACACATTCAATTTGAAATATCAATCCTATTTACATTAAAATCTATTTATCTATATATATATAAAACAATACACTATTAATATTGTGTTTTAAACTTATCTATATATATATATACTCTTAAATCTTATTTATTAAGCAATATATTAAAAGAAATAAAATAATTCTGATTATTAATCTCGTTTCAAAACCATATAGTTATTTTGTTTAAATAGCTTTGAAAAGCTTATATTAAATAAATCCAAATATCCAAACTATCAATGTATATATATATATTAGAAATTTAAAACAAGATTTTATTTATTAATTAAATTTACAAACCCAAGTTTATCTATTTACAATATATACCCATATATATATATATTATAAATAGGAATCATTTTATTGGTTTTTAAAAGATAATTTCACTCAGTAAATATTTATTTAATCAGATTATTAAACCAATTCAAATTTTTATTATCAAATATTATCAAATCAATTTAATTATTTAAACAGATTATTAAATTGATATTGCCCCAAATTTCCGGGATATTACATTATGTGAAATTTATGTGTGAAAAAAAAGAAAAGAAAAAAAAGGAAAAGAAAAAAAGAAAAGGTAAAAAGAAAAAGAAAATAAATTTTATATGTATATATGTGCTTTGTTGGAAATCACCTAAATTGCTATGTTAAAAAGGGTTGCATATTGGGTTATGTTATGGTAGGAATCTTATGTCACCTTCCATGTTAAATATGCATATATGCTATATTATGTAGTTTGTATGTAATTATTTGTTATTGTATATAATTGGTTATGAAAGTAATATGTTATGTTATGTGATTCATTATGTAAGTTATGTGCCATCTTATGTAAATTGTTATGTATGATTTTGTGTTATGGTATTTATTTTCTGTAAATCATGCTGCAAGTTCCTTTAGTTTTAGGAATTCCTTGTGGGTTGAAATGATACATACCCGAATGAACTTTTAGAATAGGGAAAAATCGTTATGGGTTGAAATGATAAATCCAAGCGATTTTTATTGATTTTGGAAATTTGGGATTACGGGTTGATATGATATATACCCGTAAATTTTAAATTATAACGGATTGAAATGATAAATATCTATATCACTTGACCCTAGGATAGAAAACTATATACGGACACCGTTGGTCTGTTTTTTAAAGTGATTTCTGAAATTTTGAAAAGATGTGTCTGAAAAAAAAAGGAAAATTATTTTTAAAATTAATATAAAGATTTTATTTTAAAACATATAGGTAAAATTTAGATTTTGAAATTATATGTTTTAAAAATTCTAAATTTATATGTAAGTTTTAAAATGTAAATTTTAAGGCTTTACTTATAACTTTATTTACTTTTTTCTTTCATAATATAAGATTTAATTTAATAAAATTTAATAAAAATAAAATATATTATGTTTAAAATATTTAAATTAATATATTTATTCTAATATATAACCTATTTAATATATAAACTATTTCTAATATATAAACTATTTCAATCTATAACCTATTTTTATAAATAAACTATTTCTAATATATAAAAACTATTTCAATCTACAACCCATTTTAATATATAAACTATTCCTAATATATAAACTATTTCAATCTATCACCTATTTTTAAATATAATCTGTTTTTAATGTATACTTCAATATTCAAAATGTTTAAAGTTGGAACTGTTATGATTTAGATTTAATTGATTTAAAATGCGAATATTTTGATATGATGGTTAAACCTATTATGTGGTTAAGATTTTGAAAATGAAAATGATTTCGGAAGTGAATATGATTTCGAAAGTGATACGATTTTGAAGTGAATATGATTTCGAAAGTGATATGATTTTGAAGTGAATATGATATTTTGATATAAATTATGAATCGGTTTTGGAAATGTAAAAAAACCAACCGGTGTGAAAAATGCGTTTGGTTGTTAAAGAGACCGGGATCAGATATTGTCATACTCCCTGCCAATACCGAAAACCACTTTAACAACTGTGCACGTGGTGGAGTGTAACGATCCCAGATTTTAACTAAGTTTAAAGTGATAATAAATTTAATTTTTGAATAAAAATTGTGAAATTAATTGGTAAATTGATTTGTGTTTCTCCAAATTCAAATAAAATATGTGTTAATCACTTTGATTTAAATCTTGTATATATATGTAAATATATATGTATATGTGCATAAATGAGTAAGTTTGAATTCATAAATATATATTGAATTTAAATTTTAAAGTTAAAATGGGAATAAATATATGAAGTAAAATAAAATACAAACAAAATATACTTACAAAATAATAAATATATATATATATATATCTCAACACTAGAAACTATGAAATTTACATAAGTATAATAAATATATAAGTTAGAAATTAATATATATAAGATAAATTATAAATAAAAAAATAAAATAAATACATAAATAAATTCAAACAACATGTTAATAAATTATGTAAAATATAGGGTAACACATTAGATAAATTATAACAACATATTAAATATAGAAATACACTCAAATATGAAACAAGTAATATACATTCAAGTAAGATAAACAAATAAATATATACATGAATTAGCTCACAAAAGGAACACTAATATACATTCAAGAATGAAACATGGCAAGAAAAAAATGTATTGAGTTGAAAAAGTGAACAAAAATAAATATGTATATATTGGCTTGTATAAGAAGATACTAGTATGAGTAGATTGTACAATGCTAATTAATGTCAGCCACCAAACCAAAATCTATCAGCCTCCACAAAGAAAAATCTCTGATTTTGTACAGAGGCCATATCATCATCCAGTACAAACAAATATCAATACCCTGTAAACTTCTTCCCTATATATCAACCATCTTCATTTCTTTTCGTTCATTCAACTGTGTAGCATCTGAAGTAAAATATCATTCAAAACTTAAAAAAAACATCAAACAATACAAACCAGAGATCAAAATGGTTTCAGCAAGCAAAGAATTCAAGCCTGTTCATCATCATTTTCTGTTCAACTATATCATAGTGAGTAACTTTTCTATTTAAAATTTTAAAACTTGATTCTGTTGCAAGTATTTTTGGTAAATATATTTGTATATATGTATGTTCTCTGGGTATACATGAGTGATGTATGAATGTATATGCACAGTCATCTCCTGTAACATTTTGTTTCTGGTTTCAAGCTCTAGTTTCAGCTTCAAAAATCATGTTCTCCTGATCAAGGCATGATTTAGATTCAAGATCAAAACAAAACTTAGTTGTTTTAGCATAAGCTTTAATCTAAAAAAATTATTCAAGCCAAAACCACTTAGCATTTCCTTTGGAAATTAAAAGAACAGAGCATACTATAAATTTTTGAAAAAAATCGAATGACATGAAACATTGATTCAATTATATAATTCGAATCCTTATTGGAAAATATGATTTTTAAGCCCAAAATGAGGATTTTTAATCAAGTGTGTAAAGAGCAGTTCGACGTTGAACGGAAATTGGGTTTTGACCAATTTCCGGCAACGAGTTGATCTGGAGGTGTCGGGGTTGTTAGTGGAGGTGAAGGAGCCTAGGGGGCGTCGGAGAAAAATAGTAGGAGGTGGCGTCGTCCACGGTGGCGACAGCGGCGAACGTTTAAAGTTTAGAACCCAAGTTTTAGCTATGCTTAGAAATTTGATCACCACGGCGGTTTGGGTTGATCGAGCGCAGCGAGTTTTTGGGAAATGGTAGCTTGGTCGTAGACGAGGTGGTGACCGGAGTCGTATGAATTCTGGCGGTCAGAGTCTTGAGTACGAGATGGTTCCAGGTTGTGATGTTGTTCCAGTTTTGGGTTTTAAGGCTCGATTTTGAATTCGAGAAGATGAGGGGGTTCAGATGGTCGAAGAATAGTCTGGAGATGATCGTCGACTTGCTCGACGTAGTGGCGATGACCGGAGAGAGTCGGAGCCACCATGCATATGCACGGTGCAGTGGTTTGTGAGTGGTGAAGATTGGGGTGTTGTAGGGTTTTTTGAACTCGAGTTTGTCTCGAGTAATTCGATTACTCGACTTGAAGAATTTTGGTGTTGGTCTCGAAGCAAATGGGTAGTGGCTCGGGTAAATGTTTTGTACAGGGTTTTAAAGGCTGTTCTGTTTTGAAATTTTAAACTAAATCTTAAATTATAAAACCAAGTTTTAACTAAGTCTTAAATCAAAGTTAAAATATAAATTCAAGTGTAATTTTGAGACTTAGTTTGGAAATAAGTTTTTAAATTCAAATTGTTTTAAAAACTTAAAGTTGTTTAAGCATGTAAGTGGATTTAAAAAAGAACTTGAAATGGAAAGTATAATTACTTAGAGAAGTAATTAATAGATGATTACTGGATGTAATTAATTGAATGATGATTAGAAATTTGAGTATAATTATTTGTTAGTAATTAAAGGTTGATTGTTTTATTAATTAAGGTTGAATAATTAATGATAAAAGGTTGATTAATTGATTATTAAAGGGTGATAATGATTAATTAAAGGATAATTAATTAAATTGTAATTAATTAATTATTAATTAACCCTGACTAGGAATTATCCATTGAATGCTGTGAATGGTTTGATATTCTCTACTGTGTGATGCTTTGTGATGTAAATTTGTTTTAATTCAAGCTGTGATGACTGTAATTTGTTTTATCTGTGATGAATGCATATTATTTATCCGTGAATTGGTAAATGGAAGATAAGCGTTATAGGAATATACCGCTTATCGATATTGATATGCTTAAATCTGTGATGATGTGATGATTTGTAATGTTGCACTACTGTGTAAAACCCCTGGACCACACCATACACACACAAATATGGATTTCACGAGGAAATCGGTTAAGTCACAGATTATTTAAATTTAATATTTTTTGAAATTGAAATTTTAATTTCAATTGATTTTTGGAAATGAATTTGGGTTAAATGTTAAAGCTTTTGAAAAGGAGTTTTTAAGATAAAAGTTACTTTGAATAACTTGGTAAAGTTTTTCAATTTAAATAATTTAATTTGATTTTGAATTCAAAATTTGGAATTGAATTCCATGTTTGGAAATTATGGTTAAAGATGTTATAAATGTGTTTATATGAATTTAAACCATTTTAAAAGTATGGTTTTGAGAATTTGAATTTAACCCAAGGACTTTAACTCGTATAAATGAATCAGATTTTCCGAAATGAAAACTATTTGTTTTCAAATAATAGAAGCTTTCATATAAGGAATGAATTTCCAATTTGTGTCAAAAGAATCTCAAGTTTGAAATGAAAATGGTTTTCCGAGTTATGAATAAATCTTTGTGAAAGATTGTTGAACTTTGTTTTGAAATTGGAAAGGTGTACCTTTTGTATAAAAGGTCGAAATGGAATTGTTTTGAAAGCTATGAATTAAATCTTTGATTTAAAGATTTAACGAGTTAATCCAATTGAAATGGAAATCGATTTGAAAATTCGTGAATAGATCTTTGTGAAACATGGTGAACTTTGTGAAATGAATCTTTTTGTGTAAAAGATTAAAATGGTAATTTGTTTGAACCATTTGAAAGAAAGGTTTTGGGTAATAAGTTGTGACTTAACTGAAACCCCAATGTCCATATGTTTTTAAATATTGCGCTCATTATTCGGTTTAGCCAGGAGAGGACCTTTGTGTCATATAACCCATTCCGAATAGTGATACGACGTAAATGGATAGCATTTGAAGACCGATGTTGAAGACCGGGTATTTGTGAGAACGATAGGATAACCTATCGATTGTCTCTGCACTGAGTCGCGCCGGTATAGAGATTCCCTAAGTGATGGGAAATCCGATCGGGATTGTGAATACCCGGATTGCAAGGGCTTCTTTAGAAGTGCCTTCGGTTCTGTTCGAACCCGAAACAGACTTGTATGGGTGTATGTCTGACACTACACTTTGAGATATAAAGCTAATTTCTTTCAAATACATTTATGTTTGGTGGCGGAGATTTATTCTCTTAGCTTAACACCCTTCTCTGAGACGTACGAGCTCAGAGCTTATGTAGTTGAAGGTTATCAGTGATATACTCCCAATTTGGTAGTGTGGCATGCTGAGTGCTGCTGTGTGTTGCTGATCATTTGTTGATCAAAGCATGGCTTTCGTGTAAAGCGTAGCTTTGTGGACGAGACCTCATCGAGCCTCACAAACCGGAAATGGTAGAAACAGGAAAGATGCGGCAAGGTTTCAGGGGTAGCTCCCCTAGGGTATGTCCATTCCTTTTGGAAAAAGGTGGTATCATGGTATGGAGCCCAGATATTTACCTATGTGGTTGCTCCAATCTCATTTACTGTGTGATTGTTGCTTTGTGATCGAGGGCCCTCAGATAAAGGTCGCAAACGACCGGGGGTGGCATACCTCAGGTTTACTACCCGGGAAGGGGGTAACCGACCTTGTGTTGGCAGAGAGCCAGGTAGGTTCTCAGGGCGTCCCTCCAGAGGCGTTCCCATGTGGCATAGGAAATTCCTTAGCCTGACCATTTGTTGGAAAATCCAAAGAAACAATACGAACCCTGTACGGTTTTAGTTGTAGAACCTGCCATTTAAAATGGTAGCTATAGTAGGCATAGTATAATGGTACGTATGCTGGCTAAGATTTATATTATATTTTCAAAATGTTTCCACACTATGCACTAGTAATAATATCAAAGAGTTTTCTCGTATTAAGCATATCTGACTATCATAAGGAGAAATCTCCCCCATGTGTGCGATTGCATTGTGTGTGTGTGTCGGGAGGCCTTATGGTAGTTTCATTTTCCAAAAAACATTGCGGGTTTCAATGTTGAAAATTCTTTTGTTGTTTGTTTTAAAGATAAACTATTTTCGTTACTCATACCAGTCCCATGACTGACCTGGAGTTTATTGTTCCCTTCCTAAACTCTGGGTGCCCATAATTTTCCACACGGGCAGTCTAGAGTTGGGTTTTTCAGATAATCAGGTTTAGTAGAGTATCTGGAACTAGTTCAGTGTGTGGAGTTCACTCACCGACTGCTCTTGCTTATCTTTGTGAAACGTGATGGTGGTTCGAGCTTGATATTGGAGTTGTTGGATTCATTCTCTTTTTCAGATCATTTGGAGTTATCAGTTCTGTTGTTTCCGCTGTAACATTATTATTTGTCTCTGATATTGTTGTATCATATTGATATCATTGTTGTATATCATTCTGGATATTGTATTCGTTGGAGTTGTATATGATATCATTCATTTCTTTCTTCCGCTGTGTTGTTATACTTACTGTGTTATAAGCTCCGGCGAGCCAGATTCGGTGTTTGAATCTGCGGCATTTGAGTACGAGTGAAGTACGGGTGCCGATTTTCGAAGGCTAAGTCAGGATCGCTACATTTGGTATCAGAGCTAAGGTTGAACTTTAGCTCAGGAGTATAACACATTAAGTAACTCATTAGAGATAGGGTGAAGTATACCCTAGAATGAGTATCCCTAAGATATCTGTCTGTATACCTCAATAAATTCTCTTACTATCCACTGATAGTAAGTATGAGTGTAAGAAGAGGATGAGATAGGGGACAGGGGAATACGACTATAAATGGTCAATACCCTGTACAACAAGGAAACAAGGAAACAATCTTTTCTCTATCAATCTCTTTTGTTTGTCATCTTTTCTCAATTCTTTGATAGTTCCTGGTAGATCCAGGAAGAAGATTTGATATATTGGCATGGGACATGAACTCCAAATAGGTCAGAATTGTTTGTTTGGATGAATTGGTTGCTTTGGTTGCTATGGTTGATAGGTATACTTTAGTTTCTAAACTAAAAGTTTTGAAATTGTATCCATATATCTGTCTATTTTTGGGTCCGGATATATTCTACGAATGGTTAGTTATCCCTTCGAACTGACTAATGCCCCTGCATACTTCGTAGATCTGGATAACTCGAGTATCTTGTAAAAAAAAATTAAAAAGATTCACTCTCGTGTCTATTATTTATATTCTGATTTGGTAAGCCAAATGCAGAATAGATGTTCAGTTGATTTGATGAAATATTCTTCATCTATCTTTGTGTCTCCTTGGCAAATTTCGAGGACGAAATTTCTTAAGGGGGGAACCTGTAACGATCCCGGATTTTAACTAAGTTTAAAGTGATAATAAATTTAATTTTTGAATAAAAATTGTGAAATTAATTGGTAAATTGATTTGTGTTTCTCCAAATTCAAATAAAATATGTGTTAATCACTTTAATTTAAATCTTGTATATATATGTAAATATATATGTATATGTGCATAAATGAGTAAGTTTGAATTCATATATATATTGAATTTAAATTTTAAAGTTAAAATGGGAATAAATATATGAAGTAAAATAAAATACAAACAAAATATACTTACAAAATAATATATATATATATATATATATATATATATATATATATCTCAACACTAGAAACTATGAAATTTACATAAGTATAATAAATATATAAGTTAGAAATTAATATATATAAGATAAATTATAAATAAAAAAATAAAATAAATACATAAATAAATTCAAACAACATGTTAATAAATTATGTAAAATATAGGGTAACACATTAGATAAATTATAACAACATATTAAATATAGAAATACACTCAAATATGAAACAAGTAATATACATTCAAGTAAGATAAACAAATAAATATATACATGAATTAGCTTACAAAAGGAACACTAATATACATTCAAGAATGAAACATGGCAAGAAAAAAATGTATTGAGTTGAAAAGGTGAACAAAAATAAATATGTATATATTGGCTTGTATAAGAAGATACTAGTATGAGTAGATTGTACAATGCTAATTAATGTCATCCACCAAACCAAAATCTATCAGCCTCCACAAAGAAAAGTCTCTGATTTTGTACAGAGGCCATATCATCATCCAGTACAAACAAATATCAATACCCTGTAAACTTCTTCCCTATATATCAACCATCTTCATTTCTTTTCGTTCATTCAACTGTGTAGCATCTGAAGTAAAATATCATTCAAAACTTAAAAAAAAAACATCAAACAATACAAACCAGAGATCAAAATGGTTTCAGGAAGCAAAGAATTCAAGCCTGTTCATCATCATTTTCGGTTCAACTATATCACAGTGAGTAACTTTTCTATTTAAAATTTTAAAACTTGATTCTTTTGCAAGTATTTATGGTAAATATATTTGTATATATGTATGTTCTCTGGGTATACATGAGTGATGTATGAATGTATATGCACAGTCATCTCCTGTAACATTTTGTTTCTGGTTTCAAGCTCTAGTTTCAGCTTCAAAAATCATGTTCTCCTAATCAAGGCATGATTTAGATTCAAGATCAAAACAAAACTTAGTTGTTTTAGCATAAGCTTTAATCTAAAAAAATTATTCAAGCCAAAACAACTTAGCATTTCCTCTGGAAATTAAAAGAACAGAGCATACTATAAATTTTTGAAAAAAATCAAATGACATGAATCATTGATTCAATTATATAATTTGAATCCTTATTGGAAAATATGATTTTTAAGCCCAAAATGAGGATTTTTAATCAAGTGTGTAAAGAGCAGTTCGACGTTGAACGGAAATTGGGTTTTGACCAATTTCCGGCAACGTGTTGATCTGGAGGTGTCGGGGTTGTTAGTGGAGGTGAAGGAGGCTAGGGGACGTCGGAGAAAAATAGTCGGATGTGGCATCGTCCACGGTGGCGACAGCGGCGAACGTTTAAAGTTTAGAACCCTAGTTTTAGCTAGGCTTAGAAATTTGATCACCACGGCGGTTTGGGTTGATCGAGCGCAGCGAGTTTTTGGGAAATGGTAGCTTGGTCGTAGACGAGGTGGTGACCGGAGTCGTATGAATTTTGGCGGTCGGAGTCTCGAGTACGAGATGGTTCCAGGTTGTGATGTTGTTCTAGTTTTGGGTTTTAAGGCTCGATTTTGATTTCGAGAAGATGAGGGGGTTCAGATGGTCGGAGAATAGTCTGGAGATGATCGTCGACTTGCTCGATGTAGTGGAGATGACCGGAGATAGTCGGATCCACCGTGCATATGCACGGTGCAGTGGTTTGTGACTGGTGAAGATTGGGGTGTTGTAGGGTTTTTTGAACTCGAGTTTGTCTCAAGTAATTCGAGTACTCGACTTGAAGAATTTTGGTGTTGGTCTCGAAGCAAATGGGTAGTGGCTCGGGTAAATGTTTTGTACAGGGTTTTAAAGGCTGTTCTGTTTTGAAATTTTAAACTAAATCTTAAATTATAAAACCAAGTTTTAACCAAGTCTTAAATCAAAGTTAAAATATAAATTCAAGTGTAATTTTGAAACTTAGTTTGGAAATAAGTTTTTAAATTCAAATTGTTTTAAAAACTTAAAGTTGTTTAAGCATTTAAGTGGATTTAAAAAAAAACTTGAAATGGAAAGTATAATTACTTAGAGAATTAATTAATAGATGATTACTGGATGTAATTAATTGAATGATGATTAGAAATTTGAGTATAACTATTTGTTAGTAATTAAAGGTTGATTGTTTTATTAATTAAGGTTGAATAATTAATAATAAAAGGTTGATTAACTGATTATTCAAGGGTAATTAATGATTAATTAAAGGATAATTAATTAAATTGTAATTAATTAATTATTAATTAACCCTGACTTGGAATTATCCATTGAATGCTGTGAATGGTTTGATATTCTCTACTGTGTGATGCTTTGTGATGTAAATTTGTTTTAATTCAAGCTGTGATGAATGTAATTTGTTTTATCTGTGATGAATGTATATTATTTATCTGTGAATTGGTAAATAGAAGATAAGCGTTATAGGTATATACCGCTTATCGATATTGGTATGCTTAAATCTATGATGATGTGATGATTTGTAATGTTACACTACTGTGTAAAACCCCTGGACCACACCATACAAACACAAATATGGATTTCACGAGGAAATCGGTTAAGTCACAGATGATTTAAATTTAATATTTTTTGAAATTGAAATTTTAATTTCAATTGATTTTTGGAAATGAATTTGGGTTAAATGTTAAAGCTTTTGAAAAGGAGTTTTTAAGATAAAAGTTACTTTGAATAACTTGGTAAAGTTTTTCAATTTAAATAATTTAATTTGAATTTGAATTCAAAATTTGGAATTGAATTCCATGTTTGGAAATTATGGTTAAAGATGTTATAAATGTGTTTATATGAATTTAAACCATTTTAAAAGTATGGTTTTGAGAATTTGAATTTAACCCAAGGACTTTAACTCGTATAAATGAATCAGATTTTCCGAAATGAAAACTATTTGTTTTCAAATAATAGAAGCTTTCATATAAGGAATGAATTTCCAATTTGTGTCAAAAGAATCTCAAGTTTGAAATGAAAATGGTTTTTCGATTTATGAATAAATCTTTGTGAAAGACTGTTGAACTTTGTTTTGAAATTGGAAAGGTGTACCTTTTGTATAAAATGTCGAAATGGAATTGTTTTGAAAGTTATGAATTAAATCTTTGATTTAAAGATTTAACGAGTTAATCCAATTGAAATGGAAATCGATTTGAAAATTTGTGAATAGATCTTTGTGAAACTGGGTGAACTTTGTGAAATGAATCTTTTTGTGTAAAAGATTAAAATGGTAATTTGTTTGAACCATTTGAAAGAAAGGTTTTGGGTAATAAGGTTACTTAACTGAAACCCCAATGTCCATATGTTTTTAAATATTGCGCTCATTATTCGGTTTAGCCGGGAGAGGACCATTGTGTCATATAACCCATTCCGAATAGTGATACGACGTAAATGGATAGCATTTGAAGACCGGTGTTGAAGACCGGGTATTTGTGAGAACGATAGGATAACCTATCGATTGTCTCTGCACTGAGTCGCGCCGGTATAGAGATTCCCTAAGTGATGGGAAATCCGATCGGGATTGTGAATACCCGGATTGCAAGGGCTTCTTTAGAAGTGCCTTCGGTTCTGTTCGAACCCGAAACAGACTTGTATGGTTGTATGTCTGACACTACACTTTGAGATATAAAGCTGATTTCTTTCAAATACATTTCTGTTTGGTGGCGGAGATTTATTCTCTTAGCTTAACACCCTTCTCTGAGACATACGAGCTCAGAGGTTATGTAGTTGAAGGTTATCAGTGATATACTCCCAATTTGGTAATGTGGCATGTTGAGTGCTGCTGTGTGTTGCTGATCATTTGTTGATCAAAGCATGGCTTTCGTGTAAAGCGTAGCTTTGTGGACGAGACCTCATCGAGCTTCACAAACCGGAAATGGTCGAAACAGGAAAGATGCGGCAAGGTTTCAGGGGTAGCTACCCTAGGGTATGTCCATTCCTTATGGAAAAAGGTGGTATCATGGTATGGAGCCCAGATATTTACCTATGTGGTTGCTCCAATCTCATTTACTGTGTGATTGTTGCTTTGTGATCGAGGGCCCTCAGATAAAGGTCGCAAACGACCGGGGGTGGCATACCTCAGGTTTACTACCCGGGAAGGGGGTAACCGGCCTTGTGTTGGCAGAGAGCCAGGTAGGTTCTCGGGGCGTCCCTCCAGAGGCGTTCCCATGTGGCATAGGAAGTTCCTTAGCCTGACCATTTGTTGGAAAATCCAAAGAAACAATACGAACCCTGTACGGTTTTAGTTGTAGAACCTTCCATTTAAAATGGTAGCTATAGTAGGCATAGTATAATGGTACCTATGCTGGCTAAGATTTATATTATATTTTCAAAATGTTTCCATACTATGCACTAGTAATAATATCAAAGAGTTTTCTCGTATTAAGCATATCTGACTATCATAAGGAGAAATCTCCCCCATGTGTGCGATTGCATTGTGTGTGTGTGCCGGGAGGCCTTATGGTAGTTTCATTTTCCAAAAAACATTGCGGGTTTCAATGTTGAAAATTCTTTTGTTGTTTGTTTTAAAGATAAACTATTTTTGTTACTCATACCAGTCCCATGACTGACCTGGAGTTTATTGTTCCCTTCCTAAACTCTGGGTGCCCATAATTTTCCACACGGGCAGTCTAGAGTTGGGTTTTTTAGATAATCAGGTTTAGTAGAGTATCTGGAACTAGTTCAGTGTGTGGAGTTCACTCACCGACTGCTCTTGCTTATCTTTGTGAAACGTGATGGTGGTTCGAGCTTGATATTGGAGTTGTTGGATTCATTCTCTTTTTCAGATCATTTGGAGTTATCAGTTCTGTTGTTTCCGCTGTAACATTATTATTTGTCTCTGATATTGTTGTATCATATTGATATCATTGTTGTATATCATTCTGGATATTGTATTCGTTGGAGTTGTATATGATATCATTCATTTCTTTCTTCCGCTGTGTTGTTATACTTACTGTGTTATAAGCTCCGGCGAGCCAGATTCGGTGTTTGAATCTGCGGCATTTGAGTACGAGTGAAGTACGGGTGCCGATTTTCGAAGGCTAAGTCAGGATCGCTACATGGAGATTCCAGAATGAAGTAGGATGGTTTGGCGAACGATTCTATATGAGGTATTAACGCAGCCCTGACTCCCGCGAGTCTGCTTGATGTGGCTAAAACATGAGCTATGCCGGGCCAAGTGAGGTCGCACCTCCGATCGAGCATGCTTCTTTGATACCATTCTATTACTTGTGATTTGATTAGGTGCACCTTTGATTTGGGAGTGTGTCTCGAGGTGGGCGGTAGTAGCTGCTATGCGTTACCACCAGTCCGGGAGTGCAAACGGTAGAATCCTACCTTGGCATTGCCTCGCGTGCCTTGTCACATGCCTTATTACGTCCTCTACGAGTTTGTTTTATACCATACCTATGGAGTGCCATCTGGTAAACCACCGGTTTGGTGGAGCTTACGGTATTGTATAGACTACGGGAATATCTAAAATATGTTAAGGGGGATATGGGTAACGCCTTAACGCTACTTTAATATTTTACTTTACTGTAGACATTATTTATGTAGGGTATTGTATTATGTATGTAGATAGTTCCACGGATCCTTAAAGGATGGAAATCCCAAACATTCTTTAAGTTATTGCATTTCATTTGGACATTTCACTTGAGTTGATTTACTTGCATAAGATTGTTAATTCTGACTCGAGTTCTTTGTGTTTTGCTTTATGCTCGGGTCAGCTTGAGTATTACAGCATTTGAGACTCACCTTTTGAGGCTTGGAGCTTGGCTTGGAGATCTATCTTATCTATTCAGCATTCCAGTTATTCTGTTATTTTAGTCATTTAGTTATTTCTTTTCAGACTTGTTATTTACATATGTATTAGAGACTTATGTGTATTTGGACTTCTGTTGTCTTTTGTCTTGGACTCTATTGTTTCTGTAGTAGCTTCATGAACTATTATTTATCTATTCCATTGTGTATTGTTGTATTACTCTGTGTCTGTGATTGATTTATTTTCTGTATATGCTAAGTTTTGCAAAATATAAATAACAATCTGTTGTTTTGAACAATTCAAGTCTGATGTGTGTGGTTTATTGTCGATTTGAATGGTTCAAAATAGCGGATCATTACAGCTATTGTGGCGCTCAAGTCTACATTCATGAGCCATGAGTAGAGCCTGAATTTCTTCAAGTGACTTTGACTCACTGCTAGAGATAATTCCCGAGACAACTGGATCATATTCCAGACTAAGACCATTAAGAAGCTGGAGCTCAAGATCATCATCGTTGACCATATAACCAGCAATAGCCAAATTATCACAAAGAGATTTTATCTTGTCAATATAGTCAGAAATGGTTAGATTACCTTTCTGAATATTACACAGTTGACCCTTAAGTTGTAGCAAATGAGCCTTGGACTGACTGGAGAATCCCTGTTCGAGAGCTTTCCACAGTGAGTAGGATGAAGTGTGCGAAACTACACCGTAGCAAGAACAGCTTCTGTCATCGAAGATCGCAACCAGGACAGGAGGAGCTGATCTTTTCACTTCCATTGGCTATAAGCTGATCTCCATTGATCAAGAATTGAGGAGGTTTATCGTTACTAAACAGAAGGTCATCAAGATCGCGGTCTATGACCATAGGTACCACTTGAGATTTCCATGCCAGAAAGTTAATTCGATCAAGCATGATTGACAGCGAAGAAGTTAAAGAATTCGAAAAAGGATTCCAAGGTTGATTCGAAAAATTAACAAAACCAGAATTCATTGGAGCAGAGTTCACCGGAGAAGGGTTCGCCGGAGTAGAGTTTGCCATTGTTTTACCTTCGTTACCATCTGTATCAGATTGAGGATTGTTTGAAGAATTTACCATGGACGGTAGTCAGATTGCTCTGATACCATAAAGATGTTTGTTGAAATTAGAGATCTATGTGAAAACTTTGGAGAAGTTTCATGAGAGAAAATTTGGAAAAAACCTCATTACAAAACTGAGGTGTTGTTCTTTTTTACATAGAGGAATACAATACAAGAAAGTAACAGACTTCTTAACAGAAAAATACTATAATTAGTAAGACAAAGCTAGACTAACTAAGGCAAAACAAACAACTTTCTAATTACAGAATTACATTGGTTATCAATTACTACTAAACTACTTGTATTAACATATTTTCTACTTATGTCAAATGCAACCGGGTAAGAGTAACTTGTTTACTCTTTTCCTATTTTTCTTTGAGATATGAAATTATGTGTATACTTTGACTTCGTTTCCAAGATGCTTAATGGTCCTTGATTTTGTTATGAATTTAAGTTGGTTTACGACATAAATTTTGGTTTCTCATTCTAAATATATTTTTCTCTGCTCGTCAATGACTTGGTGATGCTAATGTTACTAATCACTCCGTTGTATTATCACTTAAATATCAAGATATGCATATTTTAAGTTTATTATCCCTCTTAACATCGTTTTAGCATAGGTATTTAAACACACCTTGATGCGATATGAATGAGCAGTTATTCAATTTTATTTTCTCGCTCAAGTCCCGATTTCATCCTAAACCGGCTCCGTACCCATCGTTGGATTATTTACCTCCTCAAGTACATCTGCAGATCATAAGCAACTTATAAAATTGTGTTTTCATACACACACACGCACGCATGCATGCATGCATGCATACATGTGTGTGTATATATGTATGTATATATATCTGTGTGTATTATACTTATATGATTACACTGACTGTTAATTTAAATTTATGTATTTTGAAGGTCATAAACATAGTGCTCTTGTGAATTTATCACGTAAAAATTGAAGAAAAATCGCATCATGTTACATTGTTGTATGTATGTATGTATTCTTATTACTTACCCGTCTTCTTGATTTGCAGGCATGAAGCATCTGGGTACTGCAGCTTCTATATAAATTGTAATAGGGTTTATGGATGATGATAAATCTTAAAATATACTTGACTTAGTTACACGTCGGTATTGCAAGTAGCTCACTTTACTTTTTATTTGGAGGAATTTACCAGGTAATTTCAAAGTTTGATATATCCTAAAATATATGTGACTTAATTTCATTTCGCAGTGATCTGAACTTTAAAAATTACTAGGTTTCTATGATATTGTATTTTCATTGGAACCAATTCAACTAAATTTTATAAGGTCTAGTTAAATATTTAGATATATGTTAAAAAATGCATTTTTCTTGCCATTCGTGTGACATAATTTTGATTCCTTGCTCCAACAACTTGAAGTGGGTAATAGAATTTGGCATCCAGGAATGTGTTGTTGATGATACTGTTCCTCCATGGCAAACTGTTAGAACTGACATTTATAAAATGTTATACATGGCACTCCTGTATTTATGATCAATTAATACATTGTTTTGGGAGGAAAATGTGTGCATTTCAATTGCAATTAAAGCATGTTTTTGAAAAGATCATTTGAAAAGAAAACTACATTTACATATAAGTTTCATGAATTTGTATTTTTGTATAATGAGCACCAGGTTGATTTAGAATGCAGAAACATACTACTATATTTTTTCTTCCATATAGTTGTGGACACAACCAAATTGAACCCACATTGTTTTATATTGCTCATAAAGCTAATTTGTCGAGGAGGATTGAGATAATTGGCATACTTTTTGTTTGTAGCATCAATATTTTTAAAGTAAAAGGGATGGTATTGTAAATAGGTAAATTGAAATTTGATTTACGTTTACAGTGGTATCATAAATACGTAAATTAAATTAGGTTTATGTTGAATTATTTACATTTATAGTGATTATATGTACTTCTGTACTACTAATAATGAGAATTTATTGAATAGAAACCAACGTCTTTTTGAAATACCTAAATTACCCTTTTCATTTCCTGTATCTCCTATCTCATTTCACTTCCAGACTAAATCCATCGCCATGGCGATTCAACACCATCACCATCATCATACCTAATTCGTTAGTATTATGGTTGATTCTTCAACCACCTTATCCATCTATCTCTCTCTTATCTTTCTAATAATAAGAAGAACAACCAATTTGGCATGTACATATGCTCTCGAGGCCACCAATCGCCAAATCAGATGACAGCTAACCAAATCACCACCACTGCAGTGAATACAGTCGAATATATCACCACCATCAACACCGAATCTATTCATCGCCATATAGATGAACGTGCATCTCCTAGCACCAAATCAATCAACGACTCGCATCACCAAATCAATCGATGTACACCTGCAATCACCAAATTAATCGATGCCTCTCATCACCTAATTAAGCGACACCATGTTATGACCAAACCGACTAATGTCGCTATCCTGACAAAAACTACCAACACTGCTTCCATCACTAAATCAAATAGTGATAATGAAGTTAAGATGCTTATTCTCAATTGATATTTTTTATCCAAGATGACAATGGTATTGACTTATGTATGGGTAATCCTTATATTTACTCCTAATTGGATGCTAAATAATAATGATAGCTTTTAAATTATTTGATTGTTTGCCAACGTCGAACTATTGACACCTTTTCTGATGAAAAGGTGATCCATTCAAAAGTGTAAAATGTAATTATGTTTTATAAGGTTATAATGTCAAAAGATCTTGGAGTTAATAAGATGCTAAACAAACAAACTTCAGTTAAAAGCCAATTGTTCTAAGTAAATGAAAATAGTAAAGAATTGTGATAACTACATTCCTACATGAGTTATGAAAATCATTTACTAAAGCCATTTTCCTTTTCTTCTACGGGGTTTACTTTTCTATATATTTATGCCTCAAAATCATTTAGTAAAGATGCTTGACTGACTTGGAATAAACACACAACAAGAAGCTAATATGTAGTTAACAAAGTCCAGCATCTTAAGGAATAACAAAGAATACCAATGCATATTCCTCTAACACTTCACATATTTTTCCTCTCTGTAACAACAGAGTTGAACTGTCAAACGCTTGGGGAAAGTAGTGCATTTCATGGTGTGCAAAATAGCTTAGGATTGTTCTTTTATCATGATTACACATATTATGTTTGTAGATTAAACTATAATATTTATCCTTATTTCATGATATAAATATTTGACAGAAGAAGCTTCAAAAGCAGTGCAAAAACAGCTAGCAGCAGATGCAGAAGGAGAGTTGGCATATGTATGTCCATGGTTCGTACAAGCTATAAAAATGATTGCATTTTGCAGTCAATATAAACATAGAACTTAAATGTTTAGGTTATAAACTAGGTGAAACAGAGTTCCCACTGCTTTTATTTAAAAATTGTTCAACGTGGACGCAATCAACCGCACTTAATAAACATGCAGCGGAGAGGTGTTGAAGGAAAAATATAGAGAGATATTGTTTATGCTATGTTAAATAGCTTTGTGGTATTGTTTTTGTTGTAGGGATATAATAAATCTAGCAATTAGTATATCTGTATATATATTATAATCTTAAACAAGGATATGTAAATCAATTACTATTTTGAAATTATACAAAAGCAAGGAAATAGAAGTCATGCACTAACTTGAAAATAAGACTGTCAATGGATATCCGAAAAATTCAAAATCCATCCGCATTCGTATCCGAAAAGCGAATAAATATCCGATATTTGAAAAAAACGGATGCGCATGCGGATACAAAGACATCTGCATTCGAAAATTATCCATTTGGTATTTTTCAAGATCATAGTTTAAATTTTGTGTATTTTAGTACAATGAAAAGTATTTATTTATTGTTATATTAAGTTAGAAGTTTATAACATACGCATTAAATGCATATTACTGCACAAAACCATTTAGTATTATCATATTTATTTATTTATTTTTAACACTTTAATACTCAATGAGATCGAAAATAGTATATGTTAAATTAAAAAAATTTCATTTATGTTTCTTAATTCACCGACCGTTAGCGGATAAGATAATTATCCGATATCCGTCCCTATTCGTGGATACGGATACGAATATGACATTATCTGCATCCAAAAGTATCCATTGACAGACCTACTTTGAACCATTGCCTTTTGTTGTGCTAATTGGAATTTGAAATGTGATACATGCGGTATTTAAATAGGAATCAGTATTAAAATTTTAATTATGCATTAAACAATGACATTTTGGATAAGAACGAGTTATAAGTTGTAATAAATGGTATAAAGCAATGTGCTCATTGAAAATGATAGTATAAAGATTACGATATATAAAGCATAAATATTCAAATGAATGATTGCGGGTCCATATGGATGTGTATATATACTTGTATAAGTTATTGGTTTATTATATTGCATTGCTTTTATTCATTACCCGTATATTAGTAAATGCGGAGTATTATGTCAAATCAATGCAATGAATTAGATTGATAATTTTACGTTTCTATACAGTGATACTCAAACTTATGTTGTAAAATGTTCAGTATTTAATTATTATTCAACAATAATGAATGTGTTTTGAGTTTGAATGTGTTTTAAGAAGACATTTCGTTGGAATGCTTTTGTTTATGCACAAGTACAAGTGGTAAAATCTTTAAACTATAGTGATCTAGCATTGATTTTGATAAATTTGTTTATGTTGATTTTATTTATTGCATTGAGTTTGAATGATTTTATTTATTGCATTAATTTGCCATTTTATTTATTGCATTACTATGTTGATTTTGATTAATTTGTTTATGTTTTTATACAGCTAACTTGATTTTTAGGATTTAACGCTTCTTTTGTTTACTGCAACTTTTCACACCTTTAACTTCCATCTTCACCGGGCTTCTCACCTTAATTAATAAAGAATAAAAAATGAAAGAGTTTAATTACTGAACTTGTTATTTTATTATATGTTATACGTCTAGTATACCAAAATAGAGACTTATCAATAATAAACTCGTCTCACAAGTTTACAAATCAGATTTCCACTACTTTGGAATTCTGTATTAGCTATAAGTCTGTTGTAATTAATTACAACAACAAACTAACAACTATATTAAAAATAACTATAGCGATAAATCAAACGTTATACTGTTTAAAGAAATAGTACAACATAGAAACGAAAATGATTTATATATAAATATATAAATTAACCTAAAATATAACCGGTTGAAGAAGGAAATTTCGTCTGAGGCTTGTCGTAACAATTTCCTTAAGACTTTATTCAAAGTCTCCCAAGATACAATAGACGTAAGCTGCTCGAGATTGTGGTGAGTATGTCACTCTGTGATTGATAATTAAGATAGCAGTAGGAGAGAGAAGCAGAAGAAAAAACCCGAATTCAATTCGATTGAGAATGTGATCAGTATTCCCCCTATTTATATTTTCGTCTGCACCCGTTCGAACAGCCGCGTCCGCCTGACGGGTTGCACCCGTTTCCTTTCATTGCTGCTGTTCGTTAACGGGCCGCACCCATTGCTACCATAAGTCGCACCCGCTCGCGTCTAACGGGTTGTACCCGCTTCCGTCTGCTAATGGATGCATTTGTTCGCCAAAAAACCCGCGCCCGCTTTCGGAAGTCGCACCTCCTCAGTCAAAAAACCATGTCCGCATCCTCACAACAGATCTGCACCCGTTTGCACAGCCTGATATTGTTTTTTTTAAAAACCCGGCCTAGTTTTAATAAAAATAGGATCATGTTAGACCCAAACCCAAACCCGAGCCCGGCTCGGTTCGGTCGGACGGACGAACGGCGGCGACGGCGTGTGCGTGGTGAAGCGTGACTTTCCTCCTCACAACAAAACACACATTTGGGAGCCCCAACCTCCTCATGAGAATGCTATTAATGTACTTAGCTTTGTTTTTTAGTTTTGGCGATGTGGGACAAGTGTATTTCATTTACACTTACATTAGGAATTCCAATAATCCCCCACATAAATGATAATATACTTTGTCTCCCACACAAAGTGAAATATCACAGAGTACATATGGAATAATGCTTTATTGTGGATAAGTAGATATTTCACTTTGAACTTTCCCTAGTTAAAATTTATCGGATCTACTTGGCTAATCGGTGAATTATTTCAACTTGAACCGTCGGCCTTTATTGTATATCCAGACAATAAGCTTTACGAAGCATTGATTCCCTTCTCATCCAATCTCTTGGTTGTGTTCATTTTGGTCCTGAACAATTTTTGGCTTTGCGAGTGTTTATAGAAAAATATAAGCCTTTAATATTCTCATAGAGCCGACCCAGCTCACACTAACATAGGTGATCGCAACCATTAAGAGTATCCTACATATACCCCACTTGTTATTTTCAAGATATGGTCATCATTAAAAAACATAGTTTTAACCTTTAAATACTTCTTAGGCATGCATTTATATTGTGCACCATAGGAATGGAGTAGGACTAAGTCCAAACAAATGCATTACGTCTTGACAGAACTGGTTTGCCTATTGATCCTAGTCCGTGGGATCTCCAGTCGCTAGGATAGGTTTCCGTATAAGATAACTCTTGTTGGTTTAGGCTTTTAAACTCATTCCCCTTGATGCACAGTTAATTTTCTCTCTTGATAAACCTTTAGTAAATGGATCCGCTAGGTTATCATTTGTTCGCACATAATCTATGGAAATAGTTCCATTTGAGAGTAACTGCCTAACTGTGTTATGGCGTCGACGAATGTGTCACGACTTTCCATTATACACAAAGTTTTGTGCTCTGCTTAATGCTGCTTGGTTATCATAGTGTATGCATATGGCCGGTACAGGTTTAGGCCAAAACGGAATATCTTCTAAAAAGTGACGAAGCCATTCTGCTTCTTCGCCTGCTTTATCTAAAGCGATGAACTCTGATTCCATAGTGGATCGAGCTATGCATGTTTGTTTAGTAGATTTCCTTGACACTGCTGCCCCTTCTAAGGTAAATACATAATGACTCGTTGATTTTGATTCCTCTGAATCAGCAATCCAGTTTGCATCACTATATCCTTCTAAGACGGCAGGATATTTTTCATAATGTAAGGAATAATTTATGGTATTTTTTAAATATCCAAGCACTCTCATTAGTGCTTTCCAGTGTTCCTTCCCTGGGTTGCTTGTATACCTGCTTAATCGACTTACTGCATAAGCTATATCTGGTCTTGTGCAATTCATAAGATACATGAGACATCCTATTACACGAGAGTATTCCAGTTGCATTACACTCTCATTAGTGTTTTTATGCAGTACTTCCGATGGATTATACGGCGTTCGTACTCCTTTAATTCCAAATTTTGAAAATTTTCAATCACTTTTTCTACATAATGTGACTGAGATAATTCAATTCCATTAGGTGTTCTTATTATTTTGATTCCTAAAATAACATCTGCAACTCCTAAGTCTTTCATATCGAAATTGTTGATTAACATCTGCTTAGTGGTCTCTATTACCTTAGTATTTGGACCGAAGATTAGCATATCGTCTACGTATAGACAAATCATCATGTATGATTGTCCAATTTGTTTGTAATAAACACATTTATCACATTCATTTATACGAAAACCATTTTTTATCATGACACTATCAAATTTTGCGTGCCATTGTTTTGGAGCTTTTTTAGTCCGTATAATGATTTGACTAATCTACATACTTTGTTTTCATTCCCTTTGGATATAAAACCCTCAGGTTGCTCCATGTAAATATCCTCATCGAGATTTCCATTTAAGAATGTCGTCCTTACATCCATTTGATGAATCTGTAGATTATAAATGGATGCAATTGCTATTAACATTCTTATAGAGCTTATTTGTGTTACTGGTGAATAGGTATCGAAGAAGTCTATACCTTCTTTTTGACGATATCCTTTGGCTACCAATTTTGCTTTGTATTTTTCGATGGAGCCATCTGGTTTCATCTTCTTTTTGAAGATCCATTTACAACCAATTGGTTTTATTCCAGGTGGAAGATCAACTATTTCCCAAGTTTTATTACTCAGAATTGAATCAATTTCACTTTGGATTGCTTCTTTCCAACATGAGGATTCAGAAGATGACATTGCTTACTTGTACGTTTGAGGTTTGTGTTCTAACATATATGTTAAAAATTCCGAACCAAATGTCTTGGAAGTTCTTGCCCTTGCGCTTCTTCTTGGTTCAAATTCCTTAGTTTCACGATGAGTTTCATCTTCATGTGATTTACTCAATTCTTCTCTTGTCCTTTTGGGAACATTATTTCCTTCATTTCTTTTGTGCGGAAACACATCTTCAAAGAATTAGGCGTCTCTTGATTCCATGATTGTATTTACATGAATATCAGTAATATCAGACTTGAATACCAAAAATCTGTAGACACTGCTATTTTGGGCTGGCCCTAAATAGTAACAATCTACTGTTTTTGGTCCAAGTTTGACTTTCTTGGGAGGCGGAACTGGAACTTTTGTCAAGCACCTCCACACTTTGAGGTATTTAAAACTTGGTATGTGTCCTTTCCATAACTCATATGGAATTGTTCCTGTTTTCTTGTGAGGAACCTTGTTTAATATGTGATTAGACATATTTAAGGCTTCCCCCACAAGTTCGTCGGTAGGCCAGAAGTTAAAAGCATCGCATTAATCATTTCTTTTAATGTTCTATTCTTTCTCTCGTCTATACCATTTTGTTATGGTGAATATGGTGCTGTTGTTTGATGAATTATACCATTTTCGCCACAGAATTGTTCAAATGGTGATTCATATTCTCCACCTCGATCGGATCTCAATATCTTGATCTTTTTATTTAACTGATTTTCTACCTCAGCTTTGTACTTCAAAAACGATGTAATTGCTTCATCCTTGCTAATTAAAAGATATACATAGCAATATCGTGTATAATCGTCAACAAAGGTAATAAAGTACCTTTTCCCACATCTTGTAGGTAATGATTTGAAATCACATAAATCAGTATGAACCAAACCTAGTGGTTCGGTGCTTCTATCAACTGTATGAAATAGTTTTTTGACCATTTTTGCTTCTACGCATGTCTCACATTCGTAGTTTTTATCTACTTGGAATTTCAGAATTAATCCCTTGTTTGATAGTTTTTTCATTTTTTGGAAATTTATGTGTCCTAATCTATCATGCCATAGTAAAATTTCATGCTCAAGCAAATAAGAAACTTCAATTTTATTAATAGCATAATCAGAATACATAGTTTTATTGCCGATAACGGCTACATTTGCCTTAAATAGGCCATCACATAAATATCCCCTTCCTATATACATTCCATCTTTGGACAGAACCATCTTGTCTGACTCGAAGACTATTTTAAATCCTTTCTTTGATAGCACTGGACCAGAGATAAGATTCTTGCGTATGTCTGGAACGTGGAGCACATCATTCAACTTGACAGTTTTTCCAGAAGTAAACTTGAGGATTACTGTGCCACTGCCTTTGATCATGGAAACTGCAGAATTACCCATGTAGAGTTTTTCTTCTTGATCGAATTTCTGGTATGTAGAAAACATGGATTTTTCAGAGCAAACATGACGAGTAGAGCCTGTGTCCACCCACCATTGGTTAGGGTTCTAAACCAAATTGCATTCAGATATAACTGCTGAAAAATTAGACTCGTCTACTTCCATGTTATCCACCATATTTGCCTCTGAGTTGCGTTCCTTCTTGTGTCTGCAATCTCTAGCGGCGTGTCCTGCTTTTCCACAAACCCAACACTCGCCATTAAACTTCTTGGTTCGTTTGTTGTCTTTGGGTTTGTTTTCAGGCGCTTTTCTCTTATGCGGGAATTTCTTCTTTTTGTTTTTCTAGAAATGCCCTTTGTTCTTTGACTCTTCTGCCACAAATGCCTCTTTGCTTTGTTTTGTCACTCCGTGGTTATCGGCCTCACTTTTTAGTCTGACAATAAGATCTTCTAAGGAAATCTCCTTTTTCTTATGTTTCAGATAATTGCGGTAGTCTTTCCAGGATGGTGGTAATTTCCCTGTTATCACTTCAACAAGGAAGGATTCTCCAACTTTATGTCCTTATGCTTCAAGTTCATGAATTATGAGTTGGAGTTATTGCACTTGACTAGTTACAGATTTGGAGCAAACCATTTTGTATTCCATAAACTTATCTACGATGAACTTCTTCAAACTGACATTCTGCGTTTTGTATTTTATGTGCAAGTGCAGTCCATAAGGATTTTACTGTTTGGTGTGGCTGATATACTTTATATAGTACTTTATCCAGACAATTCAGAATGTAGTTTCAGCACAGGAAGTCTGAATGCTTCCATGAGTCAATTCCGAGAAAAATAGCTGCATCTTTTTCTCTAGTTTGTCCGTCTGTAGGCTTTGGTTCATCCTCCTCGATGCACTTCTACAGCCCTAGCGTGGTGAGATAAAACATCATTTGATTTTGCCACGTTACGAAGTCATCACCATCTCCTTTGAACGGATCAGGCCTGTTGTGAGTAGTAGCCTTTGTTGATAGTTCAACTGTTGCCATCTCTGTTTTAGTGAAAACAGGAAAGTCTTAAGATGTTATACGTCTAGTATACCAAAACAAAGACTTATCAATAATAAACTCGTCTCACAAGTTTACAAATCAGATTTCCACTACTTTGGCTATAAGTATGTTGTAATTAATTACAACAACAAACTACAAACTATAGTAATAATAACTATAGCGATAAATCAAACGTTATACTGTTTAAAGAAATAGTACAACGTAGAAACTAAAATGATTTATATATAAATATATAAATCAACCTGAAATATAACCGGTTGAAGAAGGAAATTTCGTCTGAGGCTTGTCGTAACAATTTCCTTAAGACTTTATTCAAAGTCTCCCAAGATACAACAGACACTCTGTGATTGATAATTAAGATAGCTATAGGAGAGAGAAACAGAAAAAAAAAACCCGAATTCAATTCGATTGAGAATGTGATCAGTATTCCCATTATTTATATTTTCGTCTGCACCCCTTCGAACAGTCGCGTCCGCCTGACGAGTTGCACCCGTTGCTGCCATAAGTCGCACCCGCTCGTGTCTAACGAGTTGTATCCACTTCCGTCTGCTAATGGATGCATCTGTTCGCCAAAAAACCCATGCCCGCTTTCGGAAGTCGCACCTCCTCAGTAACCCGGCCCAGTTTTAAATAAAAATAGGATCATGTTAGACATATTTAATATGTGATTAGACATATTTAAGGCTTCCCCCACAAGTTCGTCGGTAGGCCCAGAAGTTAAGAGCATCGCATTAATCATATATTTTAATGTTCTATTCTTTCTCTCGGCTATACCATTTTGTTGTGGTGAATATGGTTCTGTTGTTTGATGAATTATACCATTTTCGACACAGAATTGTTCAAATGGTGATTCATATTCTCCACCTCGATCAGATCTCAATATCTTGATCTTTTTATTTAACTGATTTTCTACCTCAACTTTGTACTTCATAAACGATGTAATTGCTTCATCCTTGCTAATTAAAAGATATACATAGCAATATTGTGTATAATCGTCAATAAAGGTAATAAAGTACCTATTCCTACCTCTTGTAGGTAATGATTTGAAATCACATAAATCAGTATGAACCAAACCTAGTGGTTCGGTGCTTCTATCAACTGTATGAAATGGATTTTTGACTATTTTTGCTTCTACGCATGTCTCGCATTTGTAGTTTTTATCTACTTGGAATTTCGGAATTAATCCCTAGTTTGATAGTTTTTTCATTTTTCGGAAATTTATGTGTCCTAATCTATCATGCCATAGTAAAATTTCGTGCTCAAACAAATAAGAAACTTCAATTTTATTAATAGCATAATCAGAATACATAGTTTTATTGCCGACAACGGCTACATTTGCCTTAAATAGGCCATCATATAAATATCCCCATCCTATATACATTCCAGCTTTGGACAGAACCATCTTGTCTGACTCGAAGACCATTTTGAATCCTTTCTTTGATAGCACTAGACCAGAGATGAGATTCTTGCGTATGTCTGAAACGTGGAGCACGTCATTCAACTTGACAGTTTTTCCAGAAGTAAACTTGAGGATTACTGTGCCACTGCCTTCGATCATGGAAACTACAGAATTACCCATGTAGAGTTTTTCTTCCTGATCGAATTTCTGGTATGTAGAAGACATGGATTTTTCAGAGCAAACATGATGAGTAGCGCATGTGTCCACCCACCATTGGTTAGGGTTCTGAACCAAATTGCATTCAGATATAACTGCTGAAAAATTAGACTCATCTACTTCCATGTTATCCACCATATTTGCCTCTGAGTTGCGTTCCTTCTTGTGTCTGCAATCTCTAGCGGCGTGTCCTACTTTTCCACAAACCCAACACTCGCCATTAAACTTCTTGGTTCGTTTGTTGTCTTTGGGTTTGTTTTTAGATGCTTTTCTCTTCTGCGGGAATTTCTTCTTCTTGTTTTTCTTGAAATGCCCTTTGTTCTTTGACTCTTCTGCCACAAATGCCTCTTTGCTTTGTTTTGTCACTCCGCGGTTATCAGCCTCAATTTTTAGTCTTACAATAAGATCTTCTAAGGAAATCTCCTTTTTCTTATGTTTCAGATAATTGCGGTAGTCTTTCCAGGATGGTGGTAATTTCCCTGTTATCACTTCAACAAGGAAGGATTCTCCAACTTTATGTCCTTTTGCTTCAAGTTCATGAATTATGAGTTGGAGTTCTTACACTTGACTAGTTACGGATTTGGAGTCAACCATTTTGTATTCCATAAACTTATCTACGATGAACTTCTTCAAACTGACATTCTGCGTTTTGTATTTTATGTGCAAGTGCAGTCCATAAGGATTTTGCTGTCTAGTGCGGCTGATATACTTTATATAGTACTTTATCCAGACAATTCAGAATGTAGTTTCGGCACAGGAAGTCTGAATGCTTCCATGAGTCAATTCCGAGAAAAACAACTGCATCTTTTTCTCTAGTTTGTCCGTCTTTAGGCTTTGGTTCACCCTCCTCGATGCACTTCTGCAGCCCTAGCGTGGTGAGATAAAACATCATTTGATTTTTCCACGTTACGAAGTCATCACCATCTCCTTTGAACGGATCAAGCCTGTTGTGAGTAGTAGCCTTTGTTGATAGTTCAACTGTTGCCATCTCTGTTTTAGTGAAAACAGGAAAGTCTTAAGATGTTATACGTCTAGTATACCAAACAGAGACTTATCAATAATAAACTCGTCTCACAAGTTTACAAATCAGATTTCCACTACTTTGGCTATAAGTATGTTGTAATTAATTACAACAACAAACTAACAACTATAGTAATAATAACTATTGCGATAAATCAAACGTTATACTGTTTAAAGAAATAGTACAACGTAGAAACGAAAATGATTTATATATAAATATATAAATCAACCTGAAATATAACCGGTTGAAGAAGGAAATTTCGTCTGAGGCTTGTCGTAACAATTTTCTTAAGACTTTATTCAAAGTCTCCCAAGATACAACACACTCCGTGATTGATAATTAAGATAGCAGTAGGAGAGAGAAACAGAAAAAAAAACCTGAATTCAATTCGATTGAGAATGTGATCAGTATTCCCCCTATTTATATTTTCGTCTGCACCCCTTCGAACAATCGCGTCCGCCTGACGGGTTGCACTCGTTGCTGCCATAAGTCGCACCCGCTCGCGTCTAACGGGTTGTACCCGCTTCCGTTTGCTAATGGATGCATCTGTTCGCCAAAAAACCCGCGCCCGCTTTCGGAAGGCGCACCTCCTCAGTAACCCGGCCTAGTTTTAAATAAAAATGCAAAGCATGACTTCCCTCCTCACAACAAAGCATACATTTGGGAGCCCCAAGGTCCCAACCTCCTCATGAGAATGTTATTTATATACTTAGCTTTGGTTTTTAGTTTTGACGATGTGAGACAAGTGTATTTCATTTACACTTACGTTAGGAATTCCAACATTATATATGTTTGTTATAGCCTAGTTTGTAGAGTATATAAGAAACATGATGCTATAGCCCATTATCATATATTTTGGATCAAACTGTCCAAAAAATATTTTATTTCTTCATTACCAATAAGAAACAATATAATTTCCTCCACTTAAAAATCCCATGGTCAGAAATAGAACAGGATTCAACAAGTCTCTATTCTCTCCTGTATAATTGAGTTTAGTTCAGAGAAAGAAAAAAAGTAGTCTAATTAGAACATCAAAGTTATGCTTAGGCTTCAAAGGTAACTTTCAGAATTGAGAATAATCCAAAATATTTATTATCATAATCTTTTCCTTTTATTCTAAACGATTGACAAATTTTTCTACTTATTTTTTAGGATCCAATTAGGCTTCTTCTAGGAGCAGGAATCAGAACACTTCTCCTCGTGTCTCTTATTGTACTTCGAATATATCTGGTACCTGGAATTTGAACTGCACATTAGTATAAGATATAATAATTATTACTGAGAATCATGTAATTAATTATGTTTCATACGAAACAGGGACGGTGTTATGCTGGTGACTGGCTATTATCAACAGTAATTCCATATGAAGGAAGTGGATGGTATGATGGACAAATGTGGGTTAAACCACCATTGGTCTAATTAATCTAGGATTTTTTTCTAGTATTCATATAATGGATACTTCTAGTTACACTCTCCTGGATTTGATTGAGTAATCAGTATGATTTTCTAGGCCTTATACAACTGGGACGTTGTTCCTTTCATTTTAATTTTTACGATTTGATTTGCAAAATAATCTTGGCTGTCAAAAAGGATTGTTTGAACTGTTCTAAACCAGAAAGATTTTCATTTTTCTTTGTATTATTTTAATTTGTACTCATAGGAGGTATAAACTTCATATTTGTTTGATGCCGACATCTCTGCTGAAACTTTTATCAATCAATTAGGTTCAGTTATAGCATTAGATTAAGATATGCAAGAACAGCTTCTTAATTCAGTACCGAACGATTCAAAACAATTCATAAACAAATGTTGCAAAACTATAAATTAGTTTCACTCGCCTGAATTTGATTGAATAGTACTTTGTATGATTTTCCTGGCCCTAAGCCAATTTCTTGAATTTCAATTTAGTTAACTGATGTACCGATAATTCTTTTATTTTATAACGCAGACAACGGTTTTAGATGCTAGTTTCGTAACAGTAAATAGTATTTGTATACACATACAAAAATACAGTCACATACACTGAGTACTCAGTTTTAAAAACCGAGTACACTGAGTACTCAGTTTTTTTAAAACTGAGTTTTTAACTAAGACATAAGACACAGTTTTAACTGAGTTCTCAGTTTTTATTTAATGTCATTTTTTTGTTAATCATGTGCTATCACCTTGAATGCTAAATGGTCGTTCGTTTTAGTATAAATTTCAATGTGATATTGAATGCATGTAGGCACTTAAAGAAGAAGCAGATGAAAAGAGGAAATTTGATGGTAGTTCCAGTGGTAACGGTGGAGTAGTGGATTTTGAAAATGATCAAATTGCGGAAGATTTTGGTTCCGATAGGAAGAAATTTTTTATACAAGCTATGTAAATTTTCAGATGGAGGCTTCGTTGTATGGTCGGAGTTTCGTATTCGGTATCCGTAGACTTTTACTATGAACTATGTTTTGTCTTTTGTTATTATAATTTGATATTAGTATGGAATTAATAAACCATGTATTGAATTTGGTAACTTATGTATTGAATTTGTTTTTTGTTAATTAAAACAATATTTTGTTACCATCATTATGAATGTTGTTTCTTGATAATGATTTGGTTATAATTTGCTAAATTGAGGTAATATTATTTTTGAATTCATATTAAATATAGTCTACGCTATAATAATGCATATCATATTAATTATTGCAATGGTTATTAATGTTAGAAAATAGAAACTACTAACATTTATTTATTTTACTATTTTGTTATTGCTCACACTTACATATGTTAGTATCATGAAATTTGAAACTAATATATATGTTACAAAATATACATTGCTGACACTTATTTCCGTTGGAAGACCGAATTCAGTAATAGATATATCCGTTGCAAATATCATATTATCAACGCTTATAATCGTTAGAAAAAAATATCTTTCAGCGCTTATAACCACTAGTAGTTAGAATTTCATAACGGATATAAGTGTTACGAATAAATGTCCATGCCTCTATAGCAACACGTATAAATGTTGCTGAAATTAATCGCAACGGTTATACTCGTTGAGAAACCTTTGTTCTGCTGTAGTGAGCCATAAAAATAGTGGCAACCAAATACTGAATCGGTTAGTCAAACCTATAGATTCTCTCATTACGACAGAAATTTTAGTGTAGAGTTGTCTGAAATATCTGGTTATGTATATCTTGCCATTCCTAAAACAAAATACATAATGAATGAAACAAAATATGAAGAAAATCACAAATGAACAAAATACGAAAACATAAGTTTGCATTAAAAAACCGAGATTCCCAGCAGTGAAAGGTAAATATACATTTAAATATAGAAAACATATTGCTTGAGAGAATAAACCACCGAATATTCAAACTCAAGATGATCAATGGCATAAATTTCTTAAAACCTTTGACGAATTCTCCAAAACAGAAAAATAGTATGAAGGACAAAATTCATCGATTTTTTAGCTTCAAGGACATGCACTCTGTTTTTTAGTGAGAAAGACAAACTTTTCAACTAAATATAGCAAAATGACAAAAATTCAGTAAGAATGACAATGATACTATGTAGTAAGGATAAAACACTTATATTTCATTTTATCATGTAAATGTAATAGTTGATCTTATCTTGTGGTGACATTTTGTTTTCAAATGATACAACTTAATAGCATTTTATGTTTAATAATTTTCTTTTGATACTATACAGTATCACTTTTACTTGTTGTGTTTAAACAAGACACCCTTCTCAAAATATAAGTTAACGCATTTTAAAATTGCAACCACATTAACAAATAAATCAGAAGAATAATGAATCGGTTCATCAAACGATATGAAGTTAAAGAAAATAACACACATTGTTGCGTATCAACTAAAATAATGGAAACAAATGAATATGCAATTTGTCAAATGTCATTTATCAAAAGAAAAAAAGAAAAAAAGTTCATAGCATTGAAAGGCAGTTAGATATTTTAAGATGGAAAAAAACAATGGCTAAGAAAACAACCAGCTGAATATTTGAACTTACATCGATCAGATCAGTAGTTTGAGACTTGAACATTCTGGCAACTGGGTACAGATATTTGAATCCATTGCCACGTAGTTAACTAATTAGCATTGAATGCTACTTTTGAAAGAACATAACAAATAGTTAATATAGATTAGTGATTATGTGGAATGATTTATAGTTGCGCTGACATATTTTTTATGAATTTAAGAATTTTAGATGAGTAATTACGTTCTGAAGGCCACAACAGAATGTGAATTAATAAGGTAAAAATATTGATTCAAAAACATTTTTTAGTACTAAATGATAAAAAAACCAAACACTTAATTATCAGCACTTGAGTATGCAAGTAATTTAAATATTGTAAAATGAAACAGAGACGGTTGGCTACAATGCACAAAAAATTTATCAACATAAGTTTTACATACTAACGAGTTAAAAAAAATGAAGTTGCAAAGAAAACCACTTTCTTTAAAGTCCATACAAACATGATCAGAATCAACTAACATGGGGGATATCGAGAGTATATTGGTCAGTAAAGAAAAAAAAACTCAAAATAAAGATTGGTGTTGTCAGCGGTAACTTAGCGAACACAGCAGCATAGCCAAAGTGTAAAACTTCAACTGTTTTTTCGTTTAGACTTCATTGAAATAAAATTATTATTTTCTCATCGACGTAGAATCGTACAACATGCCCAAAAGAATTTGATCCACTTAAAAAACATTTTGAAAGTTCGACAACTACTTATTGACAACAAAAAAACACAAATGAAGATGGCTTTATTTTGCTGATTTGAATTTGCGAACTTATGTGCGGTTATACAATAATTGCACAATAATTTCAGCAATATGAGTCTAAATCCAAATTCAGTTGAACACTGATAATAAATAACTTCATGAATACTACCTTAAATAGTGAAAGGACAGTACGTCATCAGTGACATCCTCTACTTAGCTACACAATAGGGAAATTAATATGTGACATTAAAAAATTCTAGAATTCCTTATTTTTGAACAATATATTTTCTGCGGTTTAGATTTATGAGTTAACCTTTACGATTAAGGCTGCGTTTGTTTTTAATAATAAGTTCTAATTTAAAAATGAGAACTTTCTATGTTGCTTGCTTTTTATCAGTCTTTTGAATAAAGCTATCTATTTAGACAAAACAATTTAAAAATTTTTTAGTACTTATTTTTTGTTTTAAATGTTCAATGTTATTTTTTTGTTCTAAATGCTGAATGAAAAAAAACATGTAAGTGATTATTCAAAATTCAACATTCAACAATCAAACTTCAGTAATCAGAATTCAAAATTCAGCATTTTAAACGAACGGAGCCTAAGTTTTACTCACCTACAAAAAAGTAATTTGCTGACAAATTCGATAAGGCAGTAAAAAATCTGCATCAAAACATAAACCGAACCCGAATTTTAATAAAACTATTATCAACATAATTGTATTACCTTCGACTTGAGCAGGAATGATGGTTCAAAGTTCACAAGAAATAGGTAGACGAAGTTGCTATGTTTTGTTGTGTGTGTGTGGCGGTTTGAGGGGGGGAGGTTTTGGGTGGTGGCGCTGTGCATTGGTTTGGGGAAGGGATTTGAAATCGAAGAAAAATGTTGAGATGACGATTTGGATCGCATCGGCGAGAAGACGTGGCATACAGACATCGTCATTAACAATTGGTATCTTGTTCAGTTTAACGCGCTGAATACTTTTTGAGTCAAATTCTATTTCAACCTGTATTTACTTAGTAGCCCCAAAATATTAAAAAAATCTGTAAACTCAAAAAATAATTTAGTAGCCTCCTACATTTTTCAGAACCACCCTTTCCATCATGCAAAACGTAAAAAATTGAATTTTTTCTTCATTGATTTAGAAATTAGGGTTAGAAATTTTTCTTTACTGATTTAGAAATTTAGTAGTGAAAAATTAAATTTTTTCTTAGTAAAGTCTGTAAACCCAAAAAATAACTTAGTAGTGAAAAATTGAATTTTTTCTTTACTGATTTAGAAACTCAATTCATATTTTCTTCAGAACTACAATTAAAAAAGTCTGTAAATCCAAAAAATAACTTAGTAGTGAAAAATTGAATTTTTTTCTTCACTGAGTTAGAAACTAGGGTTTTGAAGAAGCGGTGGTTTAGACGGTAAGAAACTGACGTAAGAAGATAATGGAATTGAGAAGAACAAAAGTACGCAGCTTTCTAAGGGTATTTTAGTCTTTAAAATTTTATTTATTTTAGAGGACCACTAAGTAATTATCTGTGTTGAAATAGAATTTGCCCTTTTTCGACAGTGAAGGGGAAAATAGATGGGAGTCGAAGGAGAAGCGGAGATAGGCATGGACAAACGGTTTTTCGAAAGTAAAAAAAAATGTTAATTTGCACAGAATGTCCCCGTAGAAATAATTATGTAAATTAGGTCTCTATTTTTTTAAATCAGAAAGCGCAAGTTAGTTTACGCTTGTCAAAACTTTCAAAATTTTCAAACCTAGAAAAATGCAAGTTACCTTACATTTTCTGAAAAGTGAAAGATGCATTGCGTTTTTTATTTTTCAAAAACAGGGACCAAATTTACGTATTCATTTCTAAAGTGACTTTTCTTATAACAAAATAAAAAATATGGGCATGTAGCTCCTTTCTTGTTATAAACAAAGAGCATGCGCACAGAATTGTTACTAATAACAATCTCCTTTGTTGTCGATGGGCAATGAAGAGTATAAACTGTACCCATGTTGTGATGCTTTAAATATGAAATGGATTTCAACTACATTAACAAAGTATGATTTTGGTAATTGTACTCCAAAAGGATACGATCCATCGTCCGCAAATGAGTCTTCAAGAAGAAGATCAATGCAGTTGGAGTTGTATAAAGCAGCGTTGATAGAAAATGACTTCATCGATTTCAAATGTTGAAACTAGTGGAGTAATTTTGCTAATCGACATGCTTAAGTTCATTCTGATTCTACTTGCATATTATTGCACGATATAACTTTGTGTTTGTCACATTGATGTTGAAATAGAACTTCTAAGTGATGATTTAGAAGAGTCTTTTTGCACACAACAACAAGTTTTTTCTCAAAGTTAATAGGAGTGATAATATAGTTTGTATGTTTTTCGGATATGATCCAAGAGCTGGTACAACAATGAAGTCGAACAAATCATCTAGAGGTTGAGTAAGTATTTTGACACAAAAATTAATTTTTTTTTGGTTTGATTTAGTATGCAGAGGAAGAGCGTCTATAAGAAAGAAAAATCAAAGGTACTAAATCATTTCAAATATTATAAGTAAACAACATACTACTAATTATTAACAATGTACTCATGTTAAATCAATTTTAGTGTGGTTGTTTAGTTCTCAATGATGGATTTGAAAGAGATATCTCTTATACTCGATATAAGAGGATGTTGGGTTGTCCCAGTCTATATAAAGCACCATATTAAAATGTTTAATATGGACGTATGATGCAGATCCCTTATGTTTCACAACGGGGACAGTCACATATGCTATATTATGTGGTATATTAGATTTTGCTTATACGCTTGGCGTATTAAGTGAATATCAAATATGTGGTAAAATCACTAATTGATAGTTAAGAGTATTATCAAGTATTTGAAATACTAAAGAATTGTTTATGAAAACAATGAATTTCTTATGAAGAGTATTCAGACTCAAACTTTGTAAGTGATATTGAATATTGTAAGTCAATTTTAAATTCATGTTCAACCTTAACTAAGAAGCTTTATGTAACATCCCCCACTTAGAGGCCCAAAACTAACGGCTAAGGATGTTGCAGTCATCCATAGTTATTAATCCTCGACGACCAAATACGGTAATGTTAGATACATTGATATAATAGAAACACATGGATATGGAAAAATTTTAAAATCATAAAACAAATTTCACATTTCATTTCAAATCATTTCAACATTCATTAAATAATCCCATATTCGGGAACCACGTTCAGAGAAAATATAATTATTACCACATACGCCACTACAAGAAATATTGTCTTCTAGAGCGTCAACAGATAACGCAATAATACAGTGTTATGGTTTGTATTAATTTGCGTAGTGACCAACGAGGTAACGCATTTGATTCCCCCGGTTATTTTCGTGCCCGCCTTTTCATCAAATTATTTCCCTCCACCTCCCGCTTTCATTCCAATTTTTCTCCCATCTCGAAAACCTAATTTTCTCTCTCTTGTAAATCCTCAAATCACAATCTACTGCTGTTGCAGAACCGACAATCAAGCTTGCTCCTAGACCTTCTGCGTCGACTTTATCTTCTTCGAGTTCTAGATCTAAGAGTTATCTCTAATTTTCCTTCTGCTTGAAATTTCTTGAATTGCAAGCTCTAATCTGTTCCAAATCGTTCCCTCTTTAGCACATCCCCTTCTTTACAAAATGGAATGCTTGCTACCTTCGACGCGTTTAACGATTTTTGCATATTCAAAGTAGACACGAGCTGTAGGTATAATTACAGGTAATGGAAACTGGATTGAATGCTTGTTTGAGATGGCAACTAGAACGAATTGAAGTCTGAATTAATGGATATGTTGTTTTCAGCTTCGGCTTTTTGGTTCTTTCTTCCTGGCGTTGTTCTTGCTGATTTTCAATAGGTATACATCTTTTGCTTTATCCTACTAGATTTATTTTTAGCTGGCAATACTATTTCTCGTTTTCATGCTTGTGGCACCATTCACATCTTCATTGTTTTATTTTTCTTCTATTTTAAATTTAGCTTGTTTTTGTCTTCTATAAAAGTCACATCATTCATTTTCTCCTCAAAGTTAAAAACCCGTAGTTTCTTCCATACTGATCTTGTGCATAACAAAATTTTCTTCCATTATCTTCATTATTTTTCACCTCATAATATTTCTATCATTTATTCTTCATGTATTTTCCCTTAGGAGTTTTCATCTATCTTTTACTGGTGCTTCACTAAGAATATGGTCAAACACCATTCCGTCGAAACCTTTATTAATTGAAAAAGGGATGTGGTCAAACACCATTTCATCGACACCTTTATTCATTGAAAATCAAGAACACACATAGTTTTTGTTACAAATTCGTAAGTGACTTGTCATGTTTTTAAGTTCGCATACAATTCATAGTCGTTTATTAGCGTCTCTTAGTATTTTGGCTATCGAGTTCTCATTATTTTAAGCCTTATGTTCTTCATATTATTCTTTCCTAAAAACAACTTGAAACATTTCCTTATCAATTCTTCTTTCATAGCTAGTTTACTTACACTTTTACCAACTATAGAAATGAATAAAGATAACTTAAGCCTAGATAACTAAGTTTTGTACGAAAAATGTTGAGAACAAGTGTTTACTTCTATTAATGTATTACTAAGAGTACCATTGCAGTTGATTTATGGTAAGTTAGATTTTATCAACTAGTTCTTAACCTAGATGCATTTTTGAATCAAATGTTGTTATTGCACACAAACTCCGAATTTGATAGTTGATAACACAAAAATTTCACATTCAAGTAAGTAACAATTACTTCTGAAGGGCCAAGCATGATTAAGTTGATATATGATATTTATTCTTCTCAGGAACAATAAGAGTAGCCCCATTACTGAAGGGTTAAGTTCTTTTTAAATACCAATTATGGTGTAAGTAATAAGCGAAATTTAGGAGTATCTTCTAAAATCCTAGAAGAAACAACAACCAAATGCCAGCAGATAGATTCCAAAAAGGTCAATCACCGTGTGATGATTTGTTCGACGACGGATTTTCTATCGTTTAGAAAACCGTCGAACGAATTTAGAAATAAAATAACCGCAAGCGCACGGCGTACTATCGTAGTACGTGGCGAGTACAGGTCGATCCGCAAGGAATTGTTAGATTTTAAATTTCTAATCAACCAAATTAAACCAAAGTCGAGGGATTGTTAACTAACTAAAAGAAAGTAAAAACAAGCTAAAACTAAGGAGAATAAAAATATGAGATTAAAGAGCAATTTAGAGGCAAATCCCCTCTCTTGATCACATAATCAACATAATGAAATTATGATCTCTTTTTGGTCATTTGTGAGTTTAGTTGATGCATTTATCATAAGTATAGCCTAATTGTGTTATTAATTAACACACTTAAACCATCAAACTTTAATGCACCCTCTAACCCACTTACTAACCCTAATGAAAATGACATGAAATTAAAAGTAGAATCTATTTTAAGTATGGCTTATTAACTATTGAATTAGAAACATAAATCATCAAATTTTGATTCTAAATCCACTTCCACTTCCATTACCATGATCATATGTAGATGAAGAGGTAATTAGTGATTTATATGATTAAGCATAGCTTATTTGTTTTGAACAACATAAGCTATCAAACTCAATATTAAACACAAAATCACACAAACATCTAATTTTCCATTAAGCAAAAAAAGAGACATAAATGAAAAATTATGTTGCATCTACATGATTCAAGAGAGCTTCATTACCCAAAAATTGTAGGGATTAGCCTCTCATATTTGTTATTAAATCAACAAATGTAGAAAGCAACATGAAATAAACAAGAGGAAAATGAGAGTAAAATGAAAAGAAAAGCTAAGTAAAAAGAAATGAACACTAAGCTACTAACAACATAAGAAAGAGAGCATGTAAATGTAAAAGAACATTAACTAACATTGCATAAAAAAAGTTACATGAAAATAAAAATGGCTAAGTAGTCATGAAAAGAGAAAGAGAGCTTTCTTTTATTTTTAAGCCTAAAACTCACTAAGAGAGACTAAAGAAGAAGAGGGTTATATGAAACATAAGGGGTATTTATACAAGTTAGACACCCTAATGCATATTTTTGGGGAATGCCCAAAATGCCCTTGTAGGAAGTGTTGTGGCCATGTTATCATTAGCTTCAATAATCACCCATTAAGTGTGCATGAAAGTGTAATGGCCATTAGCATGTGGATTAGCTTCTAATTTGTACATGAAGGAAGGTGGGTAGGTGGGGTCCTCCATGATCATCATTTTGAATTATTTCCATCTTTTCTCTTCACTCTTGTGCATTCATATATCATCATGAAACCACTTGTAAAATTCACTAAATTTCCTACAAAACAACGTAGAAAATTCCAAGTAAATTTTCATAATTTAATAAATGCACAAAATGACCATTTTACCCCTATATGAAGATGAATATGTGACAATTTGAAATAATTTGAATTTTGGTTTAAGCATGTGAAAATACCCAATATGATCGTTTATTTGATTTAATTAGATTAAATATGGTGGTAAAAATATGCACATTTACGTGCACATCATGATTATTGACTGGAGATCAATAATGTACAGGTCTTACTACAAACTCCTTGGTAGACCATTGAACTTAGCTGTTGTTACTTATTTTTTATAACTTTTATCATCATCATCACCATAATTATTGCATTATTTTTGTTGTTGACATTATACTAATTTTACTTAATACTTGTAATAAATTAGGTACAATAAAAACCACATAACTCTGTATGTTAACATTTTTAACATACATTTGCTTATTTATAGTACCACCTTATGTCATTGATTGTATTACAACTTATTTACCTCTGATTGTTATGCCTTTTTTACATGTGCTGGACAACTAACATGTTCAGTATGGCCCCAAATCCAATGTAGTAAAGTTGATAGAGTATACAAATTGGCATATACAAGATCTAGGGAAGATGATGATTAATGAGTATCAAAGTTTAAATGTAAGTGTTCCTTGTACATGACTAATTTCAGCAAATACCACTATGTTTTTCCTGATTATTATAAAATTAACAACTAATAACCTATATAATCATTTATTTTAGCTTTTTCAATAAAAATTCAAATGTTCATGCTTCATCATAATTCTATCATTGAGCCAAAAACTCTCAATCCATTATATATGTATATACATATAATATATTATAACAAGAATGAGAACTATAGCATTTGCACTAGCCATGCGCTTTTGACGTTGCTTAACACACATTTTATGATCATCTATACCATTTTTGTACTTCGTTATTTTGTGTTTTTAGTTATTCGTAACATCTGTTTCTCTAAAATTCCAAACAACTTTACTACCGTTGACAAAATAAACAGTTTATTTAACCAAGGTAGTTAACATATTATGTGTTTAGGTGAATGTGCCATGTGCAAAATACTTTTAACTTCTTATAAACATGTATGATTTTGAGATGGTACATTAATAGTATACCAAATAGTATCACTTATGCATCAGATAATTATTTACACCCATAAACAAATTTTGTCTCCCTTTCTAGCGTTCCTATTTTCAATCTCATGAACATATACTTGGATGCAAAGTGCATCATTCTTGGCTTTCTGCTCACTCTAGTCATCTTCTTTGTGATGTATGTTAAATAATTTTTTCCTTTAATAAATTCAGTCAATTACACAAGTAGATGCCAACTTGTATTTTTTTTCCTTTCCATTTCTGAGTAATTTGCACTAACATCATCATCTCTGATTTGGGAATAGCAGCAGCAGCATCAGTAAAGTATTGACCAAGTTAACTAAGTTTTATTAAAATTAACTAAGTTCATATAACAACAATAATAAACTAACTATAAGTTTTATAAATATTAACGTTAGCTAAGGATATAAACGTAGTAGACCGTAGAAGATGAAATATAATAGATAAAAAATGACTAACAACACACACACACACACCATATAACAACTGATAACCATACTATTCTCCTGATACTAATTAGTTAATCTATTCACACATGTATCATTCAGTTATGCTCATTGTTCTGCAGATTCTGAACTATTGTTGAAGCTTCCAAGTTGCTGGTCAGACTCAGGACTATCCAATCTTCTGTGTTTGGATTTTGACAAACTTTGCTCTGTAGGATGAGGAGGATCATTGAGGTGAAATTATGACCTTTGTATATACACTAGATTCATGTTTACATGTTGGTTTGATACAATAGTCAAGTAATGTTAGTGCACATTTGGTGAATTCAGCCTTTTTCAATATGCCACAATAGAATCATGCATTTTAGGAATATATCATGCATTTTAGAAATTGTTTTCAAAGAATTTTAAAAGAAGAAAGTCAGTACTCTCCTCTTTTGTCGCTGGGAAATAATTTTGGTGATGATTGTAGCATCATCGACATTCATTTTCGAGTCTCAAAGTGGAGAGACCACTTAGTAGCGTTGCTACACTTTTGTTTTGGAAAATAGACTTGATTTGAATTTCTTAGGTATGATTTGATGTATAATATATATATATATATATATATATATATATGTGTGTGTGTATTTATTTCAAAATAGTTTGAAGAGAAATCGGGAATTTAACTCTTAAGTTATGTTAAGTGATGGTCTCAACTATTGAAATAAAGCAAATATTTTTGAATAATTGGAATGTTTAAAATGAGAAGTGGAATTGGAACAACTTGAACAGTTGAACTAGTATAAAATTTAATTTGTATAATACTCAATTACATTCGAAACATATATAACTTACCTGAAATATTCAAAAGTTAGAATGTTAATGAATTTTGTATTTGAAGGTTATACAAGAGGAAATTTAAGTAATAAAAATGTTCAAACTAAATTTTTCTTAATAGAAATGTTGTAAATAAAAGGAAAATTTGTATAGTATTTAATTACATTCGAAGACATTAATAAGCTTACCTAGGAAAAAAAGAGTTTGAATGTAATTGAATAATATATAATATAAATGTCACTAATAAGATATCCGAATGAATTTTGTTAAAGAAATTTTGTAAAAGTTGAGTAGTTATAATAAATGTTATACACTTAATCTAGCTTGCAAGATATGTAAGTGAAATAAATTGAATAGAGGTTGAATGTTATTTAAATAAATATGAACTTAAGAATAGTTGAAATTGATATTGAGGTGGAATTAACTATAGTTTGATCAAATGGATTTAATAAATGAGTTAAATAAAACAAATTTGTTGTGAAATTTTTTCCGTAACGAATGTTAATAAATTGAAAACAAATCAACTGAATGAAAATAACTTGAATTTAAATCAACCAAATGGGAATACAATGAATATTGATTTATTGATTGAATAAAATGGATTAAAATCAAATTGTTGAATATTTAAAAAAAATGAAATATATTTGGTTTTGAATTAATCATTGCATTTTGTATTTTTAATCTATCTTTTCTTTCTGTTGCTTCTGTTCTCCAATCTCGTTCCTTTTCGAGGACGAAAAGTTTTGAGTGGGGGAGAGTGTAACGCCTTAGAATTTTAACGATTTTTATAACGTAATTAACTGAATTTTTCTTGAAAATTTAACAATTAAATTTTGCAATGAAAATTTGATATTTGAAATACGTCTATTTAAACGTAGTAAATGTTAGATATTTCATCAGAAAATATATAAGTTTGTCTTGTTGTGAAATTTTATCTAAATTTAAATCAGTCGAAATTTGATGGAAATAAAATATCTTTGAAATCTGAATATTTTTATATAATAAATTTGTGAATCCTTTTCTGTGTGAAACGACGTATTTCGTTTCGTCAAATTTGGACTGTTCTCGGCCCGTTTACCTTATTTTCGGCAAATTAGCAGCACTTTTGACAGCGATATCGAGTTTTGATAGGATGATCGTACCGCTGATATTTGTTTACCGTTCTGATCGTCTCGTCGTGCTGAACTCCGCAGTATATTCAATTGTGCATTTCAGAGTCTGGTACGTGGCGGAATCCGTGAAAACGGATAGCCGTATCGGTACCCATTTTAGAGCTTTTGATATTCTATGACTATTCAATTGTCAAGCGGCTGGAAACAAATGGTCACTACTTTTTGAATTTTCAGAATCTACGGGTCCGTTTGGTTTCATTTTGGGTTTTGCGTTTTGTGTTTTCAACCTACAATACAAAATACGAAAAAATGTGTGAATTTTTTTTGCAATTCTTAGCCATTGCGACAATGAACGGAAAATGGAGAAGATTAATTATTTTCCGTCCTTTTGTCATGTCTCAAAACACAAAAAATCAAATAAACTTGTTTTTTATTTTCTATGCTAATTTCATTTTTCGAAATTTTGTGTTTTCCAACAATACATAAGAAGTACGGATTTTGTTTAGACGAAAACACAAAATTATAAATAGCAAGTCAAACGTAGCCTAATATTTCTAAGTTTCACTATTCCCAATTGCCCAATACTATTCTGGTGTGTGCTTGCCATTCTTTCTCTCGGTTTTCCTGTAGTTCACTTGTTATTTGGAGAAAAAATAATAATAAAATATATATGCGTTTATATAATGGGTTTGCTGTTCATCTTCTTTTGCTGTGTGATTTGATTCGTCCTCCACCATTTCAAACCCATCGCCACCTTTTCACCATTTTCACGACCAAGCTTCGCTCGGCCTCGCCCTTCTCACAGCCTACTGCCCTCCTTGCCATGCACGCTGCCACCTTCCCGACCTGACAGCGCGCCACATCATCCCAGGTCAGCAGCCTCGCGTGCACCTCCATCCCTCACTACTGACCCCATCGGCCTACAACTCCATGCATCAAAGCCCACCACCGTACAACACCTTCGTCCGCTCCCTTCTTTCGCCCACACAGCCTACACCCTAAGCAACCGGCTAGCCTCTGATCGAACAATCCATCACCAGCAGCCTCCACTGCGTGGCCGAATCCTCCCTTCCCTCATCTTGCCTTGCAACCCACCACCACAAGCACATCCAGACTCCAAGCTACCCGAACAGCCTCGACAGGCTCCTCCCAGACCCGAAACCCTCCCCACTCGGCCTCTGCCATTCCCCGCCATGTTCCACCCCGCAATAGCGCAGTCACCGTCCACAGCTCACTTCCGCTAGCACAACCACCCATCACCTTTTCCATATGCTCCGCGTTGCCGCATCATCGTTCATCTCCGCCTCTTCTAGTGACAGCCATCCTCCACCTCTGCTCTTTAGCCGAGCAACCCGAGCACCGTGCGTTTCAAAGTTTGTCTATGTTTATTTGTTTTGGAAACAACTTTTCTTCTTCTGTAAAAAAAAAGAGAAATATTATATATACATCATATTATAAAGCTTTTTAGCCTGTTGTTTTCTTCTCTTATACTTAAAATAAGAAAATGGTATATATACAATATGTTTAAACTATTTGTTTAAATTTATGTTAATATTTTAAAAACAGATTTTATAATATATATATTATGTTTGAATATTTATTTGAATTTTTTTGAAAAGTGAATATATTGGTTTTAATAAATATTGTTAGAAAAAAAATTATATATTATATATATATTGATTTTATCAAATTCGGCGCTTTGTTTGCCGTTGTCAAACTTGTTGCAGCAGTTTCTAAGTGTGGTTGTGGAGTGTTTGTATCCGTGTGCGTGTCCGTGTCACCATCTTTGCCATCGTTGTTTTCTAGCTTCGAAAGGTGAGCAATCATTCACGATTAACATTCTTATATTTAGTAAATTTAATTCAAATGAAATGACGATTGAAATATGTTGTTAAATTTGAATTTGTTAGCTATTTAATTATTAAATACGATATGCCATTATCTGCAATTGTTCACCGATGACATATGACACTATAACCTATTGTATATATATTATATTTAATTTGTTATTGATGATATATGCCTGTTGTTGATATGTTGTATCATTATCATATTTGTTCTCACTCTGCAAGTTTCCTATTAGTTTAAAAATTCCCTATGGGTTGAAATGATACATACCCGAACGATACTATAGATTAAGGGAAAATCGTTATGGGTTGAAATGGTAAACCCAAGCGAATTTCATTGATTTTGGAATTTTAGGATTGCGGGTTGAAATGATATATACCCGTAAATATTAAATTTAAATTGCAGATTGAAATGATAAATATCCGTATCACTTGACCATAGGATAAAAAACTATATACGGACACCGTTGGTCTATTTTTGAAATGATTTCCAAAATTTTGAAAGGAAATATATGGGTTTTGATAAATATTGATTTTATATTATAATATAAATAATTATTTTAATATGTGTAAAACTTAGATTTTTAAATTTATATGTTTTGGAAATTTTAAAATTAGAAGTTAAGTTTTAAAATGTAAATTACAAAATTTTACTTATAACTTTATTATTTTTCAAATATATAGAATAAGATTTAAAATAGATTTAATCATAATAAGATTTAATTTAATAATAACTAATATAATAAAATTTATTAAGAATTTAATTTAACTAATAATATATATAATATGTTAAGTATTTATTTAAATTAGATTTTTTTATAACTTTAAGTAAATGGAGGTTGGAAAGATAAATTACATAAGAATTGATTTATAATTAAATTTGTTTAGGATTGAATTTAAATAAGGTCTGATTTAAACTTATTGATTTTTGAGATTTTAAAGATATGTTTTATAACTTGATAACGTGATTTTGATTTAAAGGTGAGCAAATGAATATTTTCAAATTAAAAAAAAAAAAAATCGAATATTTAATTTGATTTTAATTTGTAATCGGGAATTTTATTAAATGGTTATTAAATTGATTAAGTGAATATTTCAAAATTAAAATAAAATTAAAAATTGAATTTGAAATATAAATGAAATTTATCAAATGTAGTTATTGTAAATATTTGAATATTTAAAACTTTGAAACCTACTGAAATTGAAAGTGATTTAAATTTTGTAGTTCAAACCTAGATTTGAAATCGATATAAATTGAAATGGATTTAAATTGAATTTTGGAACCAAGTTTATTTGAATTGATTTGTGGAATTGGAAGAAACAATTCTAAATTGAAACTATTTTGATATAAACTCTTTTAATATAAACTATTTTTAATATATAAACTATTTAATCTATAACCTATTTTAATATATAAACTATTTTTAATTTATAACTATTATATATATAAACTACTTTTAAATATTCAAATTGTTTAAGTGGGATCTGTTATAATTATATTTAATGGATTTAAATGCAAATATTTGATAAGATGGTTTAAACTATTTTGTGGTTATGATTTCGAAAGTGAATACGATTTCGAAAGTGATATGATTTTGAAAGAATATGATATTTTTATATGAAGTATAAACGGTTTGAAATATAAATGACCACGGTGTGAAATAAGCGTTTGGTTGTTAAAGAGACTGGGATCAGATATTTGTCATACTCTCTGCTAATACCGAAAACCAATTTAACAACTGTCTACATGGTGGAGATTCCAGAACGAAGTAGGATGGTTTGGCGACGATTCTGTATGAGGTATTAACGCAGCCCTGACTTCCGTGAGTCAGCTTGATGTGGCTAAAACAGGAGCTATACCGGGCCAAGTGAGGTCGCACCTCTAATCGGGCACATTTCTTCGATACCATTCTATTACTTTGTGATTTGATTAGGTGCACCTTTGACTTGGGAGTGTGTCTCGAGGTGGGCGGTGGTAACTGCTATGCGTTACCACCAGTCCGGGAGTGCAAACGGTAGAATCTTACCCTGGCATTGCCTCGCGTGCCTTATCACATGCCTTATCGCTCCCTCTACGAGTTTGTTTTGTACCGTACCTATGGAGTGCTCCCTGAGTATCCCATTAGTTTGGTGGGGCTTACAGTATCTGTATAGACTACGAGAATATATAAAAATGTGTTAAGGGGGATATGGGTAATGCCTTAACGCTATTTTAATAGTTTACTTTACTATAGACATTATCTATGTAGCGTATTGTACTATGTATGTAGATAGTTTAACGGATCCTTAAGGGATGGGAATCCCAAACATCCTTTAAGTTATTTTGTATTTCAGTTGACATTTCACTTGATTTGAATTTACTAGTATAAGAATCTTAATCCCGACTCGAGTGTTTTGTGTTTTGCTTTATGCTCAGGTTAGACTGAGTGTCACAGCATTTGAGACTCACCTTTGGAGCTTGGAGATCTGTCTGTTATCTATTCAGCTTTTCAGTTATTTCCAGTTATCTATGTTTAGATTTGTCATTTGTATTTGTATTTGAGAATTCTATATATCGGGATTTCAGTTGTATCTTGTTTAGACCCTGAAGTTTATATAGTAGCTTCGTGAACTACTATTTATCTATTCTGATGCTTATTGTTGTATTACTTTGTGTCTATGATTCTGTGATTGATTTATTTACTGTATATGCTAAGTTTTGCCAAATATAAATTAACAATCTGTTGTTTTGAGCAATTCAAGTCCGACATGAGTGGATGATTGTCGATTTGAATAGTTTGAAATACCAGTTCGTTACACTTAGGACTATCCAATCTTTTGTGTTTGGATTTTGACAAACTTTGCTCTATAGTATAAGGAGGATCATTGAGGTGAAATTATGACCTTTGTATATACACTAGATTCATGTTTACATGTTGCTTGGATACAATAGTCAAGTAATGTTGGTGCACATTCGGTGAATTCAACCTTTTTCAATATGCCACAGTAGAATCATGCATTTTAGGAATATATCACTTCTGTTATAATGTGGAATCTATTTATATCAATTTAGATTGGCATAACGTACATTTGAAGGATCTTGGCTAGCTAAATAGCATGAGTTTCTTACCCACATTAGCTATCGACTTCAACTGCAAAAACAATATTGCACAAAAAAATAAATTAGAACTTCAGATAATATGAATTTCAAACATATATAGATACTTAAGGGTTATTACTAACTTACAACTAGATATATGTCCAGGGATAAGAAACTAAAAAACATACAGAAAAACAACTTTTAACTAGCAACTTGATACATAGACACATATTTAGTCCCTGTATTTGTCCATCCACTCTTCATGAAAAATTTTAAGGCATGAAATAATCTTCAGTGCTTTAAATAATATTATTTTCTCTATTCTTTTTCTAAATTCTTTTGTTCATATTTGAATCATTTTCAGCTTGTGCATGTGTCTTTCTGTAGTTATTTGTAGTGTGCTCTAATAGCACCTTACTTTGGCGGTATTGATTTGATTTTTAGTTATTTATGTTATGCATTTTATGTTGAAGTATATATTTGCAATCCTGTTCTACTTAAAGTTAAACTATATAATGGTATTCACCATGTTTATGTAACCCAATGCCAGTGGAAAAAAAATCTAATTAAAGGTTGTAAGGAACAGAAAGTCAATGCTATTTAGATTCTAGTTTACCTTTCCACCTAATATGTTTTATAAATATCTCACTTCCTACTTTTTCATTTCATGCCCTTTTTTAGGATCAGCAAACCTCGTCTCCTTTCCATCTTCTTTATCATTTTCATAGGCGACTTCAAAATAAAAAAAATCCATAAATCCAATGATTTTTCAAAATTCAATAATTTAAAATTGATCGGTTCCTTTTTCACGATTTGCATATTATTTCGAGCTTGAAAAAAAAAGATTGAACTAGTTTGAAGCTATAGCTAAGAAAAACATTAATTCAATGGTATTGTCATGTAAAGAGGAAGTGGGAAACTTCCCATTTTTGTTTTCTCATAGGATGTCGTATATGCAAGCTATATATGGTGCTTTTAATCACTCATTTTTCTATATATGGATTAATGATTGTTTCCTACAACATCAGTGAAATTTTCATTTTTTGTAAGTAGAGCCGTATTTATTTTTGTTCCTAAATTGCAGTTGTCAACTTTTATACATCATATGTATGAGGTTTTCATGCCTGGTTGGAGAATATATTACCGGAGGTCTACATATACCAACACTTTGCAATCTAGTTGTTATAATGAATCTGGACCTACAAGTAATTAATTAGGAAAACTAATAAGTTTATGCTATGCTATGGCTTGCTTTTCTTTCGAAATCGTATTTGTCAAACAGAAGACACTCAAATGCTTATCCAGTTGTGCACATTTTTACAATTGAAGTGTATATACTGCTTATTATTGAGTAATTTCTATGAGTGAAGGACTTTTATTCTGCTAATGCAGGAGGAGACGGTTGATGGATCACTTGAGTACTTCATTCTTGCAAGTGATGGTTTATTGGATGTGGTATCAAATGAGGTATTATTATTTAATTATTTACTTTCTATTATTACGAGCTGCCTAGTATAATCAATTGCTACTATTAAAATGAATTTGATTTAGGAAGCTATTACCATCCTTGTTTGATAAGTAACATTTATAAAAATTAAATAAGTTCATAATAATAATAATATATTAATAAGGTTTATGAAAATTAACTAAGTTTATAATAATAATAATAATAATAAAATATTAACCAAGTTAACTAATTTTATAAAATATAACCACGTTTGTATAATAATAACAATAATAATAAATTAAATATAATTCTATAAAAACTAACTAAGTGCATAATAATAATAATAATAAATTATAAAATATTAACTAAGTTAAATTAATTTTATAAATATTAACCAAATATATATAATAATAGTCAAAGTCAAAATAAATTAACTAAGACTATAAAAATTAACTTCGTTAATTAAGTTTTATAAAAATCAAGCAAGTTTATAAAATTAACTAAGCTTATAATAATAATAATAATTTAACTAATTTTTATGAAAAATAATTAAGTTTATATTAATAATACCAACAATAACAATAATAATCATAATAGCAATAATAATAATAAATAACTAAGTTGATAAAATTAACTAAGTTTCATAACAATTAACTAAGTTTAGGATACTAATAATAGTAATACTAAATTAATAATAAATTGTAAAGATTAATCGATTTAACTAAGTTTTATAAAAATTAATTAAACTTATATATAATATTATAAATTAACTAAGTTCATAAAAATTAACTTAGATAACTAACTTTTATAAAAATCAACCAAGTTTATATAATAATAATAATAAATTAAACACATTTATAATAATAATAATAAATTATTGACCAACTTAACTAAGTTTTATAAAAAATAACAAGTTTATATAATAATAATAAATTAACTAAGTTTATAAAAATTAATTAAGTTTATATAATAATACTAATAATAACAACAGCAATAACAACAACAATAATCATAATAGTTAAAATAAAATCTTATAATCTTAGTTAAACTATCATAATAATAAATTAACTAAGATTAGTTAAATTAACTAACCGTAACAATTATTTTAAATAATCAAAATAATCACACTAAAATTAACTAAGATTATAGAAATTAATTTCTTTAATTAAGTTTAATAAAAACAAAATAAGCTTATATAAATTAAACCAGTTGATAATAAAAATAATAATATAACTAAGTTATTAAATTTAACCAAGTTTGTTAACAAAATTTCGAATAATAACTATAATAAATTATAAAATATTACCAAGTTAATTAAGTTTTATAAAAAAATAACTAAACTTGTATAACAATAACAACAACAATAATAAATTAACTAAAATTATAAAAACTAATTTCGTTTGTTAAGTTATATAAAAATTAAATAAGTTGACGACGACGACGACGATAGCTACTACCCCTCACGGTTAAATTAAAAATTAAATAAGCTTAATCCATTATTACAAATTAAAAATTAAATAAGCTTATAAAAATTAAATAAGCTTAATCCATTATTAAAAATTTATTTATCACTTTTAAATTATGTGGTACAGAAAGAAGGATTTAAAAAATTACCGATTGATACATACTACCCCTCACACTTTGGTCCTTTTGCCTAATAACTTCCTACAGAAGATGAAGTGGAATATGCTCAGGCTATGTTGAAATCCCAGAAGGAACAGTATCAGAACTCTAAGGTTTAAGTGAACAAATAATTGTTAGCTTGTAAAGGTAATGAGAACAATCAAAATTTAGAGTAATATTTAACTGATACTGATTTCTAGTTTAATTGGGACCTTCAGCTTAGATTGATACTATGTAACGACCTGAAATTTTCAACCATTCGCATCCATATATGTCGGATTTGAATTGCTCAAAATATCAGATTGTTATTTAAAATTTGGCAAAACTCAGCATATACATTAAATAAAATAATCACAGATCACAGACACAGAGTAATATAACAATAATGCAGCGGAAACAAAAGAATAGTAGTTCATGAAGCTACTAGATATAAACAACAGAGTTAAGCAAGATACATCAGGAGTCTCGAATACATAGATGTCTCAATACAATAGTCAAATACAAGATCTGAATACATCACTGGAATCAACTGAATAACTGATAGCAGAATCGATATATAGCTGGATCTCCAAGCGAAGCTCCAACTCCAAAGGTGAGTCTCAAATGCTGTATCAATCAGTCTGACCCGAGCGTAAAGCAAAACACAAAACACTCGAGTTAGGATTAACATTCTTATATCAATAAATCCAACTCAAGTGAAATATCAACTGAAATACAAGTAACTCAAAGGATGTTTGGGATAACCATCCTCTAAGGATCCGTTAAACTATCTACTATGTAGTAATATACGCTATTATAATAATGTCTAATATAAAATAAACTTACTTTTTAATAGCGTCAAGGGGTTACCCATATAGCCCTTAACACGTAATAGTCACAGTAGTCTATCCAGTATTAGCATACTCCCAAAATGGAGGCTACCCTCAATACTCCACAGGTTACGGGAGAAATCACAACTCGTAGTAAAGCTCGATATGGTAGGTGACACGGCACACAAGGCAATGCCAGGGTAGATATACCAATTACTCACACGGGCTGGTGGAAACGCATAGCAGCCACTACCGCTCCACCTCGAACAACACTCCCAAATCAAGGGGTGGCCACCAAATCAATCACAAAGTAATAGAATGGTATCGAAGAAATGTGTCCGATCAGAGGTGCTACCTCATTGGCCCGAGATCGCTCCTGTTTTAGCCACCTTATGCCAACTCACAGGACTTGGGTCCACGTATATACCTTTAGGATCGTCGCCACCATCCTACTTCATTCTGGAATCTCCACCGCGTACACAGTTGTTAAAGTGGTTTTCGGTATCGACAGAGAGTATGTCCATATCTGATCCCGGTCTCTTTAACAACCAAACGTTATTATAACACCATGGTCATTTCAAAATAGTTTATACATCAAAACCAAAATATCATTTTCATTTCAAAACCCAAATTAATACGATATCATTTTCACTTCAAATATATCCATTTTCAAAAATCATATCACTTTCCAAAGTTATAACGCTTTCGAAATCATAGGCTTTTAAAAATCAAAACACTTTGGAAATCACAGCTTTGAAATCATAGCATTTTGGAAATCATAACACTTTGAAATTATAGCATTTTTGAAATCATAACACTTTGAAATTATAGCATTTTGGAAATCATAACACTTTCCTTTTTAAACAGTTTAGATATTAAAATTAGTATATATAATAAAATAGTTTATAAATAAAATATTTTATATAAATAGTTATAAGTTAGAATAGTTTAAAATAAATAATTTATATTAAAAATGATTTATATTAAAATAGTTTATATTAAAATAATTTATAAAGTAAAATATCAATAGTTTTAAATATAATTTAAAATTACTTTATAAAATAAAATAGTTTCCTCAAATTTCACAAATCGATTCAAATCAACTCGAATTCCTAAATTTTAATTTAATCAAATCTCAAATCACAATTTCAACTCGATTCAGCTTCTCAATAAACCATTTCAAATTATCGATTTCAAATACATATCTAAACCATAAAATAAGCCATTTCAATTTCAATATATTTCAAAGCTTTAAATATTCAACATTTCAATAACCTCTAAATACAACTTCAATTTACAAATTTAAATAAACAAAATATCCCATTTAAATATATATAAGTTTGAAATATCCATTTAAGTCACCTTTAATCAAATTTCAAGTTGTAAAACACTTCTTTAAATTTCAAATTCAATACATTTCAAATCAAACTTATTTAAGTATAATCCTTAAATAAATATAATTTCAAATCAATTTCAAATCATTATAAACTCTATATTTGAAAATATAGATATTAAATAAATACTTAAACATATTATTTATCAACTTTATTAAATCAACTTTAATGAATCTTTAAAAATCAATATTTATCAAAACCATATATTTCTTTTCAAAACCATTAAAATATTTATATATAGACCAACGGTGTCTGTATATAATTTTCTACCCTATGGTCAAGTGGTACAGATATTTATCATTTCAATCCGCAATTTAAATATATACGGGTATATATCTTTTCAACCCGCTATCCCAAATTCAATTAATTGAAAATCGCTTCGGTTTATCATTTCAACCCATAACGATTTTCTCCTATTCTACAAGATCGTTCGGGTATGTATCATTTCAACCCATAGTGATTCTATACTAACATGGAACTTGCAGAGTGATAACAGATATGAAAATAAAATAACAACAGTAACAGGCATATATCATAAATATAAATAACAGATAATGGTGTCAGATGTCATAGGTGAACAGATACAGATAATGGCATATATATAACAATGTAAATAACTAACAGCAGCATATTTCAATTGACGTTTCAATTGAAATCAAATTTAATAAATATAAGAACGTTAATCGTGAGTGATTGCTCACCTTTCAAGGCTAGAGAGGATGGACAATGAAATCGAGTTACGGAATGCAAGCACAACTTCTAAAGCAAAGCTAGATTGGCACGAATCTACGAACAAAGCTGATAAATAGGAATAGACGAAATCAAATCAGAACTGGATCGATGAAGATAATTGATAAAGGTGAACTTGTATATATCTATAAATAACTATTTATATATATAAAATCGTATACAACCTATAATTTAAAATAAACAAATAACTTCCAAAATATATATATATATATATATAAATAGCATTTTTAAAACACATATATATTTCGAAATCATTGTCTTAAATAAAACACATATAAAATAAACATACCTACAACAAAACTTATAACCAGATTCCAAATCAAATATGTAAGAAACTTTTTTATATATAAACTTAAACTCGTACAGATATATAATTAACATATATTTATATTAAGACTGATATACATAAAATCTTGTACATAACTGTACACTTGAAAACTTTATATATATATATATATAAATTCTGACAACCTATATATATATATATATAAAAACAAACAGACAAACTTATATAAGTAAGAACCTATACATACTTTCAAATCAATATGCATCTAATAATCAATGTAATTCATTTCATAAAAATGTTCATATGTACATACATGTGTTAAAATATACTGGCAAAGTATATATATAAAAGCAACCAGATAATACTCCTAACTAACATTTATCAAACTGTCAACCATTATAATATATATACCAGATTTATACAAACCATCCTAATTTACACACTTAATTTACACAAATCTGATTCAACAACGAATGCATATATATACTATGTAACTAACATTTTAAATTGGAAAACTGGTATATAAACACATATATAGAAATAAAATATAAATATACATAATATATTTCGAAATAAGTACTTATATATGTAGATTTTCAAACATATTATATATATATAAAACTGCAATATAACTTAACGTATTATAACAGAATATAGATGCACAACAACTTACGAAAAAATGCAGACCTGACCTTGCATAATACAATACTATAGTAGGCTACACATTCATACACAAAACTTTCGAAATGTATAATAAAAATATCGATACTTATTATATATAACTGTATTAAGATTCGGAAATCAATATATAAACAACAAAACAAAAAATATATATGTAACAATACCTATACCATTGTCTTGTCAAATCTCAAAGCATAAAGTTGCATATCATAAGCTTATATATATACTAATATATATAAACATTATATAAATGCATCACTGTATATAAATATAAATATATATATATAAACCCTTACTGTCTCCGTTGCTATAATATGAGAAGAGAAGGGGCAGCATGTCTGGGCTGTGAAGGAGAAGCAAGTAGGCGGTGAGGTCCAGGAGACAGAGGGCGAGAAGATCGAATTGCAAGCAGGCGAAGGCTGCTCGGCTGTCACGTGAGGAAAAAGACGAGAGCAAGGAGGAGTTGTGGTGGCCGATCATGGAGAGGAGGATCAGTGAAGATTTGAGGCCGAATGACATAAGGAAGCGAATAAATGTAAAAGAGGAAGAAGGTTGGGAATGAACGGGCATCGTTTTCTCAGATCCAAAATGAAAGATGTACAGTGCACGAAATATATTATAATATATGTCTATTGGGTTTTTATTTCTTCTTAAAAGTGTGAACCAGCAACACGAAAAGGTGGAAAAGAAAACGTTAAGAAGTAGCAAAAGTCAAGGAGCTGTATTCAAGAAATATTAAAGTTATGACCGTTGGTTTTCAACCGGTAGCTGATTGAATGATGGTGGGAATGAAAGATTACAAATTGAATACCAGTACGATTAACCGTATCGCAGTTTCATCGCGTACTGGACACCGCAACTCAAATATGAATATACTACGGTGATCAACACGACGAGACGATTAAAACGGTATACAAATGTCAGCGGTACGATCATCCGATCAAAAGTCGATAATTGGTACCGATATACTTCGCTATTCCGTACGGAAAAATCTAAACAGAGCTAGAAACGTCCAAAATTTGCAAAACGAATTATGCAGTCTTATTCAGAGTGTTCTAAATAAATTTTCTCATGTTGACGTATTTAGGTTTCGGAATACTTTTATTATCATCAATTTTTGACTGATATAAATTGGAATAAAATTACCCTAGAAAATAAACTTCCAAATTATTTGATGAAAATTTACCAGTTGCTATGTTAAAATAGACGCATTTCAAATATCAAATTTAAATTTCAAAATTTTATTGTTTAAAGTTTCACAAAATTTCAAATTAAATATATAAATAAAAAATAAAATTATCTAAAATTTACGGGTCGTTACATACTAGCATATTCTTATTATTATCATCAATCTTTTTTACATCTTTTAGTCTTCAGCATAATAATAATAATAATAATAATAATAATAAATTGACTAAGTTTATAAAAATGAACTAAGTTTAAAATAATAAAAAATGAACTAAGTTTATAGAAATCAACTTAGTTGCACAAAAATTGCGAAAATGCTTTTTGATGATTAGCAATAACATACATATAAACTGCAAGTTAAGAAAAATAAAAATTTACGATTCTAATATATATTGAAGTTTATTTATTTATTTGAAATCTGAACCAAGTCTTTGATTTGAGACAAACAACCATCAACGCACGACATATGCACTTCTCAAAGAAAATAAGTGATAAAACTTATGTAGTGTTAGATATCAACTTCATTTTTTTATATGAGAGAGTGGTCCTCAAGGGGATAGCACTATTTGATAAATATTATTAATATATATAGTACAACAAATTATACAAATGGAACTTAGGGATCATCACATGGATGATCAAAATACAAGAAAAGAATCAAAAGAAAAACAAATAGGCAGTAGACAGAGTAATAGCAGCTCCTTAAAAAAATCACTGACTTGACTTCAGTTTTAATTTCATAAGCTAAGCCTATATGTATTGTAAATACTTGTAAGAGTGATTGACTGTAGACATGACTTTAGTTTTAATTTCATAGTTCACAACGTCTTTTTCATGTTTAATGCATCGTTTAATTCTACTTTTATCGGATTTGTATTCTTTGAGATTGTTAATTGTTATCACGTCCAAAGTACTACTTGATGATGACGTACGTCGAAACTTCATCCACTCTAAAGAGTCATTTGACTTTTTCAACGATCTGCTTAGGTGTATCTATGAAATGTTGGAACATGATAGAAATTTAGATGGTTACGTTTGCTTTGATCGGTTATTATGTTAGGTCATATCTATGTTATAAGTTCCATACTTATGTGTTTTTTATCTGGAGAAGTTGTTTTTTATTTGTGCTGCCTGGGATTTTAGAGACACGGTCGATCTGAAGCGCAAGGTGATGGTGTTGTCATTTTTTGATCACGTGCCTGAACTCTGCCTTGAATTCTGGAATTTGGCTACCCAGATTGATTTAGGATAGAATTTGGCTGACATCAAGTGGTAAAGATGCATTGATGAGCTGTTGTTTCCTGTTGTGCTATTGTTTGCGAAGAAGTGATGGCCTGAAGCTGAAAATGCATTGAAGTGATGTGTGGCTAGCTTCTATGTCGTGGTGATTCCATCATTGTTGCCCTGGTACAACCTTCTATAATTCTATTACTTAACAAGTACTGCATTGGTATGATTCCTTCTGTTGTTTGGCTAATATTGCACTGGTATGACTGTTTGGAGGTCCTGATTCTATGATGTACACAGTCGAGCTGTCTGAGTGATGGTTTTCTGAAATGTTGCTGAAGTAAAATTGTGTTTGATACATAATGTTGATGTGTTTGAGTGATGTTGTTTGGATAGGAAGAAACTTGATTAGTTTGAGTGATGTCTAGATTTAGAAATTTTTTGGCAATTGAAATTGTGAGTGTAGAGTTGTAGTTCATCCACTGAACAAAAAAGGGTGACATGGTAGAGTTTATAGAGTAGTTTTTCTTCTGTATTTAATAGGTGATGTTAAGTCTTTCTTCTAATGAAGTTGCTAATGGATGCAGAGAACATTAATTCATGAGTAGCAGGAATATTCCTATGACATTGCACAGTCCACATTCTAATTTAATCATTTCAAAAATCTTAACATTAGTCACCAGTTTAAAAAGAACAGTCCAAAATACCAATTTAGTTGATACAGTTTTACATAATCAACACGTGAAAAGGATTTTGTTAGTGTATCTTTACATTCTGAATCATGATATTCACATCCATATTCCATAATGAACATGGAGGGATGTGTATAGGAATTAAATTACTAGGAACTGAACATGAGTCTTGCACGAACAAATAGAACGTACTACCAATAACCTGTAATTTTCATCACAGTTTTATATAATTATTTTCAATTTTTTCTGAATTTTCAGGAAGTACTACCAATGACCGAAGACATGCATGAAGAAAGGCTTTGAGCATAGTGATGCATTTGGTACTTGTAGACGTTAACTTTGAACTATGTTGTCCTTTGTTATCATGAATATGTATCGAATTTGGTAACTCATGTATTGAACTTATTTTTTGTTAGTTGATACTTTATTTTGTTATAATGAATATGCATTACAATTGCTGATTAGTATATTTTTTTTCGTTCATACATTGTTCAAATTGTTATCTATTTAAAGAAGATTCATTTTTATTGTTATTATTAAAATGTAATAGCGGGGTGCATCAAATATATAGTAAAATAAAGCACAGCTCCTAAAAAGCATTATAACTATATGACATATAAAAAGATAATGCAATGTATGAGGTTACTGTCAAAGGATAACAACAAATAAGCGTTATTGTATCTACACATTTTATAGTGGTATATATATGCTATGAAATCATGCTCTTTTATAGCGGCTTTCTGTGTGTTATAAATGTGCAATTCTTTTTTATAACATGTCGATACACATCGTTTATCAAACCACTATAGTTGTGTTTAATAGCGCTATATGCCCCTATAAAAGATGGTTTTTCTTGTAGTGCGCCATATGAAGATGCCCCTTGGATGATCAAAGTATATAGAACTAGGCAGTTAAACAACTTTGCCTTTACAAATACAGTGGAATCTAAATAGAAAAGAACTCCTATTAGCTAGCTTGCCTCCTGCACGTCTCCGGAAGATTATTCGTCTAAAGAGGTACTTGAAAACCTCAACTCTAAAACTACTCAAAATCAATTGAGCACCCGAGAATTTAAGGGGAAAAAATAAACTTCGAGTCAGACATAAAGCCTGGTATGAATAATAACCTACCATTTCAAACCAGTTAGATGTCTAGTGAGACTAGCCGCTCAGCGGAACAGGTTTTCCCCTCACTAGTATCTTATCCAAAACTTTATAAAAACCATATACCATGCTCCTGCATCCACAATGTTTAAAACATAACAATTAAAAATATTATGATGATATGCAAACAAGTAAATCAAGTCTGGATTACCCATTCTCATTTATTTTGACTATCTATCTCAGTTATAGTTTCTAGGGTTACTATTAACCCATTAGTTTTCATGGGCTTACTAATAACCTGTTTAAAACTTATGTACTCCCTGTCTGGTTTAATAGTTTTCATGGGATCACTAAAAACCTATTGGCCCCTGCTAATAACTTCCTTATTCACGGGTTCTCTCTGAACCTATTGGTATCTCCCATAACTTCCCTCTTATCCTAGTTTTCATGGGTTGACTAGGAACCTATTGACTTCTGTTAGTAACTTAATCCGGATATAGTTTTCATGAGTTCACTACAAACCTATTGGCCCTTGCCAATAACTTTTTATAATCATAGTTTTCAGGGTTTACTATGAACCTGTCTATCTGACAACTTCTTTAATCAGTGTTTAGGCATCCTATATTCTGGTTTTTCTGACCTCCTGGATGCAATTCTACTCATTCAGGACTTGACTCTATTTATATTCATTACTAGGTCAACCTAACTAGTTATTCTGCCCTTTTTTCTAAGATACATTTATGGGTCCATATTAAAGTGAATATGTATATTTAGAAGAAGCAAACATAATAATACCAACACCCGCAGTTTAATATCCTTGAAATTATGTACATATGAAACATGGTTAATCCCTTTAACCTATTATTTTATCAAGGAAAGTTTCTTCAAAAACATCATAGTTAAAACCATTTCAAAACTCCTTTATTTTAGCCATGAGTTTTCCTTTAAAAATGAGATTGGGTTCTTTGCTTTGAAAACTAAGGCTTTCGAAACCTTAAACTTTTACTATCGAAACCATTGGATAACCTCCTACGATTCGAATCTTCTTTTCAAAATACTAAGCATATGCTTTTCAAAACACGCTAAAACATCTCTTTCAAAACGATCATACTATACCTTTCAAAAGTATTACAGCATAACTTATTAAATCTTAGAAGCATAGCTTCGAAACTACTTGAAAGTACCCCTTTCGAAAGTATTGGGTTTATCTTTTAAAAATATATTTTGGGTTAAAGTGAATATATATGAAAGTACCCCTTTCAAAACCTTTAATCTTCATATAAAATTGTTTGGGGGAAAATTGATGGCTTCGGAACCATCCTTTCAAAGCTCAAAAAATTCAAGTAAAACATTTGAAGGATAGCTTCGAAACCCCTTTCGAAGCCATTACCTTCGAAACCCTTGGATCCTTTCATAAGCTTTAGGAAGCAGCTTAGTATAGGTTTAAAACAAAAGCTACCTTTCGAATTGGTTGATGACTTCAATCCATTCGAAAGGCACAGGGACGACAGTAAGGTTTCGATTGGGTTGAGACTACCATTTCGAAAGTATCAGTTTAAAACATAGGGACTCATTCGAAAGCTACACTTGAACAAAAAGATTGCTAGCCTTCGAAAGTTATTTAGAAGACCCTTTCGAAAGCATTTGTTTCGACTCCTTCGAAAGCTTTTAGTAAAAACAGGCAAGTGCATTCCTTTAGAAAGTAAAAAAAGGTTTCGACCCCATTGAAAGCAAGGGTTTCGACACCATGCCTTCCGCCTTTCTCCAATCCACTAAGTACCAATGTATTGATACCTTGTGTATTGGTTTCAGCTTGATAGGTTTCAACTTGGTTGAAGCGGAAGCATAGGGTCGAACAGTTACTTTTGAAAGAGGCCGAACATATTTTCTAAATAAAGTCTGATTTAATGCCATTTAAAATAATTATTTATAAATAACCTACCTATTTGTAAACCTTTAATTGGTTGCCATAATCTTTTCAAATCCTTTCTCAAAATAACTGCCCCATAATTTCAGATCTAAACAAAATTAGTTTAACAAATAAGCCCTTCCATTAAGCTAGACAATTAAAACAATTAAGTCCTTATAAAAACAAATTAATTTCCATGGTTAATTACTTAGAAAAATCCCCAAAAATCACAGAAATTCACTTTCAATATGTTATTTAACATATAAAAATTTCAGACCCAAATTCTTCACAAAATAACTGAAATTAATTTTTAAACCCAATTATTCATATTTTTCTTTGAAAATTCATAATAAATTTTCCATAGCTTGGAAAATTATAAAAATTGAAACCCATCTCCAAATTTATGTTTTACATAACATATAATTTCCTCATGACATTCAAAATTCAATATAATCTGTTTTATCCTTAAAAGCGTATAAACAGTTATCAAACAATTTAATTTGAATCAAATATGTTATAAAATCCTAGCATATCATCATAAAAAATAATCATAATGGATTTAATCAACCCGAAAACAAATTATCATAAAGCAAAATAGAGATAGTTTTGATTATTATTCACCTTGATTAGGATAAGGATTTTGAGATTTGATTCTTGATTAATTCCCCTAGCTTGAGTCCTTAGCTTTAGATTTAATTTCTCCCCTTTGGTAATGGTCGACTTCTCCTTTTGATCTACATTTGTTTGTGTTTTGTAAAAATAAACGTGAAATGAAAGGAAACATGGGTTTAAGGTATTAAGGATTTATGGCGTGCAATTCCTAATATGCCCTTGTTTTAATTAAGTAAAATATAAAACCATTCATAAGCCCATTTATATAATTAAGCTCGGCCTCTAAGTATTTATTCAAATCTCAATCCCCTTATCTCTCTAATATTTACATTATTCTATTTAATTTATCTAATTAAATCTTCTGAATAATGTTATTAAAAATTAGGGGTGTTACAGGCTCCCCCCTCAAAGAATTTCGTCTTCGAAATTTAGTAAGGACTAAATACTAAACATAGCAATCATTTGTAACACTCCTAACAACCATACTAGCCTACCTTACTAGCAACTATCTATATAAAGCTAATATAGACATACCCTCAAAGCAGATCAGGATAAGTATCTCTAATCCTGTCTTCTGTCTCCCAAGTATAGTCCTTCTCGTTGTTTTTCCACTGAACTTTCACCAACCTGACTGTCTTATTCCTTAATCTTTTCTCATCTCATGCTATAACCCGAGCTAGTTGTCTAACAAAAGTTAAATTAGTCTCTACTATCAAATCTTCCAACCCTGTCGGAGGAATAGTAGTCTCTGGATCATGCATATATTTGCGAAGATGAGACACATGAAACATATTATGGACACCTGCCATACTGCTCGGCAACTCTACTTTGTATGCGATCTTTCCGATCCTATCTATAACTTGGAACGGATCAACATATCTCGGCGCCAATTTCCCTGACTTTCCAAATTATACCACACCCTTCATCGGTGATACCTTAATGAAAACCTTATCTCCGAGTGAGAATTCTAGGTCTTTATGCCTCTTATCTATGTAACTCTTCTATCTAGACTGAGCTTCCTTCATCCTTTCTCGGATTAACTCAATCTTCTCTGTCGCCTCTCTAACCAGATCTGGACCTAAGACTAATCTGTCTCCAGTTTCAAACCAACATGTTGGTGATTTGCATGGTCTTTCATACAAAGCTTCAAAAGGCGCCATTCCTTTACTAGTCTGATAACTATTATTATAGGAGAAATCAACCAAATGTAGGTGATCTTCCCAAGATCTACCAAAGTCCAATACACAAGCTCTCAATAAATCCTCGAGTACCTTATTGACTCTCTCAGTCTACCCATCCGTCTAAGGGTGATTCGCAGTACTCATCTTGAGCTTAGTGCCTAACACATCCTGTAGACTCTTCTAGAATTCACTAGTGAACAAAATATCTCGGCCACTGACTATACAACTAGGAATCCCATGAAGTCTAACTATGTTCTTCATGAACAACTTAGCTAGAACAAGTGCCATCCTTGTTGACTTAACTGGAATAAAGTGGGCACTCTTAGTCAACCTGTCCACTATGACCCATATACTTTCATTTCCTCTATTTGACCTTAGCAACCTGTCTATAAAATCCATAAATATCGAATCTCATTTCCAAACTAGAATCTCTAAAAGTTGAAGCAACCCACTCGACTTCTGATGTTCGGCCTTCACTTGTTGACAGTTTGCACACTGCCTAACCCATAAGCCAACATCCCTCTTCATACCTTCCCTATAGAGCTCCTCTTCATATCTTGATACATCTTGGTCCCTCCAGGATGAATCATAAATTTGGACCGATGACATTCCTTAAGAACTTCTTTCCTTAAGCCCTCAACATTTGGAATACATAACCGTCCATTCTTTCTCAACTATCCCCTTTGGTCAAGACTAAAAAACTTAGATCATCGATCTCAGTTTTAACCTCTAGCCTTCTAATCTTCTCAGCTAATACTGGATCCCCTTTCTGCTTAGAAGCAATCCTTCCGATCAACACTGGTCGAACTTATAAACAGGACAACATGGCGGCGCTCTAACTAAAACTAGCAGTCGATCTTAACAGCACACTACAAGTTGTCAGAGCCTCTAAATTCTTACATTCTGCTAACATGGCTAACACCACATTTCGATGTCTTCTGCTAAGAGCATCCGCTACCTAATTTCCTTTCCCAGGAGTATACTCTATACCATAATCATAAGATGCTAAAAACTCCAGCCACCTCTGCTGTCTCATATTCAACTTCTTCTGAGAGAATAAGTACCTTAAGGACTTATGATCTGTGTAAAGCTCAAATCTTTCCCCATTGTGATAATGTCTCCAATTCTTCAATGCGAAGATCACCGCAGCCAACTCCAAATCATGAGTAGGATATCCTACTTCATGCGGTCTAAGCTATCGTGAAGCGTAGGCAATAACTTTACCCTTCTGCATCAACACAACTCCTAGTCCAGTCCCACATGCATCTGTATACACCACCAACCCTTGGTTTCTGTTTGGAACTACTAACACTGGTGCGTTGGTTAACAAATGCTTTAACTTAAGGAATGCTTCCTCACATTTGTCGGACCAGAAAAACTTCACATCCTTCCTAGTTAACTTAGTCAAAGGCGCTGCTATCCGCGAGAAATCCTTGATGAATCTTCAGTAATAGCCAACAAGTCCAAGAAAACTTCTAATCTTAGTCACTGTCTCTGGTCTCTTCCAATTATTAACAGCTTCCACTACACTAAATCAGTTGATTTGCAACACTAAAATTTTGGAATTTCCAACAGTTATTATCGTTACGAAATGCTAACAGTTATTTTCGTTAGTTAACTTTTGTAACGTTTATAAACGTAAGGATATTCACTTATGATGTAAATAAGGTGAAGTAAGGGGGATAGATTAGTAATTTTTGTTTCTATTCTTCCTTGCTCCTTCCTGGACACTTTCTAACGCATTTCATCGCTTTCCCTTTTCTTCCAGATCTAGGGCTTCTCTTCGAACCACTTCTCTTCTGAAAATCAAAATTAGAGGTAATCTTTCTTTTTCAAATTTAAATGAATTACCTATTCTAATCTTACTCTTCTTCGTCGTCTTGGCCTTCAACATCGATGCTTTCTGATTTAGAGTAGCTACCATTTTCTAGGGTTTCATCGTGTTGTACTTGAGTAGCTATTTGTCTTCTCCAACCTGAACATCAACAAGCACCAGCATCAGCCTCCGCCTTCGATTCTAGACTAAACCAGTTAACACTGCTTCAAGTTTTAGACCCAATGAACCGGACTAGTTAACGCAGCTTTAGATTATGAACTCGTGGAAGAATAATATTTTAGGTACTACGAATCTCTCAACTAGGAATCTCATAAATCTACAGTATTTGGTTCTTTAGAATAATTTTTTATTTTGCCTTATACATAGACTTAATTATTCATGATATATGCACAGAGTTTCATTAGGAAATGAGTACAAAATTACATAAGACTTGTAATTTTAAATATATCAAATATACAGAGTTTCAATAGTACTTGATATATTCGAAACTACACAATACTAATTATTTTTCTTCAAAAACCATTTAAAAAAGTTTCTTTAGTACCTGATATATTCAAAGTTTTGTATTTTGTATTAAAAACTATATGCCACTATTATCAAATAAGTAAATTGAATTGAATGTTTTCATAATACAAATTAAAAAAATGCAGTCTTATGTACATCTCAGGGCTTTACGAGTTGCATAAAATAAGTATATTTTATTTTTAGAAATACTTGGACATATTGTTTTTTAGAATAAACTCTCATAAAGGATTCTAACATGAATGATTGAATGGGAAGACTTCATACGATAACAAACCACTACAATCATAACTATCCGCACAAGTTGAATTTTTGCTCTTTTTGATGGGAAGAAGCAACCAAATATAATTTGTATAGTGTTGGTTGAATAAAAGTTTATGTTTAAAGTAATCCACTTCTACCCATTTACTTTATTTAAAAACCTTGCATACGGTATGATTATTTTTTGTCAAAGTTGATAATCTTGAACTGGTTGGTTAATATATTAGTGAAGCAAGAAGAATTTGGCCTACTTAAATTGTCAAACTTCTCACCTTTTTATATTAGCACAACATTAACTATTATAAGCCGCGTTCAATTTTTACAAATTGTGGTTATTAATATCTCCTACTCCATAGTTTTTTTCTATTGTTAATGAGGGCTTAGTGGTGGATGTCATTGCTCATTTCTTCGAATAAATGATGTTTTTCTATTTTTCGTTTTCTTATTTTATGATATAAAATAATATTAAAAAGATGAGAATGATTTACCAATTTTTCTTTTAGAAAACTACGGATACTTATCGTAACAAATATGATGTTTGCTACATGTTTCATTTGTAATAATAGCCTAATGGAATTAACATATTATAATTTTTTTGGCGGTTGTTAATTCTATGTTTTTGGCATCTCATTTGTAGCTATGAACTCATAATTTAAAAATTCGGTTGTCATTCAGTTTAATCTGAATATTTGAAGTAAACTATTTAAAACTAATAATGAGTGCATAACACAAACATTTTAATGGCTTTAGCCCACTTCATTTGAAAGTAGTACATAGGTGATGAAGGCCAGGCTATAGAATGCACCAAAAAAATTTAATGTAAAGTGAATGCATTCTGAAAACAAGCATTTACGTGGTTCCTACCTCTTATGATACTTTGCATGCATCGTTAATTAAACCACGAGCTGCTTTAAAAGCAATATAATAATAAGATGCACGTAATCCATTATAGGCATAGTTTTGAAAACCGGACCGTGAGTCAAACTGTGACGATCCAAGGTTCAAGGTTTTGAAGGTCGGACCGATCGAACCGTCGGAACCGTGCACAATTTTCAATTTATTTATCAATGCATTATACAACAATTTGGCTTATTATTAATACATTTTAATATATTAGAATAATCATAAAGTATCATTAATTAAAATAACACAAATAACAATACACGTTTAGTAGTTCCCTATGCTAGCTTTTACTGACACCTAGTACATTCTCACAAAAGTCATTTAATAATAAGAGCTAACAACACTTTCTTCTTCAACTTTTCCAATTCAGAAATTTGAGATGCCCCACCCACAGTTTTGAACATCTCCGTACAGAAAAAAGAATAACTTTTCATCTTTGCTAATCAGATAACGCGGTTCAATGCGGTTCAAAGAGCGGTTAGACCCTATTTCAAAGGTTCAACCTCCGGTTCTTGCATGTGAGCGGCCCAAAGCTCCTCCGTACCGCAGAGGCTCACGGTCCATGGCTAATCGCGGTCCGACCGCGGTCCGGTTCGGTTCTCAGAACACTGATTATAGGTATGGCTACCCTTTAACTTTCAAAGCCATTTCCTTACCAAGGTTCTCCATCTATTCAAAGTCCATTATACGTTTATTCAATATATTTTCTTTTTTAAATTACCCATAAAAGCTAGCATATATACTTTATGCATAGAGTCAAGATTACACTCCATTTTGTATGTTATAATTGATGAATCTCAGTCTATGTCTTAGTGTCTTACCAATTTAGGTTTATTTCTAGTTAACTAAACATTAATCCATTGGTTTGTGAGCATTTTTTTAATAAAAATTCCTTGCTAATCCATGGATTATAGTAACTAAACCATGTGATTTTCAGTTTTATTATTTTACCCTAAGTTGTGTTTCAAAGCAATAGTACTGTTTATCATGTTCACTTCAAGTATTCTTCCAATATCATATACATAATCTCTCAATACATGAACTCATGAAGAATCTTTTGTATTCGATGTTCAAGGATCCATACCTTCCTTTTTGGGAATATAGTCCTATACAGAAGATCATACTTAGTCTACAGTGGCTACATAACTCAAGATAAAACAAGTTTGTTTTTGGAATACTTGTTTGTTTTGCTTGTTTGCGCCGTTAAGTGTTTTTGCTTCTTCTCATGATCACAAAGATATGATGAAGTGAATGTATCCTGTAGAGGATATACAATAACTATGGTAGAAAATAAATCCTTTGTTTTATTCTTATTTATATGTGTCACATTTTGCCATACTATGGATGAAAAATATGCATGAATAATGATTGATATGTTAAGGTATTTATACTTGTTATTAGTTGAAAACTGATAATCTCATGAAATATAGTAGTAGTTCATTGAAACCATCTTATTTACAAATTTTTATTATGATAAGATATCAAAATATAATATTGAAAAACAATAAGAAAATGAACAAGAGATCTCAGAATGTTAGCTATAGTTTTATATGCCTTATTATTGATACTTGATGTTGTTTTACTCTAATGGCCTAGCATATATGTGTACTACATAGCTACTGCTACTGGTGTATCATAGAGATGACACCACTAAAGCTTATGAGGACTTAAAAACATGTTGTACTTCCTTAAGTTGTTGATATAGATAACCAACCCATGTTAATCATGGAAAAATTAAAACATTATATATAGAATAAGTAGACCATTTACCATTATTTCAAGCTACCAACAAAAATAACTATGGTAAGTGCCATTTTCCATGCATCTTTATCCTGCGGTACCAAAACCAACAACAACAAATGAATTTAATGTTACATGTATACTTGCATCACGCTGCATTGTTTTTTTATACTGCTGTTTGACTTTGTATCTAATATTACTCAAGTTTTCAATTATTATCAGATATAATGTTTTTCAAATTTCGTATGCGTGTATTTTTTTTATATTCTAAAAAATTTCAAATTTTGAATGGGTGTACTCAAGTTTAGAATCTCATTTCCCCCACTGTTTCCTAAATGCTTTCAATTTCTGACAAAATAAAATTAATCAATATACCTATGCAGTTCAAATCACTATTGACCGCCTCTTTCCCTTTTTTTTAAAGGAAAATTTATATCAGAAGGAGAAAACTAGCCTTTCTCCGGTGGCTCACAGAAGAAGGCAAGGCATACGAAAATATGCCTCCCTGAAAACCGAAAACAGAGACAAGCCTCTAAGGAACACAAGAAAAAAGAAAATAAAAGATCCACTGCCAGATAGAAGCCACACAAACCCAACAGAAAATAAAGAACCAAAAGCCCACTCTACCAGCAACCTCGCTACACCCGAATAGGTGTAGGCCAGACCACCAGATAGTACAAACCACCGCCATTCTGGAAAGGACTGAAGGAGGACCAAAATCATAAACCGCTCAGAAGAGAAACCCACAACAGTCAGCCTCAAGCACACCTTGACTGCCTAGTGATAACACCCGATGAGCTTCGGCAATGCCACCGCCCATAGACAGTGTCACTTAGCACAACAATCGCCACGCGGACAGAAGGTGGAATACCAAAAGAGAAGGCCAAGGAAGCAACCAATGCCATAGCCATCGACGAAGTCACATCCTACCAAAAATGCTGGCAGTCGAAACACCGCGAAGACACCTAAACCTGAAAAACTAGCACGCACATCAAAACCAAAATCGGGGGGGGGGGGGTGGGGGGATCGAGAGCGCTGGATGAAGGCCAACGCCCCGCCTAGTGGATTTAACCAACTCCGATTCTAGCGGAACTCAACACACACAAAATAGAAAGAAGACCCACTAGACGCTGAGAACGGGAGCCCGTGATTCCCCTGAAAGGACTACCTCGGAAAGCTAGGAATACGTCATTCCTTACTTGCCGAATAATGGTCGGGGGGTCCATAGGGGAGCTCTCGAAGATTGCCTTATTCCGCGCGCACCAAATGTGCCAGCAGATAAGACAGGGAATCAAGCGGTAAATGATTGAACGAAGAGATTTCCTAGAGTTCCCTGCCCACCAGGTAGTTTGAAGATCATTAGCAGATCTGGCAATGCCTCGGACACCAACTAGGTTTCCGAAGTAATTCCAGCAAGATTTGGCTGAGGAACTGTCGAAGAATAAATGGTTCAAGGATTCCGATTCCCCGTTGCCACAGCATCTGCAATGGGAAACTAAGGGGATGCCTAACCTTTTGAGATTCTCGTCCAGAGGAAGCCCATCATGTAGGATACGCCACATCAGCAGAGAGACCTTTGGAGGAGAACGAGAATCCCAAATGAAGGAAAACAAAGGTCGAATGGGGAAAGGAATTCTAACCGAAGTCCAAGCTCCCAGAATGGAAAACGGAGCGCCATCCCAGCCCGTAAGACCGCCATGAGAATCAGAGAAAGACTTCACTGACTGCATGTGCTTCCAGGTCTCACTTGCGTAGGATGGGGAACCCGAAAAATTAGAACCCGCCAGCCTATGGTACTTTGCGTGAAGGAAAGACGCCCATAAAGAGTTGTTTGCACCAAATCTGTACCACAACTTGCAAGCAAAAGTAGCACAAATATCCTTGGGATTACGAAGGCCCAAGCCACCCTCTTTTTTGGGACGACAAATCGTGTCCCACGAAATCCAGTGGTGTCGTCGGATGTCCTCCTTGTTGCCCCAGAAGAAAGACGAGACCAAAGACCGATACGATTGGAAGAAGGAGGAGGTAGGGGTCATAGCCGCATAGACATGAGTTCCCATTGAATCTAAAACAGACTTAATGAGAACCAGTCTGCCGGCCTGGGAAAGGAGAGCCGCATTCCAACGAATGATCTTACCCCTTACCTTGTCAGTTAAAGGATCGAACAAAGCATTAAGCTTCGTACCTCGAAACAGAACAATACCTAGGTAAGGTAATGGAAGGGAAGCTTCCTTGAAACCCGAAAAGGTATCAATCCAGGAAGATCGAGACGGAGAACAGTCCTTCGCATGAACGAAACAATTTTTGGATGGGTTAACGAGCTGACCCGAGGACCTCTCGTATAGATGGATGAAACTAAGGAGCCGCCGGATTGAGGATCGACTACCATTAGAGAAGATAACAATGTCATCAGCAAAAGGTAAGGAAGAAATAAGAGGACAACCCCTAGGGATCCCAAAACGCTGAATTTGATCGAAGACCATTAAGGTATGAAGACCGCGAATGAGAGATTCCACTGCGATCACAAAAAGCGTGGGCGAAAGCAGGTCTCCTTGACGCAAACCCCTTCCCGCCCTGAAATACCCATTAGTGGAACCATTAATGAGCACAGAGAACCAGCAGTTGGAGATAAGCCTCCAAACCAGGTCGATGATGGTTTCCGGAAAACCGAAAGTTCTCAAAACCTTGATGACGAAAAACCAGGACATTCGATCGTAAGCCTTAGCCACGTCCAGTTTGAAGACAACATTTGAGCTCCTAACTTTCTTATCAAGCTGGGAGATCAGTTCTTGGGCCAACAGGACGTTGTCGGAAATTAAGCGCCCTTTAACAAAACCCGCTTGAGAAGTAGAGATAATACGCTCAAGGAACGGGGCCAAGCGGCTAGCCAGAATCTTGGAAATAACTTTATTCGAAAAGTTGCAAAGGCTAATGGGCCGAAAATCCCCACAGGACTTTGGATTTTCGCTCTTTGGGATGAGAAATAGGTTGGTGGAGGTCCAGCTAGAGGGGAGAAACCTCCCGGAGAAGAATGACCGGATAGCAAGACAAAAATCAGACTGAATAATAGACCACGAGCATCGGTAAAAGGTACCGTTAAAGCCGTCTGGGCCACTGACACTATCCTTACTCAGGGCGAAGACACAAGCTCGGATTTCCTCAGGAGAAGGGGGATCCGCTAGTAGGTCACTTTCCGGCGAAAGTACCAACCTGGGAATGAAGGCTAACAGTGCGGGGTCGGTTTCCGCAACCGACGGAGATCCAAGAAAAGATTGGAAGTGAGCCAAAATGGTATCTTTGACGTCCTCAGGCGAGGAGGCCATAGATTGATCAGGACGCAAAATCTCACGAATAGTGAGAAGGTTATTCTTCTTGCGAATATAAGAGTGGAAGAATTTGGAGTTCGCATCACCGTCGACCACCCACTTGACCCTTGCCTTTTGACGAAGGTAGTCATTCTCAATACGAAGTTCCGAAGAGAAATTGGATTGGGCTAAGGCCCACGCCTCCTTGTTCGACGCGGATGGAGCCTCGTCTAACAAAGATTCAGCAACGATAAGAGATTCTTCGGCCAAACGGACACGATCGAAGATGTTCTTGAATACCTCAGCGTTCCACACCTTAAGACAGCACTTGAGACGCTTCAGCTTACGACTGAAGACAGAACAGGGAGGGCCAACAATGGGAACGCTCCAAGAGTTAGCAACCACTTGATGAAAAGTATGGTGAGATCTCCACATGCTCTGGAAGCGAAATGAAGAGGGCCCCGAGAGGGAGAAGGGAGAGCATCGAACAATCAACGGAGAATGGTCAGAGAAGGTCCGATGAAGATGAGCTACCGAGAAGGAAAATGTTAAGCGAAACCACTCCTTCGAGGCAAAAACCCGGTCAAGCCTAGAAAGGATACGGTTCGAGCCTTCTTGGTTGTTTGACCAGGTGAACACAGAGCCCACAAAAGGGAGCTCAGAGAGACCGGAGCTGACAATGAACGAGTTGAAATCCGCCATCGCAAGAAGGTTGATAGCTGCTCCTCCCCGTTTCTCTGCCTGGCAGGCGACGATATTAAAATCGCCGCCAACCACAGAGTGAGAAATACCCAAGGAACCGAGACGTAAAATGTCGGTCCAAAGAGATAACCTCTCTGTACGATCGCATTTGGCGTAAACAGCCGAGAAAAGAAAAGGAGAAGCGATAGTATGAGATAAGCAAGCAACCGAGAAGAGCTGAGATGAGTCGAAAACGGAACGGACCGCCAGGGATTTGGACCATAAAATCCAAATCTTACCGGAGACATTGGCATAGCCACCGCCAAAACTTAAGGATAATACGGTATTGTTTTTGCCCTCCGGATCTAGGAAAGGTTCCAGAAGAGCAACCAAGCCAACCGAGTGTTTACTGACAATGCGTTTTAGCCTAGCCAAAGACGCATCGTTGCCTATACCGCGAACATTCCAGAAAAGAAAGTTCGACATGAAGGAAATAACAGAAATAAGAAGAGAAAACAAGAGAGAAGGACAACAAGAGCGGAAGCCAGACCACTACAAGCGGGATGACCAAGCGCGCTCAGACAAGATACAGCGAGTATCGAGTAGATCTATCAATCTGCTCGGATGCCGCTATAGAGCGTGTACGGATGGTGCGTCCGCCTCTTTCCCTCTTTCCCTCTTTCCCTCTTTCTTTGACATTAACTCAATGATTTCACTTTTTGGCATCTAATTTGCTTCCACTTATTGATGCCATATTGGGATTATGGATTTTAGGCGTATGTTGCTCTTAAAAATGATATTTCATTGGAAAACCTTCCGATTTTGATTTTAATAAGGAAAGTTATGTTTTTTTGTTATTGCACAACACGAATTTGAAGTTTCTGAATTAGTTTTCTATTGGCAAGTTTATTAAATCTTATTTCATAAGAATACTCATTTAGACTAGCACAAAACACGTTCCTTCCTGTTGGAGACGTACAATTTAGTTTATCATTTATTTATTCATGTTATTTTCTTATTAATTTAATGATTCTAAGCTTACTGTTGGGTTGCATGCTTAGACATGGTCAAGTTAAAGATATTTGCATTTAAAGAGGTATTTAAATAGCTTTAATTGCATTTTGATCAACAGTCCTTATCATTTAAATAGGTATTTAAAGAGACCTCCATTTATGAGCTTTGTTACATAACTTACTTTACCATTCTATGTGAATCATTTTTTTTCCTTGTTAAAAATAACATCTATAACAAATGTCTTAAAGTGGTTTGTGAAGTATATGAGAAATTTGTACTGGATGGTACAATGAATAACCAAAAAGACTCCTTTATGTACCGTGCTCATCATGAGTACAAAATTTACATATATTTAATACCTCCATTTATGAGCTGATGTTGGAAGGAACAGAACTTGGATCACTTAGATTGTCCAATTATATCGTCTTTGATTTAAGTGTACATTTGTAAAGTTTGTACAAAAAAAATAGTTATATAAAAATTCATACCTCCTATTCCATCATTACAACTTGCAAGAAGATAAGATACACTGAAATAGAGATTAGATGAACTAGCTATACACATCACCAATATGAAATGCTATTATTTGAGTTCTTTGATTTTGATTTTATTTTTGTATTTAATTTAATTGGCATCTGTGTACGATGTCTCATTCATTCTCATAAAAAGAGGTATTGTTTTATTATTAGTATTGTTAGAAATTAAAAATTTTAAATATTGTTTTGGATCAAATAAAACTATCATTGCCAATATTTTTTTTATTTAACTTATCATGAGATATCAAATTCCTATAATGTTTGCTTGTTTTACTAAGTAAAAACTACAGTTAAAATTTAGGACATTATTATCTTATATAAGACATGCTTAAGAAAGATTGTGACATGCTTAGAAAGAAAGAAATGAATGAGAATGAGCAAAATATTTGGATATATTTATGTATGACAATGATTTATAGATTAGACTTTTCAATTTTCTAATCTCATTGGGTTTTAAATAAACAAATTTAACATCGATCAATCCAACTATATTGTAAAAAAATCAATCTCTCACCAAAAAATTCCTTTCCTCATTCACTTTCAGCAAAATCGTCCATTGTTCTTAATTTAAGGAAATAAATTATTATACTATGCTTATGGTTTATGATTTATTTCCCTATTAAATTTACCGTTCATTGTATATTATAATATAACCATTAAATTTGTGTGTTCCATATTATTTGCAATTAATCATCATACTCATGTAAAGTGGCACAAAAGCTTGATAAAGTTTACATCACAATGCAATCAGTTGAAGGAAAAGGCATCAATATGAAAATTAAGTTCGAAGGTATTTATACCTTTTTTTTGCTACCATGGGTGCAAATGGAAAGTTGACATTAAAGATTCATGTAAGTCAATGTTGAGTTTATTTTCATCTCTAAGCTTGTCGTGCATTAATATATGATAAGATATATCTTCTTAAAATCTTATATTATTATTTAACATATATATGGAAAGATTAAAATAAAGTAAGAAAGGATGTTAATGTCATGCACTTCCTATATAAGGTATAATAAGGTTGGTGGAGGAAATTTTAAAGTGGCAATGAAGAAACTCCACATTATAATGAATGTTTACTAGGATGGATAATTAGATAATCAAATGCAGATCTAATATTCATTTTTCCCTCTTAGTCAAATAGCTTAATTAATTATTTAAATAAATATTTAAACATATGACATGGTCTCTTAAATGGTACATAATATGAGAATAAATAGGTAAACATCATTACATTGAATTAATATGGGAACAAATTAATGTTCATAAGACAATAAAAATAATACGATATCGGTTTTTGCATTTGTTTCACAAAGAAGATACCGTACCAATCATTATAGTGACAAAGATAGTAATAACAACAATGGAAGTCAAGAAAAAAATAAACAAGAAAAGTGTGACAGGTTCCTGTTTTTGATGTTGTTATAAGAAAAGTCCCTGTAGATATGAATATGTAAATTTAGTCCCTATTTTTTGAAAAATAAAAAAGACAAGGTGTGTTGCATTTTTCTGACAGAAAATGCAAGCTTACTTGCAACTTTTTGACAATGATTTTTTGTTTTTTGAAATTTTTGAAAAATTTAAAACTTATGAAAAATTTAAAAAACGCAAGTTAACTTGCGCTTTTTATGAGGAAAGCGCAAGCTATTTTGCGCTTTTATTTTGAATTTTTTTTTGAAATGTTTGATATTTTTGAAAATTTTAAAATTTTTGAAAAATGCAAGTTAACTTGATGGAAAGCGCAAGCTAGTTTGCGCTTTCTGATTTTGAAATTTTTGTTGAAATTTTTAAAATTTTCGATAATTTTGAAATGTTTGAAAAGCGCATGTTAACTTGCACTTTTTATCAAGAAAGCGCAAGCTAGTTTGCGCTTTTTGATTTTGATTTTTTTTTTAAATTTTGAAATTTTCTAAAAAATTTGAAAATTTTAAAACCGCAAGTTAACATGCATTTTCTATAAGGAAAGCGCAAGAGAGTTTGCACTTTTTGATTTAAAAAAAATAGGGACTTAATTTACATACTCATTATCATAGGGACTTTTCTTACAACAACATCAAAAATAGGGACATTCGGTGCAAAGCCCCAAAAATAAAAACAAAATTTGTAACAACTAGTGAACTTACCTTACAGAAGATTGCATCACATGGGTTGCTATAAATGGAGGTTTAGTATTAATTAAGGAAAGATGAAAATAAAAACAAAATAGTTTGATAATTAAAAGCACCATTTAATCACTCCTGGTGTGTCTTTATGTAAATTCAAGTTCTTAAACTAAGAGTACATATTTTATATTATTTAGAAACCGTCGAAGCTATCTACTTACACAACTAATATATTTTGAACTACAATATCTCATTGGAGTGTCTATTTTTAAATTTGTCGGAGTTGGCTATTATTATCATGACAAGGTTCAAACATTCTTCATTTCCATCGACGAGTTCAGACTGGTAAGAATCAATCTTTTGTTGGTAGGTCTCTTTAGTTCAACTATTTGTGAAACTGTTTATTTTTCAAAAATTACTGATTATTTGAGATTTTTTTAATTTGGTGGGAATATTTAGTTTAGAGTTTTATGATGCTGTGATGAGAAGATTTCGGTGATTAATTTTGTACTAAATTCTAATTTATTAAGATACTTAGTTCATGGTGGAACTATTGATACGGATAACAAATTCTTATAAAATTGCTTAATTAACCTTTTGAATTTGGAAGTTTTATTTACTATAACTATATAAGTTTCTAAATTGAAATTTATGTTGTTTTATATGTATTGTGTTTGTCTGTGTGTATGTGTGTGTATAACTTACAGTGTTGCTCTACGAATGCCTTTATATATATATATATATATAATCTTAGAGTACCTGCTCTAATTAGATTCGCTTGGTAACCACCTTAATAACCATAAAAAATTATGGAAATTTGTATCTTTCATGTATGGAATTGAAAAGTGCCATGCTAGAAAGTGCAACTCTAAGCTGTTGGATATGCTGCTGTGGTTTTGGGAATGGAATGCAATTTATAGGTGGTCAAGCTGCTGAATATGCTGCAGTTGATGTTGTTCAGGTTAGTGTATATCTGTAGATAACCACAGTTTGTTTTTCTTGTTTACTAAACAGAGCCAAGAAAAATGTTCTTGATATTATTTCAACCTTCTTCGTATGGCATTTCAGTAATTACATTAATGTATAAACAATTCTTAATATGAACATTCGTTCAGGCACTGCTGCTTATTAGCTACATTTTGGGGAATTCTCTTCTTTGGAGAGAATGGAAAGTCATCTAAGGAAACATATGCATTGCTCATGGGTATGCTGCTCATGTTTGTAATTGATTTAGCTGTTTTCATGGCTTTCTTTAGACACAAGAAGAACACTATAAAAGCCAACAAATGTTTGCCTTTTGAGTGTTGGAAAATTATTGAAATGATGAAAATGTCTGTTGTATAGAATAAGCTATGATATGCATAATGTTTTCTATTTGCAATTATGTATAGGGCTGCACACAACCCATATCCAACCCGACCCAACCCACCAACCCGACCCAACCCACATAAACCCAACCCAACCCATCCTAGTTCGGGTCGGATATGGGTTACAATTTGTAACCCATACTATATATGGGTCGGGTGTGTTATTTTGTTCAACCCAACCCTACTTTAACCCAACCCAACCCTATATTAAAAACCTAATTTAATATCAATACACTTAAAATTAGAATAGTCTAATCCTAAAATAATGTTTATGTATTCTACAGTAAATATACGAAAAAACATATTTTATGTCAACCCAAACAACATAGAATTTGGCAAGGATATTCCAAAGGGCATTTTAGTGTATTTTAAAATGAAACACTTGTTCTACTATGTAGTGAACTAATTTCATATGATGTGTTTTACAATGAAATTTTAATAAAATATATGTTTTAATGAATTAGTTAGTTTAAGTGCGTTATGCTAGCTAAAATCTAATATATTATGTTGAACATTTTAATGTTATTTTTTGAAAATATTCCCTTATATTCTCATTTTTTATTAGATTCATGCAACCCAACCCAACCCTACTAAACCCGACCCAACCCATACTTCGACCCAACCCATATCCAACCTCATATAGGGTCGGATACGGGTTGAGCTACCTTAAACCCATACCTATGCCGGTCGGATGAAATATTTGGTCTGACCCGACCCAACCCATACTTTGTGCAGCCCTAATTATGTATGTACAAATTTTCTTGGTATTGATTTGTTGAACTAAAATGAATCCAGTTAATTTATGTTTAATGTCCTACTAATATTTTGATTTTGATAAATGTATTATTCAAATAACTATTATATATGCATTTATCAATGGATTTTATTGGGAAAATCCAAATTTCCCCAAGTAGCCTGCCCCAACGGTTATAACCGTTGGGAATATGGAATTTCCCAATGGTTATAACCATTGGTAATTGGATAATTTTCCAACAGTTATAACCGTTGGAAAATTACCCATTTCCAACGGTTATAACCGCTGGAAAATTACCTATTTCCAACTGTTATAACCGCTAGGAAAACTATTGGAAAAACTGGCACGCACTTACTCGTCACAGGTATAACCGTTACAAATTTCATCTGTAACGGTTAGAAGCGCTGGGAAACTGCAATTCTGGTATTCTGGATCTACTGACAAACCCTTCTCTGAAACCACGTGACCAAGAAACTTAACCTCTTTCTTCCGAAATGACACTTGGAAAACTTCGCCTTTAGCTGATGCTGCCTCAGCGTCTTAAGCACTACCCTAAGATGATCTTCATGCTCTCTTTCATCCTTAGAGTATACTAAAATGTCATCTATAAACACCAACACAAACTTATCCTAGTACTCTCGGAAAACTTGGTTCATCAAATCCACAAAGAAAGGAGGTGCATTCGTTAACCCAAATGGCATCACTAACCACTCATACGAACCATACCTAGTTCGAAATGCTGTCAATGGAATACTGTCCTCTGCCACCTTTAATTGATGGGAACCAGTCGCCAAATCCAATTAGGAAAACACTCTGGCTCCACACAACTGATCAAATAGATCGTCTATTCTCGGCAAAGGATACTTATTCTTAATCGTCCTCTCGTTCAACTTATGATAGTCAATACACATCCTCAATGACCCATCCGGTTTCTTCACGAACACTATGGCCGCTCCCCAAGACGAACTGCTTGATCTGATAAAATCGCTCCCTTCTATATCCACTAGCCGCACCTTCAATTCCTTCATCTCGGTCGGTGTCATCCTGCTTGGTGGTCTATTCACAAGTTCAGCTCATGGCACAAGATCTATCTGAAACTCAACAGCTCGTTTCAGTGCTAGTCCTATAACTAGCTCAAAGACATCTTCAAATTCTCTTGCTACTCGAACCTGACCTAACACTTCTCCTACTTCCACAGCACTTAACAAAGCACAGCTACTCCGGTCAGAATTCTCCACTGAGAATATGATTCGGTTATGACTATCGGGGTGTCTTAGTGATATTTCCCTATCCAGGCAAAATATCATAGCCTCATACTTACCTAACCAATCCATACCCAAAACGATCCCGAAATCTACGAAATCAAAAACATACAGACTGCATGCAAACTTATGACCTAACAAATCAAGTTCTAACTGGTCACATCTCATCCCCAGAGTTGCATACCCTCCTATTGGATTCGCAACCCTTAAGGAAGTAACAAGGTATGTGGGTTCTAAGCATAACATATCAACCAAATACTGAGATATAAATGAATGTGACGGACCGATATCAAATAGTACCCTAACTGGTATACTCTGAATCAAAAGCGTATCTTCCATCACAGTCTTCCCTTTTTCAGTTGCAGTTGGCCTAGCAGATGATGGTCCAACGGCAAAGACCTTTCCCTTGTCCGCTCTGACTGGTTCTGAATACTGATTCATATAATGCCCAACTTGGTCACAATTGAAGCACTTCACACCCTTCTTTTCTGCAACCTTCATCTTCTTACCTGACAGGCACTCATGAGCGTAATGACCTTTCTTGTCACACTTGAAGCAAACTAAATCAGCCTTTGCCTTCTTGGAAGCCTCTCCTTTCTGGGCTTCCTTCTTCTTAAAGAACTTTTTCTTATTTCCCTGAGAACTTTGGGTTTCAACCGGCTTTTCTCTCGCACAAATAGCTAGCATCTCCTCATGTCGGATTGACATCTCCACAACTACATTACAAGGATCACGGAGATGTGTCAGGGTCGCCCTAGCAATCTCAGGTCTCAATCCCCGAATGAACCACTCATTCCTCCCGATGATGGTGTCCATAGTAGCATACCCATATTAGGACAGCTCATCAAACTTAGTAGCATACTCAATTACCGACATCTCTCCCTGCACCAAATCCATAAACTTTCTCATCAATGCTGACTTAGCAACTTTAGACAAAAACCTCTGTTCAAATCTCCTTTGGAATTCTGCCCAAGTCAACTCTTCCTCCGGAACTCCGGTAGTAACACTATTCCACTAATGAAGCGCTGCCCCTTGCAACTGCCTAGAGGCCAGTCACCTCTTCTGCTTATCATCCAAACCCAGATCAGCAAAGATTCTCTCACAATGCAACAACAAATTCTCCACTTCTATCGCATCCTCCATTCCCATAAACGACTTCCCACCAAGGCTGGTGTAATCTCTATTTAACTTAGCATAGTTATTCCTAATTGGAGCCACAAGATTAGCTCCTCCAACATTACCAGCAACTACAGCAGCATCTCCCGCTTGCATCAGATTGACGAAGAACTGATACATCATCCCCATATCCACTGGTGGATTTCCAGCACCCACATTGGCATCTGCATTTTGGTTAGCATTAGCCTGTCGATCCGGGTTCCTCCTGGTGGGTCTAACATTTCCATTAGTTATGGTGCTTCCTCCACCGAGATTTCCTCTTCCGTTTCCTGCCTCCATATCTTCTTTCTCATAAATCTACATACAAGCCTTAGTAAGATACAGAAGGACGGTCTAAGAGAAAGGGGAATACGTACTTATATATATATATATCAAATACAAGTACGATACTATAGCGTTATCCCAAACCCCGATCTTATTTTCTGATTCATTGGATTATGTTTTGTAAAATCTTTTAGGTTTAAACTTCTTTTAAGTTTCATAAACCTTATGCTCTGATACCAACTTGTAACATCCCCCACTTGGAGGCCCAAAACTAACGGCTACGAATGCTGCAGTCATCCATAGTTATTAATCCTCGACGACCAAATACAGTAATGTAAGATACATTGATATAACAGAAACACATGGATATGGAAAAGTTTTAAAATCATAAACAACTTTCACATTCCATTTCAAATCATTTCAACATTTATTACATAATCCCATATTCGAGAACCACGTTTAGATAAAATATAATTATTACAACATACGCCAAGAGTGACATATGAAGATGCCCCCTTGTATGGTCAGAGTATATAAAACTAGACAATTAAACAACTTTGCCTTTACAACAAAACACAGTGGAATCAAAATAGAAAAGGACTCCTACTAGCTTGCTTGCCTCCTGCACTTCTCCGGAAGCTTATTCATCTAAAGAGGTACCTGAAAATCTCAACTCTCAAACTACTCAAAATCAATCGAGCACCCGAGAGTTTAAAGGGAAAACATAAACTTCGAGTCAGACATAAAGCCTGGTATGAATAATAACCTACCATCTCAAACCATTTAGATATCTAGTGAGACCACACCGCTTAACGGAACGGGTTTCCCCCTCACTAGTATCTTATCTGAAACTTTATAAACCCATATACTATACTCCTGCATCCACAATGGTTAAAACATAACAATTAAAAATATTATGATGATATGCAAACAAGTAAATCAATTCTGGATTACCCATTCCCATTCATTTTGACTATCTGTCTCAGTTATAATTTCTAGGGTCACTATTAACCTATTAGTTTTCATGGGCTTAATAGTAACCTGTTAAAAGCTTATGGACTCCCTATTCGGTTTCATAGTTTTAATGTGATCACCAGGAACCTATTGGCTCTTGCTAATAACTTCCTTATTCATGGGTTTTCCCTGAACCTATTGGTATTTCCAATATCTTCCCCCTTATCCTAGTTCTCATGGGTTGAGTAGAAACCTATTGACTTCTATCAATAACTTAATCCAGATATAGTTTTCATGAGCTCACTACAAACATATTGGCCCTTGCCAACAACTTTTTCTAATCATAGTTTTCATGGGTTTAACTACGAACCTGTCTATCTAAAAACTTCTTTAATCGATGTTTAGGCATCGTATATTCTGGTCTTTCTGACCTCCTGGATGCAATTCTACTCATTTAGGAGTTAACTCAATTTATATTCACTACTGGGTCAACCTAACTAGTTATTCTGCCTTTTTTCCCAAGTTACAATTATGGGTCCATATTAAAGTGAATATGTATATTTAGAAGAAGCAAACATAATAACATAATAAGACCAACACCTGTGGTTTAATATCCTTGAAATTATTTGCATATGAAACATGGTTAATCCCTTTAACCTATTATTTTATCAAGGAAAGCTTCTTCAAAAACTTCATAGTTAAAACCATTTCAAAACTCCTTTATTTTAGCAATCAGTTTTCCTTTAAAAATGAGATTGGGTTCTTTTCTTTGAAAACTAAGCCTTTCGAAACCTTAAACTTTTACTTTCGAAACCATTGGATAACCTCCTTCGAAAGCATTCAAATCCTCTTTTCAAAACACTAAGCATAAGCTTTTCAAAACACGTTAAAACATCTCTTTCAAAACCATCATACAATACCTATCGAAAGTATTAAAGCAAAACTTATTAACTCTTAGAAGCATAGCTTCGAAACTACTTGAAAGTACCCCTTCGAAAGTATTGGGTTTATCTTTTAAAAATACCTTTTGGGTCAAAGTGAATATACATGAAAGTGCCCCTTTCGAAACCTTTAATCTTCATGTAAAATTGTTTGGGGGAAAATTGATGGCTTCGGAATCATCCTTTCGAAAGCTCAAAACATTCAAGTAAAACATTTGAAGGATAGCTTCAAAACGCCTTTCGAAGCCATTGCCTTCAAAACCCTTAGATCCTTTCATAAGCTTTAGGAAGTGGCTTAGTACAGGTTTAAAACAAAAGCTACCTTTCTAATTGGTTGATGACTTCAATCCATTCGAAAGGCACGGGGACGGCAATAAGGTTTCGATTGGGTTGAGACTACCCTTTCGAAAGTATTAGTTTCAAACATAGGGACTCATTCGAAAGCTACACTTAAACAAAAAGGTGGCTACCCTTTCGAAATTTATTTAGAAGACCCTTTCGAAACATTTGTTTCGACTCCTTCGAAAGCTTTTAGTAAAAACAGGCAAGCGCATTTCTTTAGAAAGTAAAACAAAGGTTTCGACCCTATCGAAAGCAAGGTTTTCAACACCATGCCTTCCGCCTTTCTCCAATCCACTACGTACCAATATATTGATACCTAGTGTATTGGTTTCAGCTTGGTAGGTTTCAACTTGGTCGAAGCGGAAGCATAGGGTCGAAAGGTTACTTCTGAAAGAGGCGGAACATATTTTCTGAATAAAGTCTTATTTATGCCATTTAAAGTAATTATTTTATAACTAATCTGCCTATTTGTAAACCTTTAATTGGTTGCCATAAACTTTTCAAATCCTTTCTCAAAATAACTACCGCATAATTTAAGATCTAAACAAAGATTAATTTAACAAATAAGCCCTTCCATTAAGCAAGACAATTAAAACAATTAAGTCCTCCTTCTAAAATAAATTAATTTCCATGGTTAATTATTTAGAAAAATCCCCAAAAATTAGAGAAATTCACTTTCAATATGTTGTCTAACATACAAAAATTTCAGACCCAAATTCTTTATAAAATAACTGAAATTAATTTCTAAACCCAATTATTCATATTTTCCTTTGAAAATTCATAATAAATTTTCCATAGCTTAGAAAATTATAAAAATTGAAACCCATCTCCAAATTTATGTTTTACATAAAATATAATTTCCTCATGACATTCAAAATTCAATATAATCGGTTTTACCCTTAAAACCGTATAAACAATTATCAAACAATTTTGTTTGAATCAAACATGTTATAAAATCCTAGCATATCATCATCAAAAATCATCATAATGGATTTAATCTTAAACCCGAAAATCAAATGATCATAAAAGCCAAATAGAGATGGTTTTGATTATTATTCACCTTGATTAGGATATGGACTTTGAGATTTGGTTCTTGATTAATTCCCTTAACTTGAATCCTTAGCTTTAGATTTAATTTCTCCCCTTTGGTAATGGTCCGTTTCTCCCTTTGATCTATATTTGTTTCTGCTTCGTAAAAATAAATGTGAAATGAAACGAAGCATGGGTTTAAGGTATTAAGGAGTTATGGTGCGCAATTCCTAATATGCCATTGTTTTAATTTAGTAACATATAAAACCATTCATAAGCCCATTTATATAATTAAGCTCGGCCTCTAAGTATTTATTCAAATCTCAATCACCTTACCTCTATGATATTTACATTATTCTATTTAATTTATCTAATTAAATTATCTAAATAATGTTATTAAAAATTAGGGGTGTTACAGGCTCTCCCTTAAAGAATTTCGTCTTTGAAATTCAGTAAGGACTAAATACTAAACATAGCAATCATCTGTAACCATTCCTAACAACCATACTAGCTTACCTGACTAGCAACAATCTATATAAAGCTAATATAGACATACCCTCAAAGTAGATCAGGATAAGTATCTCTAATCCTGTCTTCTGTCTCCCAAGTATAGTCCTTCTCGTTGTCGCTCCACTGAACTTTCATCAACCTGACTGTCTTGTACCTTAATTTTTTCCATCCAAAATAGCCATCTTGGAAAAATAAATCACATCCAACATCTCAATAATTTTTAAAATCAAAAATTACTCTAAGCTTTGCGATGACCTTGCTCCGATACCAATCTATAGTGAAAACTTTGCTTTGCGGAAGCTTTCCCAATAGATCTTTTATCATCCAAATCACAAGGAGATAAATTTGAATAGAAAATAAACAGATATGAAATCAAAAATCAATACACAAGAGATTCCATCCAACCACCCTCTTTATTGATCCACCAAAATTTGTTTACAATTAATCAAACAAAATAAAAGTAAACAAAATACAAATTGAACCAATAACCAAATTGAGAAAGGGAGTCTTGATCTCTATGTCTAAAATTGTTGGAGGAGAAGAACACAGATGGAAGAAGAGAGAATTAGCAAATAGATTTTCACACATTTTACACTCTCACTTCTAGTCTCTTTTTATAACATCAATTACTTAATGCCCAAGTTAATATTAGATGGCAAACAATAATTTTATTAGCCAATTAGAGAGGGAAATAAACATAATCAAATATGCTTATTAATTAGGGGAAACAAAATCTTTTCTTTCTTTCTTTTGCATATTTATTTCCTTCTATTTGTGATTTTGTGTCAACAAAATTTAAAACGAAATCAAATGGGTCATGTAGCTTTTATATCAAATATTGAACCTAAAATTACAAAGAAACAACTAAGGACGATTACTAGATTTTAGTCATGCAATAAGAACTTAACCAATTTGAAAGAAATAATGCTTTGAACTTGTACCAAGACCAGAAATCGAATTGTTATTGGTACAAAATGGGTTTATAAAAATAAAGGTTTATAAAAATGATGATATAACACGCAATAAAGCATGGCTGGTGACTCAAGGGTACAATCAGGTGGAAGGAATTGACTATGAGGAAACCTTTGCTCTTGTAGAACATCTTGAAGTCATAAAAATACTTATAGCATTTGCCTATCACCTATAATTTAACTTTATGTCAAATGGATGTCAAAATTGCTTTTTTTAAATGGATCTATTAATGAAAATGTTTTAGTTAGACAACCATCACTATTTTTTCATGAAAAATCCTAAGATTATGTTTTTAAGCTTTAAAGGGCTCTTTATGGTCTTAAACAAGCACCATGTGTTTGGTATGAAAGACCGAAAAACTATCTTTTAAATTCTCGTTTTGAAATTTGTAAAGCTTATAATACTTTGTTTATTGAAAAGGATAAAAATAATTTTTTAATCATCCAAATATATGTTGATGGTATAATTTTTATTTTGACCAATAAAATGCTTTGTGATGATTTTTCTAATATAATGAAAAATGAATTCAAAATGTCACATATAGGTGAACTATATTATTTTTTAGGATTACAAATTAAACAATTGAAAAAAGGAATTTTTATTTATGAAGAAAAATACAGCAAAGATTTAATAAAATGTTTTGGAATGGAAAACACTAGTAGTAAACCAACAACAATGAGTGCTAGTCTTCATGTAAACAAAGATAAAAATGTTTAGGACGTTGATAAAAAATTATATAGAAGTATGATAGGTTCCTTACTTTATAGTAGACCTGACGATATTATGATGAGTGTTTGCCTGTGTATTAGGTTTCAAGCAAATCCAAAATAATCACATTTGCGAGGAGTGAACTGAATTTTGCATTACTGGATCAATACTAAAGATTATGGACTTCTCTATGCCAAATGCTGTCTTTGAATTGGTATCATATAGTGATGCTGATTTTGAAGAGAGCAAAATGGATCAGAAAAGTACGAATGAAATTTGTCATTTTATCGGTCAATCTTTAATATCTTTCTTTAGTAAAAAAAATTTTTGTTTCGCTGTCGATGTGTGAAGCAAAATATATTTCTGCTGATTTGGCTTGTGCTCAAGTAATCTATATGTTGCAATATTACGAGATTTTAGAGTAAATTTAACTACACATGTTTTTTGTAGCAACACTAGTACAATAAACTTATCCAAAAATCCAACAAATCATTTCAGAATGAAACATAT